>CM076576.1:108672813-109359763 GCA_034641835.2 Pinus albicaulis | reverse complement strand
TCATGTTTTTCCCCTTTTTCCTTCATCAAAACCCCCTTGATAAGGTTTAAGACTCTTTCTTAGCCTTCTTGAAACCCCCAAAATCCTTTGAAGACCATTGAAAATCTATCAAAATCATATTTTTATATACTATAGACTTAAGCCCCCTTGGGCTTAAGTCCTTAACCCTCCCCTCCATACGCCCAGGTGCTAGAACCGAGCACCAGCCTTCCAAGCGCTTATCGCATTGCTCAATTGCGATTAGCCCCTCCTCTTTAACCCCCAGTCATATGTTCTCCCATATAACCCATGGCCCCCCAGACGGGCGCCTATCCGCTTCAAATAAAATATTTCCGCTCAAAGTGTGAACCTTCGCTTATATTAATCTTTCGGTTTTTATTACATTTTAAAGTTTTTCGTCGATGCAATTTTCTAGTCGCTCTCCACCATCAATCTGATCTGCAGATCGACGGTGCACAATCCATCACCCCGGTGGTCCCCACCAGCTACTTACCATTGCAAAACCAGGCAGATTTCATCGCACCGCTTTTGAGCGCGCGGCAGTTTTTTCTTTTTCACAGCGATTCCATAAACTGGCTGACACATGTCTTGGGCACTATTCACAAAACTGTCGTCCATCACGCGTTAAATATCGGACGTGGACCCGACGTGATACTGACGTCCACCGTCCGATCCGAGGCCGCCCATCGGACGGTGATCGCTCGACAAAAAAGCCTGACAGTTAACCAGGCTACTGCGCGGCATTTAAAAGATCTCCACTGTCTATCTAATCTGCAGATCGATGGCCCACCATTCATCGCCCTGATTCCTCCGCTTTGACTTTTCGCCTCCTCTCCCGACCGTCGATCTCTGCGTGATCGACAGCTCCAATTCATATTCCTTCTTCCGCCTTCTCTTTGACTTCTCTTGATCAATCTCGACCGTTGGATGATGCCATCCAACGGCCATGCTCCCTCCACGTACCTTCTGCAGCAGCAAACCTATACATGCAAGATTTTATAATAGTTTTTTTTATTTTGCAGGGTTTTAATGGTTTTTCTGCCATAACTCAAGAAATTTTAAAGGCAAAGGGTGACGATCCTCTTGCCTTCAATTCACCAAAGAAAATCAATCGGAGGGTTTAAAATTCACATTTCATAGATGTTTCATGAGGCATTGATGCCATATCACCCCTGCGCAGCCCTGCATACCAGCAAAACACAGTAAATCAAGCACATTCAGAGAGTATCAGTGTCGAAGACAAAAATGTACCAAGACAGAAGATTGAAGACATATTTGCGGGGATCATGGCTAAAATGATTATCAAAAGCCTAATCCCCAATTAAAACACAGTTTAAAGAAAATCTTAAGTGTTTTATCAACAGAAAGCCTCCACCGCCACATCTGAGGCAAATTGATTCCTCCCAGCTACCGAAATGCCACCTGTGCCTCAAAGTATTCAATCAGAGGCCGAAGTTATTGGTCAAGACCAAATATCTTCCTCACAACACAGCCAGAGGATAAATTCTGCAGGCAAACTGATGACAAAATATCAGCAGAGTAACCTCGACATCACACAAAGCCTTAAAGGTCAACAAAAGCTCCCACCGAGCTTAATCTTTATGTAAATCATTTAGTACAGAAGACACCTATGTAAGCTTCTTTATTGAGCCCCTCAAAGGCCGAGAATCCATTTAAGTCTGTATTAATTAGTTTTTGAGATCTTTTATCAAATCTCACCTCCTCATCCTTCTATATATACTCCTGCAGAAGATGAATGAGGGGTTGGTTGTAGAACATTGAAATTTAATTAATATTGAGACTTCTATCTATAAGTAGTGTTCACGGGCCCTTGGAGCTCTGCTGGTAGTAGATAGGTTAGGCTGAGATGTGTAGATGGTTGCTAAACTAAAGCATTGGACTTAAAGCTGTAACTAGTTTGGAGCATCAATACAAGCTGATTTATGGGATCCTGGTCTATGTTGACGGTGATGTTTTTCTTATTGTAACTTGTCTTTTTGTTTCTGTTTTCACTGTGTTTCATCTTCTCTTATAAAGAATAGCATGCATAGAGTTAGGACCTACTGTATATTAGTACCCTTCTCTGACTGAAAACCTTTATCTGAATGTTTTCTTCCAATCTGTGTTATTTGGGAATGATTTAATTCAGTTTAAGCTTAGGAATGTTGGCGTTCCCTTGTCAGATTGTCTTAGCTAAATATTATTCTTGAAAGTTATGTTCAGTACTAGTCAAGTAGAGATGAACTATGGAAGATATGGTGTGCCTTGGTCCCAGTTTTATCCCCAAAGGCTGTCTGGATGTTTCCCTTGGAATGTGTTAAAATCTTGCTAGTTTAGAAGTACTTACCAGATCTTAGGCCAGTCTGTGTTATCTTTGTGTTTTTCTTGAAAGTAACCAAGTGAAGCAGAGCTAGGAGAGGATTTGTGGTGAGCCCAGCCCGCTAGTTTCTACTCCAACAATTGCCTTAAGGTTTCCCCTTTGTTTTAAAATATTTTCTGTCGAAAGTGTATCAAAGGATGGCTAGTTTAAAAGTACTTACCAGATCCTAGTTTGCTTTTATGTTCTTCTTAAGTGTTTGTCAAAGGCTGGCTATTTTAAAAGTACTTACCAAATCCTGGCTGCTCTTTGTTCTGCATCTGTTTAATTTTCCTTCGTGTTGTATCATTTCATTCCATAAATCAATCTTCAAAGAGATCCTTAGACATGGATAACTTGCCCCATGGACCACTCTTGCCTCTTGTTGTTCCAATTCAACCCTATTATGAACCCATAGCCCAATGGACTAAAACCTGCAATTATCTATCTTCCTGGCCAAAGCTTGTTCTATCTGCTTGCAATTCTCACCTTTGAAACTCTTTACATTTAGAACTTTCCACCTCAAACAGTAATCATGCTCAACCATCCAAAAACAAACAAAACCCTTGGCCTTCATAACTAGCCTAATATCATTACCCCAAAATTCAAAGACAAATCCATCTTTGCACTTAGTGGAGAGATCCCTCTCCGGATTCAGGAGGGCTAGATCCTAGAATCCCAAAGTGGTTGAAACGATGTTTCTCCCTGCGACCGGACACAGCGATCTTGCGGATTGAGGAGCTAACATTACACAAGCGACTTCGGCTGAGGACAAAACCCGAGAATAATTTCATTTTTAGTGTAACCATATGACATCGAATCACTGGGTTCATAAGAACTTCATAAAACTTGAGGCTGTGACCTTTTCTTTTACAGGGAATGGTGTGATGGAACTTGTTTGAATCAGTGACAAACTAGGTAAACCATAGGATTCTCTCAAGACTTTATCTAACCTTGAAAAAAAAGTTGGCTTAGCCGTAAGAGTACACTGTCTTTGTCTCATAACCGTAGCTAAGTTTTGAAATAGAGTTAGGATATTCTTAGAAACCACACAATTGAAAAATAACTCATAAAACACCAAAAATATTTCAGATTGGTATCCAATAAAAATGGTGGTGGATCATAAAACCTTTTACCTCCTTAGGAGCTAAAAACTTCCACTTGGCGACTCCACAATCCTCAACAGACCTTAAGACTCCACTGGGAAGAACCCTTACTATTATAATATCATTCAAACTTAGTTAGAGGACTGTAGGATTTAAATTTGTAAAATAGACTAGTTAACCTCTTGAAGATTGTTATATCCGGTTGAACTTTTCTTGTTTATTTGGGTCTAAAAAAACACACCATCGTGGCTTCTAGAAAGATTCATACTAGAGCCTACCTAGACCCTGATCCACCTGATATAGTCGGTAACCCAAAAAGTATCCTTAGGAATTCTCCTAGGATTAAATTATCAACTATTTTCATATCACCCTTGAGAGCTAATTCAGTTCCTGAAAATCTTTCAGCTCTACAACAATCACAAGTTAACTTAGTAAATCCCTTTAGAACTAGGTCTCTTGGTGATTTAGATCATTTAGATTCTGAGTCTTCACTTTCATCTCCTAAAACAAGTGAACATCCTGGTAGAAGAGAAACAACACCTCCTGATTTCCATTTCCTTTACAACCTAGGTGCCTCTCATCCAAGATCATCTCAGCAGTATATTCATGGTCCATCCACTTTTGCTCATCCTACATCCACTGTTCAAACCACTCCACTTTAGCCCACTTTCCCTTTCGTTAATCCACTTCTTGTGAATCCACCCCCACCACATATCATGGCAGCATGGTATGCTCCCTTAGTCCTTCCTCTTCAATTAGTCAATATTCCATAGGATTATCAGTCCAAAATTCCATTATATGATGCTAGCAATGCTACAACTGTATCACAACATGTGGATAAGATGAATGAATACTTTGACAGGAATGAAATTGATGATGATTCTGTCAATCTTAGACTATTTTCTCAGAGCTTAGGGGGAGAAGCAAGAAAATGGTTCAAAGGCTTAACCCCCCATAGTATTAACGATCTCCAGGCCTTCCATCAAACATTCTTAAACAAATGGGAAGTAAAGAAAAACCCTCTTCAAGTCCTTTCTGATTACAAATATCTCCACAGAAACGCGAGGGAACTGTTCAAGCTTATTGTACCAGATTAAATAGTGTGTATAATTCACTTTCCCCAGAACTAAAACCTCCACAGGGCTAAGCTTTAAACAAGTTTCCTGAAGGGTTTGACACTGAGATGGCCTATCAGCTAAGAGAGAGAGATTTTTCAGCTCTTGAAGAGATGCAAAAGGGTGTTCTTTCTGTGGAAGTCAACTTAATGGAAAAGAGAGCAAGAATGAAAAATAAGAAGAGAGTCTCTTTTAGAGAGGAAAATACACCTTCTACTTCAAACTCAAAGATGGAGAAAATGATGGAAGAAATTATGAAAGAGATGAGCATAATTAAGAGAGCACAAGCAAGCCAAAATCAAAATTCTCCTCAAAATAGAAACCCGAACCAGAATCAGAATTTTAGAAGGAACCAACCTCCAAATAGACCTAGGGAAGATGACCAGCAGATCACTCCTCCCTTTCATCAAAACTATGTAAGTGAGGTTGAGAAAGCAGATGAAATAACAGAGGATGATGATATAAACATGCTGGGAGTAGATAACGATGACTTTGAGGTGCATTATGATAGAAAACAATGTCTATACACACCTTATGATGACAGAAGAGATGATGATGAAAATTATTATCAAGAAATGGAAAATGTCATCATAGAATCTCAAAAAGAATATGACATTAGAAGCAAAGCCAGTCAACAAACTCCAAACACTAAAAAGCCTTCACAAAGAAGCACTACAACCAAGCCTAAAATAGTCAAACAAAAGGAAAAAACAGTGGTTGTAAATTCTGAGAATGGTAAAGAGAAAGACACTCAAAACAATGAAAGACAGAGTGCAGACATTAGTAGTACTAACATCTCAGCTAGTACTCCTGTTAAAACCATTTTGTCAAATATAAATCAGACAAATCAACAAGCTGATATTGCTGATAGAATGACAGCCAATAAGGCTAGAACCAACACTTTAAAGAGTCAAATTCCTTTCAGCCTGGAGCAGCAAATTTCAAAGATCAAAATCTCTGTTCCCTTGACTGAGTTAGCTGCCCAACATGTATATAGGACACAAATTTTGAAGGCTTTAAACATTGAAGAGAATGAGGACACTGTCAATCTTAATGATGACCAACCAGAGCTTATCTTTGGTCCAAAGATTGAAGGTATGTATCAAGAGGGACCTGTTCCTCCCTTTTATGTGAGTTTAAATGTTCATGACAAAATTTTACACAACGCTATGCATGATTCCGGGGCTTCTCATAATTTAATGCCAAAAGCTATAATGGAGAGCCTTGGTTTAGAAATCACCAAACCTTACAAAGATCTTTACTCCTTTGACTCAAGCAGAGTAAAATGTTTAGGATTAATCAAAGACCTCTATGTTAACTTAGCTCAGATTCCAGCCAAATGCTTAGTAATGGATATTGTTGTGGCTGATGTTCCCCAAAATATGGAATGTTGTTATCAAGATCGTGGGGGGCTAAGTTACAAGGGAGTATGCAAATGGACATGACCTATGTGACTATCCCTATTTTCAATCAGACTAGAAGACTTTACAGGGAATCCCATATGCAATACACAGTCACAATCCAAGACAGACCACAAAACTCCCCTTTATACTCTGTAAACACAGGCCTTAATTCATTTATCCTTTTTAATGAAGAAACATTGGATGAACAAGTAACTTTAACAGAATTTATGGCCGATAGAGAGGAGGAGGTAAACACCACATGACTGTCAAAACAGTTGGCGGAACCTCTGAATATCAGCAAAACAAACACAGGTCCTGAGTTTCAAGCCGTGTGTCCATTGCTCCTAAACCTTGACAGTCAAGAAAAAAATCCTCAACCCAATGAAGAACCTGAGGAGTTAAAACAAACGCAACTAAATGTTGACATTCCTCAACAATCAAGAAGCACGTTAGTTGAAGAGGACAGCCACCAAACAGATGAAACTAAGAATAGTCCTCTGTGGAGTATGTATTTTGATGGATCCTGCACTAAAACTAATGCTGGTGCAGGTGTCTGGATTTCTAACACTGAAAATAACCACACAGACTACATTTCCTGTAAATTAAACTTTCAGTGTTCCAATAACATAGCGGAGTATGAATCCCTTCTCTTAGGCTTACATCTATTGAAAAAGTTAGGAGCCAGAAGAATCAATATGTATGGGGATTCAGAGTTAGTCATTAGGCAAGTTAATGGGGAGTATAACACAAATCATCCCAGACTTAGGGCCTACCGAAATGATGTCATGGACCTTTTAAAAACATTCGAGCAGTCCAAGCTAATTTTTGTCCCAAGAAAAAGAAATATTGTGGCCCACAATTTAGCCTTTGCAGCTAGAACATGCTTAATGCCATATAACACAAAATATTGCACAACTCAGATGAAATTTAGACCAGCCGTGCCTGATAATAAAAATTAGTGGCAGGTTTCTGACGAAGACAAACAAATAGAAGACTTCATGCAATTCAGAAATGAATTCGAACTACAGAGTTTGGACTTAGACTATGATACAGACTGTGGTGAAGAAAATTTTATTGGTGAAGAAGAGCCCTCTCCTGAGCTTGTCAATATTAATCTTCTGACTAGAAAACTAAAAAATAAAACAAAATTGAATGTAGAGTTAGAAACAGAGGAGTTGGAAACTCTGCACTCTAAAGATGAAATTTTGCCAAGCGGTCTGGCACCTTTAGAAGAGTTGTTTGATTTTAACGATGTGGCAAATAAACCAAGACTAGAGCCTGTAGAGACTGAAGTGGAAGATTGAAATATAGGCAATGAACTTAAACCAAAAATGATTAAACTGTCTAAAACTTTTCCAGCTCACATTAAACTCAAATACATATAGTTGTTTAAAGAGTTTTCTAATGTTTTTGTGTGGAGTTACGAAGATCTTAAATCCTATGACACTGAAATAATACAGCACAAAATCCCCCTCAAAGAAAACCAAAAACCATTCAAACAGAAACTGTGCAGAATAAACCCTGTTCAAGTACCTTTGGTCCAGAAGGAGATCATGAAAATGTACAAGGCTGGTATTATCGTCCCTATTAGATATTTTGAATGGGTGTCTAATCTGGTGTCAGTTAGGAAGAAAACTGGAGAGATCAGGCTTTGTATAGACTTTAGAGACTTAAAAAAAGCTTCATTAAAGGAAAACTACCCTTTACCTAAGATGGATCATATCTTACAAAGGGTGGTAGGGTCTAGAAGAATTTCTTTTCTTGATGGCTACTCAGGGTACAATCAGATCCTCGTCCACCCTGCTGATCAATTAAATACAACCTTTACCACACCATGGGGCACTTTCATGTATGTGAAAATTCCCTTTGGTCTAATGAATGTTGGAGAAACTTTTCAAAGAGCCATGGACATATCATTCTTGGAGGAATTGGGCTTCTTCATCATTATATACCTTGATGATGTCACTGTGTTTTAAAAAATAGATGAAGAGCAATTCGAACATTTAAGAAACATTTTCGAGAAATGCAGAAAGTTCAGAATATCTTTAAACCCTAGGAAGACACTTTTTGGTCTCCAAGAAGGTAAACTTCTTGGGCACATTATTTCTAAGGAGGGTATAAAGATAGATCCCAAGAGGATTGAGGCCATTTTGCAAATCTCTCATCCTCGGAACATCAAAGAGTTGCAATATTTCATTGGAAAGATTAACTTTTTGAAAAGGTTCATCCCCAACTTGGCTGAGCTCCTTATAAATATTACAAACATGTTGAAGAAGGAGCAAGGGGTTAAATAGAACTTGGAAGCAAATAAATCTTTTGAGCTGGTGAAACAAGCATTAGCCAAAACACCGGTTCTTATAAGTCCTGATTTTTCAAAATATTTTTACATTTTCTCATTTGCATCAGAACATACCATAACTGCTATCCTTTTACAGAAAAATCCACAAGGACAAGAGCAGCCTATTGCTTTCTTTAGTAAGGCATTGAGGGATTCCCCTCTGAGGTATAACATTATGGAGAAGCAATCTTTTGCTTTGGTCAAAGCTTTGAAAGACTTCAGGGTGTACATCCTTCACTCGCACATCATTGCCTTTGTCCCAAACTCAGTTGTTAAAGACATTCTAACACAGGACCCAGATGGTAAGAGAGGTAAGTGGATTGATGTTATTCTTGAATATGATTTAGAAGATAAAACCCACTAAACTCATAAAAGGCAGGTCTATTCGTTAATGGTTGAAACCAATTTTGAAGTTCTTGATATTAATATGATTGATGCTTTGGATGACCAAAGAAGGATTCCCAACTCCTATGGTTGAAGACAATTTTATGAATTCTCCTTGGTATCTTTGATATTATTTATGTTTTGCTTAATTTGAATACACCTGCATTGGTTTGACAAGAACAAGGCAAGATTCCTAAAGTTAAAAGTTGTAAACTATTGCATTATAGATAAATGTATTTATTGGAAAAATACGAGTGGTCTATTGTAAATGTTTGAGTTTGATGCGAGCAGGTTAAGCACGAGTTCCATGAAGGAGACATGGAGGTCATTTATCTTCGGAAGACAACATTGACAAAATTTTGGTGGCTTCTATTAACTACTCTTTTTAAGTGATATACACAAGAGGATCTGTTGCACATCATAAATTTCAACTTTGAAGGCAAAAGAAAAGCACCTTACCCACTACCTCTGCATCCAATCTTGTTGAAGCCCCATTTCTATGATCATACTCTTAATTCACCAGGAGAAATCCACCCATCCACCATCTTTCTGCTGGTTGCTTGACATAGGTGGATTCTTCTATCCCACAGAACTATTTCACTAAGTGGATAGAAGCCATACCTTGTGGCATTGACTGATTAGAGTTATTAGCTGGTCGCAGAGAATGCATTCTCTCGATTTGGGCACCCTAATAATATCATCCTTGATAATGTAGCGGTATTTGGATTAAAGGATAGGCGGGATTACGTACGAGATATCGGATCTTGTTGGGGCATTCCATGGCCTATTACCCTCAAGGTAATGGACTTGTAGAATCCTCAAAAGAGTTTAGTGAACATAATCAAAGAAATTGTTGGAGGACAACAAAAATTCTTGGCACACAAAGCTGGTCCATGCACTTTGGGCTGACAGATTGACTTTGAAGAAATATATTAGTATGTCACCTTTCAAGCTTGTGTATGGTACTGATGCAATTTTTCCAAATAGCCTTGGTGTACCAGTGATGAAGTTGATCCAAGAGTTGTAGACTGAAGAAAATGACATGATCAGAAGAATAAATCAGACCATTCATC
This sequence comes from Pinus albicaulis, assembly GCA_034641835.2. Taxonomy (NCBI): domain Eukaryota; kingdom Viridiplantae; phylum Streptophyta; class Pinopsida; order Pinales; family Pinaceae; genus Pinus; species Pinus albicaulis. The sequence continues at coordinate 109,349,988 of CM076576.1, read as the reverse complement.
TTCAGCAAACCAGAGAGGAGGTTTATAACAAAGCATCGCAAAAGCAAGACAGCATTAAAAAGCTTTTTGACAAAAGAACAAAGGCCAGAAATTTCAATATTGGGGACAAAGTTTTGAAGTGGGACTCCCGGAGGGAAGACAAGGGCAAGCATGGGAAATTTGACAACTTATGGCTTGGCCCTTACTCTATTAATTCAGTTGCTGGTAACAATGCTTATTTTTTACAAGAGTTGAATGGAGCATAATTGTTTGGGGGCCCTGTCAATCGCAGGATGTTTAAACATTACTTCTCTTGATCCATGCTATGTTTTAAATCCTTTTTGTATTTTCCTCATTATAAATATCTCATCCACCATTACATTCAAAGTTATAAAAAATAAAAAATACAAAAAGAAAGAAAATAAAGAAAAGAGGGCAGACTCTGAAAACAAGAAAGGTATAGCCCCATACCAAAAAAGAGAAACAAATCTGAAAGTGTGCAAGCTTAAATGCCACTCCTGCAAAACACACTTCTAGTTAGTCAAACAGCCTAATCTTGACTAATTAGTTTTAAATTTTCTGCTGATAGGATAGTGAATTCGATTTGCAAAACTGTTTAATCTTGGCTTATCAGTAGATAGATTAGGATAGAAATTAAAGGTTCAAACATATACAAAATCTGAACCTAAGGTTTCAAAGAGAGAATGACTCAAATCTGTTTCAAATTCTGAGTCAAAAGAGGTAAAAAATCTGGTTCTAAGTTGCACAAAATGTGAACCAGAGAACAAGGAAAGACAGCTCACAACAAAGTCAGAATAGAGCTATACAAATGAGGAATGAAATGCTTTCAAATTTCATATCTCAGGCCTTCCAAATTTTTGTTTTAAATTTTCTGCAAAATAAATGTCTATGTGCAGCTTGTTTTTATGCCATAGCTCACAGCAAGTCAAACAGCTTAATCTTGACTTGACTGTTTTTTAAATTGCTGTTGTATAATTTAGGGAATAAAGTTTGTTGGACAGTTTAATCCCAAACAGACAGTAGATTAGGTAGAAAATTATATGGGATAAACTGTTTAATCTGATTCCATGAAGAAATAAGGAATAGAAATAGATTAGATTTCCTACTTTCAAAAGAATAAAATGTTGTGAAAGGATTTTTCCAATCCAAGTGCACTCTAATGGAGAAAAAATGTTAGATCAGTAGGATTGGGTAGGTAGAAAGTTGTATTGATGAAAATCCATCGCTTTATGGCTGCTAACATGTTTTCAAAACAAGGTCATCCCAGCAAAAGAAGGGAAGCCCAATGGATGAGGCATAGGTCAGCCTCCCAAAGAATGCAATTCTGAAGTTCTTGATGCCTTCAAGAAGGCACCATCCCCAATTGGAGCCACTGTTAGCCACCTATAAAATTTATTATAGCAAAAGGTGGCTAAACTGTTTAGAGCCTTCAAGGAACAAATTTTGTTGCAAAAAGTGTTGGCTCTTGAAAACTCTTGAAGGCCTCATGCCTCTGACCAATCCACACTACTGTTCATGTCTTAAAAACTCTGAAATCCTGCTGATTCCTAAGAATGAATACTGCTGCAAGAACCCTGGTCCTTTTCCCCCTTCTTCCAGACTAACCTCATCTTTGCCTTTTATTTTTCCATGAAATCATTCATTTTCATGTTTTTCCCCTTTTTCCTTCATCAAAACCCCCTTGATAAGGTTTAAGACTCTTTCTTAGCCTTATCAAAACCCCCAAAATCCTTTGAAGACCATTTAAAATCTATCAAAATCATATTTTTATATACTATAGACTTAAGCCCCCTTGGGCTTAAGTCCTTAACCCTCCCCTCCATATGCCCAGGTGCCAGAACCGAGCGCCAGCCTTCCAAGCACTTATCACGTTGCCTGATTGCAATTAGCCCCTCCTCTTTAACCCCCAGTCATATGTTCTCCCATATAACCCATGGCCCTGCAGGCGAGCGCCTATCCGCTTCAAATAAAATATTTCCACTCAAAGTGTGAACCTTTGCTTATATTAATCTTTCGATTTTTATTACATTTTAAAGTTTTTCGCTGGTGCAATTTTCTAGTCGCTCTCCACCGTCAATCTGATCTACAGATCGAAGGCGCGCAATTCATCACCCCGGTGGTCCCCGCTAGCTACTTACCATTGCAAAACCAGGCGGATTTCACCGCACCGCTTTTGAGCGCGCGGCGGTTTTTTCTTTTTCACAGTGATTCCATACACTGGCTGACATGTGTCTTGGGCACTGTTCACAAAACCACCATCCATCGCGCGTTAAAGATCGGACATGGACCCGGCGCGATATTGACATCCACCGTCCGATCCGAGGCCACCCATCGGACGACGATCGCTTGACCAAAAAGCCCGACAGTTAACCAGGCTACGGTGCGGCATTTAAAAGATCTCCGCCGTCTATCTGATCTGCAGATCGACGGCCCACCATTCATCGCCCTGATTCCTCCGCTTTGACTTTTCGCCTCCGCTCCCGACCGTCGATCTCTACGCGATCGACGGCTCCAATTCATATTCCTTATTTCGCCTTCTCTTTGACTTCTCTCGATCAATCTCGACCGTTGGATGATGCCATCCAACGGCCATGCTCCCTCCACGTACCTTCTGAAGCAGTGAACCTATACATGCAGGATTTTATAATATTTTTTTGTATTTTGTAGGGTTTTAATGGTTTTTCTGCCATAACTCAAGAAATTTCAAAGGCAGAGAGTGATGATCCTCCTGCCTTCAATTCACCAAAGAAAATCAATCGCAGGTTTTAAACTTCACGTTTCATCGATTTTTCATGAGGCATTGATGCCATATCACCCTTGCGCAGCCCTGCATACCAGCAAAACACAGTAAATCAAGCACAGTCAGAGAGTATCAGTGTCGAAGACAAAAATGTACCAGGACAGAAGATTGAAGACAGATTTGCGGGGATCATGGCTAACAATGATTATCAAAAGCCTAATCCCCAATTAAAACACAGTTTAAAGAAAATCTTAAGTGTTTTATCAATAGAAAGACTCCACCACCACATATGAGGCAAATTGATTCCTCCCAGCTACCGAAATGCCACCTGTGCCTCAAAGTATTCAATCAGAGGCCGAAGTTATTGATCAAGACCAAATATCTGCCTCACAACACAGCCAGAGGATAAATTCTGCAGGCAAACTGATGAAAAAATATCAGCAGAGTAACCTCGACATCACACAGAGCCTTAAAGGTCAACAAAAGCTCCCACCGAGCTTAATCTTTATGTAAATCATTTAGTACAGAAGACACTTATGTAAGATTCTTTAGTGAGCCTCTCAAAGGCCGAGAAGGTCATCATTCCGTATTAATTTGTCCCTGAGAGATATTTTATCGTATCTCACCTCCTCATTCTTCTATAAATACTTCAGTAGAAGACGAGAAATTGTTGGTCTGTGTGAACTTTTGAAATATATTTGAGCTTAAACTTTGATTGTAAATAGTGTTTGTTGGCCCTTGAAGCTCGTTTGTGTTTAGATTAGTTAGGGCTGAATAGTGAAGATGATTTCTGAAATGAAACATTGGACTTGAAGACCGTAACTGGTTTGACATTAATAACAAGTTGTTTCTTGGGATCCTGGTCTATATCACTCGGTGAAGTGCCCCTTTCTTTGTTATTGTTTTTCCTTCTATGTATGTCATATTGTTCACTATTCTCTCGATAAACAACAACATTTATAGAGTTAGGATTTATTGTTTACCAAGACTCTTCTCTAACCGATAAGCTTTATCTCAATGTTTTCCTCCAATTTTTTTATTTAAGAATGATTCAATACGGTTTAAGCGCATTAGGAATGTTGGCATTCCCTCTTCCTACTGTTTGATTTAAACATTGTTCTTGAAAGTTATTTTCATCATTTTGCTTATTAAAGTTTAGACTAGAAAAGTGATGGTTTTCCCTGTTTCTAGTTTCTATTCTCCAAAGGAAGATTCTGAAGGTTTCCTTGGTGTTGACCTCAAAGTGCGTGACTAGGTTTAAAAGTACCTTATCTGATCTTAGGTTACACTTTTTTTCTCTTATGTGTTTTTCATACCTTCATGAAGGTAATTATGCGGATTACATGGATTGTTTGTCAATTAAGATGCTTTAATACAAACTTGCCCAAGAAGTCTATGGTTAGCCCCGTTTTTTTGTTGGTTTTTAAACGACTACTTAAGAGGCTTTTCTTGTTTGACCGACTATAAATCCCTTGTGAAATTATTATCAGTTTCCACCCCTCAAACACTTTATTGTTTCCATTCCATCATTTTAATCTCAATAATATTATGATATAGATGACTTGCCCTTGGAACACTCTTGATGTTGTTGCTCAATTAAAGCCCCGTTATGACTCCATAGCCCAATGGACTAAAAATCAGCGTTATATCTATCTTTTTAGACAAAGTTGTTCTATTCACGTGCAACTTCTCAACTTTGAAACTCTTTGCACTTAGAACTTTCCCCTCAAATAATAATCATGCTCAACCATCCACAAACCCTCGGCCTTCATAACTAGCCTAATATCATTACCCTCCCAAAACTTCAAAGACAAATCCATCTTTGCATTTATTGGAGAGATCCCTCTCCGATTCAGGAGGGCTAGATCCTCGAATCCCAAAGAAGTTGAAACGATGTTTCTCCCTACGATCGTAATTTTTCCAATCTTTTCGATTACGTGGAAATAACAGAACCATCATCCCTTCTTGAAATAAGAATGCCAAGGAAACCATGCTACGATCAACTTCACTTTTCCATAGTGAAATTTATGGAGCGAGATTGATCTGTTAAGATGTTGGGAAAATAAAAATTCCAACTTTTCCTTGCCATGAGGCGAGACGATGCAAGTGTCATCCAAAAACCTTTTCGAAAGTTTGGGTTGGAAAAGGGATGAGGAAAAGGCCTTGGATTCAAAGTCCTCCATGAAAATATTAGTCACTACAAGGGACGAGGGGAGAACCCATGGTCACGTCACAAGTTTTTTGTATCACAAAACACATTTTATTTATCACTCCCGTCTATACAAAGAAGCACAAGTTATTTCCACACATTGAAAGGCTATAAGCACTTCTTCATATAGCTACTTTCGTATTCAATAATTCTTTTCGATCAACTATTTAATACTCATTAAAATTAAAATATACCTCTCGCACTTCCCTCATTTTGCACAAATTCTACACATCCCTCATTCTACAAATGCATTTGTTCTCTCGCATAACCTTCGTACACACATAGCACAATGCACTATTAGTACTAATTTCCCTTTTTTATGGCATATATTTTTATCTTGTTTCATTTACAAATGATTTCGACATTTGTGTTAAATGAGGATTGACATAAAATATTGCTAATATTTTACTAGCGTAATGACATATATGATATTATTGGTAAAATCTCTCCCACGTGCTCCTATCCAAAGATTCATAGTTCTATAACATCGAAGCTCTACGCAATTTCTATATTGCACATACTCCATTATCTACAAAGTAAAAGCTTCACACAAGGAAAGCTTTTTAACATTAATTTTGTCCTTGGTGAATAAAGTTCCTTATGTACCCTCCCATTCTCCCCACACATACCCCATTCTCGCACACACATAAAAGCTCGCACAATGAAACATAATAGTATTCTCTCTGTCTCCCGCACATACGATGTACTCCGTAAACATTCATACGATATACGATATACGATTTGAAAATTTGTAAAAGTAAACTGCCATATATAAACATTATGCATCATTGTGTTGCAAAAGGTTTGTGCAATTATGTATTGTAAACAAGTAACATCATACTCATTCTACATCAATTGGCATATTGTGTCGAAAGATTTTAACAATAATTTCATCCCCGTCAAATAAATTTATCTATGCACTCTGCTTCTCCCATACATACCTCGTCTTGTGCATTGTAAAAGCTCGCACAATGAAACATAATAATATTAATTCATATTTTTTTTCATAGTTAAACTAATTAAAGTTCCCTCTCGCATCCTCGTAAAAATATTTCTTTGTGTGGATCTCCGCACATGGCACTAAATGCTTCTATTGCAATTTTTTTTATTATAATGGTTTTAGTTCTAACTAATGCGTATGTGTGTATTTGTTTTTTCCTCAAAGAGCCCTTCAAAAGATCTTGGTATTTTAAAAATATGATTAGTCAATTGAATAAAGGTTGTGTAGTGTGTAGAAAAAATTATGTACAAAACTACATTTCATTGAGCATAATCTTTATTATGGTAATGCTTATAAAATTAGGGTCGATGTATGGTAGTGTAGACAAGGTCCATTGTGCGAGATATTTACCTATATTTTAATATTAAAACACAATCCATATTTTTCCATTGGCAATAATATTGTTTATGCTTATATTATCGATATTATTTGAATTGTAAATAATGCATATCTTCATATTTGTGAATATGCATTCAAAGTAGGCACATGTGTGGAAGTGCGGAGGAAGTCCATTGTGTGAAGGAAGCTTTTCCATTGTGTGCAACTTTGTACTTATGCCATCTGTTATCACAAAAAATTGGTCATCTAACCATTTATAATTAGATGGATTGAAAGTACACCATGTAAGACCAATTTTACCATAGTAAAAGGTCTTTCACTATAATAAATAATTTAATAGACCATATATTATTAAGTTATTTATGGTTTAAACAAGAAACCCCACGAGGAATAATTAAATATAATCATTATTTATTTGACTTTCCTCTAGGAATATTTAATTAAACCATTGTTTAAATAATATTCTTGGTCATATTTAACCCAATTATGAGAAATAGTTAGATAAATCATTATTTATCTTAATTTTCTTTAGGAATAATTAATTAAATCATTATTTAGTTATTATTTCTTGTTAAATTTGACTAAATCACCTAGGAATAATTAAACAAATCAGTATTTGTTTATGATTCTTTAACCACATTCTTGAAATGATAAATAAATCATTATTTGTTTATTATTTATAAATAAAGGTATTTAACCAATTTAAATACCTTTTACCTACAAAACAAAATATAATAAAATATTCCAAGTGTGTTAGATATATATCTTGATTAATAATATTTTATTATTCGCCATTATTGAGGATAACTCAATATTTTGTTATAAATAGAAGGTTTTTTTTCCATTCATTCTTCACTTTGATCCTTTGCATTGTCGCGCTTTGATCATTCTCATTGTCGCTAATATTTTTCTTTTTTGCTTCTTGAGCTCCCATAGAGTTCAACACATTTTGGGTTTTCTAAACCATTGAGAGAGAGAAACTTGTGGAACCGAAGCATTGAGGATAACCAAGAACCCATCCCATTGAGGGGGATGGTAACAGATTATTTTTCCCTTCAGGGTAGGTGTATATATAAAAAAAATTCTTTAAATATTTTCTTGTCTCGTTGGATGCATGGAGCAATTACTATTTATTTTCATTTGTTTAATTTATTTTCATCGCATAGATGCTGGTTTTTCTGCAAAGCATTTGTTCTAACTATCAATTGCGAGATCCAATAGAGAGTTAAGGAGCCATTTATTGTTGTTTTACACATCATTTCCAACAGTATAGAGTCATTAGATCCTGTCCCCTTTGACATTATATCTCTTGGCCATTCGAGTGTGTTTTGAGTCAATTTCGCCCCCTTGTCATCTAGTTGTCTTAGAACCTTATTTGGGGTTGGGATTTATGTATGATTAGCTATTTATTTTATTGTCATTTCAGTTTTTTTTACAATAATTCAACATTTTTTCTTTTTTTATTTACACAACCATTTGGGCTTATTTAAAATTAACACATGACTTGCACACGAGCTACACCTAAAGAAAAGAGTTCTTGATTTACACCGCCAAGCAAAGACATAAACATCGTAATTAATCAATCTGCCTCACGGATCCTCTCTTTATCACTCTTCAACCTTTTCGTGTCATTTTTGACTTGCCATCATTGTGCCCGTGAGACGTTGATCACAAAAGACTCCAAGGCCTTCACCCTCAGTTTCCATTAGGATGTCTTACTCCACCCCTGTAGGGTCCAAGTCGATCCTCCACCAAGTCCCCCATACCGACTACGATTCTCGGTTCATCGGGTTCTTCCTTTGATTATGACCCCGATTCTCCTCACCCTCATACCATCACCATGTCGGGCACCAATGCGGGTGCGGGTCCTCAAGATGGTGGTAGCCCCGACCCTAACGCTAGAGCTACTACTAGAATAAATACTACTAGAACCATTTCGACTCTTTGCTTTGCTACCTTTTATGGTAGGTTTAAGTCTCCCCGATTTTAGCCGCTAATAAATGACCCCATACCCCATAATGAAGGTTTACTAGCTATGCCAACTAAGCTTCCTTCTAACATTCCTAAGTTTGAAGGAAACAACTGAGAAAGGACGCTACTAATCATGTTCGCTCCTTTCATATGCGTGTTTGTCTAATTCCATCATCGATGACTCCATTCACCTTCGATTGTTCCAATGCATGCTCACTAGAGAAGCTGCAAAGTGGTATGTTGACCAGATCGTTGTGTCTCATTCCACTTTTGCGACCCTTACTAAAGTGTTTTGTCTTATTTCCAGTTACCCCCTTTGTTATGATCATCGGTACTAATTTTTTCTGACTACATTCCGTCAATCTTCCGCCACCCACCTTTATGACCATGTCCAAGAATGGCATAGAAGAAGGAGATTGTGTCGTGGTCCTACATTCAATGACCGTGTCTATAGGGATTAGTTTCTTAAAAAATATCTTAGCCCCCATTGGTAAAGATGTCGCATCTAATTTTCATCAATCCAAGGAAGAAGCTCTCCGAGGTCACATTAAAATTATGATTTGATCTATGCCCAGACTTGGTAATGTTTATACTTTGTTGTACCAAATCTCACTAGACTCGGTGGTGACAACGCACGGGGCATCTCATGCCACCGACAGTATTGTTGGAACTCTCTCACATCCATATGCTCCTCCTCATATGAGTTATGGTTACCCCCGGGAGGGGACCAGTTCCTCCAACACCTATCCCCCTCCGAGAAACTTGTATCTCGGTCCATGCATGCCTTATGCATTTTCTCAACTGCATCGGTCGATGCCGGGGGCCAGCTGTTTCTCAAATTGTTTACCCAAATTTTTTCCCCACCTCCTTTCTATCCTTATGCATAGCCCGATGATCAAGCCCCTTCGAATTAGTGCCCCGACCTCCCGTGCCTTCTCAACCTCTGCCACAACAACCACCACCTCCTTAAGGTCAGGTGTATACACAACAGAGTGTGACTAATCCTCCTAATTCGAAGAAAAATAATAAGGGGAAAGTGTTAGGTCCCTATATTACTAGTATAGTCCCTCATTTTTGTTAGTGTAACCCCCTTATTGTTATTTTTGTACCCTTGTAACCCCAATATTGTTATTATTGTGCCTTTAAATTATTATTTTTAGGTCGGCTAGGATTATATTGTGACCCCATGGACTCCTATATATAGAAGAAGGTTTAGTCATTTGTATCATCCAAGAATTGTTCATTTATGTAATGTATTGGAGGTTTCCCCCCTCAAAGTGGCTATTTATAAGGCGTTTATCTATATTTTCTTCTATTTTTTGGAGTTGGTTTCCTAAATTTTGGTATGAGAGCTTTGGATTCTAGGGTTTCATCGCTCCAAACAGGTAATCGTGGAATTTGTCGCTATAAATTTTTTTGTACGAAGGTTCGAAGCTAAAAATTTTACAAAGCGAAGTCGGAAATCCTAAGGAACTTCCTATAACAATTTCGAGCTTGATTCAAATTATTTTTGGAGATATGATCTCGTGGAAGTTAGGGTTTGTTGAGGCTCCCGAATTTCATCTCAAAGAGGTGGCCGTGGGAAAAATTGCCATAACTCTCTCTTTGAGCATCGGATTGGAATTATATAAAAAGTAGAAGCAATTACACGGATATTATCTTCCTGTGTATCAATTTCAGAGCCTAAGGATGAAAAATTGACATGTGGCACGTCGTACAAATTCTCTTTACTAAAACAATCCATAATTAGGTCGTTTTGGGAGATTGGGCATAACATTGCCTTGAAGAATCCAAATCGAGGGTCGGACCTATGGCATTCAAAATAAGATTTAGAGGGCTACTACAGGGCTAAATTTTAGATATTGAAGATCCAAAATCATAGAGATAATTCGGTTTCAATATCGAGCTCCTCAAAAATAAGGAAAAAAGGTGTGTGTATGAATTTCATAAGTCTTGTGTGAAAAATCAGTTTGAAATGATTCCAAGGGAATATTGAAGCATAGATATCAACATTGGTTTCTAGAATGCCACCTAAAAAGAATTCAACACCCACTAAGCCTTCAGAAGGCTCTATTATGACTCATGAAGAGGAAGAAGCGCAACATGACATATCAAAATTACAAGAGCAAGTGCACTATTTCGCTCTCGCAAAGAGACAACAAAAAATGAAATGGAAGTTTTGAAGAAAGGCATGGAAGCTACTATGGATGGTTTGAAGAAAGGCATGGATTGTTTGAAGAATGGCATGGAAGCTAAGATGGATGGCATGGAAGCTGGCATGGAAGCTAAGATGGATGACATGGGAGCTAAGATGGATGACATGGAAGCTAAGATCAATGAAAAAATGAAATACAACATGGAAGACATGAAGAATTATCTAAAAGCGAGACATGGAAGGTCTTATGACAAGGTTAATACAATAAATGATTCCTAATGGCGGAAAGATAGTAGAGGAAACTCATGATTAGAACAAAATAAATGTTAATCATGATTTCATAAACTCTAATGTTGGATTGAAGAACCACCATATTCCAAAGATGGATATGAATAATTTTGATGGCAAGGATCACGTAACATGGATACTACATATGGAGAAATATTTTGATCTCAATAATGTGCAAAACACACAAAAGGTACACATTGCAACTTTACGTTTAGAACAAAATACATTTGTATGGTATCGATGGCTTTTCTCCCATAAAAAAAATTGTCACCTGGTCAATTTTTACGGAGGAAATGATAGCACATTATGAGGATACAAAGAGCAACACCTTATTTATCCAATTGATAAATTTCAAACAAAAGGGTTCAGTGGTGGAGCACGTTGAGGACTTCCAAAAAATTGAATATAAGGGTAATTTATATTTTACGAGGAGCACATGATTGATGTCTTCATAGGGACTTTAAAGGATAACATCCAACATGAAGTTCACATTTGGGAACATGATTCATTGGAGAAGGCATTCAAGTTGGAAAGAAAAAATTGAATGTAAAATTATTGCAAGAAGGAAGCCTACCACTCTATCTATAGAGATGGAAGTGTTGCTACTCCCTAGACTTCCCGCAATCTACAAGGTTGACACCACAAAAATTGGAAGAAAAAAAGAGCAAAATGGCTTTGCTATAGTCATGATAGAAAATACACTAATGGTCATAAGTGTGTCGAGAATAAATTATTTTACATAGATTGTGAAAAGGAGGAAGAAAATGAACAACAAAACTTCAAAAGAAGAGGATATACGCCAGGAAACAACACTAGAATAATAAATGAGTCCAACCATATCGTGTAATGCATTGTCAGAATTACCACTCAAACTCTCAAGATAGAAGGACATATCGGGAAGAAAAAGGTAATAGTGTTGATTGATTCGAGTAGTACAGATAATTTTATTCATTGTAAGGTAGCCAAGGAATTGAATTATTTCCTATACCCAACACCAAAATGTCAAGTGATGGTTGAAAATGGAGGAACTATAAATTTCTCTGGAAAATGCCATAATATCAAACTAACCATGGGGAAATATGTATTGAATAGTATAATGCCTTCCATTCAAATGGGAGCTTCGATGTTGTAGTAGGAGTAAAATGGTTACAATCTTTGGGGATGGTAGCTTTTAATTTTAAAGGAACTTTTCTTGAATTTTTTTCGAAAGGAAAGGAAATCAAATTACGGGTATCATAGGGAAGCCAGGAAATATAATAAGCTCTAATGTCATTACAAATCTTTTGAAGAAAGAACAACAAGGCGTAATTGTACGATTATGCTCACTAGAAGTTCCAACATCAAAATCATCTATTTCTCCGTATCTCCAAAAATTCTTGGACAATTATTCCAAGGTGTTTGAAACTCCCAAAGGAATCCCACCTATTTGTTATCATGATCATGATATTCATTTTGATTCTAAGAAGTGTTCCTCCAAACATTAGGCCCTACAAATATCCTTATGTCCAAAAGAGCGAAATTGAGCATATGATTGCGAGAAATGTTAGAGGTCGGTATAATTCAACATAGTGATAGTTCTTTCTTTTCTCTAATAGTATTGGTGCATAAGAAGGACGGATCATGGCACATGTGACTGGATTATAGGGAGCTCAATAAGCTCACTATTAAAGATAAATTTCCCATTCCCAGTGATTGCTGAATTATTGGATGAATTACATGTAGCAATTTATTTTTACCAAGTTGGATCTTCGTTCAAGATATCATCAAATTAGAATGAAGAATGAAGATATTACGAAAACAACATTTCAAACTCATGAGGGTCGTTATGAATTTTTGGTCATGCCTTTTGGCCTTACCAATGCACCTTGTACATTTCAAGGGTTGATGAATTCCATTTTCAAACCCTTCCTTAGAAAATGTGTGCTAGTATTTTTTGATGACATACTAATCTACAACGAGTCTTGGAAGGATCATGTTCAACATGTTGAAAGGGTGCTCAAACTATTGGAGGAGAAAGCAACTATATGAAAAAACATCCAAATGTTTCTTTAGAGTACAAGAGGTGGAATATCCTGGGTCATATTGTATCACACGAGGGTGTTAAGGTAGACCCTAGGGTGGAAACGTGAACCTGGGTTACACTTTTGTGAGAATTGTGGGTTGAAATTTTTTTTCGGCAATAGTTCAAATTTCGAACTTATTTTTCAAGTTCAGCCGAACTCATGATTCCGTTTAGACTCGACGGATTACCGATCACGCCGGAAAATGTAATGCTTGCCGGAGATTGAAAACCGTAACTAAAGTTCTACTAACTTAGATAAATTTTGGGTCGAACATTGAGTTCGCCAAACTTTTACATTTAAAATAGTTTGACGAACTATTTTCTATAAATAAATCTCCCGTGAAGTTATGTGGTTTATTGTTCCCGCATTTTCTCGTCGTCGTTTCTCCCGCATTTTCGTCTTACGCTGATATCGCGCTGTTTCTCGTCACTACGCCCTCGTCGCCGCGCTAGTGTTTGCCACTTGCCGCGCTCTTCATTATCTGGTATGTTACTATCACAACTTGGCGGAGGGATAGGATGATACTTAGTCAAATCATAAAGAACTCAGAAATCGACCTTCTTAAAGTCACCGCTGCATGAACTCATGTTTAAAAAAATATTATATTCAAAATCAATAATATAAGCTTATATATCGCATTTATTTCGCTATTGTTTCTAACAACATGAAATTAGCAGAGTTAATATAATAATAACACAAGTTTAGGTACATCAAATTGTAAGCATCATGAAATAGAAGGGTAGACATTAATAATTTAGAAACAGATTCAGTTGTGGTATTTCTACTACTTGAGTACAAGAAACTCAAGATTCTGTAAAATCCACAACGTGAAAACAAATGTAAGAAAATTTCAAAAAGATAATTTATCGATATTCAATATCGGAATGATGCTCTCACTCGACCGGAAAGTAATATTCATAACCTCGGAGTTCCTCCTGAATTCGTTTAATCCGATGCTGTGCTTGAGTTGTGGAATCAACTCTCGCCCTAGCTCTTTCATGGAACATTTGAAGTTTTTCCTCGATCGATATTCTTTTTAGAATTATTGCCATTTTTTCTCAAAAAAGTCTTCGATGTTTTTGAATGACTTCATCTAAGTCTAACTTTCACCGTACACGATGATGTTCCCTACACCATATGTGGGCATTTCTTACATAAAAAGTCAAATATTATATATTGCCTCGTTTTCTCTTTGTCCGGGAAGATATGCATAGGCATAAAGAGTGTTCGTCCACGCCCACCCTCCATAAAGTGGTACGCCCATCTCCAAGACAAAGTTCGCGGGTGAGCTACAAGCGTGATTTCGCTAATTTCCTTTCCACCCTTAATGACAGTGCTTAGTAGTCTGGTAGTGACATTTCATAGTAAATACTATTGATAAATTTGGTTTATCTGTACCCTAGGTCATTACAGTAGATTTGTTGATTTAATTCAATTCCTTTTAAGCTAAGAAAATAAATTGCTCCTATAGAAGTTGATTTTCGGCTTTTAACTCATGATGATAATCCTTCCAGAGAATTATTATAGTGTTGTTATTCATGCATTTTAGATTTGATCATTAGACACAACCTCTTAGTTGTTCCTCTTTATGGCATATTTAAAGCCAAACTAGTCTAGTGCGTATTCGTACCAAATAAGGCTAAGTATTCACTTAAATGTAGTCTCTCGCTTTTGGATGTTTGTTTTTTGTCTCGTGAAGTAACAATGCAAGTTGACAAGATTTATTTTGCACCACATCAATTTCAACATTCTCTTCTACCTTCAATACAAGCATCAATCAATGGTCTTCCTACCCTGTGCTTTGCACAAGAACAATATGTCTTAGTTGGGTAAAGAAAGCAAACTTCCGCTATTGCTCCAAAGCAGCTTTGTTCTTCAAGGACCCTCTCCCATATGGCTAGATCCAACCGATAATACCAGAGAGAGTCTATTAGAGCAAGGAGCTTCCATTCGTTAATGCAGTGTAGCTAACCCTAAGAGTTGTGTGAACTAAACGAGAGGAACGAGTCTCAAACTAGATCCATTGAAGTACAACTGTGTTGCATTTATAGTGCATGACTTGTATGGTTCCATTTATAATTAATATGATTATATTTAATATATTTAAATTGTGAAATTTGTAGATAATTTTATTTATTTTAAATATATGCATAGAAAAAATTATTCATGAAGTCTACACATTTTCAAATATTAAAAAAACTATACAATATAACATTTGTATGAACCTCACCCATAATCGATCGTCTCAAATCTTCCTTCGTTGAGAAAAATTAAAAAGTATTTTGTAAGACCATGGAATTTGCGAACTTGTATCCCTTTTAATATCGACTTATTTGCAAAAATTTAACCTAAGATGATTTAACCTCGCAGATGATTTAATAAGAATGAATAATATGTTTATTTTTTATTTAAAATTTTAGAGAGAGAAAAATGTCACTTTAATATTTAATATATTTAAATTATGAAATTGATACATAATTTTCTTTATTATAGTTAATGCTCATTTATATATGTATAGAAAAAATTATTTATGAGGTGTATACATTTTCAAATATTATGGGAGAAGTTGAAGTTGGAGTCACTTTGTTTCTAAGCTTAGTTAAATTTGCAAATTCTATTAAAAATAAAAAAACTAAACATTTAAGTATTTATAGAAGAATTATATACATATATTCAATGTTATAAGCATCAAAAAGTTTACAACATTTTTGAAAAAATACTTTACACCCCAAATCTTAAATCGTGTAAGAAAGAAACTTATAATTTCAATGTTCTTATTTAGAAATTTTCATTGAATGTTTTAAAGTTCCATTTTCTTTTTCTTTTTCAACTATGTTGAATTTAGTTTGTAGTTATATTTTTAATGTTGGAGAAAAATAACTATTTATTTCATGTAATTAGATTAGTGATTTCATGTGTTAAGGTTGTGGATTCAGCATTGAAACAACACACCATGATATTTCAAATTTAAAAATGATGGTTTGAGTTCTAAGTAGCTAGAATCCCTACTTGTTTTCAAAATAAGGATGCATCCTATCTTGATTCTCATGAATAGGTTGTAATCATGAGGCTCTCGCTCAAGAGTGACCTTTCGCAAAATCTTGTGACGTCTGTCATAAACAAAACCATCAAATTGAAAAACGATCATTTTTCTCCTTCAAAGAAAAAAAATTCACATCATGTGAATATCTCCATGTACTCTTACATATTGGTGTACAAACCATCAACACACACACAAGTCGACAAAACATGCTCTTTCAAATAATCGACTCTTAAGTCAAATAATAGAGCTCATGTACAAATTTCCATATTTGTTGCATTTAAGTGTCTAACATAACTTCACTTTCAACATTTGCTTCATGCAACATGCACTATACTTTGAATTTGCAAAGAAATTCATGAAACATCAAAATACATGCTAGGCCTTAATTGGATAAGAAATCTAACAATCCGTCACGAAAGCATTTCAATGGCGCTTCTTTTTTCTTTCAACTATGTTGAATTTAGTTTTTAGTTATATTTTTAATGTTGAGAAAATAACTATTTATTTAATGTGTAATTAGATTAGTGATTTCATGTGTTAGGTTGTGGATTCAGCATTGAAACAACACACCATGATATTTCAAATTTTAAAAATGATGGCTTGAGTCCCAGGTAGCTTAGAATCCTACATGTTTTCAAAATAACGATGCACTCCCATTTGATTCTCACGAATAGGTTATAATCATGAGGCTCTCGCTCAAGAGTGGACCTTTCGCAAAATCTTGTGACGTCTTGTCACAAACAAAACCATCAATTGAAAAACACATCATTTTTCTCCTTCAGCAGATTACATCATGTGAATATCTCCATGTACTCTACATAGTTTGGTGTACAAAACCATCAACCAAACAAAAAGTCGCACAAAACATGCCTCTTCAAACAAATGACTCTTAAGTCGAATAATAGAGCTCATGTACAAATTTCCATATTTGTTGCATTTAAGTGTCTAACATAACTCTACTTTCAACATCTCGCTTCATGCAACATGCACCACACTTTGAATTTGCAAATAAATTCATGAAACATCAAAAATACATGCTAGGCCTTAATTGGATAAGAAATCTAACCATCTATCAAACGAAACCATTTCAATGGCGCTTTCTTTTTTCTTTCAACTATGTTGAATTTAGTTTTTAGTTATATTTTTAAAGTTGGAGAAAATAACTATTTATTTCATGTGTAATTAGATTAGTGATTTCATGTGTTAGGGTTGTGGATTCGAGGGCATTGAAAACAACACACCATGATATTTCAAATTTAAAAATGATGGTTTGAGTCCTAGGTAGCTTAGAAATCCTACTTGTTTTCAAAATAAGGATGCACTCCCATTTGATTCTCACAAATAGGTTGTAATCATGAGGCTCTCAGCCAAGAGTGGACCTTCGCAGAAATCTTGTGACGTCTTGTCACAAACAAAACCATCAAACTCGAAAACACATCATTTTTCTCCTTCAAAGAAAAAAAATTCACATCATGTGAATATCTCCATGTACTCTTACATATTGGTGTACAAAACCATCAACCAAACACAAGTCGACAAAACATGCCTCTTCAAACAACAGACTCTTAAGTCAAATAATAGAGCTCATGTACAAATTTCCATATTTGTTGCATTTAAGTGTCTAACATAACTCTACTTTCAACATCTTGCTTCATGCACATGCACTATACTTTGAATTTGCAAAGAAATTCATGAAACATCAAAATACATGCTAGGCCTTAATTGGATAAGAAATCTTACAACTGTCAAAGAAAGCATTTCAATGGCGCTTCTTTTTCTTTCAACTATGTTGAATTTAGTTTTTAGTTATATTTTTAATGTTGGAGAAAATAACTATTTATTTAATGTGTAATTAGATTAGTGATTTCATGTGTTAGGGTTGTGGATTCAGAAATTGAAACAACACACCATGATATTTCAAATTTAAAAATGATGGTTTGAGTCCTAGGTAGCTTAGAATCCTACATGTTTTCAAAATAAGGATGCACTCCCATTTGATTCTCACGAATAGGTTATAATCATGAGGCTCTCGCTCAAGAGTGGACCTTCGCAAAATCTTGTGACGTCTTGTCACAAACAAAACCATCAAAATTGAAAAAGACACATCATTTTTTCTCCTTCAAGAGAAAAAAAATTCACATGATGTGAATATCTCCATGTACTCTTACATATTGGTGTACAAAACCATCAACCAAACACAAGTCGACAAAACATGCTCTCTTCAAACAAATGACTCTTAAGTCAAATAATAGAGCTCATGTACAAATTTCCATATTTGTTGCATTTAAGTGTCTAACATAACTCTACTTTCAACATCTTGCTTCATGCAACATGCACCATACTTTGAATTTGCAAAGAAATTCATGAAACATCAAAATACATGCTAGGCCTTAATTGGATAAGAAATCTAACCATCTGCTCAAACGCAAACCATTTCAATGGCGCTTTCTTTTTCTTTCAACTATGTTGAATTTAGTTTTTAGTTATATTTTTAATGTTGGAGAAAATAACTATTTATTTCATGTGTAATTAGATTAGTGATTTCATGTGTTAGGGCTGTGGATTCGAGAATTGAAACAACACACCATGATATTTCAAATTTAAAAATGATGGTTTGAGTCCTAGGTAGCTTAGAATCCTACTTGTTTTCAAAAATAAGGATGCACTCCCATTTGATTCTCACGAATAGGTTGTAATCATGAGGCTCTCGCTCAAGAGTGGACCTTCACAAAATCTTGTGACGTCTTGTCACAAACAAAAACCATCAAACTCGAAAACACATCATTTTTCTCCTTCAAAGAAAAAAATTCACATCATGTGAATATCTCCATGTACTCTTACATATTGGTGTACAAAACCATCAACCAAACACAAGTCAACAAAACATGCCTCTTCAAACAACTGACTCTTAAGTCAAATAATAGAGCTCATGTATAAATTTCCATATTTGTTGCATTTAAGTCTGTCTAACATAACTCTACTTTCAACATCTTGCTTCATGCAACATGCACCATACTTTGAATTTTCAAAGAAATTCATGAAACATCAAAATACATGCTAGGCCTTAATTGGATAAGAAATCTAACCATCATCGAAAGAAACCATTTCAATGGCGCTTCTTTTTCTTTCAACTATGTTGAATTTAGTTTTTAGTTATATTTTTAATGTTGGAGAAAAATAACTATTTATTTCATGTGTACTAGATTAGTGATTTCATGTGTTAGGTTGTGGATTCAGTGCATTGAAACAACACACCATGATATTCCAAATTTAAAAATGATGGTTTGAGTCCTAGGTAGCTTAGAATCTCACTTGTTTTCAAAATAAGGATGCACTCCCATTTCATTCTCACGAATAGGTTGTAATCATGAGGCTCTGCCCAAGAGTGGACCTTCGCAAAATCTTGTGACGTCTTGTCACAAACAAAACCATCAAACTGAAAACACATCATTTTTCTCCTTCAAAGAAAAAAAAATTCACATCATGTGAATATCTCCATGTACTCTTACATATTGGTGTACAAAACCATCAACCAAACACAAGTCGACAAAACATGCCTCTTCAAACAACTGGATCTTAAGTCAAATAATAGAGCTCATGTACAAATTTCCATATTTGTTGCATTTAAGTGTGTCTAACATAACTCTACTTTCAACATCTTGCTTCATGCAACATGCACCATACTTTGAATTTGCAAAGAAATTCATGAAACATCAAAATACATGCTAGGCCTTAATTGGATAAGAAATCTGAAATCCATCGTTAGCAAACCATTTCAATGGCGTTTCTTTTCTTTCAACTATGTTGAATTTAGTTTTTAGTTATATTTTTAATGTTGGAGAAAATAACTATTTATTTCTATGTGTAATTAGATTGATGATTTCATGTGTTAGGGTTGTGGATTCAGGCATTGAAACAACACACCATGCATATTCCAAATTTAAAAATGATGGTTTGAGTCCTAGGTAGCTTAGAATCCTACTTTTTTTTCAAAATAAGGATGCACTCCCATTTCATTCTCACGAATAGGTTGTAATCATGAGGCTCTGCTCAAGAGTGGACCTTCGCAAAATCTTGTGATGTCTTCGTCACAAACAAAACCATCAAACCGAAAACACATCATGCAAGAAACATAGTTCGTCAGACATATCATTTTTCTCCTTCAAAGAAAAAAAATTCACATCATGTGAATATGTCCATGTACTCTTACATATTGGTGTACAAAACCATCAACCAAACACAAGTTGACAAAACATGCCTCTTCAAACAAAGCCGACTCTTAAGTCAAATAATAGAGCTCATGTACAAATTTCCATATTTGTTTCATTTAAGTGTGTCAACATAACTCTACTTTTAACATCTTGCTTCATGCAACATGCACCATACTTTGAATTTGCAAAGAAATTCATGAAACATCAAAATACATGCTAGGCCTTAATTTGATAAGAAATCTAAATCTCATCTCGTTAGCAAACCATTTCAATGGCGCTTCTTTAGTTGCACTTCATCATGTGAATCATCTTGACCCTCATCGATTATGAAATCCTCTTTTCCATTCTTCTTTTCATTTTTTATATCCCCTCTTGGATAACCATAATATCTTGAATGGAGCTAGCCAACACAAATATCGTATTGCAAATCCACAGCTAAGTTAGATGAGGATTGCTGGGATGGTCTTGAATTAGCATTTGGACTCTTAGATATGCGTACCAATTATGTTCATATAACACAAAAAATAGATGATTTAATTTCTACAAATGTCACATAGAAGTCATATTTATCTCATGGGCCTTCAACTTAAATTATATAATCGTTTGACTTCCCGTAAATGCTCATTTAATACCTCAAAATGACTCCAAAAGGTTTTGCAGACCCGACTCTCCACCCCCCATTAAAATGACCCTACAAGTTGATTCTTTCAGTTTTTCACTTATAGCATCAACGAGATATGATGATGGAGAATTTCTACGCTTTCGTTAATATATTTAATAATCTCAATATTTATTTGTAAGTATCATTAGTATTTTGACCATGAGATTTGAAAAAATGTGATGTCGTCGAAATACTATTGATACTTTTAAACAAAATATTGAGATTATTAAATATATTAACAAGGAAAAGCGCTAGAGATTCTCCATCATGCAACGTCATGACGTTGGATTTGGTGATAATTGTCTCCATATTTTGTCTTTCCACGCAAAAACATAATTATTTTACAAGGGGAGGGAAGGAGGGATGATCACATTGACTTGCTTGATGAGACATGTTCTGTGAAGATTAACTACCTCAAGAAATATTTTTTTGCGTAGGGAAAGATACACATTCCCATGTCCAGGCATGAAAACGTTTCTTTTGATATTGTTAATGCCTCTAGTGTTTACTTCTACAAGTTCTATAGGCAGAGTACTGTAGAGGGCCGGGTAGCCTCTAGATCTCATCTTTTATGAAAGGTGACATATCTAGTAAATGCCCCTGCAAAGTCAATCTATGGAATGGATCTAAATAGAAGTTCTTCATTTTTAACATCCATAAAACACAACAACTTTAAGGTAAACCATGCACATGTTCCATTTAAATTGTCCACGACATTAGGCACCAATGCTTATAACCTTTAATGTGCTAGCACTGATTTGTAATCATCATCTCAAAATGACTAAGTAGATGAAAAAATTACCATGTTTTGTAATCATCGCTTCACACCATCTACATATGACTCTTTATACACATTATATGATTGAATTTAGGGTAGGTCATCCTCTACCTAGACCATGATTGATTGTGACATTAGGTGAATAAAGGAAATTTGATAAGAAGGGATCACTAGAAGTTTGTCCTCCTCCACCCACTCTCATATCCAGTTGATTGCCTATTTTTTCTCTTCCAACATTTTATTTTGAAATTCATTTTGCAGTTAATTTACTAATAGTCACAACACACCTAGATAGTCAAAGAAATTGTTATATACACTACTAAAATCAATTAACATTGCTTGTTATTGACTTTACAATAACAAACAACGTAGAGTTCATTAATGTAGTAGTGTATATGATAATTTCTTTAACTTCTAGGTGTGGTGTGGCTATCGATAAAATTATCTGCCATAATGAATTTCGAGAATAGAAAGTTGGAAGTGGAAAATTGAGAAATCACTAGCTATGGGGTGGATGGAGGAGGACAAACTAGAAACTATCCTCCGCTTATAAATTGTATTTTTATTCACCTGTTGTCACAATCATTCATGGGATAAGTAGAGAGGATGACATGCCAAAAAATTCATGCATATAATATGTAGAAGGGGTCATGTATGAGATGAGTGTGAAGTAATGATGATTGACATGGAAAATTTTCATCTCGCTGAGTCATTTTGAGATGATGATGACAAACCAATACTAGCCATTTTAAGGTTATAATCATTAACAACAAATATGGGGAAGGAAATTCAAATGTCTCATCATGGAAATTATAAAAATTGTAAGGATGGGGTTATAAGCCTTATAACTTTAAGGTAAACTATGTACATGTGCCATTTCTCCCACAAACTAAAGTGTATAAGTGGTAAATTTTATACCAAGTGTGCTCCCACCATGCAAAGCGCAATTTGGTGAATTTATCATTTTTATAATATATTTTTCGATTAAATTTTGTTTCACACATGATCAATTATTGCTTTGAAAGTTGTGTTCTACATAATTTGTATACACTAAATTAAAAATTGATCTTTTGAAATCTATTTTGTGAAATGTCGACCAATAGATATATATCATGGAGGATGAAAGACATGAAGATTAGTCGTAATCCCATATGGAGGTTCGTGGATCTGAGGATGTTCACGTATTTAAATATAATCTTAAATCTCCATACATGTGTGTACATATGGAATTGATTTTTTTTATTAAATTTGTGAGTGAAATTAGTTGTTAATAAGTTTCATATTTTAATTTTTAGGAGGAAATAGGAGAAGGGTTTCTACTCCATCCATGGAGCGTGGCCAAGGTTCAACCTGGCCGAGGTATAGAGTGGTAGCGAGGTTGCGGGAAGGGGGTGATATTTATTCTCAAGGCCAATCAACGAGTCACTGGTTCTCACTGTGGTCACTATGGGTCCTGGTTCTCAGCAGGCAGTATTCCGGGGTCGTTCTCACAGTGGTCATGTTGGAGACGATGTTAACTCAACAACATCAAGGTTGCCATCAATTTCAATATTTTTTTCATTAAATTTGTACAACTTTTTTTACACGTGTTTTTTTTCTAATATACGAAATTTTATATATATTGATGCGAGAGGCTAAAAATGTTCGAGTCGTTGGTCAAAAAGATGCGTGGTAGCTGCTACATTGAAGAAGAAGGTTTTCAACCCAGACAACTTATCCAGATGACATTACTGATATACCATGAGAAACGAACATGACGGAATGCACCTTACAAAGGTGTCAAAGCCTTCATGAAAAATTGCAAGAGATCTCGAGGCTTTTGTCGCTACACTCGCCGAGAGTAGACAAAGCTCGAAATAGTTACACATTCATTGAGTGAAATGGTAAAAGTGTACAAAAAATTGGGGCCAACGACCGATTCGTTTGTAGAAATGATGAGAAAGAGAAAAGAAACAATGATAGGTCCCAGATAAATGGCAGGACATAAAACAAAAAAGTTTCAAGAGAAGATGCTAAGTCAATGTTTAATTATAAGGAAGGGCCAAAAAGAAAAATGTTGGAGGTGCGAATATTTCAAGCACCTATACAAAGCAAAATATTTGTATGATCGACATCTTGCGGCCTTTGGAAGGTTTCCATGAAACGATGAGGTTCCTGTTTATTTTGCACAAATGTTTTATGCATAATTTTTTTTGGGTATGAAATCGACTACAATGACCTTCCTTCAGAATTTTTTGGCCCGGCGAGAGGTCGATTATATCAATGTAAGGGCGCTAAGCGAGATGTGGAGTTGCCTCGCCCCGAGCCGCCATTGGTGAGTCGACCGTTTCTAGTCGAAACCCCCGCGATCGGGAGATGGATGCGACTTCTCAAATAAGTCGTGAAGCAAGAGATGTTATGATCGACAATGTTCATAGCGGATTGAGTCGATATTTGTTTAAATCGACAAAGAGCACGTGAAAATGCACGTGCCAATTTTGTTTATCATACAGATGAGGAGATTTACAACATGAATGTTGAAGATCTCTGAACATATGCAATAAATTGTTGCAATGATCCTGCAAGACCTAATTTTTTCGTGAGGAAGAGGGCATCTGAACTGTATGTGTTAGTGACCTTTAGGGTTTTGAAATTATATTTACATATACATGTGTAAAATTTGTAATAAATACATGTGTATGTACATGTATACATTTATTTGTATGTGTACATTAATCTAACAAAAAATGTATGATTATATGTTAAAACACCATTTGCGCCTCTCGTGCATGATGCGTGATGAAAATGTTAATATTATGTTCTGACCTCTCGGCTCAAACAATGTAGATGGGTCTAACCATCATGATATGTTGGCAGCATGTATGTTAGTGTTTTTTAAGTGACTCTAAAAATAAATAATTGTTGCCACACATGTACATGTATGTATATATATAATTTGATAAAATGTTTTAACGAAAGTACCGATTCCGTCTGATGTTTTTGGGATGGCGGCACCTTCTTCTTCCTTAGGAGATATACCTGTACTTCATTGGGAGATGTACAAGTATGGACAATATTTTCACAAGTTCAAAATTTATGTTACCTCAAAAAGTTCCATTAAAAATTGAGATATATACAGAGAGAGAGATCTATATTTTGAGTTATTTAAAAATTTTTTGAATTTAGGTTCGTATAGAAGATTTTTTTAATCTAAGGACTCTAGCGATTTCGGAGATAGGAACATCCACAAAGATTTGAACAAGTTGTCTTTAGTTCTTTTTTTAATATTATTGTTCAAATAAGTTTATATATGTACACGTGCATTTTCATTTGAAAGTTTTTAATTTATATAAATTATTTATGTATATATATATATATATATATATATATATATATATATATATATATATATTTAATCGTACATGTATATTGTATGTGTTACCACCGTGTATGTTTCTGTGGGTAACCTATTCATCAAATGGAGAGGGAACCTTACGAGTATTGCGTGTGTATCGGATGATTTTTTTCTTATATTTTGTTTTTTACATGAAGTTCTATATATATATATTCTCATTCATTTTTAAAACTTCAAATTTTAATGTTCAAGTACATGTGCATTAGTGTATGTGAGGTTTCCTATTTACAAGATAGAGCGCTACTCTGAGATCCCAGACGCTAGATCCTCCATTTAATGGACAAGATTTACAAAATAGAGATTTGATTTCAAAATTTAGATGGTTTTAAAATTTGTTAAACTTGATATAGTTTGATATTTCAAGTGAGATTTACAATTTTTTGGACATATTTTATTACAATGTTATTATATAATTTGTTTTATTTAATTTTTGGATGGTTTTAGTACTTTTGGCATGTGAATGTGAAGTAATGTTGATCATCCAATTACAATTGACATGTGATATTTAATGTTAAATGTTTTTGTTGGATAGTTGAATTATAATTGGCATGGCATGTGATATTTAATGTTAAATGTTTTTTTGGGATAGTTGAATTATACTGTATGGTCATCCTGAAGTTTTTAAAACTACATGAATGATAGAATGTGAACCTACATTTGCACATGTGGTAAATTGAAATGTTACTTGTAACAAGACAATCCCCATTGATTTCATTACAATATATGTTTACCTATGTGTTGATTTCTGATTTGATATAATTGCATGTATGATGGTAGCATTACTTGTAAAAGTCATTGGATTAATAGTGTTCATTGATTTTCGTGTAAGCGTAAAAATTATTGACAATGTAGAACCATTTTTGTGTTATAATAATTAAACCTAATAATATTGGAGAGCAAGAGAGACTTGAGGTGATGGTGTTTACTACAAGAGTTCGAGATAAATATTTAAATGGTTTACCTATGTGTTGATTTCTGATTTGATATAATTGCACGTATGATGGTACATTACTTGTAAAGTCATTGGATTAATAGTGTTCATTGATTTCGGTGTAGAGCGTCAAAAACATTATTGACAATGTAAAGCGTCATTTTTGTGTTATAATAATTAAACCTAATAATATTGGAGAGCAAGAGACTTGAGGTATGGTGTTTACTACAAGAGTTCGAGATAAATATTTAAATGGTTTACCTATGTGTTGATTTCGATTTGATATAATTGCATGTATGATGGATACATACATGTAAAGTCATTGGATTAATAGTGTTCATTGATTTCAAGGGTATCTGCTAAAAAAATTATTGACAATGTAGAAATCGATTTTTGTGTTATAATAATTAAACCTAATAATATCGAGAGCAAGAGAGACTTGAGGTATGGTGTTTACTACAAGAGTTCGAGATAAATATTTAAATGGTTTGTACCTATGTGTTGATTTCCCGATTTGATATAATTGCATGTATGATGGTACATTACTTGCAAGGTTTCATTGGATTAATAGTGTCTCATTGATTTTCGATATAGCAAGCAAAAAATTATTGACAATGTAGAAACGATTTTTGTGTTATAATAATTAAACCTAATAATATTGGAGAGCAAGAGAGACTTGAGGTATGGTGTTTACTACAAGAGTTCGAGCTAAATATTTAAATGGTTTATGATTTATGATTTATACTTTCTTTTTAATATAATTGATAATGGAAAGATGACAAAACTAATAAGGGTGACAATAAGAATAGAAGTTCAGAAAATAGTTTAAGATTGATCACAAGAATTAAGAGAATGTCCTCGTCCATCATTGGTATGGCTTGTGTCTGCGAACCATGAAGTCTCTGTCCCAACACCACAGAATGATCATCCATGTCAATGACTCTTAAGTTTATCTTTCCAAACCAAAGACCCTACTCTCACATGTGTGCCTTTCATGACACCAGTCACTTCTTTTCATCCTCGAATTGAATGCCTTGAAAGCACTCAACTCTTTCTCGATGCTGGCCTTCCTCTTTCTAAGAGATGAAGCCGCCTTTCGACTTAGGAAGCTATGGGTAGCCCCGAGTCTATCAAAGCAGAGAAATTTTTTCCCATGCAAAGTTGTAGACATGAATCTCAAGTCCAAGGAAACTCTCATCATCATTCTCTCCTTGTCTTCTGCGCTTCTACTTCTGCAATCTTCTTCAACATTTCCTCTTCCAATATAGTCTTTCGAACTCAGCCCTTGGCTTAACAATCATTTTCACTATCTCTTCTCATGAAGTTCCATAGAACAATCCGATCCTGGGTCCGCTTGAATTGGTTCAAGCTTTTTCCTTTTCGAATCTCGTCTAATTGCTCCAATACGACATATATTGACTCCAACTGTCAGTGCACTCAATCCTCATAGTGTGGTCGTTTTCTTTTCCAAGTGTGCTAACACATGCATTTTATTTCTTCAAACCAATAGGTTTCGCATCAAGAAAGTCCCTCTTGATCTTATCTTCCATGTTCTTGGCTTTAGCCTCGCAATGTGGTGCTTCTCTTTTCCTTCAAGTGAGCCCTTTCCATAAAGAGTTCTTGAAATCTTTGTTCACCTTGTCGTATCTCCATGTCAAGTCTTTTCAATTTCAAAGTAGTTTGTCCAGTATAGTCCATCCTTGGAATTTCTGGTGAAAAAACCAAGTAGGTTGAACCAACTTTGGTCTAGTGCATTGGAATTCATTAAAGAATTGGTCATTGTCGCTGCTCAAGCTAGAGTGAGCATCGCCACCAACTACATTGAATATTTTACACTCCCTAGGGTGAATGATACTTTAAATTGATTGACGAGCCTAAGACTTTCAATTTTTCTGAATGCCAAATGATCTTACAAAGTTAGTATTTATAATATCTCCAGTAGGGTCATTCGGTGACAACTTTTACCGAAACTTGAAACAATTTTGGCATGTGATATTTAATTTGTTAAATGTTTTTGTTGGATAGTTGAATTATAATTGGCATGGCATTTGAAGTTTTTAAAACTCGAGTTTTGGATGGTTTCAATTCACATTTTGCATGTGATATTTAATGAACTTTAAATTTTTAATGTTTTTAATGTTGCACAATATATAATCAAAGGTTTTTAAAACTTAGTGTTTTGGATGGTTTCAATCTGCAACTTAAAGTTTTGGATGGTTTCAACCTACATTTTCACATATGGTAAATTGAAATTATGTTACTTGTAACAAGACAATCCCCATTGATTTCATTGTATATGTTGATTTCTAATTTGATATAATTGCATGTATGATGGTACATTACTTGTAAAGACATTGGATTAATAAAGTGTTCATTGATTTTAGTGTAAGCGCAAAAAAATTATTGACAATGTAGAATGATTTTTGTGTTATAATAATTAAACCTAATAATATTGGAGAGCAAGAGCGATAAGGTATGTGTGTTTACTACAAGAGTTCGAGTAGGTCATTCGTGACAACTTTTACCGTGAAACTTGAAACAAAGAGAATATATCTTTGGCTAGGACATCATGTAAGATGTCACTAACATAAATAATAAAATTGTACTTTAAAAAAGTTGAGATTCGGCAAGTGGGGACAACCACTTGTTATCTCATGCCCCTTGGAGGCTAGGCCATATGGGGACCGAATTCGACCTTACAAAATAAAGTGAAATAATTTGTACCATATGGTCTGAGAGAACATATAAAAGAACAATTAATATACAGGAACAATTAATTTCATTCTAGAATATATATATATATATATATATATATATATATATATATATATATATCCAATACATATAACATTTTTAATCAATGCACATGTATAGAAAAACTACTTTCGCTTGACATTAGAGCACGTGCTTGTACCCAAACAATTTGTAACATGTGCAAACCACAAATAACATAAGCAACTCAATTTTTAGTTGAGTACTAGAAGTTCTAAAACATATTTAATCCAAAGATAATAAATTGTTGGACACTTCACTCAAAAAATCTAATGGAATTCCATCCTCAATAATCCGTTCATGATCGGATTTTGACATTTTCCATTTCTTAATTTTTCGATTTTTTCTTTGATTGAACTTCTATCAAATTTATGCGTGTTGCACACATCAAGTGACTATACTCGACAACTTATGGAATCAGAGTTCATAGTCTTCAAAGTAAACAAAGTCTCCACTTTGACGAGTTTGTTTGAAAAAATAACCTTTCAGATATAATCAGACCCTTTGTCATACCGAAATCCGTGATCATTATAGTCTTGTAATAATTTCATTTTTCGTTCATGCAACACATCAAATAATACTTCACATTTTCATCGTTGTCTAATAGGTGCAATTACAAACAAAAACATCTCTCAGCACAATAAAATAAATTTAACATTTAATTATGCATATTTAAATTTATTTGTAGATCTTTAAATCATTAGAAAGTAATTCAAATGTTACCTTCTAACAAGATCGAAACTCGATCACCATCTGGGATGATATTGTAGTTTCCTCCATTGCATTTCTTCAAACATTGCAATGTAAATTTTTCCCTTTGTATTTAGCTCTGTATGTTTCCAATCATTCACATACATTTCTGTTTTCACGAGACGTCATTGGATTTTGTGTTGTCTAGGTAACAAAATGAAAGCCATTAAGGAATGGAAAGTCTCCACAACCATAAAGAATTTGCGAGGATTTCTAGGGTTAATAGGGTATTATCGCAAGTTTGTTAAGAATTATGGGAGAATAGCGAGCACCTCTAACAACATGATTGCGAGAAAGATGCATTTCATGGACTCTTGAAGTACTAAGGCCTTTGAACATCCGAAATAGGCAATGTGCCTAGCACTAGCCTTAGCTATGCCAAACTTCACAAAAAACATTTATTGTGGAATGTGATGCCTCGGGAAATGGAATTGGTGTTGTTTTAATGCAAGAAGGAAGACCCATTAATTTTGAAAGTCATTCCAATCAAAGGAAAGTATTTACTGAGAAAGCTACTTATGAGAAGGAAATGTTGGCAATACTACATGCACTAAAGAAATGTTGACCTTACCTAATGGGAAGACACTTCAAGGTAACAACTGATCATGATAGTCTTAAACACTTTTTTATAACAAAGAATATCTTCGAAGAGTAGAAAAAAATGGGTCACAAAGATGTTGGGTTATGACTTTGAAATCATCCACAAAAAAGGGAAGCTAAATGTTGTTGCGAGATGGACTCTCAAGAAAGGATGAAGAGGTGGAAGCATTGCTTTGTGCCATTTCTATTACCCAACTAGATTGGATAACTAAAGCAAGGGATGAATGGAATAAGGACGAAGAAGTGTGGACACTCATTCAAAATTTATAGCAATATCCTAGTACATTTGATACATTAAGTTGGAAAAATGATTCCTTATGGTACAAAGATCCCTTATATATTTGCAAAGAATTCCTAACTAAAACAAAAGATTATTTTGGAATTGCACACTTCTCCTTTAGGAGGACACTCGAGATTTTTAAAAAACTTACCATAGGGTGAAGAAATATTTTTTTTTGGGATGGCCTTATATCTGATATTCAAAAGTTTGTGGTGGAATGTTTTGGTTTGCCGACAAAAATAAAGTTGAGACAGCTTAAGACCACGGAGTCTTCTACAACCTTTATCCATTCCAAGTCAACGTTGGGAAGAGATTTCAATGGATTTTATCATAAGTTTTACCTAAGTCCAAAGGAAAGAGTGTCATCATGGTGGTAGTTGATAGACTTACCAAATATGCACACTTTTGTGCATTATCTCATCCATTTAAAGAAAGTACTAGTTACTACTTGCATTTATGAAAACAATTCAAAAGCTAAATGGAAACCCAAATATTATTGTAAGTGACGGAGATCCCATTTTTACTTGGAAATTTTTTGGATGGAATTATTTTCTTGTTTGGGTACTCAACTAGCTCATAGCTCATATCATCATCCTCAATCTGATGGTCAAACCGAGATAGTGAATAAATGTTTTGGAAGGATATCTTCGTTGTTTTGTATCCGATAAGAAAAGACAATGGGTCAAGTGGTTACCTCTCCTTGAATGGTGGTATAACACTTCCTTCGACACTTTGCAGAAAAAGATGACCCCATTTATGGCACTTTATGGATATCATCCACTGTCCATCACATCTTATTTAAGAGAAAAATTCTAAGGTTCAAGAAGTGGAAGATCAAAATCGAGCATCAACAAGAAGTTCTCCAACTCTTAAAGGATAACCTAAATTTGGCACAAAATCGAATGAAACAACGGGCATATTAACATCACATGGAGAGAAGTTTTTCGATGTAGAAGACTAGGTATTTTTTATGGCTACAACCATAAAAATAAATGTCCCTCAAGCAATATAAGAAGGATAATAACTTATCGCCAAAGCACTATGATCCTTAAAAGGTGTTGCAAAATATTGGTACTATGGAATACAAATTGGAGCTTCCTATTTCTTCGCGAGTGTAGTGTCCCTTATTAGTGAGATAGCTTTGATGACACTTAGAGATGGTGATTTTGATATAATATTATGTATGAAAGACTTATGTACATGCTTATATGCTATGACCTGGTTTGGGGTCACTTGGTTGTTGTGTGCTTATGATAATATCTATGGTTGCATGCACAAGGATTGATTTTGGTTAAGAGAATATTAGCGATGTTTTCTCTTTTGGTATCCTATTTTGGACATAGGTGTATGACGTGAATGGTGATTTAGAATTGAGACACAGATCCATGAACGATCATGGTTATGTGGAACATATGGTTAATTATGATTTATGGATGGTACATGATTTGTATGATTATATGTGCATAATCTCGTACTAAGCATGATGTGGCAGGGGACTTGGTCATTGCCAAGAGGGATGCTCAAGTTATAAATGATTGCGGAAGTCATTTCTCCAAAACCAAAATGACTGTGGAAGTCATGAACAATATTGGGTAAAATTTGAATAAGTTAATTATGAAATTCATTTGATTTATTTGATCATTGAGATTGTGATGTGTGCAGGTCTTGGAAGAAGACCTTACCAACGAACCATCAGATGGGTATAAGCTCACAATCAGTACCTTAAGGTGAAACACGGAGTTTCAAAGCAGAATAGATGAGAAGCCATGGAAATTAGGGCGCGGAGTCCTAAATCCATGAAATATAAAGACATGGAGTCTTGGATATATGATAAAAGGATTAGGACGCGGAGTCCTAAATCCATGAAATATAAAGACGCGGAGTCTTGAATCTATAATGAAATGTTTGGGGCGCGGAGTCCTGAATATTTAAAAAGATCAAGGTGTGGAATCTTGGATCTTTAGAGTAGATCAGGGCGCGGAGTCCTCAATCTACTAAGGCATGAAGATGCATACAATAGGGGTGTGGAATCCCTATTATCTGGAAGAAAAATACCACTCATGGGCAACTCGTAGATGAATTTCCTTAATAATCTAATTCCTAACAATTTTGGAGTGACTTTCTAAAAATAGAAAGTCATGTCTACCATTTCAAGTATGACTTTCCAAAAATAGTAAATCACCTCCAATCCATGGGTAAACAAGTATACTTCAAGGAAAATCACTTAAATTATGATTAATCAATTATAATAGTTCAATCTCGACTTAATCCTCAATATTATTAATATTATTAATATTATTATTATCTTTTATGAGACTATGATATTATTATTAAAAGAGAATTATATCTCCTCAATCACTTCACACCTCTCTCCTTCATGACTCTCATGGCTCTATGTAACTCTCTCTATTTTAAATATTACATTACACTCTCTTTTATGCACTCATCAAAGAATGGCATATTCCTCTTACACTCATTAAATATATGTCATAAAATATTCTTACACTCATTAAATGTGTGTCATAAAATATTCCTCTTACACTCACTTTAATGCATATGTTACACTCTCCTTAAATAAGGCATGCATACCTCTC
Source organism: Pinus albicaulis (assembly GCA_034641835.2). Taxonomy (NCBI): domain Eukaryota; kingdom Viridiplantae; phylum Streptophyta; class Pinopsida; order Pinales; family Pinaceae; genus Pinus; species Pinus albicaulis. Next base: position 109,317,209 of record CM076576.1, on the reverse strand, counting down.
CTTAATGTCATAAGTTACACTCCTCTAAAGGGAATACAATGCATGCATATTAATACTCCTTTATGACATGAATTTGTTGCTCATCCTATATATGAGTCTCATGTATTCTCATTTGGGGGAGGGGAGGTAATGCCAAGAGTGGAAGAGACTTGAGGAATATTGTGAGAGGGAAAGATATGGAGAGTATCCAATTACTTCCAAAACAAAAATATGAATTTCTTACTAATCTACTAAGTATCTATTGAGGTTGAACATGAGTGGTATTTAGAGGAAGTGAAAACTATCTTCCTTAGTTTTCCTTGCATCTCTCTCTCTACTGCTGTATTTTGGTACTGTTTGTGAGCTTTTACAACTCGGGGGTTCCAGGGGGAGGAGTTCTCCCTGGATATGGTTGGGTGGAAAACCGGATGGTTCAAATGAGTTGGTTAAGGGATCGAAGGTGGATCATATTCTCAACAATTGGAGTTGAATATCTCTTCAGGTATAATTTCCATTGTCCTAAAATTATAGTATAGATTTAGCATAAAATAAAAGGTAGACATTTAAATTGTTGTAAGCATCTAATTTTGGTTTAGGCTTATTTTATCTAAAATATTATTGATTAGTTAAAAATGAAGACTAGATCAATCTATATGTATGGAGGTTTAGATCTCAATATTGGAGTTATTATTGGTGTAGTTTATGGTACTAATCTTGGTATTGTAGCATTTGAAAAAGGAAAGCAAAATATTGTTGAAGGTAATTGCAATAAATTTATTCCAAAGGACTTGGGTAAGTATTTCATGATTTATGGTTTTGTTTCAAATAATCAATAGATGCATGTTTTATAAATGGTTTGAGGATAGTTTGCAAAGTGTTTGACAATATCTATGAATGAGTAATGTTATAAATTTATTTATGCACGAATAAGTGCTAACTTGCAGAAGTAAGAAAATGAACATGTACCCAAAATATGCTTGGAGGAATTACAGAATCAACCCTTAAAAGAAAATGCAAAAATAATGGCAACTAAAGTATAGTTTGGAAGATCAAATGCTTGAGGTAAGTTGGAAATAAATTTTAGTTATGGCTTATGTTTCATATTCTTCAATGTTTTGTTATTCAAGTTGTTGTAATAGTACTATCAGAATTTTGATAGAAAGCCTTAATGGTTGTAGCATTCAAGGTTTCCATGTGTTTGTTAAATTGTAGCAATTGGTGCAAAAAGCTTGTCACTCATGTCAAATGAATTAGCTTGTGGGTGGTAAAATGTTTCAAGAACTCATATGGCGGATTTAGAAATGTGTGATTTCAATGAGCATATATTAGTAGCATGAATCTGGGTTGTTTTTCCTCATGTAGAGGTGTAGCTGTAAGTTTTCATTCCATATGTTTGACAAAAGTCATAAATGAAACATTTAGGCTATAAATTTTGTTGTTTTAAAGAATCGCATTTCTGGGCGTCCCTGTTGCGGTTCAGATCCACTTCAAGGGGTATCCATACCAACAGGCCATTTCACCCCAATTTTTATTTCAAAACTCAAGGTTTCGGACATCCATTCCCAAATCTGCTCTGTTTTGCAGATTTGTTGTTGCATGTAGAACCGCCTGTTGTTTTGTTTTGCTGTTTGGTTCTTTTTATATTGGAACTGCCTGATAATTTATAGTGATGAATCTGATATAGGCTAACCACTTGGAAATGGTTTTTAAAGTATAAATGGTTAATAATTTGAAAATTTAAATAACCTTACAACAACTTGTTTTATGACTGCCAACTATTTGTCAAAATTCCTCAATGGCTGTACCTTACAATATTGTGAGCTATGTTTGAAATTTCTAAATATTTATATTCATTGGTATAGATTCAATAATGAATATGACTGATAGTCTACTAATATATTAAGTTCAATTATTGACACTACTTACAAAAAAAAAATGAAGTCATGTAACTTTGGATTCATGTTAGCTAATTGTTGTGAAAACACCTTAAAGAGATAATGGTTGTAAGTGTTTGACAAAATGCCTCAATGGCTGTACATTCCATACTTGTAAATTGGTTTTCATAATGTTCAATGGTTGCATCTAATTATGTTTATGAACCGTCCATAAAACAAAAGGCTTAAGTTAATTTAAGATTTGCAATCAAGGTATTTCTAGTATAATAACTCATTGAGTTAAAGGGTCTTGCTGAAAATTCAAAATTGTAGTAAGTAATTTGTTGCAATATAAGCTCACATATGAATTCCTAATTATGGGATGCCAACCCTATATAATTTAAATTATCCTTTTAAGAAAATAATTCATAAGCATGTCATTTAGTGACTCATGAAATAAAATAAAAGAAATATATATTGCATTTTGATTTAATATAATATTTCTCTATAATAATTATGGTAGGTAAGGTGGGACCTTACATATGGTATCAGAGGGGAGTTACAACACTACGCCTAATGGGCCAACATGCTTATTTGTAGTTTGATGATGTATGAATGTTGATTTTGCATGCGAGTTGAGTTCTTGTATATCTTGACTTGGAAGCATATTGGTTGCATAGAGGATATTATTATCATTATGTCATTTAGAAACTCATGAAATATATATATATAGATATATATATATATTTCTGATATTCCTTTATATTTTTGTTAAGACATATTATCAACAATATGTTAAAATGCTTAAATACATGCTGGGAAAGGATGTGCTTGAGAAAGTTTGGGTTAAACCCAAGTATGTGAATGACTTGATTTTCAATCAATGAGTGAGATAGGTGGAGTGAATGCATGGTTTCATATATTTTTAGTGCATCATTTTCAATGTGATATGGGCTTAGTAGCCATCTTTACTTGCTGAAATCGTATCTACCGAGAAGAATATTGGCTTAATCTGGACTATAGTGTAATGACCTTGGTGCGTATGCTTTTGGAATGAGTAACAAGTGTAAGGCTGAGATTCCATTAACGTGATGATTGAGTTCATCATGATAATTTTGAATCTTTTCATACCTACACTAGAGGAAACTTAACTAAAAGCTACCTTGAAAGATGTCACTTTTAACTGTGAATGTAAACTCAAGAGTAATGTATGTGTATTAAGTAGATGTGTTAAAATAGGATTTGGGAATACATTCTTAATAAGTAAGAATGAAATTTCTCTGATTTCTTGACATGATTTTGTGTATTTTGGGTTGACATTAGGCATCAAATAACTTTAAATTACTCAAATACTAGGTTGAGGTATGAACTTCCTAATAAACAAGAGGCTTAAATGATTGGTGCATGATGGGTTGTGGAAACCATTTTAAGGAACACTTGAATGTTATGTTTTCCTTAAGCTAATGTATGGGTGTGGAATCCATACTAGCATATATATATGAGAAAATATATGGGTGTGGAATCCATACTAGCATATATCTATGATCTAATGTATGGGTGTGGAACCATACTAGCATATATCTATGAGAAAATGTATGGGTGTGGAATCCATACTAGTATATATCTATGAGATAAGTAATGAGGTAACGTATGGGTGTGGAATCCAAAGTAAAATATATCTATGAGCTAAGTAATTCTTCTAGTTAGAATATTTTGATGGAATCTGATATTCATGATTAAAGAATGATTATGTGTAATTAAAGTTAAATGGATAGAGATTTGTAACACAAATTTTCTTGAGATTTAAATCCATTATTTTTATTATTACCGATGAAGATACTAAGATTGGTATACTAAACACCATTAGGTGGTTTAGAATGTTTGGAATAATTGACTGATATATGGAAGTGTGAACTAGATATCTATCCTCTAGTATTGTAATCCTTTTGTATATATTGAATTTAGGTAGAACTAAAATGTCTTTCAAATTCTTGAAATGTAGAAAAAAAATTATTGTGATAAGTTGATGAAATAGCTTTTCTATTGGCTTAAGACAAATTAGTTCTAGGAAAGCCATAAGTCTATTTAATGATCTTATCAGTAGAATATTGGTTGCATTCTATTTAACCAAATTAATTAGAGAAATTATGAGGATTGAACTCATGTATTTCTCTAAACTATTGTTAGTTAGGCGGTCGCGTCAAAATTCAAATTATTTATAAATTGTGAAGAGAATAACATGTTTAGATGGTAAATATTTTATGTGGTGAGAACTTGTTTTATTTGAAATTAAAGAAAAAAAGAAGAAGAAGGCATGTGATTAATGAAAAGCTTAGTTGAGTTCTTGTTTTACAAGAATATGTGCTTGTGATATTTTTGAGGGAGAAATTGAAGGAGAGTGAGATCACATTTTGATGAATTGTAATTCTTGCATGATTTAGAAGCCTAAGATGAGTGTATTGTATGTGGAATGGAAGAGATTGTTGGATTTAGGAATTTTTTGTTGGGATGTATAGTTGTTTGAGTATTTATTAGTCCTACAAAATGTTGTAATAATTTGAGAGGGTGGTAATTATCCTTAAAAAAAAAAATGGGGTCTAACTTTAGGCTACAAATTCCCTTGTGATAGTCTAAATCTTATGTAAATTTAACAAGATTCGTCACATTTTGAGAAATGTATGGTTTTCATAGCTTGTTGTTGTGTATGTATTAATAGTAAGGAATAAGATATGAAATCAAATGATTTGATTAATCACTGAATATAAATCATGACTGATTTCATAGTTGGAAAACAAATTGACATAAAGTTATCAAGGTTACCATATTTTCATAATTGTGAGAGTTGTTATTGATTACAAGCCACTTTCAGAAATATATCATTAATCTACTTTCAAAACGAAGATCTTCTAACTAAGTCATTTCATAATTGATTCTAAAGTTAGAGAAGTGAATAATAATGAAGATTATGCAAACTAAAGGAATGATCTATAATACATAAGTGGGTCAATGAGGACTGTATTTAACCTTAGGTTGTTAGTTAAAAAAAAAAAACAAAAATGGTGCCTTGAACCTCAAATTGTAATTTTTTTCCTAAAGAGTAAACGTTTAGTAAAAAACTAAAGATAGATCCTAAATATTTCAATTGCAAGGATATCTTATGGAATGAAAAGAGGAAAAATGGATTGAGAAGACATAAATCAAGTGGGATGTAAGAGTGTGTTTTAGATATAACGTCATGTTTTGTTGGGTAAGAGTGGGTCTTATATATAACATCATGTTTTGTTATGTAATTTCACTAACAATTGTATGTGGATTATTTTATGCCAATTTGACTGTGATATGGTATGGACCATCATTTTTGTGTGTACAACCAATGTGTGTTCTATTTATAGCTTGGAAAGCTCAACATCCTACAGAACCACGAAGATGACACATGTGGGATTCATATAGAATATGAGAAAGAAGAACATGTAGAATATCAAATTATTATAGATAAATTAAGTATATATCATATCAATTACATACAATAGTATTTTTATATGGTACTATAAATTGTATGGCTGGTTTTGATATAGAAATATTTGGTATTCTATATCGACACATGTCTAATATGGCGTGGATATATTTTCTACTTGATTAAGAATGGTATGTTTAGTTTTCATGGAGTTGCTTCCAAACTATGGATTGGCATGAAGAAAAATATATATATATATATATCAAATACATAAGGCTAACAACTTATTGATAGGAGAATCTAAAAGAACTAAGTATCTTATGACCGTAGGAAAAACTTCGGGCCAAGTTTAGCCCAAGAGGGGGAGTATGTAGTGTCCCTTATTAGTGAGATAGCTTTGATGACACTTAGAGATGGTGATTTTGATATAATATTATGTATGAAAGACTTATGTACATGCTTATATGCTATGACCTGGTTTGGGTCACTTGGTTGTTGTGTGCTTATGATAATATCTACGGTTGCGTGCACAAGGATTGATTTTGGTTAAGAGAATATTAGCGATGTTTTCTCTTTTGGTATCCTATTTTTGACATAGGTGTATGACGTGAATGGTGATTTAGAATTGAGACACAGATCCATGGATGATCATGGTTATGTGGAACATATGGTTAATTATGATTTATGGATGGTACATGATTTGTATGATTATATGTGCATAATCTCGTACTAAGCATGATGTGGCAGGGGACTTGGTCATTACCAAGAGGGATGCTCAAGTTATAAATGACTGCGGAAGTCATTTATCCAAAACCAAAATGACTGTGGAAGTCATGCACAATATTGGGTAAAATTTGAATAAGTTAATTATGAAATTCATTTGATTTATTTGATCATTGAGATTGTGATGTGTGCAGGTCTTGGAAGAAGACCTTACCAACGAACCATCAGATGGGTATAAGCTCACAATCAGTACCTTAAGGTGAAACGCGGAGTTTCAAAGCAGAATAGATGAGAAGCCATGGAAATTAGGGCGCGGAGTCCTAAATCCATGAAATATAAAGATGTGGAGTCTTGGATATATGATAAAAGGATTAGGACGCGGAGTCCTAAATCCATGAAATATAAAGAGGTGGAGTCTTGAATATATAAGGAAATGTTTGGGGTGTGGAGTCCTGAATATTTAAAAAGATCAAGGCGTGGAATCTTGGATCTTTAGAGTAGATCAGGGCATGGAGTCCTCAATCTACTAAGGCATGAAGATGCATACAATAGGGGTGTGGAATCCCTATTATCCGGAAGAAAAATACCACTCATGGGGAACTCGTAGACGAATTTCCTTAATAATCTAATTCCTAACAATTTTGGAGTAACTTTCTAAAAATAGAAAGTCATGTCTACCATTTCAAGTATGACTTTCCAAAAATAGTAAATCACCTCCAATCAATGGGTAAACAAGTATACTTCAAGGAAAATCACTTAAATTATGATTAATCAATTATAATAGTTCAATCTCGACTTAATCCTCAATATTATTAATATTATTAATATTATTATTATCTTTTATGAGACTATGATAGTATTATTAAAAGGAAATTATATCTCCTCAATCACTTCACACCTCTCTCCTTCATGACTCTCATGGCTCTATGTAACTCTCTCTATTTTAAATATTACATTACACTCTCTTTTATGCACTCATCAGGGAATGGCATATTCCTCTTACACTCATTAAATATATGTCATAAAATATTCTTACACTCATTAAATGTGTGTCATAAAATATTCCTCTTACACTCACTTTAATGCATATGTTACACTCTCCTTAAATAAGGCATGCATACCTCTCCTTAATGGCATAAGTTACACTCCTCTAAAGGGAATACAATGCATGCATATTAATCCTCCTTTATGACATGAATTTGTTGCTCATCCTATATATGAGTCTCATGTATTCTCATTTGAGGGAGGGGAGGTAATGCCAAGAGTGGAAGAGACTTGAGGAATATTGTGAGAGGGAAAGATATGGAGAGTATCCAATTACTTCCAAAACAAAAATCTGAATTTCTTACTAATCTACTAAGTATCTATTGAGGTTGAACATGAGTGGTATTTAGAGCAAGTGAAAACTATCTTCCTTAGTTTTCCTTGCATCTCTCTCTCTATTGCTGTGTTTTGGGTACTGTTTGTGAGCTTTTACAGCTCGGGGGTTCCAGGGGGAGGAGTTCTCCCTAGATATGGTTGGGTGGAAAACTGGATGGTTCAAATGAGTTGGTTAAGGGATCGAAGGTGGATCATATTCTCAACGATTGGAGCTGAATATCTCTTCAGGTATAATTTCCATTGTCCTAAAATTATAGTATAGATTTAGCATAAAATAAAAGGTAGAAATTTAAATTGTTGTAAGCATCTAATTTTGGTTTAAGCTTATGTTATCTAAAATATTATTGATTAGTTAAAAAAAAATGAAGACTAGATCAATCTATATGTATGGATGTATAGATCTCAATATTGGAATTATTATTGGTGTAGTTTATGGTACTAATCTTGGTATTGTAGCATTTGAAAAAGGAAAGCCAAATATTGTTGAAGGTAATTGCAATAAATTTATTCCAAAGGACTTGGGTAAGTATTTCATGATTTATGGTTTTGTTTCAAATAATCAATAGATGCATGTTTTATAAATGGTTTTAGGATAGTTTGCAAAGTGTTTGACAATATCTGTGAATGAGTAATGTTATAAATTTATTTATGCACGAATAAGTGCTAACTTGCAGAAGTAAGAAAATGGACATGTACCCAAAATATGCTTGGAGGAATTACAGAATCAACTCTTAAAAGAAAATGCAAAAATAATGGCAACTAAAGTATAGTTTGGAAGATCAATGCTTGAGGTAAGTTGGAGATAAATTTTAGTTATGGCTTATGTTTCATATTCTTCAATGTTTTGTTATTCAAGTTGTTGTAATAGTACTATTAGAATTTTGATAGAAAGCCTTAATGGCTGTAGCATTCAAGGTTTCCATGTGTTTGTTAAATTGTAGCAATTGGTGCAAAAAGCTTGTCACTCATGTCAAATGAATTAGCTTGTGTGTGGTAAAATGTTTCAAGAACTCATATGGCGGATTTAGAAATGTGTGATTTCAACGAGCATATATTAGTAGCATGAATCTGGGTTGTTTTTCCTCATGTAGAGGTGTAGCTGTAAGTTTTCATTCCATATGTTTGACAAAAGTCATAAATGAAACATAGGCTATAAATTTTGTTGTTTTAAAGAATCGCATTTCTGGGCGTCCCTGTTGCGATTCAGCTCCACTTCAGGGGGTATCCATACCAATAGGCCATTTCACCCCACATTTGATTCCAAAAATCAAGGTTTCGGACATCAATTCCCAAATCTGCTCTGTTTTGCAGATTTGTTGTTACATGTAGAACCGCCTGTTGTTTGTCTTGCTGTTTGGTTCTTTTTATATTAGAACTGCCTGATAATTTATAGTGATGAATCTGATTTAGGCTAACCACTTGGAAATTGTTTTTAAAGTATGAATGGTTAATAATTTGAAAATTTAAATAACCATATGGCAACTTGTTTTATGACTGCGAACTATTTGTCAAAATTCCTCAATGGCTGTACCTTACAACATTGTGAGCTATGTTTGAAATTTCTAAATATTTATATTCATTGGTATAGATTCAACAATGAATATGGCTGATAGTCTACTAATATCTTAAGTTCAATTATTGGCATTACTTACAAAAAAGAAGAAGAAGTCATGCAACTTTGGATTCATGTTAGCTAATTATTGTGAAAACACCTTAAAGAGATAATGGTTGTAAGTGTTTGACGAAATGCCTCAATGGCTGTACATTTCATACTTGTAAATTGGTTTTCATAATGTTCAATGGTTGCATCTAATTACGTTTATGAATCGTCCATAAAACAAAAGGCTTAAGTTAATTTAAGATTTGCAATCAAGGTATTTCTAGTGTAATAACTCATTGAGTTAAAGGGTCTTGCTGAAAGTCATAATTGCAGTAAGTAATTTGTTGCAATATCAGCTCACATATGAATTCCTAATTATGGGATGCCAACCCTATATAATTTAAATTATCCTTTTAAGAAAATAATTCATAAGCATGTCATTTAGTGACTCATGAAATAAAATAAAAGAAATATATATTGCATTTTGATTTAATATAATATTTCTCTATAATAATTATGGTAGGTAAGGTGGGACCTTACATATAATATTTCTCTATAATAATTATGGTAGGCAAGGTGGGACCTTACAGCGAGTGCATCCAATTTTCCATGTTTCATGGTTAAAGAAGGTTATAGGGGACAAAATTCTAGTTCAAACAATATTGGTAGAACTTGATGAGGAAGGAAAAATCATATTGGAACCTGAAGTAGTCACAGAAACAAGAACTCGACAGCTACGAAATCGATCAATTTTAGAGTATCTCATCAAATGGAAGAACTTACCCACTGAAGATTCTACATGGGAGGATGAAAATTTTATACATAAGCATCCAGAGCTACTCAAGCGTTGAGGAAAACATTTTTTTGAAGGAGAGGGGCATGATACATCCCTATATTACTAGTATAGTTCCTTATCGTTGTTAGTGTAACCCCCTTATTGTTATTGTTGTACCCCTGTAACCCGAATACTGCTATTATTGTTCCCTTACATTATTATTTTTAGGCCGGCTAGGATTATATTGTGACCCCATGGACTCTTATATATAGAATGAGGTTTGGTCAGTTGTATCATCCAAGAATTGTTCATTTATGTAATGTATTGGAGGTTTCTCCCTCGAATTGGTTATTTCTAAGGCGTTTATCTCTCTTTTCTTCTATTTTTGGAGTTGGTTTCATAACAGAAAGGAAACCAGAACCAACAAGCATAGGGTAACCAAGGTCGCCAAGGTACTCAACCAAACGCACCCCAAGGGAACGAGCCTAACACCGCAAACCAACAACACGGCGATCCACCCAAGTAGAACAAGCCTCTTCATATGAAAAAACCTTATACATGTTTTGGTGTCCATGGGAATTATACTCATGATTGTCCCCCTTTACCTTATATGTGCCAATTTTGGGAAGCCCAAGCAGCATTTGGAGGAAAAAAATCCACCACGTTGCTTCCTCCAAACACCGCGCTAGATGAAATGGATGTGTTCACTAATCCTTTCCCTTAGCAGGGATATGCTGTTTCCCAACCACCTTTAGGTTAGGCCACCCCTCAACCCCCACAGTCTGGTACCCCTGACTACCATATTCTCATTGTTAGTCTCCTATATTCTACATTATGACTAAATAACTATGGATTTTCTGCAGTCTGCTGAAAATAAACATTCCCTGGCTATCATTTTATTTTCAGAAATCTCATTGCCTTCATTATTCTCCATTTTACCTATCCATCATCTCTCAATTACCTTTTTAGATCACTCTCTTACTCTGAAAATTCCATGTTTGACTTTGATCCCTTATTTTTACCCTTCCCCTACACAAAAATCCTTTCCTATGCTAAACCCCTCATTTCCATTTGCTAAAAAAATCCTCTCCCTCTTATCCATTTCCCCTTCTTCCTTTAAAACAATGTAAAACCCATTTTTACATTATTTTAAACTAAAAAATTATTTTATTTGCGACTCACTATTTATATAAAACTCTATTTTATTTTAAATACCCAACCCATTTACATTATAAACCTCCCCCCCCCTGATCTAAACATTTACTCCCCGCTTTCATAAATCCCCAGGTCCCACATAAACATTCCCTCACTCTCATATAACCCTGGCCCACTATATAAATAGGCGCCTCCACTTTAACTTACCCTAGGGGCCCTACCTTATAAAAGACCTCACATACAATAAACCCTTTTTTTTATTATATAACCCTGGCCCCACATCATATAGCCCAATATTTCATCAAACCCCACCCATCGTCCAATCCACTCCACTAGATCCGATGACCCACGATCATTATCGCAAATCCAAAAGCCTGAAGGTTAAAAAGTTTGGGACCTTGTAATATGGGTGGTTCTACCACCATCCCATCCTGCCATGCGTCACTCCCTCCATGCTATCACATCCTTGCGATGTAAACCGCCTCACTACCTATGCCCCATGCAAAAATGGCTAACTGCCTTCGCGCCATAAACCCAAAACTGCTGACCCACGTTCAAACACGCCGAAGCCCTGTACCATCGCGATAAAGCCTTGAAACCGTATGACACCCCCTGCAACATTTATTGAAGACTCGTAAGGCCATAACCACACAGAGAAGACCAAAATCCTCCATATCTAGACTCTGTCCACAATTTTCCTTGCTGCTTGCAAGCCACCATTGCTCTACACCTTGCAGGGCCTTATTTTAATTAACAAGTTTTTTTTAATTGTGCATGTGACTGATATATAAGAAAATGCATAATTTTCATTTCTAAAGTCCAAAAATTGTTTGGAATGAGCTCTCTGGGTGACGATCCAGAAACCGTATTCATCAAAGGGTCTAGGAACAAAAGAATAATTGAGGACAGAAATTGATCATGACAGATAAGGACCATACGATTGTTACAGAGGTACAAAGTTTTCTTTAGTAGACAGAGTAAGGAAAAGAAGGAGTTTTATAGTGGTTGCACAGAGATGAAGACAAATGTAATGAACATAGTTAAGGAACAATCACAGTCGAAAGATTCACCGTAACAGTTAAAGGTAAAAATAGGGTTAGAAGACAAAGTTAAAGACAAAGTGCAGATAAGAGATGTCTATGGGAGAGATTATAGTGACTCAAAGTAGTCAAATAAATTTTAGAGATAGAAAACAGATTAAAATAATTAAACAAAGAAAGAAAAGTTAAGGAAAAGACAAATCAAAGGATAAATCAATGAAGAAAACAGAGCCAAATGACAAAGACACTAATTCATTACTTCTTCACAGTCATATTGGCCACCTACAACCACCTACAACCTAAATTTTTCTAAGGGAAAATACTTCAGTTAATGTTCCAATCAGAGATATCTTTCACCTACTCAAAAGTTATTGCAAAATTTAATGTTAAAAGCATAAAAGTAAAAAGTTTCCTAAAGCTAGCTCAATGGTAAATTAGAAAGTTATTATTACAACAAGTTAGTGATATTTTTCCTTGGGCCTTCCATGGTCTCAAAGGTCAATATTACCGTTACTATGTAATAATTATAGTCTGAAACCGTAGCTTAGGATCAACCTCCTCAAATTGCAGTTAAATACTGCATTTATTGTTCATTATTCTTGTTGTTAAGTTGGTTGATTGCTAAAGCTGGATTTTGATCAGACTTTGAGTTGCAAAGGTCATTGCACTGGAGCATTGTAATTGTTTTCGACATCAGTAATACAAGCACGTTCACAGGATTCTTGAGACATGTTAATGGTGATGTTATCCCTCTTTGTCTCTCTGTTTTCCATATTGTTCATAATTCCTCTGATAATAGAACATAAATTTTAGATTTAGATATGTTTTTTGGCACCTCAACTCTGTCTTCCATTATTATATCTATGTTTACCTCTAAAAGTAATAACTAGATAATTCTTAACTGCTCTTTAGGATTACTGGATTGTTGTCTTGAAGTTTACTTAGTAGGGTTTAGCTAAAGAATGTAAGCTTTTCCCTGCTATTTATTTTTTCTTAAACAATCATTTTAAAGGCCTTCTTTGAATTTTTATTAAAGAATTCTTAACTGCTCTTTAATTCCACTGAACTATTATCTTAAATGTTTTATTTGTCTGAAAGTAATAACTAGAGAAATCTTAACTGCTCTCTAGTATTATTGGATTGTTGTATTGAAGTTTACTTAGTAGAGATTAGCTAAAGAATTTAAGGTTTGCCCTGCTCTTTAGTTTTTATTAACAGTCATTTTAAATGCCTTCTTAGAAGTTTGATTAAAGAATTCTTAACTGCTCTTTAATTTCACTGAAATGTTATCTTAAATGTTTTCTTTTTCTTGAGGTTTTTCTAGTAAATTATAGCTGAAGAATTCTTAATTGCAGTTCATATTTACCTAAATAGTGTCTTAAAGGCTCTTCTTGTTTGAAGTACAATTAAAGGATTCTTAATTTCCCTTTAGTTTTACTAAATTCACAACTTGATGTCATCACATACTCATTTTATCTAAAGAATCCATTTGATGTAGTTAGCTTGCCCGATGAAAACCCTTGAAGATTTGATGTAAAATTAAAGCCTTTTATGACTCCATAGCCTAATGGATTGATGCTTCTCGCATTCTATCTATTCAAATAAAATAATCAACCAACATTCAATTAAAACAAAACAAACAACCCAAGCTTCATAAATAGCCTAAAATAAGAAGAACATAAGCATACAGATAAATCATTTTCATCACAAAAATAGAGAGAGCCCTCTCTGAGTCTAGGAAGGCTAGGTCCTTGTACTCCAAAGTGCTTTGATGTGGTTCTCTGCATATTTTTTTTTTCCAATATTGAAAATTATGGAGAGCCAACATAATGGCAACCCTACTGGGGAATCTGAGTGATTAAAAATCTTAATATTTCCTCAAGAACTAAAAATGACCCCATTAAAAGTTAGATAACTCAAATGTTAGCCAAGAATGGTATCTGGTTTCTAATGGTGGACAACAACCAACCTCAAAATAATTAAAAACATCCACCTGGTGACTCCATTGTTCTGTAGTAGGCCTGCTGACTCCACTGGTTTTCTACAAACTCCACTGGGAAATTATTGAGAAACCCTAATCAAATATAAAATGATTCAAGTGTTACCCAAGACTGGCATCTGGTTGCTGATGGTGGACAACAACCAAACTTAAGAAAATTGAATCATCCACCTGGCATCTCCAAATTTAGATCAGTTCTGTAAAAATACTCCACTAGAGGAAGAACTTGAAACATGATTGGTTAGCCTAGAAAGAGAGAGTATCCAAGCCCAAATTGGATTCAAGAAATTATTTTTTTTATCTGTAACTATGTTCTATCCTACTTTAAACCCAATCAAGAGTACAGTATTGAGGTTTACGTTGATCATTGGAAATTTCATGAGCCTAAAAATGCTAAGCCCCAAATTGTAGGCCCTGTACATGCTTATACGCTTGTGCACATCTCAAAGGCACTCTTGGAAAACCCAAGAAAACATGAGCCTCATGCTACCTCTCTTTCTCTTGCTGAAATATTAAATGATTATAAGCCTCCTTTTGTACTGCCTCTACCTGTAAAAATTTCAGACAGATACAAGTCTCTAGTTTTGCCTCCTATCCTCCATAACCTCCCTGCAAATTGTATAAATAATCTATCTAGATTTGATGGAGAAGACTAAAAAATTACCCCTGAAAAGCACATTCAAAATCTTGATGACCTCCTTGATATGTTTGAGGTGGGAGAAGATGAGGTGTGTACCAGAATGTTTTCCCTATCATTTCAAGGAAAAGTTAAAAGTTGGTTTAAATATCTTCCAGCTGCAAACATTAGAAATTTTCCTCAATTCACTCAAGTTTTCCTAGATAGGTAGGTGGTCATGGGAAATTTTTTTCTCATCATAGAGGAGTAAAATCATCTAAAAAGATAGCTAGGGGAGAAAGTACAACACTTTTCAGCCAAGTTCAATAAAGTATACCATTCAATACCTACTAAGATAAAGCCACCCCTAGGATGGGCTCTCTTACACTACCCAGATGCCTTTGATCTAGAGATGGAATTCCAGTTAAGAGAAAGGGACCCTGCAAAACTGGAGGATATGAAAGCAATGGAAATCGATGTGGAAGTCAACATGATGAACAAGGAGGCAAAGCTAAGAGAAATAAAAAAGGAAAAAGTAGATAGAGAGCAATTGATATCTTCAGAGATAAAGCTAGAGATGTTGACAAACACAATTTGCAAAACAATGCATATGATTAGTAGGAAGAAAGAGGAATGATCTAATAAATTAGTCAAGGATGAGATGGATGATCTCACCTCTGCTTCAGAACCAGAATTCCTCCCCCTAAGTCATCTTGAAATCACAGAACCAGAAATAGAGGATGAGTCAACACATTTTAAGTCTCTACCCTTATGCTTCGAATCATTTCATATTGCAAAAGGGAATCTGGATCACATTCTAGTTGATAATCACAGGAGAAAATAACTCTATCACCAATATGATGAGGAAATCATAGATAATAAAAAATATGTCTCAAATCTAGAGGATCAGCCCTGGAGTACTTTTGAATATCAAGTAACAGATGAAATCATAGAGGCTGAAACAAATGATGATTCATCTGCTCTTTTGAGTGATGCTCTAGAAGACATCCAGCCTTATAATCAATCTTCACAAGAGAAAGAGAACAACTGGGGTTCTACACAAAGAAAGCGAAATATGCATCCTCTTTTAACTAAAGAAGGAATCAATCATGTCCTAAACATACAACTAGCTTCCAAATTTTTATGTAAAAAATATGTTTTTATTTGTTCTACTGCTGATCTATCTATTGATGCATTTTCTCATGCAGAAACTATATAACAGATTGATACCGGCGCTGTACTACCTTCTCAAGAAGACCTTTTTCTAAAGAATTCTCCTAATGATCACTTTCAAATATAATTCAGTCCACTCAATCAAGGCATATTAGGTTTCCTTAAATACAACATGGTAGTACATTATGATGCTGCCAAGTCAGGTGATCATGAAGAGGAGGTAGAGTTTATTTCTCAAAAGAATACTGAGCACACCAAAGTGGAGCAAGAAATAGCTCTAAATAACAATTATTTCTTAAATCATATGGGCCAGATATTATTCAAAGATCATTTTGTTGATTTATCAGAAACATATAAAGAAGGAGTGAACTATGCCAGGAACAATTTGTTGCAGGGTTTAAAGACAATTTTGAGCACTACTGTTCAGAAGGAGGAGAAATGGGAGTGGTTTTTTTAAATTTTTTTTCCAGCATACCTAAAAAATTGAACAAGAATCAATCATGTAGTCATTTTCTTGATTGGTTGCATTGGATAAGGGAGTTAACTTTGTGAATATATTGCCTCCAAGTTAGATTAGGGTAGGTAGGTGTGCAAAATAAGCTGATATGAAAAAGACAACAAAAAGACAAGAAACAAAGAGGAGAAGAGGGCATGAAGAAAAGAAAAAGGTAAGCCTTGTTATCTCAAAATCAGACCCTGATAAGCTTCTAATCAAGGATATCTTGAGTAAATATTTCAAACCAAACCTTTAGTTGAGGCTTAGCCTCCTCAACCTAAGAGGGCTCTCTCATTAGGTTAATGATTTGAAAATAAATATCCGATGGCTAACTCTGTGAATAAACTGAATAAACTGAATAACTGGTTGTACTACTAGTCAACAAACATCTATTGGGTAGATGGAGTCAAATGTGGTTTCACAAAACATAAAGATCAGTTTCATATGGAAGTCAGGGCATTTCAGCATTTAGATGCATCAATAGAACAGTAGGACAGAGAATAAACACAGTTCATGAAAATATGAAGGAAGTTAGAGCACCTTCAGTGAATTCTAAGTAACATACATTCATGCCACTGCAAGTAATTTAAAGAGAAACATCATAAGACAATAAAACATCTATAACCCTTTCTGAATCCTAAGTGATGAAATAAAACTCTCTGTATTAAGATAAAAACATAGTTCTCTGATATCACAAAAAGTATGCTTGTTCAATGAAAATTCCAACCCTATGCAATTCAATTTCTTCCCTCTTATAGAGTGGTCATGACATCCTTGGATTCCTTCCAAATATTTGAGAAGAAATTCGAATTTGACACCTATCAACTTCTAAACAAACTTCATTTACAAATTGAAAGTTAAACTGTCTGTCTTACAGTCTATTGTAGCCTCTACAACACCCTCCAAAAATACACCCTTTAAAATTTTTGGAGCGCCTTGAGCATAGAAAAGCTAAGTTAAAATCTGGAAAGGCTAAGAGTCGCTCAGTCGCAAAATGGTTCTTTTTCCCAGATCTGCAACCTATCGACCCCGCAACCCCCCGGGTTGCTAAGTCGCTAAGTCGCAGATTTCTTGGATTTCAAAAAATCGCCACCTCGCGACCCCGTGACCCCCGAGGTCATGAGGTTGCAAGGTCGCGAGGTTGCACCTCCCTCAAACTGCCGAATAGTGTGACCCACCGACCTCATTAATGGCTTGCATGTGCGACCCTTTTATAAATAGAAGGGTCGCTACGTCGCATTCTGTTCATGCGATAGAGAGAAAAAACGCCTCTGACAGGCCGACTAGAGCACATTTTTCCCAGCTAAGTTTCTGTTTCCTCCTATTTTTTCCTTTTTATTTGCTTTCTTTCCCTGTACACCCATCTTAGCCTTTAAATAATCCATATTCTTTGCTCCTATTGATCATTTAAGACTTGGGGTGCCCCATTTGCCCTAACACTTCCCCTCCTTGCATAATCTTTCCACTATTTCCCATCCAGCCTCCTATGATGTGTATTCTTTCCATAAAACTGCGCCCTTCCTCTGTTTTGGACCCTTAGCCTTGAATTTTTGAAGTTAGAGGGAAATCTATTTAGCACGGCACATGCTAAAACCCCTGGCTAGCCCTAGCGTGACTTGCGACCCTTGCAACCCTGCGACCCCGGTCGGTGAGTTTCCAGATCGCATCCGCCCTCCATTCTGCTTTCTCGTGACCTAGCGACCTAGCAACCCTGTGAAATGGTCGCAGGTCACAGATTCACACTTCCTTTGGTCTTCCAAGAATTTGCGACCCAGCGACCTTGCGACTTGGTCGCAAGTTCGCAAGGTCGCACTTCTCCCTGAGATTTTTAACATTGCGGCCTTTGCAACCCTGTGACCCAGTTGCAGGTCGCTAACTCAACTCTTCCTGTGTCTTCATTTGAAAAAAATAATAATAACTGTGCTTAGGCTTTTATTATTATGGCATCTTTCTTATCTTGGGACACTTTCATGAACATGACTGGTGAATTCGAAGCGGACTTAGAGTGTGTCCCTGTCTCTTCAGATTCAAGCGACATGGGATCTCTAGTGGCCCACAAAAATAACAAGACCCCAAAAGAAGAAGACATAGAGATGGATATACCAATGTCCCCGCCCCCGATCTACAGGGACACCTTGTGTACATTTTCCAAAGGGGACAACATGTGTTTGTATCAAGTGTACTAGGAATTTTCTCAACCGGAATTCCCAGAGGACCTCCCTGATTGACAAGCATACATACAAGTTAAAATGTCAAGGCTCCACCATGCAGGTGCCCACCCTGATATATTCCCATGCACGAAGGTCATTGAGTGGATTATACAAAACACTGACCCCAAAAAGTGGGTAATCAGGGACTATGAAGGCAAAGCATTTGCGACTCTCAAGGGATCGGATGCTCAAGTTTACTACACATTGCTTGAACGAGAGGAGGTCTTTACAGAAGAATGGGCCACCACCCACGCAGTCTCCATAATAGATACCCTGAAGGGATGGTGGGAGGAGCCTGAAAAATTCAAAGCCAAGAAAGACCAAGAATATCCATTGGCAGGTCTTAGGAAGGTGTATAAACTGGTGGCCACAATGCTTTGAAGGATATACGGTCATCCCGATTCCACCAATTTTAGCGGTACGTGGGTATCGCTGATGCAGTATGTCACTGTGCACGACACTTAGTTCAACTGGGCCAGCATGTTGATGGCCTCTCTTTAGACAAACATATACTCGGCACTTGCACCAGATGATGGATATCCCTCTAAGTTCTGCATGGCTTCCTACTTTTTGGATGTTGTTTGTGGGAGGTGCCACTTTAAGGGATGGGCTCACAACTGCGATCCAAAGCAGGCATGCCCAATCCACTTAGAGACGAAGGTATTTTTGGATTCCAGGTATAATTAGGGCATAGAGCCGATCTCTCAAGTCTTCATCCCGACCCTCTACAGAAAATTGTTCGACCAAGACACTCCTTGCATGTCTTGGCAAGCCATGGAGCCATTAGGCAAAGTGGCACATTGGTTAGCACTTTCTAAATACACATTAATTCGAGTCTTTGGTTCATACAAAGCTCCCCATGCTATGCCTTGATATGTTATAGATAAAATTCTCACTCAAGAGGTCTGTTTCCAGATGACTTGCAATAGGTCGCAGGTCGCACTTTGCAACTGGGTCATAGGTCACAGCCTTCATTCAGGTCGCAGGGTAGCTCAATAGTTGGGGAGGCGAAAAGTCATGAAGCCCAAAGGGCAAGTTTTGGTCTATAAAACTTCCTTCAGGAAGATTGTTAGGGACATTTTTTTTTGGACTCAAAGAGTTAGAGAGCATTGTATGGAAGGAAGACACTCTTTTTAATATGAATACAGATACTTGTTAAACTCCTTTTGGATCTAATGTGTTTTGCTGTGCGAACACTATGAGTATTTCTTTGTCAGTTTCCAACATCTTTTGATTAATGAAACTGTGTTCCTGATGGCATCATTTATGCATTATAGTTCTCTGTACTTGTGTTAATGATGTTAATTTTATTTACGCTTCCTCAATGAATGTTAATAACTTTGTTTACTTCCATTTATATTTTCATCATAAACATTTAAGGAAGTGAGGGGTGTTCTGCCATAAAGAATTGTTTCTTTTGTGGTTAGAACAACGTGCAAGCATTAATATGCTGTTGACAGTATTTATTTTGGCTTCATGTTTTATTATTCATCTTGTTACACATAGTGTTATATACTCGTTTAATTCATCAATCATGTATCTTGTATCGTCTGAATAAGAGTGTGTTCACAGGTTCATTGAGTTCTATTAAGACCCAAGGAAAGGAGACTTAAGCGGTAGCCAGACCCACACCCTGGACGAGATCCCTACTCCAAACATTTTAGAGTCTAGTTGGGACTTTTTACCAGGGAGATCCCCTGCTGTTGGCTGGACAGATTTTCTCGTCAAAAAAATTGGCGCTAGAAGGAGGGCCTGATGGCAACCTCCCAGCACACAAGAAATATTCCATTACAAACTCCCCAAGGGGAGGTCATAAACGATGACACTATTCCTTCCCCTTTGGAAGATATTCAAGGGAAGGAAGCTCCTTATTACGAGGTCACTAGAGAGCAGTTGAGAACCTTGTGTCCCGTTGCCTACAATATCATCAGGGATTTGCAATTCACTCCAATCATGAGTTTCTTGACCCATACTAGGACCCCTACCGCTAACATCACTTGCAATGGTGCCTTGTAAATTCCCTACGTCAGTTGATAAATTTGATGGTAACAAACCAATTCTGGAGCTCCAAGGGGCAGAAGAAGAGGAACACTATGTGAATGAACCCCATCCTGGCCCTCAGCCTAACCAAACCCAAAATAACAACAATCAAGTCTTCCACCCACCAAGAGGAGGTGAGGGAAATAAAGGCCGAGGAAATGGAGGCGAGGGAAATAGAGGCCGAGGAAATGGAGGCGAGGGAAATAGAGGTCAGGGAAATAGAGGTAGGGGAGATAGAGGCTGTGGCCAAGGACACCATGTCGCTCATCACCGTCAAAACCAAAATAGGCCCCCTATCTAAAATTGGGGATATCGTAGAAACATGGCCAATCGCGAGGGACATCAAGACAAGCACTCTCGCCATGAAGGAGAAGCATCTGCGTCAGGCACGGGGAGTGAATATGAATCTGAGTTCAGGCACCATGAGCATGTCAAGCGGGTGCAACCGCTTGATTGGATGGCCCAGTCCTTGTTAGATCTTTTGGGCCCCCTCCATGACATGCCTAGGCACCCTAAAAAGCATCTCCCCAAGTTTGACCCTGAGAAAGGCACGTTGGCTGAGGATCACATAAGAAAATTATATCTTTCACTGCAAATTATGAGAGTTCAAATAGATGACGTTGCTTGTTTCCTTTTTCCACACACTCCTGAGAACCAAGCAGTCACTTGGTACTGCTCTCTCCCAAGTGCCTCCATAACATCATGGGACCAATTCCATCACATTTTATTACAGAATTTTTCGAAGGACAAAACCCCTTCCATGCTACTCACAGAGTTAAGTACCATTAAATGCCACAAGAAAGAGAAGGTCAGGGATTTTAATCAATTCTTTTCTACCATATTGCAAAATTTCCCCCCCAACTTGGCGTTGGATGACTCCATTACCATAGACTACTATACAAAGGCTCTCCCTGGGGATATTGCAGTCTTCGTAAAATGCGAAGCTAGGGCTACCCTTACGGAAAATTACACGGCCGCCCTTGCCATAGAAAAGGACATGCTTTCTATAGGAGTCATTGATCATGAAGGGAGAGATGACCACAAGCCCACCTCAAAGAAGAATCAGTCCTCCACACCCAAGACCACAGATAAGGACAAGGATACTTTTGACTTCGAGAGTATAGTGAATACCCTTAAACTATTGACCAATGAAGTCTCTGACCTAAAGAGAAAGGGAATAGAATCCACTACTGGCACTAAGATGCAAAAGCCCTTTTTCAGAAAGAATAACCCCACCACCAGCCGACCTCCATCTAACCCAAACACTGTTTTCAATGTGGAGGAAATCAGAAAAGATAACTTTTGTTCTTTCCACCAAGCCGCCCACTCTGAAAAGGCATGCCCCCAATGGATTGGCAGCATGACTGCAGTAGTAAATCAACTTCTAGACGATCAAATCCTAGGGGACATGGGAGAGGATGATGTCTCTGACAATGAAGAATATCTGCCCCCTGATGAAGAACCAGGATCCCCCGTCTGTGCGTTCGATGTAATCCGCGGGGAAAGCACTCATACCATCACCGATATCAACATGGTCGATGATCCTAAAGTCAGGCCCGTACAAAATTATGGCCTTAGAAGCAAAGGACCGGTTCCCGAACAGTCCTTTGAAGAGAAGAAGAGGGCCTTCTTAAGGAAAATCTTAACCCCAGGGAATGAAAAAGAAGTCGTTATTCCTGAGAAGTCCACTCCCAACAACACTAGAGTAAACCAAAAGAGCAAGCTCCCGGTAGGGTCGCCCAAATCCACCACTGAGCCTAGTCCTCATTTTGATTCTAGTTACAACATTGTTGAGGACATGAAGAAAACCAAAGCCAACATATCCCTTTACGAGCTTGCTCGCATCACCAATCAACGAGAACTTATTCTCAAAGCCTTCGCCAATGCCTCGACTACTAAGCCTGTGAGAAATACATCTGCACAAGCTAGTCTGAGTTTCCAGTCTATTGTAAATGCCGTAAATGCAAATTCCAGGGGATCCACTCCTCCTTTCCTCTTGTCATTTGAAATTTTCAACTTAAACGTGCATAACTACCTGGTTGACTCCGGCGCATCCACAAATGTC
This sequence comes from Pinus albicaulis, assembly GCA_034641835.2. Lineage (NCBI taxonomy): Eukaryota > Viridiplantae > Streptophyta > Pinopsida > Pinales > Pinaceae > Pinus > Pinus albicaulis. Next base: position 109,294,630 of record CM076576.1, on the reverse strand, counting down.
ATGCCCCTATCTGTTTGTAAGAAGCTGAACATTCGCCCGGAGAAAACTGATGCTAATATCATTCAGCTTGACATATCGCAAGTGCCCGCTATAGGAGAACTGAATAATGTCATCATCCGCCTATCTTCCGACTCTAGGGTCCACCAGTGTATAGAAATTGTAGTCATAGACATCTCGGAAGCCTATGACGTATTGCTTAGCAGGGACTGGTCTAGCAAGCTACAAAGGTACTTTGCTACCGACTGGTCCCACCTGTGGCTTCCCTACAAGGGCCAGAACAACCAAATCAAGGTTGAAAGTGAACCTTATATGAAGCATACTGTGACTAATTTGGATGCTACTAATGAACCTGTCAGCTTTTCCCAAGAGGAGCTCGACATGTGTTTCTTAGAGGCCATCTTCGGATGTTACCATCCCCCTCAGTCCCCAGTGAGCCCAGAGGTCCAGTCAGAACTAACACTCCTCGCGGAAGACCAAGCTGTCCCCGTCATACACCAAGCTGAAATCCCTCCCCAACCCACAACTCCGGAGGAACCAAAAAATGATATCTAGACCTTGTATTATGACAGTTCCAAAACACATGACAGAGCTGGCATGGGCTGCATCCTACTGGACCCCAAGAAGAGCAAGTTCTTGATTTCGTGTTGGCTAGAGTTCCAGTGCACCAAAAATACTGCTGAATATGAAGCCTTAGTCCTCGGACTTAAGAAGGTGTTGGACTTAAAGGTAAGATGCTTACAGGTTATCGGAGACTCTGAGATCATCACTCGTCAGGTACGCAATACCATCCATTTCTTGTCTCCACACTTAAAAGCTTATCAACAAGAGGTATGGCATCTAATTTCTACTTTTGACGTGTTTGGTATCAAATTTGTGCTTAGAATGCACAATGCAACAACTCATACTTTGGCTAATGCTGCTGCTAGGTTCACCCCTCTAAGGGATGGGTTTTCTATTGAAATAATGTATAAACCCTCTATGCTAGAAAATATTACTAATTTACGTGTCTTTGATGATGACCAACATATACTACAATTCATGCTCAGCACCGAGGTGTTCAAGGACGCGGTGATAGAGGAAGCGGATCATGATCAAGCTTTGCAGGAAGAACATGATAAACGTAAAGAAAACCCCATGCCCAAGGGGATAGTGTCACTTGATTTTTTTTTCGATTTGCAGAGCCATTTCCGTGTGCCCCCAAATGCCAAAATACAAAGTTCCACCTTGGCACATCGGCAGGTGAAATTAGGATCAGATGGGGATTCGAAGTTCATCAATCTCGGGAAATATTGTTCCAAATAGGAGAGTCCAGATTTCACCCAGCTATTCTCGAAGTACCGAGACATATTTTCTTGGACGTATGATGATTTATGTACGTATGATACTCGGATTATTCAGCACGTGATACCTATGAAGGAAGGAGTGAAGCCTTTCCACCAAAAGCTAAGAAAAGTGCATTCTACACTGGAACCAATGATTCAAAAAGAACTTAAGAAGCTTTCGGATGCATGTATCATCTTCAAAGTTTGGCACTCCACTTGGGTATCAAATCTGGTCCCGGTACAGAAAAAATCTGGAAAGATCCGTTTCTGCATGGACTTTCGAAATCTAAATCGGCCCTCGGACAAAGACAATTACCCAATGCCCCCTATGGAAAAAATATTGCAAGCCGTATCCGGATCTGAAATTTTATCCTTGTTGGATTGGTTCTCTGGTTACAACCAAGTGCTAGTAGCTGAGCCCGATAGATTGAAAACCACTTTTCGGACCAAATGGGGAACTTTCGCTTTCAGGCGCATGCCCTTCAGATTAATAAATGCCGGGGAAACTTTCCAACGGGCCATGGATATAGCTTTTCGTGGCCTAATAGTATGGAGCATGGAAGTATATTTGGACGACGTCACCGTGTTTTCAAAACACCGAGGTGATCACTTACGCCACCTCAAGAAAATTTTCGAAAGATGCAGGAAGTACAAGATATCAGTCAACCTGAAGAAAAGTGTTTTCGCCGTGTCAGAGGGAAATTTGCTGGGCTACATCATAACCAAGTAGGGAATTGTTGTAGATCCCGAGCGGGCAAAGGCCATCGCCCAGATTCCACCTCCTAGTAGCAAAAAGGCCATGCAATATTTCCTTGGGAAAATCAATTTTGTACGGAAATTCATATCAGATTTTTCCCAAATAGTCAGGACTTTGTAGGGGATGATCAAGAAGAATGTGATTTTCAAATGGAATCCACCTGAGAAAGAGGCTTTCAATAAAATCAAGCAAGCCATAGCAAAAGCACCAGCTCTCCAAATTCCATATTTTAGCAAAATATTCATCTTGTATACCTTCGCCTCAGATTCATCACTTGTAGCTGTTCTCACATAGAAAGACGCCAACAATGATGAATGACCTATATCCTTCATGAGTACTGGGTTGCAGGGAGTTGAACTAAATTACCCTGAGATTGACAAGCAGGCTTATGTAGTATACAAAGTAGTCAAGCATTTCAGGCCATACATCTTGAAAAACCATGTCACAGTTTTTGTCCCCCACCCAGCTGTCCACTCACTTTTCATGCTGCAAGAGCTGGGTGAGAGACGAGGGAACTGGATGGCCTATCTTCAAGAGTATGACCTAGAGTTCAAACCAGCACACACTTTCAAAGGACAAGGACTCTGCCAAATGGCTGCAGAGGCTGCAAGCTCACACGAGGTTGAAGAAGAGTGTTGGGAATAATAAATTGACATGTATCAGAGTGACCACACACCTCAGCAGAGAAACCATTCTTGGTACTCTGACATTTTGGGATATTTGGCCCATGGCGTCTTGGATCTTGTTTTGACTACCTAGAAAAAACACGCAATAAGGCTTAAGGCTGCATCCTACCAGTTAATCCAAGGTAATATTTTCAAGAAACATCACGATGGAGTTCTACTACACTACCTGTAACACGATGAAGCACAGAGCATATTGACTAAACTACACGATGGACCAGTCGGAGGGAATTTTGCAGGTGATACCACCACCCAAAAAATAATGCATGCAGGGTACTATTGGCAAACCCGTTTCAAAGATGCTCATGCGTATGTCCGGAAGTGTACCCAATGTCAGAAGTTCACCAACCGACAAGCATGGCCAGCCGCTCCCCTACAGTCAGTGGCAATAGAGGAACGTTTTCAATAGTGGGGTTTGGATGTGATTGGTGAAATCCTACCACACTCATCCAAGAAACACCGGTATATTATCACTGCTACAGATTATTTCACCACGTGAGTCGAAGCAATACCATTATGCCAAATCAACGATCAAGAGGTAATAGAATTTGTTACTCATTCTATCATAACCAGTTTTGGCATTCCAACTTCCTTAGTTTTTGACAATGCAACTTATTTTTCGTCTTTTAAGTTGTATGATTTTTCTTTGGAAAATGGTATTGTACTTAAAAATTCTATAAATTATTACCCCCAAGGAAATGGGTTAGCTGAGTCAACTAATAAAAATCTTATCTGCATCATAAAAAAAACTCTGTTGTCTCTGCCGTCCTTCCTCCTCACTTATCTCTCCCTACCCTTTAGTTGTCCCAAGAAAGCCAATGCACCCGATGCCCCACATTGCAGACCCGGATCGACACACTACTGAGACTGGAGGAGGAGAGGAAAAAAACTTGGGAAAAATTCACCATCCACCAAAGTCAGATTAAGAGATGGTTTGATAAAAAGTCTGTAGGGAGTAGATTTTTTGAAGTAGGAGACCTTATCCTTAAATGGGATAAAGCTCACGAAGAAAAGGGAAAACATTCCAAATTCCAAGCCCTTTGGACAGGTCCATTCCAGATAAAGGAGAAATTACATTTGCACACATTTAGACTACAAACTCTAGGGGGAAGAATCGAGGTCCTCCCAGTGAATGGGCATGACCTCAAACATTACTTTACTTAGTAGCCCTCGGAGAGCTGCCCCACCCCTGTACCATATTTTATTGTTTTCTGTTTTTTTTTTTTTTTGTAGGCGTCCTTAAAAAAAAAAAAAAAAAACTCAATAAGGTGGAAGGCATTGTAGGAGTCACACAATTGGCATACTGCACCAGGATCTATGTTGATGAGAAGCCTCTTTCGAAAAACACAAAGGTGGCGAGAGCTTGCCTGTAATTGACACCTAAAGATAGTACATGACCTAGCCCAAGCTACCAAGCGTGGGTAGCTCACCTAGCAAGCTTGAAAGGGTGTCTATGAAAATAAAGTTGGATAAAGTGGCAACTAAACCGAAAGGGAACAAAGTTAACTTCGGGTGACATCAGGATATCCAGGAAATCCCAAAGTCCTCATACAGACCAGGAGCAACCTCTCTTGCAAGTAAAATAAGTCAGGATCCCTCATCTGCCCAGGAAAAAATGCCTCTCTCAAATAAGTGCCATGAGAACACCTAAATAAGTGCCTTAGGCACACTCAAAATAAGTGCAATAACACACCAATAAAGGGTAAAGGATTGAGAAAGGCTTCTTGCGCAGAGAGGCGGTGTGATGACTCCGCTGGGGTGCTGACTAGGCTCGTTGGAAATAGAGAAATGCCTATGACTCCTAGGCAGTGACTCCACTGGGACTGCGAGGTTCGCAGGCAGCGAAGCAACACCATGAGGAAAAAATAATCGTACCGGATCCTGTGGATCCCTAAAGTTCTCCAACCCTTTCGATCTAGAAACTAGAAGCAATGAAACTCAGTTAACCAGTACCTAAACAGGAAAGTAGGAAAATAAACCTCGCAAGGTGCCAAAGCCAAGGTAGTGGGGACCTTAAGGTGAAAGGAACAACCAGCGAAGGTCCCTCCCTCCCCCCACCAAGGAAAACCATCAACAGAGATTCTGAGTTTGACCAATAAATCGCCATTTGTTGTAGCCTCTACAACACCCTCCAAAAAATCCACCCTTTAGAATTTTTGGAGCCCCTTGAGCATAGAAAAGCTAAGTGAAAATCTAGAAAGGCTAAGAGTCTCTGAGTTGAAAAATGGTTCTTTTGCCCAGATCTGCGACCTAAAGACCCCGCGACCCCTCGAGTGGCTAAGTTGCTAAGATGTATATTTCTTGGATTTCAAAAAATCATGACCTCGTGACCTTGTGACCCTGGTACCCTTGAGGTCGTGAGGTTGCAAGGTCACGAGGTTGCACCTCCCTCAAACTACCGAATAGTGCGACCCAGCGACCTCATTAATGGCTCGCACGCACGACCCTTTTATAAATAGAAGGGTCGCTACGTCACATTCTGTTCATGTGACAGAGAGAAAAAAATGCCTCTGATAGGCAGGGTAAGTTGTCGTTTCCTCCTGTTTTTTCCTTTTTCTTTGCTTTCTTTCCTTGTACACCCATCTTAGCCTTTAAATCATCCATATTCTTTGCTCCTATTGACCATTTAATACTTGGGATGCCCCATTTTCCCTAACGCTTCCCCTCCTTGCATAATCTTGCCACTACTTCCCATCCAACCTCCTATGATGTGTATTCTTCCCCTGAAACTGCCCCCTTCCTCTGTTTTGGCCCATTAGCCTTGAATTTTTGAATTTAGAGGGAAATCTATTTATCATGGCACACGCTAAAACCCCCGGTTAGCCCTAGCGCGACTTGAGACCCTTGCAACCCTGTGACCCTCATCGCTGAGTCACTAGATCACATCTTCCCTCCATTCTGCTTTCTTGTGACCTAGCGACCTAGCGACCCTGCGACCCAGTCACAGGTCGTAGAGTCACACTTGCTTCGGTCTTCCAAGAATTTGCGACCAAGTGACCTCACGACTTGATCACAAGGTCACAAAGTCGCTTATCCCTGAAAGTTTTAACATCACGACCTTTGTGACCCTTCGCCCTAGTTGCAAGTCACTAACTTAGCTCTCCTTGTGTATTCAGTTGAAAAAAAAACTAATAACTGTTCCTAGGCTTTTATTATTATGGAATCTTTCTTATCCTGGGACTCTTTCGTGAACATGACAGGTGAATTCAAAGTGGACTTAGAGTGTGTCCCTGTCTCTTCAGATTGAAGCGAAATGGGACCTCTAGTGGCCCGTAAAAAGAAGAAGAGCTTGGAATTAGAAGACATAGAGATGGATATACCAATGTCCCCACCCCTGATCTACAGGGACACCTTGTGTAAATTTTCCAAAGGGGACAACATGTGTTTGTATCAAGTGTACCAGGAATTTGCTTGGCCGGAATTCCCAGAGGACCTCCCTGACTAACAAGCATACATAGAAGTTAAAATTTCAAGGCTCCATGATGTAGGTGCCCATCCTGCTATATTCCCATGCGCGGAGGTCATTGAGTGGATTATGCAAAACACCGACCCCAAAAAGTGGGTAATCAGGGACTATGAAGGCAAAGAATTTGCGACTCTCTAGGGATTGGATGCTCAAGTTTACTACGCATTGCCTAAATGAGAGGATGTATTTACAGAAGAATGGGCCACCACCCACAGAGTCGCCATAACAGATACCCTGAAGGGATGGTGGAAGGAGCCCGAAAAATTCAAAGCCAAGAAAGGCCTAGAATATCTAGTGGCAGGTCTTAGGAAGGTGTATAAACTGGTGGCCGCTATGCTTTGCAGGATATATGGTTGTCTTGATGCCACCACTTTCAGTGGTATGTGGGTATCGCTGATGGAGTATGTCACTATGCACGACACTCGGTTCAACTGGGCCAGCATGATGATGGCCTCTCTTCAGACAAACATATCCTCGGCACTGGCACCAGATGATGGATATCCCTCTAAATTCTACATGGCTTCCTATATGTTGGATGTTGTTTGTGCGAGGTGCCACTTTGAGGGATGGGCTCTATTAGGAATATGTAATTTTAGCAGATTGGTGAGGCTAAAAATGCAGTAGAAACATTATTTCAACCACTTTTGGATTCTAGGATCTAGCCCTCCTGAATCCAGAGATGGATCTCTCCAATAAGTGCAAAGATGGATTTGTATTTGAAGTTTGGGGTAATGATATTAGGATAGTTATGAAGGCCAAGGGTTTTGTTTGTTTTTGGATGGTTGAGCATGAATATCATTTGAGGTCGAAAGTTATAAATATAAAGAGTTTCAAAGGTGAGAAGTTGCAAGCAGATAGAACAAGCTTTGGCCAGGAAGATAGATAATTGTAGGTTTTAGTCCATTGGGCTTATGGAGTCATAATAGGGTTTAATTGGAACAGTAAGAGGCAAGAGTGGTCCATGGGGCAAGTCATATATGTCTAAGGATCTCTTTGAAGATTGATTTATGGAATGAAATGATACAACAAGAAGGGGAAATAAACAGATGCAAAACAAAGAGCAACGTAGGATCTGGTAAGTACTTTTAAACTAGCCAACCTTTGAAAAACACTTAAGAAGAATATAAAAGAAAACTAGGATCTGGTAAGTACTTTTAAACTAGCCAGCCTTTGATACACTTTCAACAGAAAACATTTTGAAACAAAGGGAAACTCGAAGGCAATTGTTGGAGTAGAAACTAATGGGATGGGCTCACCACAAATCCTCTCCTAGCTCTGCTTTACTTGGCTACTTTCAAGATCAACACAAAGATATCAAATAATGGCCTAAGATCTGGTAAGTACTTCTAAACTAGCCAGCTTTTAACACATTCCAAGGGAAACATTCAGACAGTTTTGGAGATAAACCTGGGACCAGGGCTCACCATATCTTCCTCAGTTCATCTTCACTTAACATATATTGAAAATAACATTTAAGAATAACATTCAGCTAAGACAATATGACAAGGGAACACCAGCATTCCTATGCTTAAACTGAATTAAATCATTCCCAAATAACACAGATTGGAAGAAAACATTCAGATAAAGGTTTTCAGTTAGAGAAGGGTACTGATATACAGTAGGTCATAACTCTCTGCATGTTGTTCTTTATAAGAGAAAATGAAACACAATGAAAACAAAAACAAAAATACAAGTTACAATAAGAAAAACATCACTGTCAACATAGACCAAGATCCCATAAATTAGCTTGTATTGATGCTCCAAACTTGTTACAGCTTTAAGTCCAGTGCTTTAATTTAGCAACCATTTACACATCTCAGCCTAATCTATCTACCACTAGTAGAGCTCCAAGGGCCAGTGAACACTATTTACAATCAGAAATTTAAGCTCAAATGTATTTCAAAGTTCTGCAACCAACCCCTCACTCATCTTCTGCAGTAGTATATATAGAATAATGAGGAGGTGAGATCTGATAAAATATATCTAATTACAATTAATACAAACTTAATAGCTTCTTGGCCTTTGGGGGGCTCAATGAAGAAACTTACATAGGTGTCTTCTGTATTAAATGATTTACATAAAGATTTGAGCTCAGTGGGAGCTCTTTTTTACCTTTGAGGCTCTGTGTGATGTCGAATTTACTCTGCTGATATTTTGTCATCAGTTTGTTTGCAAAATTTATCCTCTGGGTATGTTGTGAGGCAAATATTTGGTCTTTGATCAATAACTTCGACCTCTGATTGAATACTTTGAGGCACATGGGGCATTTCAGTAGCTGGGAGGAATCAATTTTCCTCAGATGTGGCGGTGGAGGCTTTCTATTGATAAAACACTTAATATTTTATTCAAAATGTGTTTTAATTGGGGATTAGGCTTTTGATAATCATTCTTAGCCGTGATCCCTGCAAATCTGTCTTCAATATTCTGTTCTGGTACATTTTTGTCTTCGACACTGATACTCTCTGACCGGTGCTTGATTAACTGTGTTTTTTGGTGCTAAGGGCTGTACAGGGATCGAATGGCATCAATGCCTCATGAATCATTGATAAAACGTGAAATTTAAACCCTGTGGATGATTTATCTGGTGAATCAGAGGCTGGAGGATCGTCACCCTCGGCTTCTGAATTTTCTTCAGAAATGGTGAAAAAACCATTTAAACCCTGCAAAATACAAACAAATATTATAAAATCCTGCATATATAGGTTTATTGCTGCGGGAGGACATGTGGGGAGAGCATGGTCATTGGATGGCATCATCCAACAGTCGAGATTGATCAAAATGGGTCAAAAAGAAAAAGGGAGAAATTAAATCAGAGCCGTCGATCACGCAGAGATCGACGGTCGGGAACAGAGGCAGAAAGTCAAAGTGGGGGAGTCAGTTTTTTTGGAAAAACGGAGAAAATGGATAAAAACCTGTGTTTTAGACAAAAATGGTCACGAAATCAGGTTCGAGAATCGGGACGATCGTGGGCTGTCAGATGATAACGGCCCAAGCGATTAACGGCGGAGGATGGCACCACAAGATCTTAGAAAATGTGACCGAACATCAAAACTTCAATTAAACCATGTTAAATAAAATTCCCGGGCCCGATTTTGCTGATTGGACGAGAAATCACGGAGACCTGCCCCAATAGAAATCTGCCGTGTGGATGCTGATGTGGCGCTAGGGCCACTGGAACTACTATGGATGAGGGGACCGGGTGATGAAATATGGGCCTTCGATCTGCAGATCAGATCGACAGAGGAGATCCTTTAAATACCGCGCCATGGCCTGGTTAATTGCCAGGAAGCTTCGGTGAGTGATCGTTGTCCAATGGGCAGCCTTAGATCAGACGGTGGATGTCAATATCGCGCCGGGTCCACGTCCAACCTTTAACGTGCGATGGACGGCGGTTTTATGAATAGTGCCCAGGCCATGCGTCAACCGGTGAATGGAATCACTGTCGATCGGGAAAAAACCACCCTCTGCTTGAAGGCGGTGCGATGCATACCATGCGGTTTTGGAATGGTGAGTGGATGGCGGGGACCACTGAGCTGATAGGTCGCGTGCCATCGATTTGTAGATTAGATCGATGGTGGAGATTAATTCGGAATTTCACACCGGCGGAAATGTTATTTTATAATAAATCCGAAATTTTTTAAATAAAACCAAGCTTTAAAATATTATTTCGACGCGGCCTGGCGCCTGACTACGGGGCCAAGGGTTATATGAAGGGTAATGTGACCGGCGGGTTAAAAAGGAGGGGCTAATCACACTTGGGCAACGCGATAAGTGCTTGGAGGGCTGGCGCTCGGTTCTGGCACCTCAGTGTATGGGGGAAGTGGTTAGGGGGCTTAGCCAAGGGTGGCTAAAGCCTTAAACATAAAACATGGATTTTTATGGATTTTCAATGTTTTTCAAAGGTTTAGAGGGGTTCCAATAAGGCAAAGAAGGAGTCTTTAAACCTTATCAAAGTGGTTTTGATGAAGGGGGAAGGGAAAAATCATGAAAATGAGGGATTTCATGGGGGGAAGAGGAGAGAACAAGAGGTTAGTTTTGGAAAATGGGAAAAGGAGGAAAAAGGGGTCTTTGCAGCAGTATTCTTTCTTGGGAATCAGAAGGATTTCTGAGTGTAAAATAAACACAACAGTGAATATTATGGACAGAGGCGTGAGGCCTTCAAGAGTCTTAAAGAGCCAACACTTTTTAGCAATAAAATTTGTTCCTTGAAGGCTCAAAAATTCTTGGCCACCTTTTCTATAACAAATTTTATAGGTGGCTAACAATGGCTCCACTTGGGGATGGTGCCTTCTTGAAGGCATCAAGAACTTCAGACTTGCATTCTTTGGGAGGCTGATCAGTTGCCTCATCCATTGTGATTCTCTGGGAGGCTGACCTATGCCTCATCCATTGGGCTACCGTTCCTTTGCTGGGATGATCTTGCTATGAAAACATATTAGAAGCCCTAAAAACAATGGATATCTCATCTACAAGCTTTCTACCTACCCAATCCTACTGATCTAAAATTTTTTGTTCATCATAGTGCACTTAGATTGGAAAAATATTTTACAACATTTTATTCTTTTGAAAGTAGGAAATATAATCTATTTCTACTCCTTATTTCTCCATGGACTCAGATTAAACAGTTGAGCCCATAAGATTCTCTATCTAATCTATTGTCTGTTGGGATTGAACTATCCACCAGACTTTATTCTCTAAATTCTACAACAGAAATTGAAAAAGCATCCAAGTCAGGATTGAACAGTATAACTTGATGCTGGTCCATGGCATAAAAGACAAGCTGCACATAGACATTTATTTTGCAGAAATTTTTTAAAACAAAATGGAAGGCTTAAGATCTGGAAATTCAAAACACTTCCTTCATCCTTTTACAGCTCTGTTTTGACTTTTGTTTGAGCTGTTTCTTCCTTGTTCTCTGGTTCAAATTTTGAGCTAATTAGAACCAGATTTGCATCTTTTTTGACTCAGGATTTGAAGCAGATTTGAGTCATTTTCTCTTTGAAACCTTAGGTTCAGATTTGAACATGTTTGAACCTTTAATTTCTATCCTAATCTATCTACTGATAAGCCAAGATTAAACAGTTCGGCAAATCGAATTCACTATCCTATCAACATTAAATTTAAAAATAATTAGTCAAGATTAGGTTGTTTGACTAACTAGAAGTGTGTTTTTCAGGAGTGGCATTTAAGCTTGCACACTTTCAGATTTGTTTCTCTTTTTTGGTATGGGGCTATACCTTTCTTGTTTTGTCAATCTGCCCTCTTTTCATTCTTTCTTTGTTTTTGTACTTTTGTTCCTTTGTATTCTTCAAAGCAGAAAACAACAACTAACTAAATCCTCAAAGTTTGAGCCTTATCGACATTCCTATCTAACCTATTCTAAACATGGAGTATTTACATATTCATATGATACAAAAGTGCCAATGCAGCCAGCTGAGTAATGTCAAGAAGAAGAAGAAACTCTGGCTGCTTGTCAGAGGTATCCATAGAACATATTGAAGACTAACCTTCAATATTAATGCTATCACAGAAGGTGACAGCTCTTCATGTCTCTGGATCTTGCAAAGGGTCACTGTTTGATAACTTGAGCCAGTTGGGATTTCCACACACTCTTCCATAGGATCAACAAAGAAACTATGAAGATTTTCTTCTTCTTGGCCCTCCATGTCTGGTAGATTATCTGCTTCCAAGGCTTCATCTTTGAGGAGTATATCTTCAGAAAATTGTTTAGAAGCATCATCATCCTTAACTTGTACAATAACAAATAGTGAAATATCTTCTTTCTCTAAATTTATGTTTGCTTCTGATATAAATTCAGGTTCTTTGAATGGCAGATTGATATCAATGATAGGAGAATTTTCTTCTTGAAAATACGATATATCCATAGTAGGATAGTCTTGTATTTGTTTTTCTCCTTCAAAGTTTTGCCAGTATCTCTTATTGTTTGGGACAGCAGGTCTGAATTTTTCTTGAATTGTATATTTTCTACTCTCCGAAGGTCTTAAACATGTACTAGCCTCAAGGGCTAAACCATTAGAAAAAATGTTTTGGTCTTTAGGAACAAGTATAAGTTGAGATTCTTTAAAAATTTTCAATAAATATACGGTATCATCCTTATATGCTTTTATTCTGGGATGTTCAACCATGCATTCATTTTTCACTTGCCTAATTACCAATTCTGCGTTTCCATGAACTGTTATCTTCTGGGCTCCTGATTTTTTCAATAAATGTAGCCCCAAGAGTAGTGCTTCATACTCTACTATATCAGTTGTGCATTGAAAGTTAAGTTTATATGAATAGGCCTCAGAATAATTGTTCTATGTATTATAAAGCCATATTCCCACACCTGCATTAGTTTTAGTACATAACCCATCGAAATTCATGATCCAAAGAGGACTAGTTTCGGTTTTACCATTGATTTCCTTACTATCCTCTTTGTCTTGAGTGCCATATGATTTTTCTATGGAATAGGCACCATGTTCATGACTGTATGGTTGAGATGATGGATCAGAGGGTAGCTCCTTGCTTAGTATTTTATCGATTTGTTCTTCTGTTAAAGGAGAGATTTTCCTTTCAGCATAAACAAAAAAAGAGCTACCCTGTTTCTTATGACCAACAAAAGAACTTTCTTCATCTTTATAACAAAGTTCTCTATGTGAATGAGAAAGAGTATTTGTTTTGCAATAAATATCAGAGACTGACTGTTTATTAATAGGCTTATCTATCTCTTCTTCTGTCAACGGGGTGGATATTCCTATGTCACCTTGAACAAAAGTTCAGCAGTTCTCTGTCTCTTGTGAAGACTGATTTTGAGGCTAGATGTATTTTTGAGCCTCAGCTATAAGGGATGATGAATCGATGTTTGAGTTTTCAGGGACATCTTGAGGAATGTTCAGTATTTCTTGGCTCATTCCTTCCTCAAATGATTCATCTATGTTTTTAAAACTTTTCAACAAGAAATTAAACTCGTGAATGGCCATTAAAATATCTTCCGAATGTATTTCTTCCAAAACTTCATCATTGTCTATAATGTGTTGGGTGATGTTTTGCGATGGATCATAGTGTATTTCACCCAACAATAATGATGCAGTGTTTTCTTTATAGTTCTCATAAAACACATGTTCAAGGTCCTTTAAAGAAAACAAACTACTAGATCTCAAGCATTCATACCAATCCCTAGCTTTTCCTTCTAATGTTAACATGAAAATTTTCATTAGGCAGTCTTCATGCCATTCAACTTTGAACCTCCATATATGTATGTGAAATTTGATAAGATGAAATAAAGGGTCATCAAACTTTTCACCTTGAAAAACAGGCAGGTTTTCATCCCAACTCACCTCGGGCATCTTATGTGGAAACCCAGGGATATGATCTCCACTTATTGGGGCATATCTTCATTGTATCCTTGGAATCATGTTTGTAAATTAAGAAAGAGGTCAATGTGTCTGGTCAATTAGTTCAGGGTCTTCTACCAGTGGAGTCATTTGGTCTTCTGGGAGTTTCGGAGTGTGGAGTCGCTAGGTGGAAAATTTTTTAGCTCGTAAGGAGGTAAAATGTTTTATGGTTCCACCACCATATGTTTCTTGTAGAGCTACAAGGTTTTCAGGAACTGAATTAGCTCTTCAAGGGTGGTCTAAAAACAGTTGATAATTTAATCTTAGGAGACTTCCTAAGGATACTTTCTGGGTTATCAACTATCTCAGGTGGGTCAGGGTCAAGATGGGCTCTAGTGTGAATCTTTCTAGGAGCCACTATGCTGTTTTTTTCAGACCCAAATAAACAATAAAATTTCAACCAGGTGTGACAATATTTAAAAGGTCAACTAATATGTTTACCTAAATTTGAATCCTACAGTCTTCTAACTGAGTTTGAATGATATTACAATGACAAAGGTTCTTCCCAGTGGAGTCTTAAGGTCTGTTAAGGATTGTGGAGTCACAAAGTGGAGGTTTTTAGCTCTTTTCAGAGGTAAAAGGTTTTATGGTCCACCACCATGTTTATTGAACACCAATCTGAAATATTTTTAGGTTTTTCCTGAGTTATTTTTCGATTGTGCGGTTTTTAAGAATATCCTAACTTTGTTTCAAAACTTAGCTATGGTTATGAGACAAAGAAATACCACTCTGATGGCTAAGCCAGCTGATCTTTCAAGGTTAGATAAAGTCTTATGAGAATCCTAGGGTTTACCTAGTTTGTCACTGATTCAACAAGTTTTATCATGATAACCATTAGGATTCTTTTAACTCATGAACTTTATGAAGTTTTTTAAGGGAACCCAAAGGGATCTGATGTCCTATAGTTACCCTAAAATGAAAATGATTATGGGTTTGTTCCCCAGCGGAGTCGCCAGAAATGTTAGGAATCTGTAATTTTAGCAGATTGGTGAGACTAAAACTACAGAAGCAACATTATTTCAACCACTTTTGGATTCTAGGATCTAGCCCTCCTGAATCCGGAGAGGGATCTCTCCAGTAAGTGTAAAGATGGATTTGTCTTTGAAGTTTGGGGTAATGATATTAGGCTAGTTATGAAGGCCAAGGGTTTTGTTTGTTTTTGGATGCTTGAGCATGAATATCGTTTGAGGTGGAAAGTTCTAAATATAAAGAGTTTCAAAGCTGAGAAGTTGCAAGCAGATAGAACAAGCTTTGGCAAGGAAGATAGATAATTGTAGGTTTTAGTCCATTGGGCTTATGGAGTCATAATAGGGTTTAATTGGAACAGCAAGAGGAAAGAGTGGTCCATGGGGCAAGTCATCTATGTCTAAGGATCTCTTTGAAGATTGATTTATGGAATGAAATGATACAACAAGAAGGGGAAATAAACATATGCAGAACAAAGAGCAACCCAGGATCTGGTAAGTACTTTTAAACTAGCCAGCCTTTGATACACTTTCTACAGAAAAAAATTTGAAACAAAGGGAAACTCGAAGGCAGTTGTTGGAGTAGAAATTAGCGAGCCGGGCTCACCACAAATCCTCTCCTAGATCTTCTTTACTTATCTACTTTCAAGATCAACACAAAGATAAAAAATAATGGCCTAAGATCTGGTAAGTACTTCTAAACTAGCCAGCTTTTAACACATTCCAAGGGAAACATTTAGACAGTTGTGGAGATAAAATTGGGACCAGGGCTCACCATATCTTCCTCAGTTCACCTTCACTTAACATATACTGAAAATAAAATTTAAGAATAACATTCAGCTAAGACAATATGACAAGGGAACACCAGCATTCCTATGCTTAAACTTAATTAAATCATTCCCAAATAACACAGATTGGAAGAAAATATTCAAATAAAGGTTTTCAGTCAGAGAAGGGTACTGATATACAGTAGGTCATAACTCTATGCATGCTGTTATTTATAAGAGAAAATGAAACACAATGAAAACAGAAACAGAAAGACAAGTTACAATAATAAAAACATCACCGTCAACATAGACCAAGATCCCATAAATCAACTTGTATTGATGCTCCAAACCAGTTATAACTTTAAGTCCAATGCTTTACTTTATTGTATTGATGCTCTCAGCCTAACCTATCTACCACTAGCAGAGCTCCAAGGGCCAGTGAACACTATTTACAATTAGAAATTTAAGTTCAAATGTATTTCAAAGTTCTGCAACCAACCCCTCACTCATCTTCTGTAGTAGTATATATAGAAGAATGAGGAGGTGAGATCTGATAAAACATATCTAATTACAATTAATATAGAATTAATGGCTTCCTGGCCTTTAGGGGGCTCAATGAAGAAACTTACATAGGTGTCTTCTATATTAAATGATTTACAGAAAGATTTGAGCTCGGTGGGAGCTCTTTTTGACCTTTGAGGCTCTGTGTGATGTTGAATTTACTCTGCTGATATTTTGTCATCAGTTTGTCTACAGAATTTATCCTCTAGCTGCGTTGTGAGGCAAATATTTGGTCTTTGATCAATAAATTCAGCCTCTGATTGAATACTTTGAGGCACAGGTGGCATTTTAGTAGTTGGGAGGAATCAATTTGCCTCAGATGTGGCGGTGGAGGCCTTTTGTTGATAAAGCACTTAAGATTTTTTTCAAACTGTGTTTTAATTGGGGATTAGGCTTTTGATAATCATTCTTAGCCGTGATCCCCGCAAATCTGTCTTCAATCTTCTGTCCTGGTACATTTTTGTCTTCGACACTGATACTCTCTAACCGGTGCTTGATTAACTGTTTTTTTGGTGCGTAGGGCTATACAGGGATCAAATGGCATAAATTCCTCATGAATCATTGATAAAACATGAAATTTAAACCCTGTGGATCATTTCTCTAGTGAATCAGAGGCTGGAGGATGGTCACCCTCGGCTTCTGAATTTTCTTCAGAAATGGCGAGAAAACAATTTAAACCCTGCAAAATACAAACAAATATTGTAAAATCCTACATATATAGGTTTATTACTGTGAGAGGACATGTGGGGAGAGCATGGCCATTGGATGGCATCATCCAATGGTCGAGATTTATCAAAAGGGGTCAAAATAAAAAGGGAGAAATTAAATCGGAGTCGTCGATCGCGCAGAGATCGACGGTCGAGAACGAAGGAAGAAAGTCAAAGAGGAGGAGTCAGTTTTTTTGGAAAAACGGAGAAAATGGATAAAAACCTATGTTTTGGACAAAAATGGTCATGAAATCAGGTTCGAGAATCAGGACGATCATGGGCCGTCGGATGAGAGCGGGCCAAGCGATCAACGGCGGAGGACGACACCACAAGATCTTAGAAAATGTGACCGAACATCAAAAATTAAATTAAACCATGTTAAATAAAATTCCCGAGACCGGTTTTTCTGACTGGACGAGAAATCACGGAGACCCACCCCAATAGAAATCTGCCACGTGGATGCTGATGTGGTGCTAGGGCCATTGACACTGCTGTGGATGAGGGGACTAGGCGATGAAATATGGACCGTCGATCTGCAGGTCAGATCGACGATAGAGATCCTTTAAATTCTACGTGGTGGCCTGGTTAACTGTCAGGCATCTTCGGTGAGCAATCGCTGTCCGATGGGCGGCCTTAGATCGGACGATGGATGTCAATATCGCACCGAGTCCACTTCCGAACTTTAACGCATGATGGACGGCGGTTTTATGAACAATGCCCAGGCCACGCGTCAACCGGTGAATGGAATCGCTGCCGATTGGGAAGAAACCGCCCTCCGCTTGAAGGCGGTGCGATGAATACCGCGCGGTTTTGGAATGCTGAGTGGATGGCGAGGACCACTAGGCTGATAGGTCTCACGCCGTCAATCTGCAGATCAGATCGACAGTGGAGATTAATTTAGAATTTTGCACTGGCAGAAACGTTATTTTATAATAAATCCAACAATTTTTAAATAAAACCAAGGTTTGAAATATTAATTTCGATGCAGCCTGGCTGCTATAGGGTAAAATGCTTGGGTTGTTGGTTATCGTATATCCCTCTGAGGGATTTCCGATGCCCGAGGTAGACAGTAAGATTAGTTGTAAAGTTCACAAAGATGGCATATACATGTTCATATTAACTTCAAAAAACTTGACGGAATGCGATAGAAAATTACCTCTTTGATGATATCGGAGTCCCTTGGAGAACACTAGGCAGCGAAGCAAGAGTCTTTCTTCATCGACTCCAAATCTTAGTCCTGCAATCAAAGAAAGCACTCGTGTAATTTCTAACACAACATATATCCTATCAATTAAGCTAATATATAATGAACATCTAAATTATAACCATCTGAGCCATTCATATCATGTTGTGTAAATATTCAAACAATAATGACAATATTAAGCATCGAATGGACAAAAAAAATATAGTTCTATTGATTTTGAAAGAAGGAGGATTACAACCGTCAGTCGTACCAAGACCTCCTCTGCCTCCCAATCTCTCTATCTCTTAAGTACTGAAGTCTTAGTCAACAAGCTCTCTAGGAACCTCTTTGACTCTTGGCCTTCACACTATAATACTATCCTGTACTTCACAAGTATTCGAAACATTAACAATCCTTCGAACTTCAACTAAGAGCCTTCAGCTCCTTTTTATAGGAGAGGGAGAAAGCCATTGTTTCCTTTCTCTTTCCACTAGTTTGGAATAGAAAAAAATAAGATGTTTCTTTAATCTCTATGCTTTTTCCTCCTTGGGAGTTCAGTCTTTTATGGCAGTGACAAATAATGAATTGGTGCTTTGCAGTTTCCTTTGTGAACTGACTCTCTTATGAGGGAAAGCCGAAGATTCAAATCATTCTCCATGTGTTTTTCCCATTTCAAACTCAAAACACGGGTAACACTGCCCTCTAGTGTAAACAGAGCATTTCCCTAGCCACTAACGCGGCACATTTACTGGTCTTATGCATTATAATGCTCCTGCTTTGTTATAGAAAGGCGTTACCTTCACAGAAATAGGTTTAATTTAGGTCTTTGTATTCCCTCCATATTTGTCTTCTCCTTTGAGTTGATGAGGAGGTATTTTGACCTATAAAAGATGCCCCCTAAAGTGTGAGGTCAAAGATGAAGATGATGGCCAAAATACTTTATACTTTGTGTAGAGATAAAGAGATTGAAAGACTGAAGAAAACCTGAAACAACAACATATGTCAGAAAATATAGTATCTGCCTTGAGTCAAGCATTCCCATGCTCAGTAGCTTAAACAACATGATTTCTCTAGAATATAGATATGAAGAATCTATCTACTAATAAGCACAATGTGGAAGTGTCTGTCATAATAGGATCAGGCTGAAGAAGTTGTCTCCATAAACAATATCGCAACTTGGGGAAGGAAACACAACTTTAATGATGTAGCCTTTGCCCCAAGATCTTGACCGCTGATTCACTTAAACTACATATTTCTCAACATGTGAATGAAGGAGTTGTCGTCAAACATGTGAGAAATCATCTGATTACTAGTCGATAATGAAAACTGTTAACAGACGCGAAGGCGGCCACCGATAATGATGATGGTCCCTAAGATGCACAGTACAATCTAGCGAGTGTGAATAAAATGATTTGAAGTTGAACACTCATAGAATCATTCGACCAGGAGCCAATGATGAAGACCCCTGATCAAACACAAGACTACCTACCACTGATGTCTGCAAGTATCCGGGTACTGATGGGTTTCTGGATCAACTTCCTAGATAAGATGTTGAAGTCGATAGGAAGAGATATGTTGAAAGGTAGGCACTGAGGCATCCTACATCAGTCAACACAAAACAGAAACCAAATGATGTTGTTTATGATTTGAGATAATGAAGAAGGAATGGGGATGTCGGACGACAAATAATTTATGGCATAATGAGCGGTTTGGTTGATAACAGGAGTAGTAGATAGCGAGATTTTCTTGAACAATAGAAGGCACTCTAACAGGGTACTAGGCAGCTGAAGCTTGATGAACACCAAAGAGTGTGTTAGGATTTTACCAGTGCAGGGACACTGGGAGATGAAGGCTAATACTCATAGATGGTAGGGTCCGGCTAACTACAAAATAGTTTTCTGGGAAGTGCCATGTTCAAGAATTTTGCTACCAAATCGACCTTTTCTGAAATGTAACAGAGGTAGTATCCATTTTTTCCAAAATTTTCCCCGTTTGATTAAGTTTAATGAATCCAGACGAGTAAACTCGGTGAATTTTTCATTTTTAGAGAGTCTGAAAAATATCATAAAAGACAACTCTGTGCACCTTCTGATTAGGTTTAACGAATCCATATGGGTAAACTCAGTGAATTTTTCATGTTTAGAGAGTCTGAAAAATGTCTGAAAAGAAAACTCTGCACTCCGTCTGATTAGGTTTAACAAGTCCAGATGAGAAAAATCGGTGAATTTTTCATTTTTAGAGAGTCTGAAAAATATCATAAAAGACAACTCCATTGGGGTACCTTTGTCATGTCTTGATAACCGGGCACGTCAAAGGGATAATAGTAAGCCCGAAACAGTTCATTTTCCGTGAGTTAGTCCATTGAAGCTGGAAAAGTGAGAAATCTATGTTCGATGGATGTCTACCTCATTTTGTTATGAATACGAGGAGACGGAGTAAACTCAATACTCTTTTTGAAATTTTAACGAGTCCAACAAAGAAAAACTCGGTGCCCTCCGTGAAATTTTAACGAGTCACACGGAGAAAACTCGGTTACTTTTTCGGTTTAAAGAGCTTTTGAAAAAGAGGAAAATAATGGCTCCTTTCTCTCTGTCGTGGTATTTTAATGAGTCCGACAACGTCAACTTGGGGTTTTTTCAGTTTTATGAGTGATAAAAAGGTCCCTAAAAAGAATGCTCAGTGTTTCTTCATGATTTTAACGAGTCTGAAGAAGAGAACTCTAGGTTTTTCAGATTAACGAGCAAGAAAAAGACTATAAAAAGAATGCTCGACATCAACTTCGTATAAGTTTAACGAGTCTAAAGAAGGGAAATCGAGGTTTTTCAGATTAACGAGCAAGAAAAATACCGTAAAAAGAATGCTCGGTGCTTATTCATGTAAGTTTAACGAGCCCGAAGAAGAGGACTCGAGGTTTTTCGGATTAGCGAGCAAGAAAAATACCATAAAAAGAATGCTTGGAATTTCTTGATCTCTTTCTCGTCAATAGAATTATCTATGTCAAGAATTTTCTTGTGAGACCAAGCAAACACATCACGGAATTCCTTGAAAAGGGATGTGAAACATGCAATTTCCTTGGGACTACAGTCGGCTCCAATTTGAATATTTTCCACGACACCCGTTTTGACTGAGAAATCAATGAGAATTGTCTTAGAAAGATTACCCATGTTCCCTTTTGAATCGATAGTTTGAACAGTCATATAAGTGGAGGGAAACATCTCAAGTTGGTCAAAGAATGGGATTTCAATTTTTATCACCTTCAAGTCAATCATCAAAGTGCGATGGTGAAACTCTCCGCAAGGTTGTTCTTCTAGAGACATGATCTCTTGAATAGCATCATCTGTAGGCAAGACTTCATTGAGGAGATCCTTAGAGAAAACTGTTATGGGTGGGAGGTTTGTACCGTTGGTCGAAACCATAGTAGTGGAGGGTTCAGATGCGGTTTGGATGGCTTGGTAAGCCAACTCGGCCAGTGAGAGCAGCATCTGATCTCCGTAGGAATCAATGTATGAAGGTGCCAGGATGATCTATGGGTCGATAGAGCCATCTAAAGTGGTGGATATCATTGCAACCGTGTTTGGGATCAGTGGCGGTGGGAGAGGAAAACAACCCAGTAGGGAAGATGCCTTCAGAAGACCGGTACCGATACTGACGTAAGAGTCAGGAAAGCCTCCTATTAGGGGTACAGGGCTACTTGGTAACGTGGCATAATCAGGGGTGCAAAAGGATAGCTAGTCCACTGTGACTATTTTCCCATATAATGGAAATAGGATGAGTCGGAAGACCGAAGACACAATGGAAGTCATGGCATAAGACCAACTGCGACCAAGCAATAAATTATAGTCTAGATGGTGCTCTACGACTTCAACGTGCACGTTTACCGTTTTCCCACTCAGAGTGATGGGAAAGCTAGCAAGGTATCCTTTTGGGAGGAACGTGTGGACATCGAAAGATTTGAGGGAATTCGATTGCGGGGTGAGGGTAGGAGAACCTAAATTGAGCCAGCAAGCTTGTGACATAACGTAGGTCAAAGCACCTTTGTCTATGATAGTGCGATGGATTGGTCTCCCTTTCGACACAACCTGCACCTAGAATGCGAGTTGGTGTGAGAGGCGAGGTTTAGATTTTTCCATATCTAAGATAGCTAGCATGGAATCCTGGGGGTCTATTGCACCAATGGCCGAAAGCAAGGCTTTCCTTTGTGCTGGACAGGTCTGTAATACTTCGAGAGTAGACATGGCTGACAATGCCTGTGCCAAATCTTCTACAATGTTGTAGTTTTGGGCTGCACGTGCAGAGGTGTTATGAGTCGTGCGTCAAAGTGTCCCTTTGGGGGGACAAATCACAGGTTCAGCAGTAGGCCGTTCGATATACAAATTGTTGGGTGGTGGTGGATTTGAACTAGTTCCAGGTTCTTGAGCATCTATGGTAGGATTTCCATAAATCTTGGCTCAAGTTTGAAGTTCAACACTCTCAATGCCATAAATGATAAATGGTCCTTCGCCGGAAGGATGGGAACCACCATTGCCCCGTTGATGGCGTTGTGGCGGATTGTTAACCATGTGTTGATGTTGCTGCTGCTGATTAGGGAAAGGATTATGAAGAATGGCAGGTGTTCGCCCAGAATCCTTGTTGGCAATAAAATTGGTGCATTCCTGCAGCCGAGGACGTTTGTATGTCAAGTGGTCCTTTGCACAGATCTTGCAAGGAAATTTCATGGGTTTATCCTTCCCTTTGTCATTTTTGGCAGAATTTTCTGATTAGGGTTATTCTGATTATCAGAATGCTCTTCCGAAGAAGACATCTTTTTCTTGTTCTTCTTATTTTTCCCGCTAGGTTTTTGTGCGGTTTGAACATAATTCACCTCAGCAGGAGGAAGAGTAGTCGTTTGGTGAGGGGCGGTGGTAGCCGAAGATGGCTGGGAGGTTTTCCCCTGAGATTGCTTTGTGGCCACACCGAAGATTGTGCCAACGATACTGTCGGCATGTGCTCCAGTTTTCTCAGTGGCTGGAGGATTTGGGTTACTAGGGGCATGGGGGAGGAGATCGTATAGCGTGCCCGATTGTGAATAGATTAAATCCAAATGCTGGGCATGACGAATACATTGATATTCTGTAACCGCACTAGAAAGGCCAATGTATTTAGAGATGTGGGGTAAAAGAGACTTGCAAAACCAATTGGCTAAGAGATGATCCGGGATTGGCGCTTTGACTAGCCTCCTCCTACGTCTCCATTCATGAATATGATCAGAGATGTGGGTGCCAAAAGTTCCACTATAATTGGTAATTGGAAATTCTTTAGGAACTCCGTCGCTAAAGTGCCAAAAGTATTGATGGCGGCGTGTGGAAATTCTATGTACCACTTGGCGGCATTTCCTATAAGGGTGCGGGGAAAGAGTTGAAGCCGGACACTATCATGCACCATGGAATTGGATATAGACCATAGATGAAAGGTATTGATTTGTGCGTCTGGGTCATCCCCTTATTTCTCGTCAAACTTTGGGATGTCAGAAGGAATCTTATGCGGTACAGGAGGCCAAAGCGGGTTGTGATTGATGGGGTCGTTAGTCAGTTTATGGATATCGAGGATGTCCAAAGCTACCAAAAATGGAAATTGTGGATTTTTTCCTGAATCTAACCAAGGCAATATGGGCTGACTACTTAGACCATAGGGTCCCCCCATCAATGTGTTACCGGGAGGATAAGTGGGACTTTGATAAAAACTTCCGATAGGTGGAGGAGTAGGGACAGACTGTTGTTGTCCATAGGGCATATTGTATTGTGGGGTGAACGGTTGGTTTCCCCCAATATAAAATTTCCCTCCCATTGCAGATGGAGGTTGGGGTTGGTTAGTCCAAACATATGCAATAGAGTTTCCCGGAGGCATGCTACTACTTGCATAGTTTGGCAACGACATAGACCCTACACCTATATTTGAACCACTTAAGGGAAAAGTATTGACAATAGTTTGTCCCATTTGTCCTAAGGATTGCAGGGGAAGTGAAATGTTCCCTGATACCTGAGTGTTGGTGACACTGCCCCCTGGTATAGTGGCCAAGGGGTTTGAACTCAACAGAGGGTTCCAACTGAAAGGGTTGGTAAAAGGTACCGAAGTAGTCATACTTGTGGGAGGAGTTACCGTGGGTCCCAACGTGGTCACGATAGAAGTAGATGCCGAAGGATTCGGTAAGCTACTGACAGTTGTGATGACCATAGGGTTGGGAGTAGGTATATGTTGACTACTAGGGTTACCCAGTGATGGCATAGAACTGACCATCAGCGGGGAGGATGGTGGCGAACCTGGGATGGTTGCCATTGGAATCGACCCAGTGGATGCTTGTGGTGAAATGGATGTTTGTGCGGCCGAAGACATATCTTGGCGTGGTGGAATGTGAATTATCACAGGCCCCGATGGATCAGTGAGTGGAGGATTGTAATGAGGTACAACCCCTTTAGTGAAAGGGTGCTCCAGAAATTCTTGATGATATGAGGCTATGTGAAAATCAAGATTAGTCAGAGGAGACTGCTCTTCTGTAGAAGGCACGGGTTCACCAAGGTTCAGTTCTTCCTCAATAGTTAGAGGAGGTAGACCTTGTTTTCATCAAGACAGATGGCGTGGGTCGGAGGACACCACGGTGACCTGTTTAATTTTTAAAATTTTTAATAAATTGTGATGTATTATAAAGTCTCAGTGATAGTAACCACACACCTAAAAAAGAAAAAAGGACTCTCTAAAATCAATCAGCACACAGCCAGAATAAGGTGCCCTGTCTGAGTACTACCGTTTGCTGGTGATGAAATCTAGTATCACAATAGTATACAGAGAGGGTTGGTCGAAAGTATAGTTATGGTCACTCTAGAGCTTCACCCGAACCTCAGACGATAGGTGTAAGCACTCTCGTGAAGACGAGTACCCTCCTAAAGACTGAAGACAGAGTGGGTCCATCTGTTTCAGGTACCAGGACAACCCGTCCCAGTCAGCTTGTGTAAGTCCCTAAAAATTATGGCCACTAAACATCATCAGGGGGGTCCATGGTCAAGAACAGTGTGCTACATGGGCATAATACCTAGATCCCCGATCTAGTTTCGACATCCCCGAAGGGAACCCCAATATATAACACACCCACCGGATGCAGTCGAAGGCAGGCTACCTTCTTGTGCACCCAAGTGTTGTCTCGCGCTGAGCTCCGGTAAAGGAACGGTCCCAATAATATGATTTCAGTAGGATTTCATTCATTAATGACTCTAGTTTCAAGTTTTGAGATCTTGAGTAATTTTCTCACTGCTCCTAACCCAAGATCCTAGCCTGAACTACTGTTTGTGTGAGCTCAAAAAAGAGTTGATTGATTTTATTATCGCTTGATTCTTAGTGTACTTGATTATTAGTCTTGCGGAGGGGGAGTGGACATATGAAATGTAATGAGACTTTGACTCAAGAAACCATGCAAAACATGCTCTAAATATTCAATTCGATGAAGAGTATTTCTACAAGGAGAGGTTTCTTTTCAACATCCATGCACTAACATTCAAATAACTCAGTTCAGCTTTAAAGATTCAGACTTCTATCTACCTCTTCTTAACAGTCTATAAACTGAAAATTTCAGTATAAACTCAACTAGATGCAGAAAAAAAAAAAAAAATTTCTTCTCTAAAAAGTAAATGTTTTTGACACTAACTTTTCAAACAAGAGCAAACAAACAGAAATGCCAGCTTAGTAAACAATCGCAGGGATTCAGTCAAGGAGTTATATTGATGGCCAAAAAATTCTACAGCTAAAACAAAATCACGACAGTGAACAACAAGTTTTGGCTGAGTAACACATTGTCTCTGATTAAAGTAAGCGTTAATCCAGAGACTAACGCACTGTATTCAAGCAAAGCCAAAATTATAATGTGCTGGAGAAACTACAGGTGTAGCGTTATCCAAGGAAAAATTCTTCAGATGGTCAAACAGAAACAGGATTGAACTCTGTGAAATACTAAAATGTTTACTGGGGATAAGTACTGGTCAGAAGGATTTGTGAGCAGAGGGAAGAAGAAAGGAGGAAAGAAATTGTCCGGAAACTATGGGGAAAAATCCACAGTGGAGTCGCCAATTCTGCTATAGGGTAAAATGCTTGGGTTGTTGGTTATCATATATCCCTCTCAAGGCTTTCCGGTGCCCGAGGTAGACAGTAAGATTAGCCATACAGTTCACAAAGATGGCATATACATGTTCATATTACCTTAAAACAACTTGACAGAATGCGATAGAAAATTACCTCTTTGATGATATCGAAGTCCCTTGGAGAACACTAGGCAGCGAAGCAAGAGTCTTTCTTCACCGGCTCCAAATCTTAGTCCTGGAATCAAACAAAGCACTTGTGTAATTTCTAACACAACATATATCCTATCAATTAAGCTAATATATAATGAACATATAAATTATACCCATCTGAGCCATTCATATCATGCTGTGTAAATATTCAAACAATAATGACAATATTAAGCATCGAATGGACAAAACAAATACAGTTCTATTGATTTTGAAAGAAGGAGGATTACAACCGTCGGTCGTACCAAGCCCTCCTCAGCCTCACAATCTCTCTATCTCTTAAGTAGTGAATTCTTAGTCAACAAGCTCTCTAGGAACCTCTTTGACTCTTGGCCTTCACACTATAATACTATCCTCTACTTCACAAGTATTTGGAACATTAACAATCCTTCAACCTTCAACTAAGAGCCTTCAGCTCCTTTTTATAGGAGAGGGAGAAAGCCATTGTTGCCTTTCTCTTTCCACTAGTTTGGAATAGAAAAAACTAAGATGTTTCTTTAATCTCTATGCTTTTTCCTCCTTGGGAGTTCAGTCTTTTATGGTAGTGACCAATAATGAATTGGTGCTTTGCAGTTTCCTTTGTGAACTAACTCTCTTGTGAGGGAAATCTAGAGATTCAAATAATTCTCCGTGCATTTTTCCCATTTCAAACACAAAACACAGGTAACGCTACCCTCTAGTGCAAACAGAGCGTTGCCCTAGCCACTAACGCGGCACATTTACTGGTCTTATGTGTTATAACGCTCCTGCTTTATTATAGAAAGGCGTTACCTTGGCAGAAATAGGTTTAATTTAGGTCTTTGTATTCCTTCCATATTTGTCTTCTCCTCTGAGCTGATGAGGAGGTATTTTGACCTATAACACTGGCGCCCGACTGTGGGGCCAAGGGTTATATGAAGGGTAATATGACTGGGGGGTTAAAAAGGAGGGGCTAATCGCACTTGGGCAACGCGATAAGCGCTTGGAGGGCTGGAGCTCGGTTCTGGAGCCTGGGCATATGGGGGAAGTGGTTAGGGGGCTTAGCCAAGGGGGGCTGAAGCCTGAAACATAAAACATGGATTTTTATGGATTTTCAATGTTTTTCAAAGGTTTAGAGGGGTT
This sequence comes from Pinus albicaulis, assembly GCA_034641835.2. Taxonomy (NCBI): domain Eukaryota; kingdom Viridiplantae; phylum Streptophyta; class Pinopsida; order Pinales; family Pinaceae; genus Pinus; species Pinus albicaulis. The sequence continues at coordinate 109,267,415 of CM076576.1, read as the reverse complement.
TTGATAAGGCAAAGAAGGAGTCTTTAAACCTTATCAAAGGGGTTTTGATGAAGGGGGAAGGGAAAAACCATGAAAATGAGGGATTTCATAGGGGGAAGAGGAGAGAACAAGAGGTTAGTTTTGGAAAATGGGAAAAGGAGGAAAAAGGGGTCTTTGCAGCAGTATTATTTCTTGGGAATCAGTAGGATTTCTGAGTGTAAAATAAAAACAGCAGTGAATATTATGGACAGAGGCATGAGGCCTTCAAGAGTCTTCAAGAGCCAACACTTTTTAGCAATAAAATTTGTTCCTTGAAGGCTCAAAAAGTCTCAGCCACCTTTTTCTATAACAAATTTTATAGGTGGTTAACAGGCTTACAACTGGGATCCAAAGGAGGCATGCCTAGTCCACTTAGAGACAAAGGTATTTTGGGATTCCGGGTATAAGCAGGACATAGAGCCAGTCTCTCAAGTCTTCATCCTGGCCCTATACAGAAATTTTTTTGGCCAAGACACTCCTTGCATATCTTGGCGATCCATGGAGACATTAGGAAAGGTGGCGCATTGGTTCGCACTTGCTGAATACATGTTTATTCGAGTCTTTGGTTCATACAAGGCTCGTCATGCTATGCCTCGATATGTTACAAATAAAATTTTCACTCAAGAGGTTTGTTTCCAGATGACTTCTAGCTTTTCTAAGGTCCTCACTAAAGGCAAGAAGAAGCCATGGCCTACACTACCTCTCACTATAGGTACCTACACGGTCAAATATTTTAGGGAAGTAGAGGCAGAAAAAGAAGAAATGAAAGGTTATCGCCTAGGGCCATTGGACCATTGAACATATGACTCAGAGAGGATAGTCCCTGATCACTGTAAGTAGGCTAAGTTCAAATGGAACTACCAGCACACTGAGTGCCCATATGAGGATGAAAAAAGAAACTGGTATAACGCGGATAGGCAAGTCGCCTCGGGGGCGTGGTCCGATCAAGAAGATCTAGATGATCACACATTGGAAGAAAGAATCCGTGAATTAGGAGGCGCTTCTTCTTCTCAGGATAAGAAGCCTCGAACTAGTACAGGCCACAACACCGCTGCCCAGAAGAAAGAGCAGGAGGCCAAAGCTCAACACAAAACTGAAAATAAGACAAAATAGGATGAAGAAAGGTGTAAAAAGAGCCTGAGGTCAGAGCGAAAGAAGAAGCAGGAAGAAGAGGCCAGGAGAAGAAAGGAGGAGCAGGAGGCTGAGGCTAAGGCGGAACAGCAGCTCAAAATAGAATTAGATCAAGTGGAGGCCGAACACAAGAGGAAAGCAGAACAAGAAGCAGCGGCAGAAACCAAATGAAAGAGGAAAGTAGAACAGGAAGAAGTGGCAGGAGTCGAATGCAAGAGGAAAGCCGAACAGGAAGTAACGACAGAAGCAGAATGCAGGCAGAAAGAAGAACAGGAAAAGGCAGAAGCAGAGTGGCTGCAAAAAGAGGAGGAAGAAAGGAAAAGAAAAGAGGAGGATAGAATATTAAAGAACATCGAGACATCTCCCCAAGTCAGAGAATCACAAACTGAGCTACAGCCCATCGAAGTGCCTGTAGTCAATACACATTCTGCACTCTCTGATGCGAGCTCTTACGAAGGGCAAGAAGAAGAAGTTTTTAACCTTACTAGGCTCACATATGATCAATTCTCCTTCAAGATCCTAAAGGAGAAAAGGAGATGCCTGGCACGAAACCCTTCTGCCCTTTCCACAACTGCAATAGAGAAAGATATAGTCCTAGACATTAGGACTAAACTGGTAATGATAGCATCAGCCGACACGACTTTCGCTGCTACCACGGAGGACAATGTAAACCGAATGAGTAGAGAGATCCTCTCTCTACAAAATAAGCTACAAGAAGAAAAGCAGAGGGAGGCAAGGGCAGAGCACGAGAAGGCAGCGTTAAAGGAGGAGATTCAATCGCTCCAAGACAAAACTTCTCCTGTTAACAAAGTACCGCTCATTGTTCGAAGAGAGATGGATGTATTTGAGGTCACCATGAGGTAGGTATATGGGGAAATGTTCACTATATAACAAACAGTTGCCCCCTTGCTAAGAGCCCAAGCAGAGACTAAGCAGAGGAGCGAGAAAATGAAGGAGGCCTCAGCCGCTTTGGATAGAATAATATAATCGACGGGTCGGTACCCCTAGGCTCTAAAAAACTTGCCTAAGAAAGACTGGATCCACACCCAAGATGCCAAGGTCCAGATCCGGATTAAAATGCAGTCCAAAGATAAGCTATCCAAGGAACTAGATAAGGTAATGGCCGCATACGAGCATTTGATTGGTGACATTGACTCAATGCATGCCCTACACCCCATTCCATCTTTGGGTGCATTGAACGAGGAAAATACATGGGGACAGGTGGACTAGGATATTCAGACATTTTTGCAACCTATTAGACAAGCCGCTTCCACTTTCGATCTTGCAGCATCGTAGGAGAAATTGGGTAAATTCATTGTCACACCAGTCTAGATCTACACCATACTGGCCTCTTTAGCCAACCAAGTTACGTAGAAAAGAGAGAATTTAATTCCAAATGCCTTGGAGTGTCTGCATCGGTTAAGGGATGAAGTTCCCTTGATTTCCCCAATAGCGGTAGATTATCCTGTGTGGTAGAACTTTCTCAGAGAGAAAAAAGTTGATGCCCTTGACCTCACGATTGCATGCACATTCTCATGATCGCATGGCATTAGGTCACAGGTCACACTTGGCAATAGGTTGCAGGTCGCACTTTGCAACTGGGTTGCAGGTCATAGCCTTCATTCAGGTCACAAGGCAGCTCAACAGTTGGGGAGGTGAAAAGTCAGGAAGCCTAGAGGGAAAGTTTTGGTCTATAAAACTTCCTTTTGGAAGATTGTAAGGGACCTTTTTTTTGGGACTCAAAGAGTTAGAGAGCATTGTATAGAAGGAAGACACTCTTTTGAATATGAATACAGATACTTGTTAAAATCCTTTTTGATCTCATGTGTTTTTCTGTGCAAACACTATGAGTATATATTTGTCAGTTTCCAACATCTTTTTATTAATGAAACTGTGTTCTTGATGGCATCATTTAAGCATTATAGTTCTCTGTACTTGTCTTAATGATGTTAATTTTATTTACGCTTCATCAATGAATGTTAATAATTTTTTTCATTGACATTTATATTTTCATCATAAACATTTAAGGATGTGAGGGGTGTTCTGCCATAAATAATTGTTTCTTCTGTGGTTAGAACAGCGTGCAAGCATGACCCTAATGATATGTTGTTCACAATATTTCTTTTGGCTTCATGTTTTATTATTCATCTTGCTACGCATAGTGTTATATACTCGTTTAACTCATTAACCATGTATCTTGTATCATCCGAATAAGCATGTGTCCGCAGGTTCATTGAGTTCTATTGAGACCCAAGGAAAGGAGACTTAAGTGGTAGCCAGACCCACACCCCAGACAGGATCCCTACTCCAAACAGTTTCGAGTCTAGTCGGGACTTTTTACCGAGGAGATCCCTTGCTGTTGGCGGGACAGATTTTCCCGTCAACACAGTCCTAATATAACTAAGACTAAAACACTATTTATTATATATTAACAACCTTTAACAACCTTATCTAATCATTAAAAAATTTGCTTGACAACTATTTCTTCTAGACTTTGACAATGATGTTGTTTATCTTCTTGTTGTTAGACCCCATCAACTTGCTTCTTATCCATTCCTGCAAAATAGGAGCATGTTCCCCGTATAATAGTTGAATGCCTCATTTCTAAGCATTCGAACTAACTGCTAAAGAACTGGTGCTCAAAACATGTTGAAAATTTATTATAACCTTCATTTTAATTTGACCTTATAGATGTGCAAATCTCGAACCTCCAAAATGGTGCAAAAACTGTCAATACTGCTGTGCTACTAAACTACTGTGTCTACTATTTTTGTAGCACAGACTTTTCCTTTTGAAATCATGCTTCAAACCTCCATTCTATGTGCCAAACCTCCTGGATCTTCATTGATATTCTACATATACCTCCCACCAGCATCAAAGCTCAAAACCAAACCCTTTTCACCTTTGAAAATTGCAAAAATTCTTCAAACTAAATCCTATAGCAGTTTCGTAGCACGCTACGAAACTGCTGTGTGTCACCTTCAACAATTTCGTGGTGCGCTACGAAACTGCTGAGTCTTCACTTTTCACAACCTCCTTCCAAAATTTTAGTTTTCAACCCTTTAATACTATATTTCCAGGTGTATATCAGCTTTCATAACCCATAAACATCAACTTTAAATAGCTCCAAAATGAGATATTACCACATAACCTCAAAATTTGTTAAAGGATGACACTTACTGTTTGCACTTATTTTAGCTATGGCTAATCTTCAAACTGTGCTAGCTATATTTCCAAGTCTTCTACTCTCCTCTTAAGCCTTCTATTATTTTCCCTTAGCTTGGTATTGACCATCCTAATGAATTTTGCTTCTTTGATTGCATGTAGGGTCCATATGAAGAATTGAGCTTGACTATCAATTAATCTAGGGTTTGGATTTTTCTCCATCTCCCATAGTCCTTTCATCCTTTCAAAGTTTGCATGCACTCTCACCTTTTTCTTCAACTTATAAATCTCATTATTTGCAAATCTGAGTTTTTCTTTGACATCTTCATAGCTGCTCTTTTCCTTCTGAATATTGAAAACCCTATTTCTGTCTTCTTTGGGCATTGAAAATGATGTATTTGTGGTTTCTTAAAAAACATTAGCACTTTCACCTCTTGTTTGATCTATCTCCATGTCTGACTATTTCAACTTCTTGGAGTGCCTAGTTGAGGGTTTTCTGGGCTTAAAGATAAACTCTGCCACTTCATCCTGAAAATCTAACATTTTGGATGTATTCAATTTCTTTGATTTGCTGCCACCTATATCCAGTTTGATGAAGTCTACTTGTACTAAGGGGGACTCTTCAATGTCAATAGCTTGAAGTATATCATTCAAATTACCTCTTGACCCCTCTGTAACTACAGCCTTACCCTTTTCCTTTAACCTTGACTCCTAATCAACTTCTTTTGATCTGTTTTACTAGTTGAGTGTTCTAGAATTGTCTCCTTAATCAGAGTTTTCTTCTTTTGTGCAGATTTAGGAGTATCTTGGATATTCAATGTTGTTCTTATCATTGGTTCTTTAACTTGTTTCCGACGCTTGAGCTTAACAAATATTCTTGACTTTGTTTCTATAGGGGCAGTAATCTTTGATGGAGATTTTTCTTTAGCTTGAGGACTAACACCTGTTCCTTCAATCCCAATTCTACTGAAAAAGAGGAATTCAACCCAATATCTGTTTGCTTTCTGCAACTCATGTAATATTATTAACTTGACTAAGCCATGGAAAAATAATGAGGTTTGACATGACTCAACTTTCATTTGTACCTTATCAGACATCTTAGCCAAACTTCTGAAAAGATAAAAAGGTAAATCTAGAGATATCATCCCTGTGAAATGCAGCAAGAGTTTAAAGTGATAGGAATACACCTTGTGGTATCTCCCTTCGCAGGTGAAGTACCTCTGAATATTGTAGAGCATATTGGCAAATGTATCTTTGAAATAACTTCTTGGCACAGCTTCGTTCAAGTAAACCTCTGTAAACTCTGGTTTTATAAAGATTTTGCAGGGTACCATGTCAAACTTGAAGTTTTTAAACCACCTGCCTTCTCCTCTCAGAATTTCTGTAACTATTGATATCACTTTGGGGAAATTGGTAAATTGAGGAATCCAATCTTTGAGTTTGATCCTGTGAATTTTATGGCAAATTCTTTGGTGACTTGAGTGTGCCCTCCTTGAAGTTTTTCACAAAACCTCCAGCAACCTACTTTCTTAAAGGCTTCTTCAATAGACTTGTTTTTTGTAAGGGCTTCTACACCTTTAGGTTCTGTGCTTAGGAAATGACCAGACCTATGACTCCTTTCTTCAGCCATTTTCTTCTTGAAAAATTTGTATCTTCAGAAATCTGTGATAATCCCTCTAAAAACCCTGTGTCTTCAGAAAATTATCAAATTAACAATCAGATCTTACTGTTGAATGAACTGGCTCGATTGGTAAATGAGTTCAGCCTCACTTGATAAAAATTCTGCCTCGCTTGATAACAATTCTGCTTCCACCAGCAATGAATTTCAAACTCAATTAATAGAAAGTTTTGAAAATACTGATATAACCTAAATTTGAATGAGTAGCCTGATCCGGATTTTATGCAGGAATGCAACAGAATACAGAAATAACCATGAACATAGAGATGCAGCGGTAATAATGCTTTATTTCATTAATATCAAATAACAAAAATATGCTTACAAGCATAATGGAAATAAAATAGCTAGGGTGCCGGTAGTGAATCTCTGAGAAGAGATGTGATGGCTATAGACCTCTGAATTGTGTTACAATGAGGCTCGAGGGCCTATTTATTGTTGATAAATAATGTAGAATCCGAAACGTCCAAAAACCTAATCGTAGGAGATGAGGCGCCAAAACTGTGGGCGCCCGTTTGGGTAAATTGGTGGTTCAACTTCCCGGGGGTGTAACTTTGGCATCCGATCTTCGTTTGACGCGCTCAATAGCTCGTTGAAAGATCTATCCAAGGAGTAAAATTTTTGAACGAGAAACATCGGTCCATGGACCCATGTTGCTCTCTGTTTTCCCAAAAAACGTCATTTAGGGCCTCAAAACGGCTCTGGAAGTTCAGGACCCGAAAAACTGCTAAAAATAGTAAGTTTTGTTGCAAATTGAAAACTGAAAGAACTGATGGTGGGGGTTCAAATGGAGTAGGTGGGTGGCCACCAATATCCACCTGGATCATTAAGGCCCCAAAACGGCTTCGGGAGTGGAGGACCCGAAAACCTGCTAAAAATAGTAAGTTGTATTTAACGTGAAGTATGAGCTACATCAGAGAAAGCTAGTCCAAATGGAATAGGTGGGTGGCCACCGATATCCACCTGGATCATTCCTCCCTCCTTAGGAAGCAATGGTCCCCATTGCATTGATATCCTCCATGAGATGAGGCAAATTTTGTTGAACTGAGTATTAGATGTGTTGAAGATGTCATGGACCTGCGGGTGGACAGGCTGGATGCATTTAGTAAATTTGGTTTCTTTATCAGCCTCAGACAGTACATGTTTGGATTCTGTATGTGTAGTTGCAAGATTTATGGCAACATCAGGCGGTGGTGTGTTGGGAGTCAGAGCACCGGAGTGGTTGTCCTGACAGTGTAGTGGAACCTCTATGAGTGAGGATAAAATGTCCTCGTATTCCTCCATGAATTTGTCCATCTATTGCAGCCGTGAAAGGGAGCCCTGTTTCGAGGTTGTGGCCACAATATTATTTTTTCCCTATGAGTGAGTTGTAAGGAAAATGAATTTCCTGGTTTGGGAAACAATCTTACTGCATTGTTTTGCAGTAGTCAAAGAGATGACAGGAGGCGGTACTACCTATGGTATCCTGTACAAGTTATTTCCCAAAGTAATAATAACAACACAAGGCCTAGAATCATACATATAATGTCACCTCCACAATTATGGTTGGCCCAATAATACATCAGCTACATCAAGAGGAGCAACATCACACAATACCTCATCCGTGAATGGCTTGATACTGTATGGAAGGCGGCACTGCTGGCGGATGCAGAGATCTCTCCCTGGGTGGAGCCACCCGATGGTATACGGCCGCGGGTGTGCTATGGTTGGTAAGCCGAGCGGCTTCACGACCTCTGCTGAAATGAGGCTCTTTTGGCTTCCGCTATCGACGAGAAACTGCAGCGGAGAACCCTTCACCCACATCTGCGACTGGAAGAGGCATTCCCCCTCCTCGGGATCCTCTGGACCCTCCCTCTAGATCTTGGTGGTGGAAAAAATGGCACTGGGATCTGCATCAATGATCTGCTTCCCTTTTTCATTGCCTTTGTCTGGTTCTAACTCAGGATCAGAAAATGCATCTGATTCGGGTGCCTTTAGTTCAGCCACCAAAGACTGTTTGGCCCGACACTCGTTTGTGCCGTGAGTGGGGCTGTTATGAAATTCACACCACTTCCCTGTGTCCTTCTTTGGATTTGTGGTGTTGTTCTGAGTCGCATTGCTTTGGCCTTGCCCCTTGTTCTTCGATTCGGGGGCACCTTTCGGATTCGCAGATCCAAAGTCTCGCTTCTTCTGCTTAAATTTCTGCTCGATCTTGGCGGCATAGCGATATGCCGTGCCAAGCGATGTAATGTCGAGGAAATCCATTTCCTCTTGAATGTGTTTGTGCAGATAGCCGCGGTACTTGAGCACCAAATGTCTCTCTGAATCTTTAATACCCAACTTTGTGCGCAGGGTATGGAACAGATTCGTCAGTTCGTGCACATCTTGATCCTTTTGTTGCCGCAATGTGGTCCATTGGATGTATTTGTCCTCATAGCTCCCCACGGGGTAATATTGTTCCTTGATGCCATCTCGAAATTAATTCCAAGTGGGTGTGGCCGAGAACAGAGAGGGTTCCCCTTCACCCTCTTGCTCACGGTAGGTTTCCCACTAGTATTTGACATGGGGGGTGGCTTTGAGGAGTGCAAAAATAATCTTTTCTCGGTTAGAGAAGTCATGGATCGAGAAATACCCTTCCAGCAAATTTAACCATCTGTCTACAATGTCTACATATATTTTTCCTTCAAATATAGGAATTTCAAAGTTTACCTGTACCTTGAAGGGAGTGGCGCCTCCAGAGTGGTTGTTGGATGCAGATGCGCCATATGTGGGTAGTCGTTGAAGGATTTGAGCAAAGTTATCCATCATCACGTTCCTTTGTTTCTCGAGGGCCTCCTCGAGCAGTATTTTGATAGGATATCCTGCTCCCTCTTCTTTATTTTCTTCCGCCATGGGAGGTCACCGGGGTTTGCGAGGCTGATCTTGCAAGGGTTCAACCAGATCGAGCCCTAACTCCTTATACCCTGACCGCGTTGGGGACATGAAAAGAAAAACAAAGAAAGAGCAGACCTGCTCTGATACCACTGATCCAGATTTTATGCAGGAACACAGCAGAATATAGAAATAACCATGAACATAGAGATGCAGAGGAAATAATGCTTTATTTCATTAATATCAAATAACAGAAATATGCTTATAAGCATAATGGAAATAAAATAGCTAGGGTGCTGGTAGCGAATCTCTAAGAAGAGATGTGTTGGCTACAGACCTTTGAACTATGTTAAAATGAGGCTCGAGGGCCTATTTATTGTTGAGAAACAATGTAGAATCTGAAACGTCCAAAAACCTAACCGTAGGAGATGAGGCGCCAAAACTGTGGGCGCCCGTTTGGGTAAATTGGTGGTTCAACTTCCCGGGGGTGTAACTTTGGCATCTGATCTTCGTTTGACACGCTCAATAGCTCATTAGAAAGATCTATCCAAGGAGTACAATTTTTGAACGAGAAAAATCAGTCCATGGACCCATGTTGCTCTCCGTTTTCCCAAAAAACGTCGTTTAGGGCCTCAAAACGGCTCCGGAAGTTCAGGACCCGAAAAACTGCTAAAAATAGTAAGTTTTGTTGCAACTTGAAAACTGAAAGAACTGATGATGGGGGTTCAAATGGAATAGGTGGGTGGCCACCAATATCCACCTGGATCATTAAGGCCCCAAAACAGCTTCGGGAGTGGAGGACCCGAAAACTTGCTAAAAATAGTAAGTTGTGCTGAACGTGAAAAGCTGCAAGAATTGATGGTGCTAGTCCAAATGGAATAGGTGGGTGGCCACCGATATCCACCTGGATCATAGCCTCGATTGAATTTGTTTCAGTAAACTCAGGTCTTTCACCACCAATTTCTTCTTCAAAACATAAGCATGCATGCACTATTGTCTTGCATGAGACAAATGAAGTAAAAAACGGCCAACTGTTTTCAAATTTTAAAGGACCAATGAAAAATGACCCCTAATCGATGACAAATAACCCTTAATAATTACAATGAATGGTTGCATGCATGAAGGAGAACTCGTTGATGACACCTAATGATGAAAAATTTAACTGTATTTGACAGATGTGACAGCTCAAACGCAAAACTGAGAATCCTCGATTTCGTAGCGTATGACTTGAAAATTTAGGTTTTTGTGCTATGAAATCACTAGCGTTTACGTAACGCAAAATCAAATTTTTACACTGAGTGTGCTACGAAAATGTGGTTTCGTGGCTTATTCATCAAATTTTTGAAAAAAATTTAAAAATGGGTTTCAAAACGTGGCATAAGATCTTTGAAGAATGAAACAAGGTTAATGAACATTGTTTGGTGATGGAATGAGACTTTTAACCCATGATCTAGACCTTTAAAAATACAAAAATGACTCTAACCCTATCTAGCATTATGACTTAGGAACAAGTGTAACTGACCAAGTTTCAAAATTTTTTTGTAGTTATAACAAGCCCCATACCAAAAATAAATTTTCTGAAAGTGTGCAAGTCAAAATGCTACTTATTTTGGAAAAAGTCTTGTTAAATCATACAACCTAATCATGATTGTAGAATTTTGATTTTTTGCTGATAAGTTAGAAAATGAAGATTTGCCAAACTGTTTAAACTTGGCTTATCAGTAGAAAAATAGAAAATGATATTGGTTCCAAAGCTTAAATCTGAACCAAAAGTAAGGGATAGATGATAAATGACAGATTCATAACCAAAGCCCTCAGTTTAGTTTACTTTTTGCAAAATAAATATTGTGTGCAACTTGTCCAAAAATGCCACAATCCATGACAATTCAAAATGCTTAATCTTGATTCAGTCATGCTTTAAATTTTATGTTGATAGTTAGTGAATAAAAATATGTCCAAACTGTTTAATCTTAGCAGATAAGTAGTTAGGTAGAGAATAAAAGAGCTCATTAGTATAATCTGAGCCTTTGGAAGTTATAAGGGTAGAAATAAATAGTTTTCTTTCAAAAGAAAAAATGATGTCAAGGTTTATAAGTCCAAATGCACCCAAATGAAGAAAAAATGCTAGAGTAGGTGATGGGTAGGCATATTTTATTTGCAAGAAGCATGGTTGTCAATTTTTGAAGATCACAGTCACAAAAAGTTGCAACAGATCAATATTACAAAATGGAAAATCAACGAAGTACAAAGAGGCTACTGATCTACGAAATCTAGAGATCTGAGGCTCTTGAAACCTCCTAAAGGAGCTTCCCTCCCTAGCTAGAGCCACTGCTAGTCTCATGTATTCTACAGTATGACTAAATAACTATGGATTTTCTACATTCTGCTGAAAATAAACATTCCCTGACTATCATGTTATTTTCAGAAATCTCACTGCCTTCATTATTTTCCATTTTACCTATCCATCATATCTCACTTACCTTTTCAGATCACTCTCTTACTCTAAAAATTACATGTTTGACCTTGATCCCTCATTTTTATCCTTCCCCTACCCAAAAATCCTTTCCTATGCTAAACCCCCCACTTCCATTTGCTAAAAAAATCCTCTCCCTCTCATCCATTTCCCCTTCTTCCATTAAAACAATGTAGAAACCCATTTTTACATTGTTTTAAACAAAAAATTTATTTTATTTGAGACTCACTATTTAAATATAAATTTGTTTTATTTCAAATACCCAACCCCTTTACATTCTAACCCCCCCCCACTCTAAACCTTTACTCCCCACTTTCATAAATCCCTGGGTAACACATAAACATTCCCCTGCTCTCATATAACCCTAGTCCACTGTATAAACAGGTGCCTCTGCTTTAACTTAACCTCGGGGCCCCACCTTATAAAACCCCCCTCATATAGTAAACCCTCCGCTTTATTATATAACCCCGGCCCCACATCATATAGCCCGCCATTTCATCAAACCCCGCCCACTGTTCGATCCACTCTACCAAATCTGATGACCCACGACCATTGTCGCAAATCCAAAAGCTCAAAGGTTAAAACATTTGGGACGTTGCAATATGGGCGGTTTTACCACTGTCCCATCCTACCACGCATCACTCCCTCCATGCTATCCCATTCCTACCATGTAAACCGCCTCACCATCTATGCCCCATGCAAAAACGACTAACTGCCTTCGCGCCATAAACCCAAAATCGCTGACCCCTGTTCAAATGCGCCAAAGCCCTGTACCATCATGATAAAGCCTTGAAACCCTATGACACGCCCTGCAACATTTCTTGAAGGCCCGTAAGGCCATAGACACACACAAAAGACCAAAAGCCTCGATATTTGGACTCTGTCCACAATTTTCCCTGCTTCCTGCAAGCCACAATTCCTCCACACCCCGCAGGACCTCATTTTAATTAACAAGTTGTTTTTAATTGTGTAGGTGACCGATATATAGGAAAATTCATAATTTTCATTTGTAAAGTCCAAATTTTTTTTGGAATGAGCTCTCTAGGTGGCGATCCAGAAACCTTATTCATCAAAGGGACTATGAACGAATAATTGAAGAAAACAGTGGATCATGATAAATAAGGACCATACGATTATTACAGAGGCAACAAGTTTCCTTCAGTGGACAAATTTGAGTGGACAGAGTAAAAAAAAGAAGGAGTTTTACAGTGGATGCGTAGAGATGAAGACAAATGTAATGAACATGGTTAAGGAACAATCACAGTCAAAAGATCCACAGTAACAGTTAAAGGTAAAAACAAGGTTAGAAGACAGAGTTAAAGACAAAATGCAGATAAGAGATGGCTAAGGAAGAGATTACAGTGACTCAAAGCAGTCAATGAAAGATCAGAGATATAAAATAGATAAAAATAATTAAACAGAGAAAGCAGATTTAAGGAAAAGACAAATCAAAGGATAAATGAATGAAGAAAACATAGCCAAATGACAAAGACAGTTAGTCGTTACCTCTTCACAGTCATATTGGCCACCTACAGCCTAAATTTTTCTAAAGGCAGCTACTTCAGTTAATGTTTCAATTAGAGATATCTTTCACCTACTCAAAAGTTATTGCAAAAGTTAATGTTAAAGTCATAAAAGTCAAAAATATCCTAAATCTAGCTCATTAGTAAATTAGAAAATTATTATTACAGCAAGTGAGTCAGTGATATTTTGCCTTGGGCCTTGCTTGGTCTCAAAGGTAAAGATTACCTTTACTCTGTAATAAGTATAGTCTGAAACCCTAGCTTAGGATCAAACTCCTCAAATTGCAGTTAAATCCTGCATGCATTGTTCATTATTCTTGTTGGTAAGTTGGTTGATTGCTAAAGTTGGATTTCTATTAGACTTTGAGTTGCAAAGGTCATTGCACTGGAGAATTGTAATTGTTTTGGAAATCAGTAATACAAGCATGTTCACAAGATTCTTGAGCTATGTTAATGGCGATGTTATCCCTCTTTGTCAATGTTACTCATCTATTTTCCATATTGTTCATCATTTCTCTGATAATAGAACATAAATTTTAGATTGAGATATGTTGTTTGGCACCTCAACTTTGTTTTCCATTATTATGTCTATGTTTTCCTCTAAAATTAATAACTAGAGAATTCTCAACTTCTCTCTAGGATCACTGGATTGTTGTCTTGAAGTTTACTTAGTAGGGTTTAGCTAAAGATTTTAAGGTCTGCCCTGCTGTTTAGTTTTTCTTAAACAGTAATTTTAAAGGCCTTCTTTGAAGTTTGATTAAAGAATTCTTAACTGCTCTTTAATTCCACTAAACTGTTATCTTAAATGTTTTCTTTGTTTGAAAGTAATAACTAGATAATTGTTAACTGCTTTCTAGGATTACCAGATTGTTGTCTTGAAGTCTACTTAGTAGAGTTTAGCTAAAGAATTTAAGGTTTTCCCAGCTCTTTAGTTTTTCTTAAACATTCATTATAAAGGCCTTATTTGAAGTTTGATTCAATAATTCTTAACATCCCTTTAATTTCACTGAAATGTTATCTTAAATGTTTTATTTGTCTGAAAGTAATAATTTGATCCAAAATGGATTCAGTTTTACCTCCAAACCACATTCTTCAAATATAGATGAAAATAGGATCAAGTTGAATTGCTTGTTGACGGGATTCCAATGGTGAGAGCGACGCGTAAAATCGAGTTCGTATGAAAAAGATGTGGCCAGTCACAGTTTATGACAAATTAGGGTAAAATGACAAAAAATAGAAGTCAAAGTAAAAGTCAACGGTCAAGTCAAAAATCAAGATGATGTCAGTAGGACACGTGTCATCTTGGGAATATGCCACATGTCTAGGGTGATGCTAGCAGATCAGTGACGTGTCGATGTTTGATTGGTTGGAACGGGCCAATCCAAGGCTGACATGTGGCAGCCTAGATTTTTCCCAATATGGCCTCATTTCCAAAATTTTGGAGATCAGGGAGGATCGAACCCCTGACCTCTCGGAATGCCAATGTTTTAGTTGGAATCCACTCACCGGATGAACGAGCGCATCATTTGATATTTAATGAAAAATGTTATGTATTAATGTGGCATCAAGATTTTCCAGAAAAGGTGTGGACGGTCGGGGTCAACCCCACGACCGTCGGAACTTGATCATTAAAGTGTTGCATATATATTAATGCATTTATATTTTCCACATATATAACATAACGGATAAATATTCGACGAAAGGGTCGGGCAGAGGTCTTGAACCGCCAACCCTCCAAAACCATATATATCAATGCTTTCAACAAAGTCCGCCAGCCAACTTGCCATACGGTGGAGCTTGTAAAACGAAGCCACCGATTTCATTTTTAATTCAACATAGATCCAAACTAGCCAAAACCATTGACACGTAGTGCGAGGTGGTTTTTTGAAGGGAAGGTGGTTTTCTTAAAGGCATAGGTGGTTTTGAATTTCTCCAGGGGGTCTGGAGGTTATAATGGAAAAATATAGGAAAATTTATACCTGTTTTACTCAAAATTTCGAGCTTGCCTCAATGGTGAGGTCCATTTTCTCATTTGAGCTTCTATTTTTGAGCTCATACCTGTAAAATAATTTTGAAGACAAAATAAAAAGGTCAACACTAGAAGCTAAGGATCCGGAGACGTAGCCAGGAAGTCTGGTGAACTCCGTTATTAAATTCTTGCTGTGTTGAGGTGTTTGAATGTGTTTTAATTTTCTTCTATTGCACTAAGTAACATAAGCTGCTCACATTGACGTCAATAATAAATTTTTAATAAAAACAGATCAAGTGGTATCAGAGCTTTAGGTTAATTTTCACGTTTGACAATGTCATGTGACTATTTGAATGCTTACTAGGTCAAAATTCAAACGATGAGAAGGAGAACTTGTTGAAGCAAAGCTAGAGATTGGAAGGGTATTTTCACAAAAGAAGATGACGGAAGAAAACATATTGGGAACATAAGCTCAATTCATGGAAAACTTCATGACAATACGTGCGATGGTAGAAGAGATGTATAAAGAGTTTAAAAAGGGAAAAGGTGAAGGTACTTCATCACCTAATCTAGACAACTAATCGGAGGAAAATCCTCCTTCATTATTTCCACCATCTCCTCCATCATCACCATCATCATCATCATCATCTTCTTCTTCTGATAAATCTAGTTCTTCTAAAAGGAAGAAGAAGAAGAAATCCTCTTTGGTAAAATTAGATGTAAATTTTGATTTGCCAATTTATGATGGTGAGCTTAACACTGAAAATCTTGATAATTGGATAAAACAAATTGAAGTGTATTGCAGGGTACAGAAAGTTGTTTAAGAAAGAAAGAAGATCCAACTAGCAAGCCTTCGTCTTATAGGAACCACACTTGTATGGTGGGAAGGCAAGACACAAGCAAATCTCCAAAAACATGGTAAAATAATTTCAACATGGAATGAATTTGTTTCTGCTATTAAATTTTTTTTTTATCCTTTGGCTTATATGCAACAAGTTATGATGAGTTGGAAAAAATTGTGTCATTTAAAGGGTCAAACTGTGCAAAGTTACACTCAGGAATTTCGTAAACGAGATTTGTCACTAGGAATATCATTGGACTCATCAGAAACATTATTTAAATACATAGGTGGCTTACATAGTTATTTGAGGCATACCATACTGATGTTTAATCCAACTAGGTTAGATGATGTATCAATTCAAGAAACTCATCTAGAAGCTAGGGGTAAAAATGTATCTCATGATTTTGGAAAGTCATCTAAATCTACTGAAATCAAGAATAAAGAAAAGAAGAAACAAAAATGGAAGGAAAGGAAAGTGAACACTGTGAAGAAGAGAAACCTACATGCACTCATTGTAAGAAAGAAGGACATGATGATGCACACTGTTGAGCACTGCATCCAGAATTGAAGCCTAAGAAGTTCGGAAATAAAGAGAGAAATAATGATGCTACTATGAAAAAGGACTTGGGATCAGATTTCAGAGATGAAAGAACAATTAGAGCTACAGGTATAAAAGGTAAAAAATCTCAAGCATCTACAAGTACTTCTTCACATTCAGTTGATAATGAAAATGATGAGAGGAAAAGAAATCAGATATTTCATATTAGAGTTGTATCCAAGAATACTAAAATTGATACTTTGCTTGATAGTGGCTCTCAAGTTAATTTGATTTTTGAATCAATTGTAAATAAATTAGGTATTGAAACAAAAACTCATAAAAAGCCATACCCATTGGGTTGGACCTATGATAAAACTAAACTACAGGTTACGAAATAATGCAAACTTCATTTTGGAATTGGATCAGAGCTTGTAGATGAGGTTGAATTAGATATAGTCCCATTGGATATATGTGGAATTGTACTAGGGAGTCCATACTTGTATGATAGAGATGTTGTCTTCTATCGAAGGGAAAATAAGTATCAACTCACTAAAGATGGAATCGAATATGTATTAAGAGCTCATAAACTCAAAGATAAATACACTCTCATAAATTCAGGACAGATGAAAAGAATTATAAATTCAAGTAAAATTTTTTTACTTATGATTGTAAAAGCAAAAGATCTTGATAAATCCGATGCTTTTCAACGCTGTAATCCTAAAGAGAAAGAAGATTTAGTTAAAGTTGTTTTTTATTATGATATTATGTTTCAAGAGCCTAAAGGGCTTCCTCCGAAGTGACAGATAGAACATGAGATTTATTTAGCTAGATGCTCCTCTTCCTAACATTGGAATGTACATGTTATCAGCTCTAGAGAATACATAAATAAAGAAGTAGGTACAGGAATTGCTTGATCAAGGGTTTATTTGACCAAACACTTCACCATGCGGATCAACTATTGTGTTGGTACGTAATAAATATGGTTCGTGGAGAATGTGCATTGATTTCTGAGCATTAAATAAAATAACAATAAAGAATCATTATCCTCTTCCTTGCATTGACGATTTATTAGATCAGTTGAAAGATGTAGTTTACTTCACTAAGTTAGACTTGCGAAGCAGCTACCATTAGATCAGGGTCTTAGAAAAATATGTATGGAATACTGCTTTCAAAAAAAAGTAAGGAATTTACGAATGGATGGTTATGCCTTTCGGCTTGACCACATGGAAAATTTTAGGGGCTAATATTCGCAGGTGGGCTAATTTTCCATGGTTTTTCCAAAAAAAAGATTTTCCAATTTCCATTTTTTTTATAAAAGTGATTCGCCCAAATTTTACATTATAAATTATTTTACCTTAAAAATAGCCAACATTATATAGACAATATATATAATATCATTAAAAATTTGAATAATTTTACAAATACATCAATAAATAGTTTATATTTTTCACATTAGGGACTAGTCAGATTCGCCAATTTTTTAAACTTCAAAAAAAATTTCCATCCTTAAAATTTTCCCTACTTGACCAATGCTCCACCTACATTCATGTGTGTCATGAATGATGTTTTGAGGCCATTCATTGATGATATTGTAATAGTCTACTTAGATGATATTATTTTTTTTAGTAAGACATGGGATGAACATATAAAGCATGTAAAGAAAGTTTTATATGTGTTAAAAAAAGAAAATCTCTATGTAAAACTGTCAAAATGTGAATTTGGCAAGACATCTATAAATTACTTGGGATATATTGTAGGGGGTAGTGAATTGAATATATATCCCTCTAAGGTCGAATTCATTGTAAATTGGCCTAAGCCCAAGACTACTATAGAAGTTAGAAGTTTCTTAGGGACAACACAATACTGGAGAAATTTTATTGCTAACTTTTCTTTGATTGCAACTCCTCTACATGCTTTGACAGGTGTGAAACATGTATTTCAGTGGGCAGGAAAACAATAGAAATCCTTCGACACATTGAAAGAAAGGATCAGTAGATCGCTAGTACTAGCACTACCAGATCTTCAACATCCATTTGAGATCGAGACAGATGCAAGTGAATATGCCATGGGGGAAGTGTTGATGCAACATAGAAAGCCTATATCCTTTCATTCTGAGACATTCACATCAGCAATAGTTAACTATCCTAATATGACAAGGAATTATATTAATTAGTACAGAGTGTTAAAAAGTGGAAACATTACATAATGGGAAAATAAACAATCATACATATAGATCATCAACCACTACAATATTTACACTCACTAAATAAATTGCAACAGTCAAGACACTATAGTTGGATGGGTTTCTTACAACAATTTCATCTTGTAATCAGATATAAGAAAGGCATACATAATAAGGTTGGAGACATGTTATCAAGACCAATCATAAATGCATCCACAATTCTTAAGCATAATTCAGTAATTCATGAAAGCTATATTGAACAATATGCTCAAGAGACAGATTTTAACGATGTATATGTAACTTTAAGTGATGGAAAGTAGGTAGAAGAATTGAATTATTTCATAAAGGAAAAACTCTTATATCATTTGGGAAAATTATGCATTCCACAAACTGAAAGAGTTAATGTGATTCGAGAAGCACATACTTCTCTAATTTCAGGTCACTTTGGTGTAAGTAAAACAATTGCACAATTACAAAGATTCTGCTATTGGCCACGAATGAATGAAACAATTTCAAGATATATTAAAGGATGTAATATGTGTGCTATAAGCAAGCCAAGAAACAGAAAATTAGGCTTGTATAATCCACTTCCAATTCCTTCTCGTCCTTGGGAAAGTTTATCCATGGATTTTATTGGGGGATTTCCAATGTATAGAAAAGGTCATGATTATTTGTATGTAGTTGTGGATAGGTTTAGTAAGATTTGTATTTTGACACCATGTACTAAACAGGTCACATCTAAACAAACTGCAAAGTTTTTCTTTCAAAATGTATGGGTTCATTTTGGGTTACCAACCTCTATTGTATATGATCGAGATTCTCAATTTCTCAGGAAATTTTGGTCAAGTTTATGGAAACTCATGGACACCAAGTTAAAGAAGAGAACGACACTTCATCTGCAAACCAACGCCCAGAAAAAAGTGGTAAATAGGACAGCGGTACAATTTCTTTGAGGTTATTGCAGCAACCATCATAAACTTTGGGATTAGCATGTGTGTTATGTGAAGCATGCTTACAACCATGCGAAAAATTCTTCTACTCAAAGATCTCCATTTGAGACTTTTTTTGGTTTTGTACCAAATTTTCCCTTGGATTTTGTCTTTGGTAAAGACATAGCAGTTGATGGATACAATGATATGGACAAAGCAACCAAGTTCATTGAACAAATCCAGGAAATTCACCAGGTAGTACAAGAACAACTAGAAAAGAGCCAAGAAAAGTATAAAGCGAGGCACGACAAGAATCGAGTTGAGCATAGTTTTCAAGTTGGTGATCAAGTCTAGTTGTACATCAGCAATGAAATACTTTAAGGGGAAGGTAAAAGGTTGAAACCAATTAGATATGGTCCTTTCAAAATTCTTGACAAAATTGGTGAGAATGATTTCCGCTTAGATCTACCAGCTTATATGCAGATCCATTCCATCATAAATGTTGAAAACTTGCGATTGTATGAACCTTCATTGATTGACGATCCAAAAGAGTAAATTCAGGTACCTTCCATCGAAGATTTTTCACTAGAGTATCTCAGCAAGTTGTAGGAGGAAACAATTCTCGATAGGAGGATAAGGAATTCACGATGAGGAGAAGTTGAGTATCTTCGAGTTGGAAATAAAGGTAAAAATCCAAGTAAATCATGATGGATAGAGATTGGAAAAGTGAAGGAAACATATCCTCACTTTCTTGACAGCTAAAACCAACTTTTGGTAGTCCAAAAGATTCCAGTGGGGGTGAGTGATCCAAAATGGATTCAGTTTTACCTCCAAACCAAAGTCTTCAAATGTAGATGAAAATATGATGAAGTTGAAGTGCTCATCGACAGGATTCCAACAATGAAAATGATACTAAAACTGGGTTCATATGAAGAATATGTGGCCAGTCAAAGTTTATAAAAAATTAGGGCAGAATGAAAAAAACTCAAAGTCAAATTCAAAGTCAACGGTCAAGTCAACTATCAGGATGTTATCAGCAGGACACGTGTCATCCTAGGAATACGCCAAATGTCTAGGGTGATGCCAGTAGATCAGTGATGTGTCGAAGTTTGTTTAGTTGGAACTGGCCAATCCAGGGCTGACACGTGGTAGCCTAGATTTTTCCGAATATGGCCTCATTTCCAAAATTTTGGGGATCAGAGAGGATTGAACCCCTAACCTACCAGAATGCCAACATTTTAGTTAGAATAAACTCACTGGATGAGCCAATGCATCATTTGATATTTAATGAAAAATGTTATGTATTAATGTGGCATTGGCATTCTGCCGGAAAAGGTCCAGACGGTCGAGGTCAACCCCACGACCGCCGGAACCTTACCATTAAAGTGTCACATATATATTAACACATTTATATGTTCCATATATATAACACAAAGAACAAATATTCGATGGAAGGGTCGGGCGTGTTATCAAAAAATTAGACCTGATAGGCTGCCAATCAAGTTAATCTCATGTAACTGTTTCAGACCAATATTTTGGTTGAGGTTTAGCCTCCTCAACCTGAGAGGGCTCTCTCAAGGGTTTATGATTTTTGATAGAAATGTAGATGGATAACTCTATATGGAGTAAAGAAGATAAATGATATAAACTGGTTGCAAATCACATTAGCAAGTGTACATTGGCCTTATGAAGTCATAATAGCTTCAGCAAAACCAAACAATCTACCTAGCATGGAAGTCAAGGCATATCAGAGTTCAAGTCAGGGAATACACATGTGAAATAGTAAAACACAAAGTTAGTTTGTCTATGAAGGAAGTCAGATCATTAATGATGAATTTTGAGTAACATAAGTAGACACCACTGCAATAGGATATTGAAAAAATGTTATCAGAACAAGAACATACGATAAATCTTCATGAATCTTGAGTTGGCCAAGTAGAAAACTCTATATTAAGCTGAAAACAATTACTTATAATAAACATAGTATTTTTGCTAAAAATGTCCAACCCTTTGCTAATTCGACCCCTTGGTATTTAATATACATATTACAACATGTGATGATCTACCTCTAGGCTAGATACATTGAATTTCCAACTACTAACACTAGCTGACACCTTGCATAACTGTAAGATATGGAATTTATTACATAAAGACACCTAATCTACTTAACAGTCCTAATCCAAAAAGGACTCAAACTGATTATTGTTATCTAAAACAAACTTATCCACCTACATTTACATCATTTTCCAATTGTAACAACACATAGTCAAATTTGGATGATGGGCTTCAGCTCTTCATGTCCACTTTGTTTGACCTCCACAAAAACAAGAAACCATACCCTATTTTTTAGGCATCACATCCTTTGCATTCTTTGAACAATTTGATCATCAGTTAAGTTTTATTTCATGGTACTTAGATGTTGGATATTATCTTAACATGTATCCTCACATATCCCTAGCCTACAACATGTCAAAACCACTTCCAAAAACTGTTTAAGAAAGTTGTAATAAACTGTAGTACGAAAACACAACAATTTCGTAGCGCCTTTGAAAAACTGTCATTTCAAGTCTTAATTCTTCAAAAAATGAATCCTTTCCACTTGAATCACTTAACTCACCCCTTAATACATCTCCCATATCAGTTTGATCTCTTTAATCACTCTTCAATCTCTCAAAAATTGACCAAAATGAGCAAGAAAAGCAGCTACAGTAGTTTTGTAGCGCTTTTCTCCTCTTTTACACCGAATGCGCTACGAAACTGTTGAGTATGCAGATTCTTCCAATTTTTTCCAAAATTTAAAGTTTGAATGTGCCAAAAACTTAAAATAGACCTTATTTCATCATATCACTTGAAAAACAGAGTCATTCCAGCCTTCTTGAGGTCCCTTCTTCATTTGCAATAGGTTGGCCTATTGGTTTTTCCTAAAAAATAGGTCTTGGGACAGAGCCTATATTTCTTACTCCATGATGTATATTTCGAAACTGAAGGAATTTTATGTAGGGAATTATGTCTTTAATAAAAATGTCTCTTGGTTTTTTGAGCCATATCTCCTGCTGTCCAGAAAATTCCTTTGAAAGAAATGTGTAAAACATGAAAAATTTGTTTCTGAAAATAGGGCTTCAAAGAAAGCCTTGTATCTCCCAACTGATAAACCATGTGAGAAACGTGAGAGCCGTTATTGTAGCTGGGTCTATGATAAAGACAAAACTCTTTCAAAATTACAAAATAAATTTTTATTTGGCCAAAAACTGAACTTGAAGTTGACTGCTAAACAATCATGTACAAGACATTTTGTAATAGTATTTTTGTAGCGCATTTAATTTATCAAGTTATCCCACATCCTAATTAATTTGAAGAAACCGAGAGAGGTTTCTGTATTTAAATATGTTAGGAAGAAAAACCTCTTTCAGTTTTCCTAAATACATTTTCTATTTCTCAGAAAACGCCTTGGAAGCTGACTACTAAAAAATAGAAAACCGAGTTTTTGCTTCATCACTTTCAACAGTTTCGTAGCACAAATCAAATTTTTTGAAATAGCGGTGCTACAAAAGTAAGGTTTCTTGGCTAATTTGACTAGTTTTGACATGAGACTTTAGGAAATGACTCAAAAATGGAAATTATGGATATTTGACAATGAATGGACCTTAAAAAGACTTTATTTGAACTTAAGGATGGATTTTGATCTTATAAAAATCTAACCTACCCTTAACCAAACCCTAAATTGACTTCTAAACCTAATTTGAACCATGAACAAAAATAAACATAACACAATGATGTTTTTTTGATAATTTTTGGGTGATAACAGGGTGGAGGTTTCTAACCACTGACCCTCCAAAACCATATATATCAACACTTTCAACAAAGTCCGCTAGCCAACTTGCCATACGGTGGAGCTTGTAAAACCAAGCCACCGATTTCATTTTTGATTCAACGCAGAGCTGAACGAGCCCAAACCACCAGCACATAGTCCAAGGTGGTTTTCTATAGGTAAGGTGGTTTTCTTAAAGGCAAATGTGGTTTTGAATTTCTGCGGGGGGTGTGAAGGTCACAGTGGCGGAACATAGGAAAGTTTATACTTGTTTTACTCGAAATTTCGAGCCCATCGCAATGGTGAGGTCTATTTTATCATTTGATTTTTTTTTTTTTTTTTTTGAGATCATACCTGTAAAATCATTTTGAAGAAAAAATAAAGCGGTAAGCACTGTAAGCTAAGGACCCAGAGACATAGCCAGGAAGTCTAGTGAACTCCATTATTAAATTCTTGTTGTGTTGATGTGTTTGAATGTGTTTTCCTTTTCTTATGTTGTCTATGTTATTCGCGATATTAATAAAATGCTCAAATAGACGTCAATAATACCTTTATAATAAAAACATATCATAATTAGATAATTCTTAACTGCTCTATAGGATTACTGGATTGTTGTCTTGAGGTTTTTATGGCAAAGTATAGCTGAATAATTCTTAACTTCTCTTCAGTTTTACCTAACTAGTGTCTTAAAGTCTCTTCTTGTTTGAAGTATAGCTAAAGGATTCTTAATTTCCCTTTAGTTTTACTGAATTCACAACTTGCTGTCATCACATACTCATTTTATCTAAAGGATCCATTTGATGTAGTTAGCTTGCCCTATGAAAACCTTTGAAGATTTGATGTACAATTAGCCTTTTATGACTCCATAGCACAATGGATTGATGCTTCTCACATTCTATCTATTCAACTAAAAAAATCAAGAAACATTCAATCAAAACAAAAAAAACAACCCGAGCTTCATAACTAGCCTAAAATCAGAAGAACATAAGCATAAAGATAAATAATTTTCACCACAAAAACAGAGAGAGCCCTCTATGAGTTTGGGAAGGCTAGGTTCTTGGAATCCAAAGTGGTTTGATGTGGTTCTCTACAAATTGTTTTTTTCCAATCTTGAAAATTATGGAGAGCCAACACTCATGATGAATTCTGAAGATGTCAATATGGCTGATGTTAACGTTCAGACCTGGTGACGCCAATATGACAAGCAACCCACTATTTTTACAACCGAGTACCAAACCAAAGTACCCACAAAGTCCATTTTGACTACAAATGATCCCTTATAGATCCCTCAAACTAAGGCATAGGTCATTCACAAGATCCCCAAAGGGCCATTACGCCAAAATTCTACTTCCGCTAAAGCCGCCCACACCTACAACATAGTAGATGACACCTACAACATAGTGGATGACTTGGTGCAGTCTTATGTTGCCATGTCAACATTGAAAGTCCTCCAGATGTGCCCATCAAAACGAAAATCTCTACTATCTTCTTTGGGCATTGTGGATCCTTCAGATGATTGTTTAATTGTCTTTGATGTTGACAAGTCAGAACATCCCCCTTTACCCTCACTCATTGCCTTCAAAATACCACTCAAGATCTGTAATGCCCATGTTCAATGATATATCATTGAAGAGGTGGCATATACCTATGTGATGTCCACCTATGTTTGGAATAAAATAGAATCCCTTGATATGTCTCAGTCCACCATCACTTTACATGCTTGGTATGGCCACCCTTCTCAGCCCTTTGGCATGTTCCACAATTGTCCTGTCACACTTGCAGGAAAGTTTGTTTGCATTGACATAGAAGTCATTGATGCTCCCTTGGATTATAATATACTCTTGGGTCATAGCTGCACATATGCAATGTCAAATGTCGCATCTGTGGTCCACTGTAATATGTGCTTCCCCCATAATAGAAATATCATCAACATCGATCAGTTGACATATTACGAACTGAAGTCTTAGACCTCCCCTGAGTCCATCATATCTTCGATTTCCGATATCCAGTCAGTCGTACCTCTCACCAGTGATTCACTAGGAGTCTATAAATATTCTACCTTGCTTGTTTCATTCCCTACCCCCCCTCGTCTTATTACTGAGCCCATCTTATCGAGTGTTTACATGTTGGAGGCATATCGGGCTAGTCAAAAGCAGCATGGTTCGATTAGCTAGCAGCCAATGCCTTCGCAACCTATAGTTGTTCACTAGACACAACCATCAGGAAAATATCCTCAAGGACCTTCTCCTTTTGATGGTGTCTCTCCCATATTTTTCAACCAAGAACGACCCCCCAAGCCTTAACCATTTGGGATTCATTCCACCAGGCCATTACCCTTCTGGTCAGATAGCAGTTTTAGGTCCCCCCTCTGGAGTATTTTCGGTGCTTTTTATGGCTAAGTTGAGACTTCCCAATTTAACCTAGGGGATACAAGTTGGGTACGTTGATCCACTAGCAAACACTCCACCTACTCAACTTAAACCATATACCACTTTTACTCCAGTTCGACCGGTCACCATGACCCCTCCCTTTGCTTCAGTGCCACATCCACCTCAACAAGAACCCAATCCTGATGCGAAATCATCTCGTGAGGGGGGAAAAGCCAAAAAGAAGGAAACTAAGGAAAAGGCTCGCAAAACAACTCCAGCTCCACCTAAGCCTCCAAAGTCGACACCTCCATGTGCTTTTTGTGATGTTGCTGGGAATTCTATCCATAACTATGCTGAAATTCCTCATCTCAAGTATATGGTCAATGAAACATTTCCAGAATATGACATACCAGAGGTCCATGTTACCTTACCCAATTCATCTAAGAAACTAAAATCATTGCACACGAACCACCCTTGTGCTTTGTGCAAAATTTATGGCCACTATTCTCATTATTGTCCCTATCTTGAATACTTTTGTGATACCCTTGTGGAAATTTACGCAATAGAGGCCGCTTTTAGTGGATCATGTACTCCTCTACTTGTGAGTTCTTCTTCACCAGAACCAAAGGACAGTTCTGCACCCATTGTGATACCTCCCCTATATGTTGAGATGACAGACTCTATGGTTTCTATTCTCTACCTATCGTCATCCATGAGATCCATGGAGGAAGACCCCTTAGGCAATTCCCATATTGTCCCTGACAAACCTCCTTTTTCAGACACCTTGGTCTGAATATTGGTAGATGTTTCATTTACTAGCTCTTTGTCTACCCATAGTAGTGATGCGTATGTTAACCATATTTGTCATGATGATGCACCATGTTTTATAGAAATCAAACCTATGGATAAGTATGATTTCCATAAGTGCAGTGGTGCACTTAGAACAATAGAAAGAAAGATGTCTGACCTTTTCCTTAAAATGAATAGATAAGGGAGGAAAACCTACTTCTAATCTGTTCACTTATCCTCGCCTACCTTTGTCACTTTCGTCGCTATCAATTGAACTGAACTCACTAGATCAGTACCTGCAATGGAAAACAGAAGACAAAAAATTACATAAGGAAATATGATCTATTCAAGTTAAACAAATTGAATTGATTTCATTTGAAAATGATCTGAAAATGAAACTATTTTTACTGGTATGCAAAGTATCCATTTCCATTTAATTTAATGTGAAAAGTGTTCTCCATGACTGGTAAGTTAAACAAAGTAGCTTTGGTAATATTTATGAGTTTTATGTGTGAGGATTTGTTATTTAAATTTACTATTTAATATGTCACAATAGAAATAAACAGCAAGAAAAATTCACCATAGCATAATATAGCAAACTGATGAGGCAGTTGACCCCTCCTGGGATACATCTTCTGGTCCAAGGCTCCCCAATGGTATGTCCTTCCTCTATTAAATTGCTCAAAAT
Organism: Pinus albicaulis; assembly: GCA_034641835.2. Lineage (NCBI taxonomy): Eukaryota > Viridiplantae > Streptophyta > Pinopsida > Pinales > Pinaceae > Pinus > Pinus albicaulis. Next base: position 109,240,467 of record CM076576.1, on the reverse strand, counting down.
TGTTACATAGTGAAAAATATGCCTAAAAAGGAAAAACAAGCTATGAATTTGACTTCAGAAAACAGAAATAAGCTAAAAAAGGCTTTTGTTTCACCTCAAACAGTGAAGTACAACCCAATACAACTCCATCTCCCTGATGGCCCTCATGGCTCTTTCCTTTTCCTTGAAGAAAAAATGGCTGAATAACACCTATGTTCTCTCTAAAACCTGTCCCAAACACTCCAGAAGGTCGAAGAAAGCCAAAATTGACTAAAATTTCATCTTTTTTCGTAGAAAATTGAGAAAGTTATGACCTAAACAAGTTTTTTCCTAGTGGCACTAGAAGACCTCGTCCAAAACTAGAGGAACTCTAGTTAGGTCCACCAAAAAAGGTAGAAAAAAAGAGTTGGTGGAACTGCGTGCTATTTTAGGGGCATCATTTAATGTTAACTATCAGTCATGTCAACATGTTCACATGCAAATACTCCAGAAAATCGTTTGTTGGCGCATAAGTTTAAGAACCCATGCCCTCGGTCACAAGTAAGGGTCACATGGTTAAAGGGCTAGCACCAAGGTGCTAAGGCTCATTGTTCCACCGGTTTGCATGGGGCTTAGCCCTTGGTCATTGCACATGGTCGTGGGGCCTGCAACCCTTAGCCTTGGGGGCTTAAACCTTTCTCTGCCCATTCAAACTTCTCCATGACCTGACTGTGCATTACCAATGACCTGACTTGCCTCCGTTCAAGGTGTACCCTCTGCCGTGTTGGTTGGGTCGACCCTGCCCAAGGAGGCAGGTTGAGGGTTTGACCCTGACGACCTCCAACCTTTTCAAAATAATTTTAAAACAATATCCTGGGGCCACATGGCAGCCTCTAGGAAAGCCATGTGGCACCCTATGATAGGCCTATAAAAAATTTAAATAAAAATGAAATTTTCCATTTAAATTTTTTGAAAATGACAATTTTTTTTTGGTCAAAAATTCCTGTTTTTGAGGTCATTGGGAAATTTCAAACCTCGGTAACTTTCACATACAACATCGGATTTGAGTCCCATTCACAGTGCCAGAATCACAGCGATGATGCCTTTCCAGTCGTTTAGATTGCAACCATTTTTGAGTAGTTCCATTTTTGAGCATTTTTTCAACTTGGACATGATCCCCTGATCACACCTCCCCATTGGGAAGCTTTTGGACTCCAAAAGCCTTCAATTACCTATTAAGAAGATGAAGGTACAAATCCCTCACCTTTTCCACCTCCATCCATTTTGCCTTTGTTTGCTGCCTTTAAGACCAATCTGAAGATAATCAATACTTCCCCTCCTCGAAGTGCATGTCCTTCTGTCAAGGATAGCATCCTCTTTCAGCTCATCCAAAAATTCTGGCAAGAAATCCTCTATGGATGGTAGCTGAATGTCACTTTCATTATCATCAATTAAAGGAGGTTCATACAAACACAAATTTTCTACATTCACAATGGAATACATTTGCATATATGAAGGAAAATCTAGTTGAAAAGCATTATTTCCAACTTGTTTAAGGATCTTGAATGGACCATAATGAATAGGCTTCAGCTTTTTACCTTCTCCTTGCATTCTTTCCTTACTAATATGCAACCATACCTCATCTCCTTCTTGAAACTTATGATCAACTCTGTGTTTTTCATGCCTCTCCTTGTACTTGCCTTGACTTTTTTCAAGCTGTTCTTGAACCTACTGATATATTAGCTGAATTATTTCAATGAACATGCGAGCTTTGTCAATTTCACTATGCCCATCAATGGAAACGTCCTTCTCAAGAATGAAATCTAAAGGTGACTTAGGCAAATACCCAAAACAAGCTTCAAAAGTTGAAGTATTTGTAGAAGAGTGTTTGGCCCAGTTGTAAGAATACTGGATGTAATCCAAGTGCTCATCCCAAAGCTTGGGATTCTTGTTGAAATAACCTCTCAAAATATGTACAATGATTCCACTCACTACCTTTTTTTGGCCATCTGTTTGTGGATGGAAAGCAGTACTCTTCTTCAACTTGGTGTCCATCTTCCATAAAATGGATTGAAAATACCCAAAAAACCTGGAAACCCTGTCACTAACAATAGAAGTAGGCAAGCCATAATGAATCCATACATGTTGAAAATATAAATTAGCAGTTTGTTCACCAGTTATAGATTTCTTACATGGCATAAGAATACACATCCTCTTGAATCTATCAACTACTACATAAAGATAATCATGCTGCTTTCTAGATAATGGTAGACCTCCAACAAAATCCATAGAAACACTTTCCCATGGTCTAGAAGGTACCGAAAATGGTGTATATAAACCAATATTCCTATTGCTAGGCTTTCTTGTAGCACATAATGAACAAACTCTAATGAAACATGAAACACTATCTACCATGCGAGGCCAATAACAATACCTCTGTAAATGTGCCACCATTTTTCTTACCTCGAAATGTCCAACAATAAGAGAAGAATGGGATTCTCTCATGACACAGTCCCTCCTCCTGTGGTATACATAACTTGCCCATATGAAACTAAAAATTATTATGCAAGTGATAATCATTATCCTCAACATGATTCCCTTCACTCAAGTTAGCATACACATCCTTAAAATCAACATCTGATGCATACTGTTCTATGTAGCTCTCATGTACAATAGAATCATTTTTAAGTAAAGTAGTAGCACTAATAATAGGCCTTGAAATCATATCAAAAAATTTATTGAAAATACCTTTCTTGTACCTTATTACCAAGTAGAATTGTTGTAGGAAACCCATCCATATGAAATGTCGGGACTGCTGTAATTTAGTTTATGACTGCAAGTACTATAAAGGCTGATGGTCGCTATGAACAACTATTTGTTTGCCCATCAAAGAGTGTTTCCACTTTTTGACGCTTTGTACCAATGCATAAAACTCCTTATCATATGTAGGATAATTCGCAACAGCACCATTAAATGTCTCAGAATGAAATGCGATAGGCTTACCATGTTGTAAGAGAATTGCACCCATGGTGTAATCACTAGCATTGGTCTGAATCTCAAATGGTTGTCTCAAGTACGGTAATGCAAGAACTGGAGCTCAACTTATCTTCTCTTTCAGAGACTCGAAAGCTTTCTATTTCCTGCCTCCCCATTGGAAATCATGCTTCACACTTGTTACTGCATGCATAGGAGCTATTGTGGCAGAGAAGTTAGAAATAAAATTCCTCCAATACTGAGCTGCACCCAAAAAAATTCTTACCTCTGTAATGGATTTGGGAGTAGGCCAATTCACAATGGCTTGTACCTTAGAAGGATAAATTCTCAAAGCACCTCCTCCTACTATGTGTCCCAAATAAACCAAAGAAGTCTTTCCAAATTCACACTTTGACATTTTAAGAAACAATTGATTTTTCTTCAAAATATCAAGTACTTCCTTAACATGCATGACATGCTCTTCTCTAGTCTTGCTAAAAATTAAGATGTCATCTAAGTAGTCAATAACGAAATCATCAAGAAAAGGACGTAAGACATCATCCATTACCCGCATGAAAGTTGTAGGTGCATTGCATAAACCAAATGGCATAACAAGCCACTCAAAGAGTCCCTGTTTGATTTTAAATGATGTCTTCCAAATGTCACTTTTTGCAATTCTAACTTGATGATAACCACTACGTAAGTCTAACTTAGTGAAATATTTAGCATCTTTCAGCTGATCTAACAAATCATCTATACTTGGGAGTGGGTAAAGATTCTTTACCGTTATTTTTTTCAATGCCCTGAAGTCCACACACATGCGCGAAGTTCCATCTTTCTTTGGAATCAATAATATCAGTGACCCACATGGTGAAGTGCTTGGTATTATGAAACCTTTGTCCAACAAGTCCTTAATTTGCCTCTTTATTTCATCATTATCCATGATAGACATGCGGTACATGCCTATGTTAGGAAGAGGACAATCTTGTTGCAACTGGATTTCATGTTGAATCTCCCTTTTAGGAGGCAAGCCCGTCGGTTCCTGAAACATCTCATGATGTGCATCAAATACATCATATAAATCTGATTTTAACTTGGAATCACAATTTTCAAACGACTCATGATTCACATCAACCTTGGGCTTAACCATAAGAAGTACAAAACTATTACTAGAATTCACTAGCCTCTATACCTGTCCTGCATTTACCATTGCTATATTTGTCTTCTTGCAATGTGCTCTGGCAATAAAATCCTTGCCATATTTAAAAAGATGATACTTATTTTCATGGTGATGGAAGATCGCTTTCCTATCAAATAATTAAGGACTTCCCAAAAAAAATTTTGATATGTCAAGTGATACTACATCAATTTCAACTCTGTGAGTAAAGTGTGCAGCAATTGCAAAACGAAATATGCACTTTCTTGAGACTTGCAAGTTTGCATCCTTGCATATCCATCCAAATGGATAAGGCTTTGGATGTCGAATGGTCTCAAGTTTAATCTGTTTGACCAAGTCTTCCGATATGAGATTTTCTTGTGACACACTGTCAAACAGTGTGTCAATTTTTGTTTGTTTTGAGACTACCCTCACATGGAACAATTCAATTCTTTCTTCCTCATTTGGAGCTTGTACATGACAATTTGAAGTACTAGTGCTTGACTTAGTTTCAGTTTCCTTTCCCTTCATACTTTTCAAACCCATGGCTGCATTTTTGGTTTCGTCACATGAATCATCACCTAAGTCTTATGGTGTAGTTGTAATAGTTGAAGTTTTCTTCTTTCCTTTGTTTTTGTTAAACTGAGTTCTTTTTTCAGGATGGAGTTTCCAGCAGTTTTTCTCTTCATGGCCTTCTCTTGAAAAATGCTTACATATCACTTTATCACCCTTCTATTTGACATATGCATTCTTTTTTCCTTTTCCCTTAGAGGTTTTATCTTTTTTTTCCCCTTAAAAGGCTTGTTTCTACCCTCATCAAAAGTGTTTTTCCCTCTAGCCTGTAAATGCATAGCTTATACACAAACTTCATCTAGACTAGTAGGATTGAACATAAGGATAGTATGTCTAAGGTAGTTTTGCAAACCACCTATATATTTCAGCAAAGTATCTTGACTTTGTAAGTATACCCCTAGTAAGAGTGCTCTTCTCCTAAACTCTTGGGTGTAGTCTTGTACATTTTGTCCCTTAAGTTGTCTAAAATTTTTCCAGTTCATGATAACCTTTTGTAAATGAGCTAATGGATAAAATTGATTTTTAATTGCAGTAATAAATTCAGCCCATGATAAAGTGATCTTACCATGTTTTTTAATTTCACCCTTAGTCTTGACTTCCCACCATACCAATGCTGCTCCATCAATTCTGAAAGAGGCTAACTGTATCTTGGTGTCGTCATCATGAAGGTTCTGTATCCTCAAGTAAACTTCCAAATATCTTATCCAATTTTCAAGTTTCTCTGCATTGACCTCAACATTAAACATAGGAAACTCAAATTTAACATCAAGCTTTAAAAATGGACTTTTACTAGTGGTTCTAGACTTGTGAGATTGATTCACCGAAGTATAGGATGACGATGTAGAGGAAGAGGACGAAAATTCAGATGGTGGATCACCATTACCTCCATGTCATTTGTTTTACTTTTCATCACTTTTCTTTCCTCCTGAAGAATTCTCTCCTTCTTTCCGGTGTCTACACCCTTATCCTACAAGCCTATCATTCCTTTCTTGGTAAATGATCCTCACCATCTCCGCCATGTCCAAGAAATCCTTTCAGAACATCCATTTCTCTTCTTTTGGATCAATGTCTTCAGGAGCTTCTCCTTATCTTGAAGACATGCTTGAGACTTCTTCAATGGCTCTTGGAGGTGGCTCTCTGGCCCTTCTTGGTTGAGGATTTCTTTGTGCAGTAACCAAGTGTCCTTCACCTCTCTTGAGTTTAAGCCTAGTAAGCATCAAAACTTGTAAATAGTCAACTATATCTTTGCACAAGAAAAAATGCAGAGTAAAACTCTAGCTATGATACAATCTGATCTGAAAATGAAACTATTTGTACTGCTATGCAAAGTATCCATTTCCATTTAATTTAATGTGAAAAGTGTTCTCCATGACTGGAAATTTAAACAAAGTAGTTTTGGTAATATTTTTGAGTTTTATGTGTGAATATTTGTTATTTAAATTTACTGTTTAATATGTCACAACATAAATACATAGCAAGAAAAATTCACCATAGCATAACACAAAAAACTGATGAGGAAGTTCACCCCTCCTGGGCTACATCTGCTGGTCCAAGGCTCCCTAATAGTATGTACTTGCTCTCTTAAATTGCTCAAAATGGTTACAAAGTGAAAAATATACCAAAACAGGAAAAAAAATCTGTGAATTTGACTTTAGAAGACAGAAATAAGCTAAAAATGGCTTTTGTTTCACCTCAAACAGTGAAGTACAACCCAATACAGCTAAATCTCCCTGATGGCCCTGGTGGCTCTTTCCTCTTCCCTGAAGAAAAAATGGCTGAATAACACCTCTATTCACTCTAAAACCTGTCCCAAACACTCCAAAAGGTTGAATAAAGCTAGAATTTACTAAAATTTCATCTTGTTTGGTCGAAAATTGAGAACGTTATGACCTAAACAAGTTTTTGCCCAGTGGCACTAGAAAACCTCCTCCAAAACTGGAGGAACTCTAGTTAGCTCCACCAAAAAAGGTGGATAGATAGAGTTGGTGAAACCATGCACTATTTTAGGGGCATCATTTAATGTTAACTGTCAGTCACGTCAGCACGTTCACATGCGAATACTTCAGAAAACCGTTTGTTGGTGGATAAGTTCAAGAACCCGCGTCCTCGGTCACAGGTAAGGGTCACATGGTTAAACGGCTAGCACCAAGGTGCTAAGGCCCATTTTTCCACCGGTTTGCATGGGGCTTAGCCCTTGGTCATTGCACATGGTTGCGGGGCCTGCAACCCTTAGCCCTGGGGGCTTAAACCTTTCTTCACCCGTTTAAACTTCTCCAAAACCCGACTGTGCATTACCAATGACCTGACTCACCTCCATTCAACGTGTGCTCGCTGTCGTGTTGGTCGGGTCGACCTTGCCCGAGGAGTTGGGTCGAGGGTTCGATCCTCATGAACTCCAACCAGCCTCTGGGCAGGCCATGTGGCACCCTATGATAGCCTATAAAAACTTTAAATAAAAATGAAATTTTCCATTTAAATTTTTTGAAAATGACAATTTTTTTGCATCAAAAAGTCTAGTTTTGGAGGTCATTAGGTGATTTCAAACCTCTGTAACTTTCACATACGATATTGGATTTGAGTTTCATTTGCGGCACCAAAATCGCAGTGACGATGCCTTTCTGGTCATTTAGATTGAAACCATTTCTGAGTAGTTCCATTTTTGAACATTTTTTTCAACTTGGACATGATCTTCTGATCAATAAATAGACCTATAACATTATTGACACATGAATTAGGAAAGGAAAAAATGTCTTTATTATGAAGTAGAAGGAGAAGCTACAACCTGGTGATCTACTCAATGTCAACCCTCCAGCTTCAATCCCATTCTGATCACACCCTACATCATTAGTCCAACAGCATAACACTACATGCACAATACCTCCAAGAGCTATGATCTCACCAGCATAACTCTAATACAAATTCTTGCTCTATTGTGCACTATGATCAAGATATATTTATAAGTAGATGAAGGTAGTTTGACATAAATGAATCATTGAATGGATTTTCCATAAATGGGTGAAGAGGTTTCCTTTTTCATTGGAATAGGAGGATAAGAGGTTTAATGGCTCCATGGTGCCCATATTCGAAGCTATCAGATGAGGTGAAAGTTGGAACAACTTCTAGAAGCCACTAAAAGTTGGGAATATTCCCAAAATCCAATGAAAACTTCACTCCTAGTCGACCAACAAAATCTAATGTGGGCCTAGATCCTTTGCAACATAGGCTTGCATGGCAGTAGATGCACTGCAAATAAGTTACTAAATTCTAGGGGTGTGTTCATGGCTCAATGAGGCACTTCAACTAACATCTAAGCAATGAAACTTTCATGAAGGAAAACCATCAATGGGATGACTTGCTTAGGGAATGCAGCAACTAATTTAGAGTATGATAGACCCTAATGTATACTGATCGGTGTTTTGGGATGATGCCCAAATTGACCTGTAACAACTTCCCCCTAAAGCATGAAGTGAAAAATGATAATGTTTATTGATTTTATTTACGATGTGATGACTAGGATTTGAAGTGGACGATGACTTGCATCAAGTACAATACATTACATCACAATATCTTTTCATGTTGGACATGAATTTCTCGGACCCACACCCCGGACGGGATCCTTACTCAAAACGGTTCAAAGTCTAATTGGGACTTTCTACGGGGGAGATCCCCTACTGTTGGCCGGACATATTTTCCCGTCAACAGGAGGCATACCCATACTCGACACATAAACTATCATAAAATAAAAAAATTGTCTATAGATATAGACCCATGATAGGATGACCATCTTTTTAATGACCATCATACGGATGATTTGGTACTACTCCTGAAATCGCAACCCGGATGGATGAAACTAGATCCTGGGTCTTCTATCTCATTCACTCAATCTCTTAAGTATGAGTATAACCATGTGAATATGTGATCTAAATTTGGACATGGGAATACACCATCTGATTACCAACCATTGATGTAAGTCGTTAACAAATGCGAGAGAAACCACCATTGATGATATTGGCTCTAAAGGTACCACAGTACATTATGCATGGTGTGAATAGATGATTTGATGTTGAACACCCTACAAATTATTTCGGTCGAAGTCATTTGATGTCAAACTATCGTCGGAAGCGAGAAACCTATCGTTGATGTAATCAAGCTCCATGGTACTGAAGGGTTGTTTCTAAATCAACTTCCTGGATGATGAGCTGATTTCGAAAGGAAGCGACTCGTCGTAAGAAGGCCTTGATGTTTCCCCCATCAAAGACACGAAACAGGAGTAATTATTTTAGAGATAGAATGTAAATAATGAAACAATATTTAAGGATGGCAGTTATGAAATGAATTTTTATGAGTATTGCAAAGGATGAGGAATAACTGAGTGACTTCTCTTGAACATATTGATGAAACTGAATGAGTTGGAAGAATTGACCCAAAAAAAAAGTGATGGATGGTGTGATAGACCATAGGGATTATAAACCATCAAGGATATTACCCAAATGAAAAGTCACAGAGATGAAGTAAACGAGTGTCATGTTCAAGAGTGACTCGCTACCATAAAGTGTTTTATCCCTTTCCAATTTTCCCCAGTCATTGCTGACCAATACCTCTCTATTTTTCAACAATATTGAGGAGGATAACATATGTTTGATGTATAATTCCACCCTTCAGGTGAATCCATCGCTATTTGATGCTTTAACGAGTCTAGAGAAAGTGAAACTTGATCTTGTCATGATGGACAAGTCCTTTGCTATTTGATGCTTTCACGAGTCTAACGATAGTGAAAACTCGGTCCCTTTTCATGTTTAGAGAGTTTGAAAAAGGGCTAAAAAGAAAAATCCACAAGTTCCTTTTTGTATAATTGTCCTTCAGATCTGAAAATGCATAAAATAGCACCTGAGAGAACCTCCTAGCCATGTTTGACTAGGGTTTTCCTTTTTCGTAAACAATAATCTATCTCAGCACAGAAAAGGGTTAAACTTATACTGAGTAGATTTTGTTTCAATTCCTTTTACAAACTCGAAAGAACAAGTGCTAAAAAATATTTTAATGTATTGGGAGTCTGAAAAGAGCTGAAATAGAACTACAGGGGGGTTCCTTTTTTATGTTTAATAAAGCTTGAAAAAGAGATAAAAGTGTGCTTTGTGGTCAAAATTGCATTTCACAATCATGCACGATTAACTCACTGTATTCAGCTGTATACCTTCTCAAATAACCACCAAATGGATTAATAATACCTATTTAAATAGTAGAATTGGGTAAAAACCATATTCAATTCATTAAATATGCATAAATTAATAAAAAAGACTATTAAAACAATAAATTACCAAGTCATTTTTACCATTTCACATTTACCATTTAGATTTCAGTGCTCTGAGCCAGTTTTACCCTCGAACTTCAGTTGTTGATTGCGATAGATTCTCTAGACCATTTCTCGTGCTGTCTGGAGTAAGTAGGAGATTTTACATTCCTCTTTCTATTGGTTTTATTCTTATTCAATTTCACGCAAATTTGTTAGGTTTTTGGGGCTCCTAGGGAAAAATATACAGTTCCTTAGGACCAATGCACCCTTGGATGTCAAAAAGTGCATCACAGAGAGGCTAGAAAGAGGCTCAGTTCCTCTACAATGCTTTTTCTTCCACTCAGGAGTGTTTTGGGCGCATTTCAAAAACTTGCATCTTGTTTTTTTCCCAAAAATTTCTCTAGTTTTTTGCATGGAATGGATCCTAACTAAGCCTATGGTGTGATTTTAGACTTTGATCAGATCATAATTTTGATTACATGGCGAGAAAGAGAACATGAAGAATATTCTATGGTTGCACTAAATGATCCTGACACTGTGAGAGCCCTCAGAGACTGTGGGTTTCTCAAGTATTTTATATTGTTAGGGATGAGGCAAGACATGGAACTATTGCAGTTCTTGATTCATTCATGGGACCCGACACTATAGGAATTTCACATTGGGGAAAAATTCTTCCCACTATTGGTTGATGAAATTTAGTTTCTGCTAGGTTTTTTGAGACGTGGTGCCCCGATTTCCCTTGCGGGCTCCATTCGTGGAGGTGAAACAATGAAGTATTAAATTCGACAGTTTTTTCAACTAGGTATCGAGCCTAGAAAAGATGGAAAGATAAATATCAAAGATGTATGTGATATGTCTTTGTGAATTCTCCTATTCACTATCGCAAAGGTAGCTGGAAGTGTGACACTAAATGTTTCTAACAGATCATACATGAAATATGCGCTTGAGTGTCTTGAGCCAACCATGTTCAACTTGGTTGAAGCAGTAATCTAGATGAAAGAAAAACTGACCAAAGCAAAAAGTGGGAAGACCAAGAATTTCAGCTATGGGTCGATCTTGATCACTTTCGTTTTGGAGCGAGTTCCATTGATGCATCCACAACATGTGACACTAGGATTAGCTGGTTCTAGAGATCCACAGATGCAGCAGTGGGTCAAGATGATGGCTAGACCTGTTGGTGATTCATCGATCTCCTTTTCCACTGCATTATTAAGTTGGCTCCAAAGATAGAATATCTTCATAGAGGAGCATCCATATGTAGGGATGTATTTCCGAGGAGATCCAGATTTGATTTTACCAATATTCGCTCAATGGGGTGCTATAGGTAAAAATTTTTATCATGTTTTTTATTTTTTGGTTCTTTTACATATTTTTGTGTTTTTTTTATATTTTTCCAAGACTAAACTAAAGATGTTTTATGTATGTAGATGTAGGTACTGTTCAACTAGTGGTTCGTGCACAACAGGTAGAAGAACCAACAGAGAGGACTGTCGAGAGAGCGGTCCTTCAGGATTTCGATTTAGTTGAGACTCTTGCTGAGTTGTAGCGCATGTGGAGGGATTGTCTCTTGGGATACCAGATGTCCAAATTGAGGAGTTACCTATGAGGCTGTAGCAGCATACCATTGGTGTGCCTAGCCATTGGATGAGGCTATTGCACATGATAGCCCAAGGAGTGACCTACTATCATGAGCATCACCAGGTCTACTTAGATTATTATATGTCTGTATACATTTTGAGGTCAGATGACCAACATGTTTTGACCAACATGTCTTGGACACAATTTTTGTAAAAAAAATAAATTAAAAATCTATTTTATTTTAAGTGTTTTCCTATGATTATGTGCAATCCTATTCAATTGTGTGATGGGAATTGAAAATCTATAGTTACATATGTTGAAAATGTCTATTTAACACATAATTCGCCAAATAATCAACTAAAGTGTTAAAATTTCTAGAGATGTGTTGATATTGGATGTAATCAAAATATCTTTCCAAAAGATGAACTCTAAGGAACATGCGATGAGTTGCTGGATTTCAGACAGTATAAATTCTAGTAGGCTGTAATACGACAAGTTGTGAGTCCAACATGATAACGATGCGACAAATGCCAAGTCAAATGGTATCAGAGAGGAGTTCGATCAACCTGCTATACTCAGCGATATTGTTGGTCGATCGACCAATACAAATCGCTTGGAAACTCACTAACTCACCACTTGGAGTGAATATGGACCATGCTACAGAGGACAGATTTTGAGTACTATGACTAACATGATCGACCTATCCAAGAAATGGTTCCAAAGATTTTGACATCTGCAAAAAAATCAAAGCAGATTACTAACCACATGAAAAAATCTAAAAGGCACAATTCTACACATACGCAATCAAAGAATATAATATAATTTTTACTGCACAAAATGAAGCATAGTAACGTTTAAGATATAGCCCATTCCAAGGCTATGATAATGGAATCCCATTACAATCTGCCAACTCATAGGAACCCTTAGCCAGAATGTGTTCGACAATGTAGGGGCCCTACCATAAAGGTTCAAATTTCTCTGTTCCTATATTATCAGCTTCTTGATCATACAAAATGACCATTTCCCTTCTGAGAAGGTGTGAGGCTTGACACTGTGGTCATATTCTGCCTTGATTCGTCTCTTATGTGCTTCGTTGGCCAATGTGGCTTCACGACGAATTTCATCCAAATGGATGAGATCTAAAAGACATGCCTCTTATTTAGAAGTGTCATGAAGTAGGTCAATAGGGAGTTTTAATGATGTTATTTCATATTGTATTGGTAAGATAGATTCCAGAACGTAAACTAGTTGAAAGGGTGTAAATCTAGTTGTGTTTCTCACCAAGGTTCGATACACCCACAAAGCCGAGTACACAATCAAATGCCAATTTTTTTTATGAACACCAATCATGCATTGAAACATATGCTTAAGAATCTTGTTGATATCTTAAAATTGTCCATTAGCTTGCAAATAATAAGGGGTAGAACTATCATGTGGCCCTCCTAACTTGGTTGTCAACTCATCCATCATGTGATTGCGAAAATGTTTTCCATGATCTGTGACTATGGCTTACGGCACACCAAACCATGTAACTACATGGTAAAAAAATAACAATGCAACTTTCTATCTCGTGTTGTTGAATATAGGAATCGTCTCAACCCACTTGGTAAAATAGTCGATGGTGACAATAATATACCCATGCCCCTTGGCCGAGCAGGGGTTACATGTCATGAAGTCAATGCCCCATTTTGAAAATTTTCCAACACTTATGATACGATGCATTGGTGATGGTGGCAAGCGGGTTTTACGATCGAATATCTGGCAAGCATGACAACTTATAACTGTGACAATGCAGTCGCGAAATATGGTAGGCTAGAAGTAGCCAATGCTGAGAATATTTTGCGTGGTAGAATACCTATAAAAATTTCTGCGACATGCACTAGCGTGGAAATCATTTAAAACTTTCTAGGCCTCCTCATGACTGAGGCACCTACATAAAATCGTATTGACACCACGACGATAAAGCATATGACTGACAATCAGATAATCTTTGGGTTGGCATCAAATAAGTCGTTGTTGCGAGCGAGAGGTATTCGGCAGATTTTTTTTGGTCTAGAGATAAATGATGAAATATCCATACCATGGGTCATATGAAAAGATCAGAAAAAAATAATTGTGTGGAATTGATGGTTCCATATTAGACTTAGTGCTACTCGAGGGAAGCTCACAGATAAGCTCAGCAAACACCAAAGACTTCTTTGACTTGGATTCGATGAATTCCAAATTAAATTCCTGCCAAATGACGATCCATTTTAATATTTTCCCCCCAACAATTGACGTGACAAAAGTTATGTCATAGGGTAGCAATCTAAATTGACAATGGTCTTTTGAAGCAGGATATAATGGAAAACTATTTGTATAGCTTGAAGGACTTCCAAAGAGAGCTTCTCAACATATGTGTACTTAACTTCCGTATCATTGAGATTATGAATCAAATAATATATTGGATGTTCAATCCCATATTCTTCTTGGATTGAAACCATAATGATGGTCATATCTGTAGTAGCGAGATACAGAAAATAATCACTTTGATAATTTGTGGGATAGATTAACGATGCTTGGATCAAGGTATCTATAAGAACATCAAAGGAATCTTCAGCAACCTCATCCCAATGAAAGGGAATCCCCTTTTTCAAGAGTTGAGTAAACCCTTTAGCCATTTCGGTGTAGTTGGGAATGAACCTCCTTAGAAATTTAACCTTCCCTTGGAGTTTCTATAACTAAAGCAGATTGGAAGGAGAAATCAAATTAGGAATGGCCTAGACCTTTAGTGGATCAAGCTGAATTTCGTATTTCGACACGAAGAATCCAAGAAAACGACTAGAACCAAAACACACATTTGTGCGGATTGAAGAATATTTTATAGTGACAACATTTCAAAAAGACCACTCTCAAATGTAGCTGGTGGTCAGCCCATTTCCGTGAATGTGCAGGTAATTCATCTAGATACGGTTGAACTATGTGCTTGATGTCATGAAAAGCATAATTCATTTCGCTATGGAATGTTTCCCCAACATTATTTAAACCAAAAGGGAGCTTTTGATAAGAGAATGTGCCCCAGGGATAGATAAAAGCAGATTTATATTGGTCCTCTGGGTGAATATTGATCTGATTGTAACCGGAAAATCCATCCATGAAAGAAAATATTTCACATCCGGCACATTCATCAATAATTTCCTCGATAAAGGGAGTGGGATAGTTTTCTTTCAGACAAGCATGATTAACATCCCTATAATCGACACACACTCTAATTTTCCCATGTTTCTTCATGACAAGAACATTTTTAGAAACCCAATCGGTAAGCAGAGTAAGGTAAATGAATCCAACACACAAAAGTTTTTCAACCTCTACTTTAATGGCAACAAATTTATTAGGGTGAACAGGACGAAGGAGTTGTTATACCAGCTTGACATCAGGATACATTTTAATCTCATGTTCAATAATGTTGGAGTCGATGCTTGGCATATCCTCATATGAAAAATAAAATAGATCTTGGAATTCACGAAAAAGAGTGCAGTAAGTGTCAAGTTCTGATGGAGAACAAGACACACTGACATGAATGTTTTCTACAATGCCAGGTTTGGTCGAAATATTGATAGAAATCGTTTCTTCAATATTCGATGGGTTTTTCTCAGAATCGAAATCGTGGATAGGAATATAATTCTTCAAGAAATCAACGATTATAGCATGATATATTTCAGTTGGATTATCTTCATTGTAATATGGAAGATGGGATCGTTGATGTGCATCTTCCCATGGTTCTTCTTATAGAATTATGGATTCCATAATTCTCTCATCAGTTGATAATACACGTGAAAAAGGATCAGAAGAAGTAAAATAATCCAAAGAATGATCAACCCAAATGATTGGCGAAAAAGGATTTGGATTGGCCGCATAAGCCAATAATATTGATTGCTATGCTAGCTCAATTGGACTTAGCGGCATAATTTAGCCCAACCTATCTATTTCAAAATCATTGGGAATCTTCCTTAAGTCATATGAAGTGGAATATATAATATTGCAGGTCTCTATATTTGTGATTTCCACCGATGTTGCAGGAAATGGTAATGAAAAGGTGCCCATTAGGGAAGAATCCTTAAATATTCCTACACCAATGTTATGAAGAGATGGTGGAGTTCCGTGAAAAAACATAATGTTTCCCATTTCTTGGGAACCATAGGGGAAGAAAGAGAGTTGATCAATGGTTATGATGCTTTCCTTATGGGGGAAGAAGATCATATGAAATTAAGTAGATACTATCGCAGCCATAGCATAAACCCACAGTCTTCCAAGTAATATATTGTAGTCAAAGGGTCTGTCAATGACCTCAACTTCAATAGTAACTGATTTTACCCCTATTTCAACTTTTAGGTTACTAAGAATTCCAAAAGGTTTATATGTATGACCGTCAAAAGCTTTCAACGTTGTAGCTGATTGGGACAAAGTCATTGAGCCAAGTGACTTCCAGCAACTCATAGACATGATACAAGTAGATGCACCTTCATCTATGATAGTGCGATGAATGAGGCGATTCAGGACATGTACTTGAATCAAGAATGCTATTTGTGCTGGTAATTGTGGCACACAACCCGCATGATTAAAGTCTACAAGATTAGAATCCATCAGATCAATTCCACTAATCGTAGACAACAAAGCCTGCTTTGGGAGGGACAATTCTGAAGAACCTCAAGCATTGACATAGCATAAGGTGACTTAGGCAGATATTCTACTATTTTATAATGTTGAGTTGTACGAGCTCGAGGGTTGAATGTCAATTTATGAACTACTCCCTTCGGTGGATTTATTGTTAACTATCGAATGATAGGTGGTAGAGCCAAGTCATATGAGGTTGAAGTCAAAGTCATAGTTTTATCTGTATCCTAACAGTTTGACGATGACAATGAATTACTATAATATTTACTTTGAGTAGAAACCAAAACATCAGTTTTTGGCGTAGTCATGGATAGCATAAGCATGTGCAAATTAGAAGCAAGACCTGTAACAACCATATTTGCTTCTGGGTTTGGAAAAGAATTTTTCAACACTAGAGATGTGGTAGAAGTCTTAAGAAGCTTTGAGACTTTTGAGCGGTCAGGAAAATCTCGCATAAAATTCTCCTAATTACATATCAAGCAAGGGTAACGAGTTTTCCAAAAAGAACCAGATCAATCAGATGATTTTTCCTGTGGGGGTGAATTTGATTTCGTCTTTTCTTTCCCCTTCTTCTTATTTCTAGGCTACTTGTCACTTTTGCCTTTTTCAGATGACATGGCATGGATTTTAGAAGAATATGTAGGATTAGATGCAATAGGGTTTTGATTTGAACACGAAGCATAGAACCAGATGGTCTACTTTATGCCAGGGTGCTAGCAGAACCAATCGCACCATCACCGGCATGAATGTCCTGACCAGATGGAGCAGGAGGAACGGAAAAATTTGGTCATGGCACATTTGGAATATTTTCATAGAGCATGCCAGACTGAGTATAAATCAAATCCAGATATTGGGCACGAGAAATTACTTTCTCTTTAGTGACAATACCGCCTTTGGCCACATCCTCGGTGATAGATGTCAACACAAATTTTATAAACCACTCAACTAAAAGCTTATCAGGAAAAAATGTTTTAAAAATTCAATGGCGATGATGCCATTCATGTATATGATCCGATATATGAGTAGCAATGGTCTGTTTAAATTTGGTCAAAAGTTCTGTTATAGTTTCGTATCTCATGGGGAACTGGAAGTGGGTTAAAAAAGTAGTGGTTAAAGCTGTAAAGTTATCGAAAGAAGCTCATGGTAATTTGTAATATCCCAAAAGGGGAGAATACAGTAATACTAAAAAAGAATCTAAGAACTGCAAAAAAGTAAACAATAAATCTAAATACACATCAGAATGCTTAGAAATAGCTGAGCCATTTTATTAATAGGAGGTGGATGAATCAATACAACTGTGCTCAAAATATGAGACACTCAAGAAAAAAATATGGCCTAGAAAGACCCTAAAATGATCCCACAAGAGGAAATTTGCTATTGCTGGATTGTTGTAAGGAAAACTGCATTGTCCCTACTGCAACTGCTAGGACTGCAACTGCCAGAAAAATAGAAAGTTAGATCTAGGCAGTTTGGGAGCTCTGATGATGCTGAAACTTTAGATCTGGACTCTATGATGGATACCCAAGATAACCTAGAAAGGATTTTCTAGATCTATGAGTTTAGGAAAATCACCCTCTTAGGGCTTGCACTATGTAGTTGCTGGGTATGCAGAGCCATTACATGAACTAAACATGTGATGGCTGCAACGATGTGCAATCAGCTCTATGCAAGAAGGGTTAGTCCCTTCACTGGATCCCTAGGCTAAAAGCTCAAGATCTAGTTGCTCCTTCCTCCTCCACTGAATATGGCTACTGAATACTCAATAGCTTTAAAAAACTACACTGCCAAGGAGGGAGAGGCTCAAGCTTGCTGATAGATATGTCAAATTATCTTCCGAATGATTGAAACAATGAATACAATGTGAGGAGATGGAATCTCAGAGGATTTCCAGTTGAAGCACTAGAAACCTCCTTCCTACAAAAAATATATAGGACTAAACTGTACAATCCTTGAGGGGAATACTGTTGCATGGAGGTAAAATACAATGGAATGAATGCCAGATATAGATTTGATGCTCCTGGAAGACTGAGCATGAAACAAAAGTGAAAGGATGAATCCTCCACCGATTTCCTAGCTGGAATGCTAGAAAAAACCTCCTGAAGATGGCACCAATTCCTGATGAGAAATAAATCCCAATAGGAACCTTCCCAGAGTAGGCACTCGAAGTCCCCCATGGGTAAGGGTGGGATTTCCACTCGGAAACACCCTGTGCTAAACAACATTGCAGACTTAGCTAAACAGCATAAGCATGCATAAAAATGCTCTAAGACAAATCCAGATCTAAATAGATCAAAGAAATGAATAATCCAAGTCTTCCCTCTATTGTGCCTTCATCTTACTTATATGAAAAGTGAGCATTCCTAAGCCCTAGCCCACCTCTAAACTGCGTTGTACATGTGGACATAAGTCTCCATGATTGACTGTGTTGTCTCTCCATGTACTCCATCATGTCTACATGTGATGATCACCGTATCCATCATGTGTGCATTAAATGCACTACTTCCTCCATCATGTGTGCATTATATGCACCACTTCCTCCACTAACTTATCATAAGTTGTAATATTCCCAAATGGGAAAAGTAGCAATATAGCTCACAATAATGGAAATGGTAGCAAGTATTAACACATTACATATGAGCCAAATAATAGATCCATGTTATTAAGTGTAACAACAACAAATGTATACAATATATTGGAGAACAAACCCCTCAAGCTAGGCAGGAGAAGCCTCCATGAACCAAAAGGACCAATACATGAGATACAAATATTACACAAAATGTCTAAAGAAAGTACATCACAATTTTAATGGATAATACTGTAGTTGGAAAATTTAAATGAATGGATATGATAATACAATGCTCATACAAGGCCAAAAATGGAGATTTATGCTCCCATACACATTTCCTAGATAACCCAAGAAGGGTTTTTGGAAATAATTACAATACAAATGGTGAATCTAAATCCCTAGGGCTGAAGAATCACTGCAATTGAAGCACAAAGAGGAGGTGGATGAAACTAATGTAGATCTAAATGACACTCCTCCAATAGAATCTCTTAATGAAGGGTTGATCCCTTCAATGAAGATCTAACCTCCCAAATATGGCACTGAACCCTCCTTTGGATCTACTCACTAAAATAATGTAGTTAGGGAGTAATACTGCACTGTAGGATATGATGTTGCCTTGGCCTAATGCCAAAATCTGATATGAAGCACAATGACCTTCTTTACTGATATCCCAATGGAAAGAAAGCTTCCTCCATTGAATATGTTATCACAAAATCAGACCTAATAGATTGCCAATCAAGTTAATCTCATGTAACTGTTTCAGACCAATATTTTGGCTGAGGCTTAGCCACGTCAACCCGAGAGGGCTCTCTCAAGGGTTTATGATTTTTGATAAATATGTAGATGGATAACTCTATATGGGATAAAAGATGATAAATGATATAAACTGGTTGTAAATCACATTAGCAAGTGTACATTGAGCTTATGGATTCATAATGGCTTTAGAAAAACCAAAATAATCTACCTAGCATGGAAGTCAAGGCATATCAGAGTTCAAGTCAAGGAATACACATGTAGAATAGTGAAACACACAGCTAGTTTTTCTATGAAGAAAGTCAGAGCATGATTGATGAATTCTCAGTAACATAAGAAAACACCACTACAATAGAATATTGAAAATATTCCATCAGAACAAGAACATACAAGAACTCCTTATGAATCTTGAGTTGTCTAAGTAGAAATTCTGTATTAAGCTGAAAACAGTCACTTACAATAAATAGAGTATTTTTTCTAACAAATTTCCAACCCTTTCTATTTCGACTCCTTGATATTTTTTAGATCATTTACATCATAAGATAAGCTTATCCACAACTAGATACATCTAATTCCTATTCTTTGACACCTATTCTAACCATAAAACATGGTATTTATTACAAACACAGTTGTAAAACTAATATAGAGTCCTATTAAAAATAGTATTAGAACTCTTTTTATTCTACTCAAAACAACTTTATTAAAAATTAATTAGATCATTTTCCACCTATATTTCCATTAATTCAAATCCTGATGATGAGTTCCAACCTGTTATGACCATAATGCTGATGAAGTTGATCTCCTGCAAATTAGGAAACTACTCCCTTGTTTTTAGGCTTAGAATTATTTTAGTTTCTTGAGATATTATGACCACTTCTAATCCATAAATTTGAGGCTAATTGATGTCAGGAACATGAATATCATATTTCCCAAGTCATCCCTTAAGGTCAGTTGTGTAAAACCACTTTTAACTTCTCAAAATAGTGAAACAGACCTGCGCTACGAAAGCAACACATTTTCGTAGCGCTTTTCGTAGCGCAGTCTTTTTACCCATTTTCCTTCAAAATTTAGCTTCCTTTCCTTCAGAGTTAATTTTATATTCACTTGAGATAGCTTCCTTAGAAATTTGAAGTCAAAATACACGGTCTTCCCTGCAAAATTTGATAAGAAAACGGTGAAAAAGATGCTACAGCAGTTTCATAGCACATTTCACCCTTTTTTCACTACATGTGCTATGAAACTGCTGTGTAAGAAGTTTTAACAAATTTTTCTTCAAAATTTGAAACAAAAAGATGCTACAACTTTAGAAAATCACTGGCCTCATCAAAACCATCAGCTATATGAACTAAAAACATAATCTTCATAAAATTTAATCCTCATTTTCCATTTTGAGTTTGCTTTCAATTTGTCATTTTCTACCTCTACTCTTTATTTCATCTTGAGACTGTTCTAATTGTAGCTAAAAATCCTCCACTTGGCCTCTTATATTTCTATTACTGGCTCTCAAATGGGTGTTGATCACTCTAACAAATTTTTCTTCTTTAATGGCTGTAACTGTCCATGTAAAAAACTGCTCTACACTGTTTGAGATCTCTGACCTAGCAATTGTTTGACCTTCCCAAACAACCTTCATCCTCTTGAATTATGTCTTTTCAATGCTACTCTTTCTAGCCGTCTTTATCATCATTTCCATCTCTTGGTTTGATAGCTTCAACCTTTCTTCCAGCAGCTGACACTCTGTCATGTGTTCCTTTCCCTTCACTATATTGCTGGTTGCATGCTCCACTATAGGTGATGAGAGATCAACCACCTCTTAAGGGACTTTGGCTGCTTCAATAGTTACTTATATATATTTAATACCTTCTTGGAGTTTCTTTTCATGCCTGCTTAAAGGTTTCCTAGCTTGAAAAACAAAAGCTGCATTTTCACCTTCAAATTCCAATTTCTTTACTGATTTCATTTTTCTCTATTTGGGTTCATCCACTTCAATGAAATATACCTGCACAATAGGTGATTCTTCTATATCAATTGTATGAAGTATATCATCCAATTTTCCTTTCATCATTGGGTTGTCCTCTGTCACTGAAACAACTGCTTTTCCCCTTGATGCTGCTGCTTGAATTTTTGTATTTCTCTAGATCTCCTGCTTACTGGCCACCTGTTTTTGTTTTGTTTCTTTGACCCTTTCTACTATATGTTTTTCAGGTTATGGGGTTTCTGAAATAAGCACTGATGCTTTCTCAGTTCTATCTTCAACCTGTATCCTTGGTTTCAACTTTACAAACCTCTTTTCTTTTGTAACCACTAGCTGACTGGATTCTGCTACTGGTGGTGAAGGATTCCCCTTAATATTAGGGTTTCTAGCTGGGGTTAGGGATTCCATTTCAAATCCACTAATAAATAAAAAGTAAGATAAATCCATATTTATTTTTTGAAGCTCATTAAAAACCAGTAACTTATCAAACCATGATCAAACAAATATGTTTCACAACCATCAGATTTAGCTTGGACTTTGTTAGCCCTTTTAGCAAGGCTTTTATGTAGGTAAAATGGTAGATATAATGACATCATGCCTGCAAAATGCAACAAAAGTTTGAAATGATAAGTGTAAACTTTATGGTACCTGCCTTCACATGTTAAATATCTTTGAATGTTGAATAGCAGCTTTGCATAGTTTTCCTTGATACATCTTCTGGGTATTGCATTATTCAAGTCCATGTCTACATATTCAGGTTTCATAAATTCCTTGCATGGCTCCATGTCGAACCTAAAACCTTTAAACTAAGATTCATGTTCCCTTGGCATCTCTGTCATAGAAGCTATGATCTTAGGTGTAATTGGCATATTTATCATTCCAACTTTGGTAGTGGTTCCACTGAAATGTAAAGCAAACTCTTTAGACACCTAATTGTGGCAACCCTGCAGCTTTTCACAAAATTTGAGACAGCCAGCTTTGCTAAAAGCCTCCATTACCATTTTATCCTCCACAATAGCATTTTCATTCTCAAGCTTGTATCTTAGATAATGTCCCCCTATGTGGATCTTCTTCTCCTCTCCCATGTTTCTTGTAAAGAAAACTTTTTAGCTTCTCTAAAACCTATAAAATAGCCTCTCTTGATTTGATGAACTACCTCGCTTGATTTGATGAAAAACCTCGCTTGATAATGGTGAGAGTTGTCTTTGAATAGAACAACCACAAAATTATCCTTACTACGTTAGAGCTTGGAAAAAATATGTGAAGGTAAATGAAATAGAGATGACTCAATTAGGCAAAAAATTAGAATTAGAGATGTCACCTCATGACCAAATGATGTTTTATTGATATCCCATCATGACTATGATTACTATAGGACAAGTAAGTACATTGAATCTGGTAACTAATTGACTCACCATACCCCTATCATATCATTCCCCAACTTAAACTGACATATCTCAACTTATTTGACATGATAGCTAAGAAACCACGCTTTCATAGCGCTCACAGTGTAATTTTCACACTTTGCGCTACGAAAGTAGCAGTGCTTTCATAGCGCAAAACTCCCTTTTTGAACTAACGTCGCTATGAAACTATGGATTTGTGGGTAATTCCAGAAAATTAACCCAAAAATTACTTAGATGACCCTTGAATGAAAAAATGTGAACTTTTTTACTATGGAATGGACCTATAAAGACCTTATTTAAATTCTGATGGTGAACACTAAACCTCTAAAACTATGACATACCCTTAACCATGCTAAAATGACTTTCAAAATTATTTAGACCATGATCAAAACAGAGTTTACATGCCATGTTTTGATTTTTTTTTTTTTTAGTGATAACAGTGGCTCCACTTGGGATAGTGTGCCCTTGTGGTACACTAAGAACTAGTAGTTCCAGTGCTGATATCCATTTTCGTGACCAAAACAGTAAAAACTTTGAAATTATCAAGCTTCCTCCTCAAGCTCTAATGGCCTTCACCTTGGGCTCAAGCTTGCTGATTTTTCTTGTCATTATTAGCAGAAAAACTTATAAAATGCAATATATACAATGACATGAACAATCCATCAGATTTTAGGAAGAATAATGCTTCAAAAACCCACCATTGATAGGTCCTCCAGTATATGGTTTTCCATCTATCTCCTGCAGTATGTAAGTATTGTTTCCATGAAAAGAAGCTATCTTGAAAGGACCTTTCCATAAGTTCTCAAAATTACTATGTTTTCCTTTCTCTTCAATTCTGGCCTCCCATTTCAACACTTCATCTTGAATTTGAAAACTCTCTTTCTTGATCTTCTTATCAAATGTCTTCTTGATTCTGTTTTGATATTTTTTATTGCTATCATAAACTTCATTCGTTTTCTCTTGCAGATCTATTAGCTGATTAATTCTCCTCTGGATTGCATTTGGTTCCTCTTCCAGCCCTTGACTTAGCTTCATAACAGGTACCCCTAGTGATGTAGGAAAAATAGCCTTAGCACCATATACCAATTCATATTGTGAAGTTCCAATTGAACTCTTTGTGCATATCCTGTTAGCACATAAGGCATACTTCAGCTTCAAATGCTAGGCCCTTCTTATTCTCCTACAACACCTTTTTAATGATCCTTACAATGCTCTTATTAGAATATTCAACAAGGCCATTTCCTTACGGATAGTGTGTAGTAGAATGCCCGAGAGTAATATGATATTGATGACATAAATTGATCAATTCATTAGACTTGAATTCTTGTGCATTATCAGTTATAATCTTCATGGGGCAACCAAACCTAGACAAGATATTATTTTATAAGAAAGAAATCATCATAGAATAATTTGCTTGCCTAGTTCGGATTGCTTCAATCCATTTGGTGAATTAAAAAGTCCCTGTAAGAATCCAATAATCCTGACCTAAAGATGATGGATGAATCTCCTAGATAAATATAGTCCCCACTGCTGGAATGACGCTTCTACATAAATAGGAATCAAAGGAAAGGGTACAAGTTTCTTCTTACCCTCGAAAATTTGGAATTCATGGCAGGCAGCAACCCTCTTATATACATCCTTAAAAATTGTTGGTCAATAAAACCTTGCTCTCAAAATTTTATTCACTGTCGCCTTCCAATAATGGTGACCTCCACAATCCCTTCTGTGAAACTCCTCAATGAATTTATCAGCCTCCTCCTCCAACAAGAAATTTAGCAAAATTCCACCAGTATCCTTCCAAAATAGATTCTGTTAAATATAAAGTATCTCAAATATTTCAGCTTAACAAACCTAGCTTTGGAATTTGTTAAATCCGCAGGTGATTTATGGTGCTGTAGGACAAAAAAAACTTCCTTGTACCAATCTGAGGTGATATATTTTTCTTCAATAGGAACTATTTCCTCCTCATCATCTGAAATTTCTGATATTTCTACAATCCAATTTATATCAAGACACTCAAATTTTGACTGTGCCATCAGCTTTGCCAAGCCTTTCCCTTTGACGAAT
Source organism: Pinus albicaulis (assembly GCA_034641835.2). Classification (NCBI taxonomy): domain Eukaryota; kingdom Viridiplantae; phylum Streptophyta; class Pinopsida; order Pinales; family Pinaceae; genus Pinus; species Pinus albicaulis. Next base: position 109,215,516 of record CM076576.1, on the reverse strand, counting down.
TTTTTTGGTTTAATCTCTATATCATATTATAGCAACTTGGAAATCCATTTCCCCCTCTTACCAGTAGGGTCGGCTTGAGTGAGGATGTATTTCACAACAGTATTAGGAACAAACCCCACAATATGAGAATGAAGAATATAAATTCAGAAATATTTGATAGCCTTCACCAGATGATAGGCTTTCTTTTATAAAATATTATACTTCAGCTCAGAATTGGCTAATGTACTACTAAAGAAAGAATTCTGCTGCTCAATACCTTGTTGTCCTTTTTGTAGCATAACTCCAGTGATAGTATTCTCTGATGCAAAGGTAACAACCAGAAATTCCTTTGAGAAATCTAGACTGATCAATACTAGTGCCTGTGTGAGTTCTCTTTTGATCTCTTCAAATGATTTTCTTGCCTCTGATGTCCACTTAATATCAAATCCCTTCTTTAGCATCCTTGTTATGTCCTTCACAATCTCAGCAAAATTAGGAATACACCTAACAAAATTTACGTTTCCAAGAAAATATTGAATCTCTTTCCTACTTCTTGGTAACTCCACCTTCTGAGTTTCATTGACCCTGCTTGGATCAATCTTAATCCCTTCTTTATAAATGATATGCCCAAGTAATTTACCTGAAGTTAAAGAAAAAATAATTTTGGTCGGATTTAGAGAGATGCCGAACCTTCTACATTTCAGCAAAATTATTTCCAAGTGTTTCAAGTGATCTTCTTCCTTCCTTGAGAAGACTGTTATGCCATCAAGATACAAAACCAACATATTGTCTTTATCTTCAGAAAATACAATGTCCATTTCCCTCTGAAAGGTAGATCCTGCATTCATGAGACTGAATGGAATCTTGGCGTACATAAAAGTACTCCATGGTGTAGTAAAGGCTATTTTTTCCTGATCCTTAGGATGCACAAGGATCTGATTATAACCTGAAAAACCATCAAGCATAGAAATTCTCTGAGAACCCACAATAGTTTACAAAATTTGATACATCTTTGGGAGAGGATAATTATCTTTTAGGGAATTCAAATTTCTGAAGTCAATGCATATTCTGATTTCTCCACTCTTCTTCCTAACCGAAACCAAATTTTCAAGCCAATTTGAAAATCTGATTGGGAATATGATTTTAGCATCAAAGAGATTTTTAACCTCCTTCTCAATCAAAGGCATGAGAAGTGGGTTGATCCTCCTTAACTTCTGCTTAAAATGTCTTTCGTTTTCTTTTATGGGAATAGTGTGTTGAATAATGGCGGGATCATATTCTTTCAAATAAACATAGTTCCAGGCAAAGACATCTATGAATATTTTCATCATTTCAACATACTTAAACTTCATATCAGCTGAAAGAAAATTTGAAAGTTTAATCATCTTGGGGATAGCTATAGTACCAAGGTTACAACTGTCAACTTCTTCATCATCAGCATGTATCTTAGGGGATTTAAAAACATCATTCTGATCAAAAAAAAATTCTAGAGGTATGAGTCCCTTTGGTATAGAATTATTATTTAGTTGTAAAACTTCAAAACTCCCTTTAGATTCAACCAACATCTTCTGTTGATCTACTTGTACATTTGCAAACTCTTCTTTCAGCTCAATAAATATTTTCACCCGTTGATCATCCTAAAAAACTTGCCAAATAGTAATATTATTAGGGATGGCTGGCCTATGGTGGAACTCAACTTCATACTTTTCTGTGGAGTGCATAGGAATAATGAAAATACTTATAGAGACAGCAAGAGAGTCAGTAATGGAGTTTTGTTCTCTAGTTTTGACTGTGAATGAATAAGCTTGAAATTTTTCTAACATGTCCAAAACCAAATTCCTATATGCTTTCATCCTTGTTTCCTTTGTTTGATAAACTCCTTCAATCTATTTTATGACTAATTATAAATCTCCAAAAATATAAATGTTTTGAGCATTCATTCTTTTCAACACTTCTAGACCCAAAATCAAGGATTCATATTCAACCATGTTGTTCGTGCAATCAAAGTTCAGTTTATAGGAAAATAACTTACTCTCATCACTTGGATTTCTAATCCAGATCCCTTCTCCTGCTCCTTCTTTTCCTGTTGATCCATCAAAATGCAATGACCACCAACATTCTTCCTCTTTATTGCTGACTTGTTGACCTTATGTTTGCTGATTTCAGACTGCTGACTTTCATAACTCTAATTTTTTGTTTTCCTTTCTTCTTTTGCTTCATTAGTCAATTAATTGAAAATAATAGCAGAACCAAGTTTAGTATAAAGAGCATAAATTGGAAAGTTTTGGGGTTTATCTTTGCTACTTACCATGTAGGCCATCCTTGTCTCTCAATACAATATTATTTTCTCCCCAAAGAATGGAATGGTAGCATAAGTAAGACCCATCTGCATTGTACCTTTAATTTTTTCTTCCCACGACCTTTACAACAACATACCAAAATTCGGTGGAATGTATGCTACTACAATGTCCATGACTACAGTCTTAGTAGGAACTTGCATCAGACGAACAACAACATCCTTGATTAAACCAATGCATTGAACTCTTTTTGAATCAAAAGAAAACAAATATTTATATGGCCTAGTTATTGCTAACCCCTTTCTTTCCATGATTACTTTGGGAATTAGATTGGGAGAGGCCCCTGAATCCAACAAAGCATTGTGAAATGTCATATCATGAATGCTAAGGCTCACATAAAAAGGAGGGATAGCTGGCACATCTTTCTTACCTTCAACAACCTTGGGAGCATCCTTCTTGCCATCAGCAACCATAGGTGCATCCTTCTTAGGTTGTGTTTTGTTTGCAATGATAGGAACATTCCTATTTTTGAGATTGTATTTTTTCTACATCTCAAAAATAACATGAACAACAAACATTAGACTATATAAAGGGGTATCGACAAGCAATTTTTGAGATTATATCTTTTCAGCATCTCAAAAATAGCATGTCGATACCCCTTTAGATAGTCTAATGTTTGTTGTTCATGATTGTTTTGATTTTATTGATCATTTTCTTCCTTGGTCAAGAAAATTCCTGACATTTCTTCATCAAAAAAATGAATAGAATCCTCAGGAACTTCAGGGTCATCTTCTTCATCAACGAAATTCTACTGAAAAGGAGGTCTCACTAGAGGATCAGGTTGTTGATTTCTATTCTCCCTTGGTATTTTCTAATTTTGAGGTCTCTTGAACTCAGGGTTTCTAGATTGGAGTTCATGTTGTGCAAGAGGAGCAGAGGTATTTCCAAGGGCTAACCTATCCATCAAAATTTCCATTGTTTTCATCATTGAATCCAGTTTGTCTTGAGAGGTAGAGGATGAAGGTTTCTCTTCTTCTTTCAACTTAGCCTTACCCATTTTTCCATTTTTAACTACTATCAAATTAACCTCCACTTTCACAACATCATTTTTAATTTCAGCAAGTGTAGGGGATTCTATTTCTCTCAACAGTATGGAAAACTAACAATCAAAAGCTTCAGCATATCTCATTTGAGCTAAAGATTCTGGTGGTTTTAAAGGGGCAGGAATAGAATCTAAGACTTTATTAAATTTTTTTGAAATTTTTTGGCCAGTTTCATCAGTAGTTCTCTTCAAATTATTATACTCAGTGAGGGCTTGTACTAGGTTAGTTATATTTCCCCATTTTCTTATGAAAACATGTTCAAATTCATTCCAATCGTGAATTATTCCAGGAGTAAGAGGTTTATACCAATTCCTAATCTCACCAGTGAAAATCTGTGCAAATAATCACAATTTAGCATCTTCATGATCAACCTCCTCCCTATCTATAAATTCATTAAATTGATCTACATGATCCTCTGCAGTAATGTCTTCATCACTTCCCCAGGTTTTAATTCTAGAATCGTATTTATTAGTGAGGTCATGTAAGATAGTAGGAAGAAAAAGAGGGGCATATCTAGTAGGTGTAGCAGGTGGATTTCTAGCCATGGTCAGAGGTACTGTGGTAAATTTAGGAAAGGCAGAAACAGTGGATGAAAAACTTCTATGAGGAGGACTGCTTGGTCTTTTTAAGCCACCTACAATTGATCTCCATTTTGGAAGAGGTAAACCAAATTTAATTTTCAACAACACTTCAAAAGGATCAAGCTCCTTCAATTTGTCTAAAGACTCTCTTTGCAACAACAACTCTGAAGTGACAGCTTCCCAGAATTCTTCTTTGTCCTCTTGTGTTACTAGATCTGAGGTGTCAATTCCTCTCTTATGTAAGTCTAAGATAATTTCAATTAGCTCCTTTTAATTTTTTGATCTAAACAAAACCTCATGAATTTTATCATTAAATATTTTGTCTTTAGGAATTCTTGATATTTCAAAGGACAAGGATTTCAAATGAGATGGAGTACCTGATATTTTAGAAATGCCTTGTCTACCTCTTGAAATGGTGTTTGGATTGTCCACGATAGTAGGTGGATCTGGGTCAGGATTACTCCTCGTGTATCTCCTTCTCTAAGCCACCTTTGAACATATAAACTTTAAATGGATTCACCAAGGTAGATGCAGCCTCAAAAATCTTTCTAAGCTCCTCCTACCTTCACAAGTTCAACTTCAAAATCTCGGGAAAGTATAATCTTCAGACTCCCAACAGACGCACCAAAATTTTATCACAAAATCAGACCTGATAGGCTGCCAATCAAGTTAATCTCATGTAGGTGTTTCAGACCAATATTTTGGCTAAGGCTTAGCCTCCTCAACTTGAGAGGGCTCTCTCAAGGGTTATGCTTTTTTATAAATATGTAGATAGCTAACTCTATATGGGATAAAAGTAGATAAATGATATAAACTAGTTGTAAATCACATTAGCAAGTGTACATTGGGCTTATGGATTCATAATAGCTTTAGAAAAACCAAAATAATCTACCTAGCATGGAATTCAAGGCATATTAGAGTTCAAGTCAAGGAATACACTTGCAGAATAGTGAAACAGACAGTTAGTTTCTCTATGAAGGAAGTCAGAGCATCATTGATTAATTGTGATTAACATAATAAAACACCACTGCAATATGATATTGAAAAGATGCCATTAGAACAAGAACATACAGGAACTCCTTATGAATCTTGAGTTGTCTAAGTAGAAATTCTGTATTAAGCTAAAAACAGTCACTTACAATAAATAGAGTCTTTTTGCTAACAAATGTCCAACCCTTTCTATTTTGACTCCTTGATATTTTATAGATCATTTACATCATAAGATAAGCTTATCTACAACTAGATACATCGAATTCCTATGCTTTGACACCTATTCTAACCATAAAACATGGTATTTATTACAAACACAACTGTAAAACTAATATAGAGTCCTATTACAAATAGAATTAGAACTCTTTTGATTCTACTCAAAAAAGCTTTATATAAACTTAATTACATCATTTGCCACCTATATTTCCATGAAGTCAAATCATGATGATGAGTTCCAACCTGTTATGACCATAATGCTGATGATGTTGATATCCTGGAAATTAGGAACCTGCTCCCCTGTTTTTAGGCTTAGGATTATTTTAGTTTATTTAGATATTCTGACCACTTCTAATCCATAAATTTGAGGCTAACTAATGTTAGGAACATGATTAGCATTTGTCCCAAGTCATCCCTTCATGCCAATTGTGTAAAACGTAATATTCCCAATTAGCCTGAGCTAATGGGAATATACAATTTTGTTTCAATTTCCTGTTTTCATGAATAAAGTGTAAAGGAAGATCAATAAAACTCCTAATCAACAAAATAAATCAATGCTACATGTGACATGGAAAAATCTGGGCTATTTACATAACCACGCTTAGGTGTGAGAGAGACTGGAGCACTTGATCAAGCCAACCAGGACCAAATCAACAATGCTGTCTAGATACAATGAATCTCCTAAAGGCACAACACAATTTTAGTTGGAGGATTCTCATGTGAATGAAGCTAAATCATTGAGATGGTTTAGGGTTTGAAAAGAATTTCATCCTATAAAAGGAAGAGGAGGACAACAAAAGAAGGTTTTTGATTGTGTATATTTATGAATATATTGTTTGTTTAGACATATATAATTCTCTGCTGTTTAGCTGAGGATAGTGTTGTTTAGCACTAGGGTGTTCTTGTTTGGGAATCCCACCTCTTCCATTGAGGAGCTCTTGGAAGAGTCTTGCTGATCTCATCCACTATTATGAATTTTGACAAGCTCATCTTCCAACTACAACGCATATCCTATTGAGGGTTTGGTTTTCCTTGTAAGCTGTAGCAAGTGGAGGCTAGATTTGCTCAGATATAGGCCATTCCAGGGCCTCTTTTCACTAAGAAAGTATTCTATCTCTTTGGCAAGAGAGTTATGAATCTTTGGAGCTTCAATTTTAGATCTTGGCATCAGGCCAACCCAATGCTTCAACCTACAACGCAGTTTTCCTTCCAGGACTACGTTATTTACAAGAATGAAGTTGTAGGGTGTTTTGACACACTTTTTGAGGAGAGATCTTTGGTGCTGGGGTTCTTCCCTTCACTATGGTGATCCATGGATTAGATTTATTATCCATGTTCTGTAAAAATATGATTTTATTATATTGTATTCATCTTCAAAAATTTCTGAAGACTAGTGTAGATCAGTTACTTTAGATCTCAGATCTAGTCACTGTGTTGCATGTTTTGATCAAAACCGCAAGGGGATCTTGTAAAGGAGCCTTTCTAGTGTACAGATCTGAAATAGATCTGATATTTTGTACACAAATCTACTCTAAATCTAGAGTGTAATATACATTTGCAGTGGCTAGTAAAAATAATGCTATGAAGCCATTTTTCAGTTAATACATGTGTTGCAACACTCTTTCTTGAGGAGTTTCTTCTATTCTTGTCTTCTACATTCTGTTCTACAATGTATGGGAATAAATATGGATCTGATTTATTTCTGTATAAGTAAATATTAAGACTTATTATTGCTTTCCTATTGTTTCTCTCTAAAACTACATTATTTTCTTGTAGTATTGTTGCATATTGCTGCAGCCCCATTCTTGGGTGTTTTTCAGCCATACTAGGTGTGGGAGGTCTGTTTACCTCACCTATTTTGATTTGTTTTTTCTCCCCTTTTGGATTTAGATGCTAGATATCCAAATATAAGGGATCCAAGGGCTGAAAACTTATTTCAGTGCACATAATTCTGAAAATTGCATTATTCCAGCAGGTATTGCTGAGTGTTCCCATTTGGGGATATTACAGTGGTATTAGAGCAACCATCTTGGCACAGCCTGTGATTTGATTTCTTAAAGAGCCAAGATGTCTTCAGAAGAAGAGGGGAACTTCACTGACAGATAAAATAGGTACCTAAGAAGAATACAGAAGAAGTTTGATTACACCAATGATGATAAAGACAAGGGAAAAGCCCCTGAATCTGGAAGTGATGAAGATGGGAAGGTGTTTGCAAAAACCCTTCTAAAAGCCATGAAAGATCTTGCTAGAGAGATCAAAGAGATGAGATTGGATAGGATCAAGGAATATCCTAGGATATTTCATCCCGGAGAAATGTCTGGCATGTCTCACCATTGGAATTATCAACTAGTGAACTAGCCACAAGCTCCACAATGCTCTACTATGCCTACTTTTCTAGTTGTGGAGAATGAAGGGCCTCTTGAGAAATCATTCCTTGAAGACTAATTTTAAGAATATGAGTCTCAGAATTAGAGATTCAAGGACCACTTGAGTTTTCAAGGGTTTTTTCACCTCAAGGAAAAAAGAAGACCAAGGCATCAGTATAGGGATGGCAGATTCACATAGAATCATGATCGACATCACTCTATGGGAAGATTCATTTTACCCAAGTTTGATGGGTCATCCAATAGTTCTGCCAAGGCATGGGTAGAAAATATGGATATCTACTTTCAGTTGAAAAAGTCCCTAAGATGGAAGCTATCAATATTGCAGCGTTGCACTTTGAAGGTGAAGCACACAATTGGTGGTTCCATGGGTTGTCTACATTGGGCCATGCCAATGTGACTGCCTATTCTGAGTTTACTAGAAGACTGGTGGAGAGGTTTGATAGAAAGGATCCAGAATCACCTTTCATGAGCCTTGCAAAGTTGAAGAAGTCAGTTAATGTGGAGTCTTATATCTCTAAATTTCTAAGATTTTATGTTATGGTTCCTCATATTTCTGCAGCAAGGAGGGTGTACATGTTCATCGATGGATTGCATGAACCTCTGCATGGGTTGGTTAAATCTACCAAGCCCATTACCTTGCATGATGCCATTGAGAGGGCTAGAGACCTTCAAGATACCTTGCCAAAAGCAAAGGAAAACTTTCAGAATAAGCCCTCTTTCCCTTCTAAAGGAAAGGAAAAGAAAGCTACTCCTTCAAAGGAGAGCTTAAACAAGAAGTCTCTTGATGATGAAGTCCAGAAATATCTAAGAAGGAGGAATATATGCTTCAAATTCCAAGAACCATGGGTACCTATACATATATGTGCTACTGGTAAAGCACATTATATAGAGGTCTTCTCAGATATTGAAGAAGATGAAGATGATAAGCCAAGGAGGGCTCACAATGTTGACAATGTTGGAGGAGATCCAACACCTTCAGGAAATGATAATGGAAAATTTTCTCCTATTGGAGGAACTCTTGCATCATTGAGGGGAGTACCTAAGTACTTTAACTTAAGAGTTCAAGGGTAAATCATGAATCAGAGGGTTTCTATATTGATTGACAGTGGGGCTACCCACAATTTCATTGATTCCCATATTTTGCAAAGGATGGCAATACCCACTGATACTTTTGAGGGCTTATCTGTTTTGGTCCCAGGAGATAGAACAATGCAATGCATGCATTATGTTCCATCACTTTTAGTCACCATGGGATCCTACATTTTGGTGGATCACTTCTTTATAGTTGACATACCAGACACCAATGTCATTTTGGGTGTTCAATGGTTGATTACATTTGGGAAAGTCACCAGTGATTGGGAGGCTATGCAAATGGAATGGGTGGAAAATAAGAGTGGTGCACTTAAAATAATCAAAGGCATGCATACTTACCCCTCACACAACAATAACACACAAAAAACAGAGATGTATTTGTGCAGTGGAAGCAAGGACCTCAATGTCCCTTCTCTCATGTTCATTAGATTTCTGGAAGGGACACTCTTATCTAGTGGAAAACCACCTGGGAGGCCACCTGATTTAGTTTTGGTGAGAGATCTCTCACTACCTGATGCTCCAAAATCAGATCCAGCAGGGATGGGACCATTATAAGACACAGCTACAACACTGGAAGGCTTGGGCAAGCACAAGAAGGAGGAAGTTTTTCCTCTCTCATCATCCTCACCCACCTTCATTTCTTATTATGCGTTGTTGTTGGAGGAGGAGGGAAGGTCTGTCCTTCCTAATTGTACCTTTGGCATAAGAAATTTCAAAGAAGAGATCAACAACGTGGCAAGAATTCCTATTGATGCATCATCAACACTGTCTTTATTCGGGAGTGTAGATCTATATTGGAAATCCCAGCTGTTGGTGGATTATTCAAAAGATCTCTACACTTGTATGATGCTTGATGACCAACTGCATGAAGAAGGCTATCTATTCCATGAAGGAGTCATCTATCATCATGATAGGATCTTCTTACCTAAAGTCTCCAAGTTTAATGCGAGGATGCTACAAAGGGCCTTCAAAGAGTTTTGTTTCAGCTGTTGGGCCCAAATTAAGGTATGTTCTCACCCTATGAGTACTTCAAATTATGTTATAATTTCAGAGGAATTCCTCTTCATATTAACAATAAAGAGAATAAAATATTATGAAAATGAGAACAATTAGACTAATGATGAAAATGATGTTATTGTAATATAAAATTAACTCCTCTTATCTCTACATGCAGGAAGGCAGAATGGCTAGACAAATAGGAAACAAAAGCCAACCAACAGATGCAAACATATGAAATCCTGGTAACTCCCAGCGACTCGGAAAATTCAGATAGAAGAATTCGAGTCCAAGAACTCAAACGACATCCACATGCAGTGGGCTATTGTTTGGGAAATAATTTCGAATTTTTGAAATTGCCTTTAAAAGGGTGAAGGACGGACGAGAAGGGGAGTCGGAGATAGGATAGGAAATTCATTCTGTAATAGACGCATCAGAAACAGTCTATTTAATTTTGTTTCTGTAACATCACTAGATGTAATATAGAGCTTTGAAAAATAATATTTTGAAGTTTTTACTACGCTAGGGCTTCTGGAGGTCTGGGCCCAACCTTTGGAATTTCCACACAAGTTTTCATATTCTGTGTAGTTGCAGAACCAATGCTTAAGTATCTGATGCAGTTGTAAAGTATATTTCCATTCAATAAAGATACAGTTCTCTTTCTTAAGGATTGAGAGAAAGAAATTGCATTCTTAAATTAGGACAATAACAATCTTATTTTCCGACTTAAGACAATATTTCATTACCAGTAGATAGTTCCAATTATTTTAATACCATTACATTTGAGTTACGGATCGTAGAATACATTGATTTCAATATTATATGTCTTTATGAATCACATTCTTCTTTTAGCATAACAAAGAGTTAAACCATCGATCAATGTTGATTAATTAAGTCATAAAGAGAATTTCATTGAAAAATTACTTAAATAATTGCTGTACAATTTATTTAATTCAATTCAGTTATACTATTGTTCCATTACTGTTCAACATAGTTATCCTGTTGTTCCATTACTGCTCAGCTAGTTATATTTCTCTTCCATTACTGCTTAGTTATCTAGACTTTTGATTCAATTCAATTCCATTACTGTTTAGCTTAGTTAGACTGTTGTTCCATTCAATTTCATTACTGTTAAGTTTATTTAGATCGTTGTTGAATTAAATTCAAATGCTGGTTGATTTCTCTACATTGTTGTTCGGTTCATTTAGACTGCTGTTTAATTCCATTAGATAGATGCAAAATCTTGTTGCTCAATATTAGGTTAAAAACAAATCCAAGTCACCCCTCGTAGGATAATAAAACTTAGGAAGTTAGCAAATTATTCCTCATGAGTGAAAACGAACATTTGTTAGATGACCTAACTCACATATATTGTGCCAACACCCTTGAAATAAAAATACTTACCCCAGGTTGATAATTAAATGAGAAAGCACTAGAGTTGTCAATAAAAAGCCACCTCTTTCAGCACCAACATTTTGGCGCTATTGCTGGGGATAGTGTTAAGAGTCACCTCCTTTATTCATCTTTCTCCATTGTTGTGAAGAATTGGGTATTGAAAACGAGAGGTAAGAACCTGCGTACCAGCAAGAAACATGCTTTCCCTCTAGCCCGCTCACCAGCAAGTCGTACAAAGAACCATAGGATAGGTGCTCTTGTTTTATGTCTACGAAGAAAAATATAGAAACAATCCAAAATAATTTGCAACCATCCTCAAAATCCAAAGGACCAATAATCCTTGGAAGAACAACATATATAAATGAAATCATTAGGAAATCTGAATCTCAGGCATCTATAAGACCCAAAATTTTTTGCATTCAAAGTCCTAATACACTCCCTCAGGCATCAACCTCGCAATCTATAGCCTACACCGAGATTCACTGCAAGATAGAGGGGTCTGAGCAAAGCCTATAGATTTCCGTTCATATAGGCACTGACCCTTCAAATGAGGGAGGCTCTTGCAACCTACAAGAAGGAGGGGGAGAAACTAGTGCAGGAATTCACATAGAAATATCAAAACTTAAGTCCCCTAAAGAAGTAATTGAAAATGGACTTAGGATCCTAGATCAGGGAAGTGTTGTAAAATCCCCACTACTTTCACCTCCCAAGCCTATTAGAATCTCTCCTCTAGATCAAGAAGTTCCTGAAGATTTCTGGCACCTCTTTGATCAGATGGAAAATAATAAAAACCATAATCATAGGCAGACATCAAAATTAGAATACCCTATTGTTGATCATGCTACCAATGCCCCTATGAAATCCATTCCCTTGCACAACATCCCCACCTTTCAAGGTTTAACCATAGAAGATCCTGATGCATTCCTATTTGAATTTTATGTCTTATGCAGAGGATATGACTACACCACCGATCCCCAGAAACTAAAACTATTTCCCTCTACCTTAAAAGGAACTGCACTCCACTGGTTCATGGGATTAGGATGGGGAACTATAAACAACTAGGACCAAATGAAGAATATTTTTCTTATCAAATGCCAAGACTATTGTTGAACTCGAGATCTAAAAGACGAAATCTTCAACATGTCCACAAAATACAATGAAACATTATAGGAATACGTAGAAATATTTCAATACAATTTACAAAGATCCGCATATAACACGTTGTCCAAGGACATTTTAAAATACATGATTCTTAAAGGGATGAAGGAAGAATGGGTTGAGATGCTTAACATAGTGGGGAAGGGAGATATTTACCAGGAAGAATATGACGAGATTATTTTATTATGTATTATATGCTATTGGGGTAGCTCACGCAATAGACCTATTGGGCATGATTCTATGAAGAAGGTTCTTAAGCAGACCAATGGAATTGTAACCAGAGCATAATTTGGAAATTTGTTAGAAAATTTCAAAATTGAAATCCTGGGTACTTTGACAACACAAATTGATGTTTTACAAGCCAAACAAAAACAAGCAATAGAAGAAAAAAACTGAGCCATATTTTTCCCAAGATGTCGGCAAAAGCACAGCCAAAGGGAATGTCCTTTAGAAATGGTTCAGAATTGTGCTATCTGCACTAAGGATCATACCATGGACCAGTTTCCTTCACTTCTCAGGCTGAAAGTCGTCTACAAGGAATTAGAAGAAGAAACAGAGCCAGTCTATTTAATGAATCAGCATCGACAATGGCAAGCACGACTTGGCATACCACAAGACCTACCTCAATACTTTTTGTCGACGTAGTTTACCTAGAAAAACCCTGAAAAAACTTGGAAGACTCAAAATCCCTTCCGAACATGGCCAAACCAAGTGTTTCCTATGCCACCTTGGCCTACGCAACCTCCACCAGGGTGTAATTAGCAGAAATTCCCTTGCTCTCCCCTTATGGGTAGAATGTCCCATATCAAAGCCAATGGCCAAACCCTCCTACTCAAAACACCAATTGGAACTGGCAATGACCCACGAGAATGGTCAATCTTCCGATAGGAGCAGGGACCCAAAATCAACCTACGTTTCCATATTCCTAACCAATTCAGCATAACCAACAGCCTGCCATATGCCCTCAATTGCCAGCCCAACCCAATCCTAATACCAAAAACAAACCAGTTCAACTAATTCAGATCATAGAAAATCCAAAACCCAATGTCGAACAGAAACAGTGCAATGAATTGAGGTTAATATCATGACATATCATATTACCTATAGAGGCCGCAACTCCACCTCAGTCCTAAGTTGAAACCTCAATAGATCCTAGCCTAACAAATATAACAGAAACAGGTAAAGATAAGGAAACAATTGATCAAAAAAATATCTGAAGAACTTCGGGTGACTCCGCCTCCATTTCCTGAAAGATTAAATCTACCCAGGCCTATAATCACTCCATATTTTGACATCCTGGGGGAATTAAGAAACATTTGTATCAAAATTCCTCTTCTCTAGGCCATCCAAGACATTCTCATCTATGCAAAAACAATCAAATAATTATGTGGAAAAAAAAAATTAGGAAAACAAAGGCTGCACCCACCATTCATGTGGTAGGAACGCTATCTGACTTTTTTTTAGGTAGGGAATCATTTGTAAAATATGAAGAATTAGGAAACCCCATTGTAAATGTTCAAATCTATGGAAACTCATTTCCAAACACATTGGTTGACCTGGGGGCATCCATTAACATCCTAACTACAGGAGCTTGCGAAAAACTGGGCATATCAACTTTAGAATCTACGACCAAAATTCTAGAACTAGCTGACAGATATGTTATTAGACCAGAAGGTATAGTGCAAGACATCATGGTATCTGTGGACTCATGGGAATACCTAGCTGATTTTTTAGTCATTAATCCAAAAAATAAGATGGAAGGGCACCCATTGATTCTTGGGCGGCCTTGGCTGGCCACGACAGATGCTTACATAGGATGTCGATCATGTAGCATGACTATCACTAGAGGAGACTCTATAAAAAATATCATTATTTATCCGCCTGCTGATGGTAAAAATTCACAAACATCCAAATACATCTTGGGAGAAAAAAATCCGTCCACCTCTGACACTAATAGAAGCTCTTGAATTCAAGGATCAAACTGAAGATGATGTAATTAATAACTTTATGAATCAGTCACCCAAGACTGAAAATCTGAAATTCCAAATGTTGAAAAAAGTCCTCTAACATGAAGATCAAGAGGATAATGTGACAGACTTGGAGACTCAACATATCTCCACAACTGTTGTTCATAACAACATACTTATTTAGATCAAGCCAGGAAAGGTTCTGAATATTAATGGAAGCTTGGATGGCAACAAAAAACAGAAACTCACAAAATTCCTCTGAAAGAACCAAGGTGCATTTGTGTGGGACTACCAAGACAGGAAAGGTTTGGACCCACAACTGTGCACGCACCACATCTATACTAATAGGGAAACACATCTTGTTAGACAACCCCAATGAAGATTAAACTCGCACTTAAAAGATATTGTAAAAGAGGAGCTGAAAAAAATATTAGATGTAAATTTCATTTATTCTATTTCAGATAGAAAATGGGTCTCCCCTCTGGTGGTCATCCCTAAAAAGAATGGGAAGTGGAGAATCTGCGTAGATTACAAAGAATTAAATAAGGCAATGCAGAAAGACCATTTCCCCCTCCCCTTCATTTACCAAGTCCTTGACATATTGGCTGGGAAATGATTGTTCTCCTTTCTTGACGGATTCAGCGGATACAATCAAATCCAAATAGCTCCCAAAGACCAAGATAAGACAATCTTTACCTGCCCATGGGGAATTTTTTCTTACATATTTTTACCGTTTGGATTATGTAATGCCCCAGAAACATTTCAGAGAGCCATAATTAGCATTGTTTCTGACTTAATAAATGAAGGACTTGAAATCTATATGGATGATTTTACACCCTATGGGGAAGACTTTGATCAAGCTCTAGAAATGCTAGAAAAAGTGTTAGAACGATGTATTGCTACTAGACTATGTCTAAGCAATGAAAAATGCCACATGATGATGACTGAGGGGGTAATCCTAGGTCACTACACTTCTGTAGCTGGAATACAATTAGATCTGGCTAAAATAGAGGTAATCCTTCTGTTGGCCACACCTTGTACACAAACAATGGTGCGCAGTTTTCTGGGATATGTAGGATATTATCGTAGATTTATTAAAAAATTCTCGCAGATAGCTACACCTGTGTATGCATTGACTGGGAATGTTGAATTCCATTGGACTGAAAAATGTGACACTGCTTTTACAGACCTGAAGAGGCTGGTCTCAACAGCACCAATCCTACGAGGTCCTAACTATAAACTGCCCTTTCACATCTCTTCCGATGCATCTGATACAACAATAGGAGCAGTCCTTGGCCAAGAAGAAGATCGAAAGCCTTATGCTATTTATTATATCATAAAAAACCTTACTCTTGCCGAATTAAATTATACAGTGACCGAAAAATAATTCCTACATGTCATTTATGCTATCAATAAATTCAATCACTATATAAACGGATATCAAGTGTTCCTGTATACTAACCACTCTGCTATTATATATTTAGCTAATAAACCAATCATGAATGGGAGAATAAATCATTGGCTACTATTTTTATAGGAATTTGATATAATGATCAAATACCGTCCAGGGAAGGAAAACATGGTCACAGACTTCCTGTCCAGAGTCCCCAAGATAGACGACACGCTAACAGTTGATGATCAATTCCCTGACGAACACCTGTTTGCTGTAGCGGTAAAAACACCATGGTATGCAGATGTGGAAAATTATCTGGCAGTGGGGAAGCTACCCAGACATTTAACGGCGAGAGAACGAAAATTGATTGTACAGTGCAATGCAAGATTCTCCTGGATTGGAGGATACCTATTCCATACAAGGGCCGATATGCACATACTCATATGCATAAGGGAAGACAAAAGCTATGACATCTGACGAGCCTGTCATGATGAATCCTGTGGTGGCCATTTCGCAGAATGACAGACAGGGCATAAAGTGTTATAATTAGGCTATTATTGGCCTACGATTTTCAAATATGCAAAGAAGTATGTCTAGGCCTGCGATAGCTTCCAAAGATTAGGCCGCCCAGACCAAGCTGATGAAATGCCGCTACAACCACAATTGGTGGTGGAACCATTTGAACAGTGGGTGTTGGACTTCATTGGGCCATTTAACCCACCATTAAACAAGAAAGCCCACATATTAGTTTCCATGGATTATGTCACCAAATGGGTAGAAGCAATGGCCTTGTCAAGAGCCATTGAAGAATGAGTAGTTAAGTTTCTCTTTGCACTATTCGTGTGATACAGTTTGCCAAGGAAAGTGATAACCAATGGGGGGGCACAATTTACAGGCAATAAGATCACATCTACCTTAATAAATCACCATATCATCCACAGAGTTACATCTCCTTACCACTTGGAGGCCAATGGGCAAGTTGAAAGCACCAAAAAAGTCCTGGGGGCAGTCCTTACCAAGATGGTAGCAGCACACCACCAGGACTGGACCACTGGATATTCACCATATCAGCTAGTATTTGGGAGAGAACCTATATTTCCTATTTAGTTCGAAATTAAAACTCTGAGAACAGCCTAGGAAGTGGGATTGGACTTAACAAAAGCTCAAGCTAAGAGACTCTAGCAAATAAATGAACTGGATGAAATTAAACTGCGTTCCATGCAACACATAATGATCATTCAAAAACAGCAAGCCAAGTGGCATGACAACCTAATAAAGAGGAAGGTATTTCAAAAAGGAGATTTGGCAATCCTCTATGACTCCAAATTCCAAGACTTTCTAGGAAAACTACAATCAAGGTGGCTCGGTCCATATGATATTCAGGAAGTACATAGCAATGGTACCCTCACCTTCACCACCATAGATGGGTTTGGTTCAACATTTTGAGTTAACGGACACAAAGTACGCCTCTATCACAAACCTCTCACGAAAAAATATTTCTATAAATAGGTACGAAACGATACCACCATCCAAGTTGTGGTGCAAGGGGGTGATAACCCCAAAAACTCAAGTACATGAGAGGTTTGACAAAATCACTTGTATATAATGTATATAATTATTTTGTCTTGTCACACATTCCTCACATTTGCAATTTATTTTCCTTCTAAGATTGTGTTTTTATTGCTGTTCAATTTGAAAACAGTTGTTGTTCTATCTGTTTTCAATCCTAGATACAGCCTTGAGTTGTGAAAGACCAGTGCCTAGGACATCTTATGCAGTAAGGAGCATGAGGTATAATTCGATACTTTTGACAACGTAAGGCTCTTTACTACTTCAACTTTCACAAGGGGATGTGATATAAATGGAACTAGAATATTCTTAGAGTCAGCAAAATTACAAGAGGCTGCAGAGGCGAGGAATGAGTCCTTAATATAGATGCATCAGACAGCTCAAAGACAACTTTCTTTAAGGAGGACTGGATTCTAAAATGCTTTACAGAGATTTTAAGAAATCAAATGAAGCTTACTGCATAGAAAATACATAAGAATATTAACTACTAATGAGAGGGAACTCCGTAAAAATATTTAAACATGAAATGGGCTTAAAAAGATAAGAATCCATACATGTCAATTGTTTTAAAATAATGACATCTCACAGTATTTAATATAGAGGAATAATGAGTGAAGTGAAAAATGAAACAGCATATCATGCCTGAGCTATATTTAAAGCGCTTGACAAGCTCAGTATAAGTATCAATGGTGATAAATTTATACCAAAAGCTAGTGAGCCACTCGCATTCCAGAACATGATATAAGGAAATGGAATCAGAGAAATAAATAGTAAACAATATCACATAGGACAGAGTTACACACTATAGTACACTTAGACCAGAATCCTAAAATAAAGTAAAAATTCTTCTTGCTGAGACCCAACGGGCTCTTCACATTTCTATTAATATTTTCACAACAAGCATACAACAATTCTTACACAGCAAAATTGTTTTGAAAATCTGGAACCTGTTTTTCTCTTCTGATCTTGCTTATATAGAAACCTCCATACATGAGCGAGAAGATATTTTTGGAAAAATATCTTCTACGCATGCCAAAAATTTGTTAAAGGTCCTTATCAAAATAACCAAAAATTATGATGAGGAATAAAGGCCTCTCATCATTTGTAGTTAGGCACTCATTCGTTTTGAATCAAAATGTTAAACAACAGTCTTAGTAGAAAAGTAAAACGCTGGAGTGGAACATAAATTCCACTTGAAACTTGAAAATAACTAGCTAAAGTAAAAGTAAAAAGGCTGCTAGGGCCGGATCATGAATTAACAGTGTTTCATTGCCGAGAAGGGGTCGAGGCGGTTGCTGATGCCGGTGGCAGAACATTTGTGGACGAGCTGGTGATCTGGCTGGAAAACTAGGTGCACCTCTACTGACTTTCCGCTGAAGGTTCAAGCATAGCCATGAATCCTTCCACTTTGATGAAGGCCTCATTAAGATCATTTAGACTTGCCTCGGTGGGGATCACAGATTTCGGCTTGGAGGTCGATGAAAGACTCGAACCCGAGAGGGTTTCTGGTTTCTCATACCTGAGGAGTCTCTAGTTCAGCTTTATTGGGTGTGCCCCTTCCCATGAATGACATATAAAACTTTTAAAAATGGAAGGAAAGTAAAGGGAATATGAGGGACGGAGTACCTGTGCAGTAGGGAAATATGCTCGGGAAAGTGACGCGGGGGGTGTTGATAGTGACTGGGTAGACCTTGGCACTAGCTCCCACTTAGTTTATACCGTAGCTTTGAGAACCTGTAGATTTTACTGCAGTAAAATATGGGAGGACTGTTATATAAGACAAAGAGTTTTGAGGTAAAAGGTGGAGAGGTGAAGTAAGCGGGGTGAGTGTCGTAAGGACACTGACAGTGGAGCACGCGGCGTATAGGGATTGGGTGTCAGCTGGAAGAAGGTGAACACCGTGTGCCGGGTTTAATACTGGTATGGGCCTCGGTACCAGTATACCTAGAAACTTACCTTACCTTTCTGCTGCATAAGCCATCCGGTTCTTGAAAATAAATCATTGTGAGGGTGGTTTAATACACAACGCACAGGTCTCTAGGGCCTGCACTGCACTCTGCTACCTCACTCTTGCCTTGGTTCCACCCGGTGGCATGTCACCTTAATTCCATGGGGGTGTGGCTCTCTTCCCCCTTCCGCTTCTTGACCACCGCAGAAATTCCCATATGAAGGGTCCCTTCATGTGCGTATCGTGAATGCGGTGAGCTTTTTTAATAGTTATGTTTTGTGTCCTTTGTACCATGCCTTTGCCCCTTTTGTATTACCTTTACCCTTTTTGTTTCATATTTGAACTTTTCTTGTAAATATGCTTCGGTTCTTTTTCAGGCACGTGACTTGTCTTACTCCGCTTCTCTTCCACCATCCCTTTGATGTTTTGCCTTCTGTCATAACACTCGATACATGGTTTCTCAAGTTTTAATTATAAAATGACTAATGTTAATTAATGATCAACATTGGCTCCACCTGGGGATGGCACATTCATTCTTGAGTGTGTCGAGAACTCTGCATACCACCTGTTTATCTTCTGTGAACACTTTTCCCCGGCACTTTTCATTTTCCCCCTCATGATCCATCACGGCACACACACATTATTCAATCAAATACAAAATAAGTAACTAATATACAATATGATACATCAGGCTCTCTCGGCCTGACTCAGAACTGGAAATAAGGCTTGAGAAACTGATCGTTTACAGGGGCATCGAGTAGATCTCCCTGTAAATTCTCCAACTTGAAAGCATTTTTGCCTCCTTGCTCTAAAATTTTAAAGGGGTTGAACCAGAGGGGGTCAAATTTACCATGTTTCCCTTTATCAGCCCTTCGAATGTCCCATCTGAGCACTAAATCCCCTATCTGTAACTTTCTGTCCTTGGCATGTTGATTGAAAAGATCTTTCATTTTCTCCTGGTATTCAACTAGCCTCTGACTCAACTGATTCTTTGTTTCTTCTAGCTCCACCAGCTGGTTGATTATCCTAGTCACATCATCGAGTTATTCCTAACTTTCTTGCATGAATCGAGCTAGGGAAAATTTTTTCCCTCCCATACACCAATTCGCACAGGGACTTCCCGATAGCCCTCTTGCTGGTAATCCTGTTGGCCCATAGAGCGAATTTTAGTTGGGAATCCCAATTCTTCTGATTTTCATTGATAGTCTTCTTTAGTGCTCTTACCAACATTTTATTTGATGACTCTGCTAGGCCGTTTCCTTGTGGGTAATAGGATGTAGAGTGGCCTAGTGAAATATTATACTGTTGAAAGAAGTTGACAAACTTTGTAGATTTAAAGGCCTGTTCATTGTCGATCACAATCGTGGTAGGGAAGCCAAATCTGGATATGATGTTTTCTTCCATGAATTTTATTGCCACAGTATCTGTTGTGTTCCTGGCGGGTATAGCTTCCACCCATTTTGTGAAATAATTCGTGGCAGTTAGTATCCACTTATGCTGATTGCTTGATGGAGGATGTATTTCACTGATAAAGTCAATCCCCCACTGCTGGAAAGGTTCATCTACATGAACAGGGATTATGGGCAGAGGTGCTAGCTTTTGTATTTCAGCAAATCTTTGACATTTCTCACAAGCTCTGACCCAGGCAAAGACATATCCAAAGAGTTTGGGCCAGAAGAAACCAGCCTTCAGGATTTTATGAGCAGTAGTCGTCCAACTGTAATGGCCCCCACAGATTCCTTCATGAAACTCAACCATTATACTCTCTACCTCTTCTTCTATGAGACATAGGAGCATGATTCCTGAGGGGTCTCGCCAGTACATCCGACCATTTGCAACCACGTACTTCTGTGACCTCAATCTCAATGTTCTGTATTTAGCTTTGTCATATCTAGGTGGGCAACTGAGTGTTAGAAGATATTCCACTATCTCCTTGTACCAGGGGCTAATGAGGTACTTCATATGTGTCTTCTGAGAAGCTATCTCTACTCCTTGTGGTTCCTCTTTCCTCTCAGACTCCTTATTTTCCATCATGGATAGGTTTATACCCAAAGCCTGCCAATTTGATTCAGACAAGATTTTGGCTAAACCTTGTCCCTTGATTAGCTTGGTAGGGTGGATGTCTAGCTCATACTCCTGTATTTTGGCTATCCATTTCCCTCTTTTTCCTTCACTATCTCCCTGGACAAGGATATCCTTAATAGCTGTTGTGGGCACAAATGCAGTGACATGAGACTAGAGGACATACATACAAAAGGATTTGAGGGATTTCACCAGAGTATATGCCTGCTTTTCCAATATGTTATATTTCAGCTCAACATCACAAAGCACCTGACTAAAAAAGGCAATAGGCTGCTCATACCCATCTTTATTTTTATACAACAGAACTCCTACTACTGTATGAGGTGATGCAAAGGAAAATATCATAAAAGGCTTCACATAGTCTGGCCCAGCTAGCACAGGGGCTTCAGCAAATGCATTTTTAATCCTGGAAAAATCCTCTCGTGATTCTTGTGACCACTTGACCTCATTATTCTTCTCTAGCATGTCAGTTATGTGCCTAACTATCTCAGTGTAGTTAGGGATGAACCTCCTCAAGAAGTTTATTCGGCCTATGAACACCTGAACTTCCTTTTTGTTTCTAGGGAGAGAAATTCCATTTATGACTTCTACTCTCTTAGGGTCTATCTTTACTCCCTCTTTGGTTACAATATGCCCCAAGAGCTTGCCCTCTTCTAGTGAAAACAAAGACTTCTACGGGTTGAGGGAGAGGCCATACCTTCTGCACTTATCAAAAGTTTTGTGCAAGTGTTCAATGTGCTCTGCATCATCTTTTGAAAACACAGTAATGTCATCCAAATATACCACCACAAACTTATCTTTCTCTCTGAAAAAAGCAATATCCATGGCCCTCTGAAATGTGGCCCCTGCGTTAATCAACCCAAAAGGCATCTTGGCATAGATAAACGTTCCCCATGGAGTGGTGAAGGCAGTTTTATTTTGATCTTCTGGAAGTACATCCACCTAATTATATCCAGAGAATCCATCCATCATCGACATTCGAGAAGCTCCTACCACTTTCTGCAAGTTGTGACCCATCTTGGGCAGTGGATAATTATCCTTTAAGGATGGTCTTTTTAGATTCCTGAAATAAACACATAGTCTTATTTCTCCATTCTTCTTCCGCACAGGGACTAAATTTGCTACCCACTCAGAATATCTCAATGGTACAATGATTTTGGCCTTCAGCAGTTTCTTAATTTCTTTCTCAATAGAGGGTAGCAACAAGGGATTTATCTGTCTAAGCTTCTGTTTATGTGGTTTTTCATCTTCCTTCAGTGGAATTTTATGTTGCATAATGATGATATCAAAGGTTTTTAGGTCTTGATAAGACCATGAAAACACGTCTTTATAGGACTGTAATAAATTCTGGTAGAGTTGTTTATATTCATCCGGGACCATCTTGGACAACTTCACGATTTTAGGGTCAGCCTCAGTGCCAAGATTCAGATCCTCTGCCTGATTCTCCTCTACCACTTTGTTTGGCTACAGTGGAACATCATTCTTGTTAAATAGCCTTTCTAGAGGCACTAGTCCTCGGGGAATGACATTCCATTTCAATTGCATAAAATTGTGGCAGCCACATTTTCTTCCCATTTATTTCCTGAAGTGTCTTTGGCCTCCTCTTCCTCACAAGTATCAATCTCCATGTTAGAAAATTCCTCAACCATTTCTAAGAATATCTTCACCTGATCTTCATCTTCAAACACCTTCCAATGTTTTATTTTGTCTGGGATTGATGGCCGATAACATACCTCAATTTCATATCTCAAGAGAGGATTCCGAGGTGGATGAAAAGTACTAGCAGCCACTGCGAGGGAGTTTTCCATCCTATTCTGCTCTCTGGGCATGAACTGGATATTGAATGCCAAGAAGAAATTCTCCACCAGATCCCAAACTTCATTCCTATAAGCCCTTAGCCTAGGATGTTTGGCTTGGCATTGATTCCTCACTTGCTTGAATACCAGTTCTGAATCTCCCAGAACCTTCAGACTTCGTATGTTCATGCTCCTGGCCGTCTGCAGCCCCAAAAAAAGTGCTTCATATTCAGCCACATTATTTGTGGCTTCATACTCTAGCTTGAAAGACAAAGGGACCCATTGGCCTACAGGAGAAATCAATAATACCCTAGCCCCATTACCTTCCCTGGAGTTTGCCCCATCAAAATGAAGTGTCCAGATTTCTGATTCAGGACTCTCTATGGACTGCTCTGTTTTGATCTGGTAAAATGATGGTTCATGAGTGTACTCCTGATCTTCCTCCAGCATTAAACATGAGAAATATCCCTCCCTGCTATAAACTGGTGAATTAACTGAGTCATCTGCCTTGGTGACCATCTTGACAAATCTGGTTTCCCGGTATAGCCTCCTCTCTTGACCACCAAATACGGGGATAGTGGCATAGGTCAGGTCCAGCTTGATTGATCCACCAATTTTAGTCCCCCAAGATCTTGATAGTAACATGCCAAAGCGAGCTGGAATGTCAGCCACCACTATATCCATTACTACACTCTTTGCTGGGATCTGAGCCAGATTGACCACTAAGTCCTTTATCATGCCCAGGCACTTAACTCTTTTGGAGTCAAATGAGTAAAGGTCTTTGTATGGGCGGGTGATCTGTAGTCCTATTTGTTCCATGAATGAGAGGGGTAAAAGGTTATGAGAGGCTCCCGAATCTAACATACAGTTATACAACAACAGGTCATGTATTACTAAAGACACATAAAATGGGGGAGTAGCAGCATCCAATTCTTCAACATGTGGGCCAAATACGACCATAGGCCTTTCTTCTTGAAGGTTCAGACTGTCTAGAATGTGTATTACTTCTGGAGGGAGCATAAAGGATGTGACCTGGGACTGATAATCAGGTTGTTTTAACAATTCAGTTAGGGGAACTGGGATTTTTACTTTCTCCAGTTCCTTTTGTAAACTGAAGGTGGAGGAGGACCTATCTACTAACACTTCTTTTGATTCTTTATCTTTGGAGTCTTTGTTCTGGGGGAGAGGCTTGATTTCCTTTATGATTGGCTTGACACTAGGGGGTGTAGCCAATTTTGAAGATGAAGGAATTTTATCAGCAGACTGCAAAGATTGGTTAAGGGGCCTCTTACCTTTGTCTGGGGTCCTTTGAGACGTTGCCTCCTTCTGAGCAGGTGCTTCTTGTTGAGGTTTGTCCTCCTTTTGATCCTGAGTGTGAGTTCCATTCCTGGAAGATCTGAGGCCATATCTTCTATTGAACTGAGTTTGCATGAAATCGACGAACTTCTTGCAGTAGTCGTCAATCTCAGGATCTTCAGTGTCTTCACTAGTTTTTCCTTCTATGTGTGCCCACACCTCCACTTCGTCACTTTCATGTAGGAGGAATTCCACTTCATCAATATTTGAGAAAGCAAGGTATGCCTCCTCTTGCTCATAGGTAGCGTCTTTTGTAGGATCCTCTACTTGTCCTCCCAAATATAAAGGGTGTGGTACCTGGTCTTGCTGCTCCTTCTGTCCCCTTTGTAGTATCTGCAAGGGAGGCTTCCTGTATTGAGGGTTATAGCCTCTGTTTGGAGCATTTTGAAAATTATTGGAGGATGAATTATTTGCCTCCATTTCAAGTTTAACCAGCTTACTCGAAATATTCTTGATCATCTTGTTCATCTCCTCAATCCTGTCATTAGCTGAATCTCTATCTTGGCTCGAGGTGGATACCTCCTCGTTTCCCCTTCTTCTAGTATCCTGCTCAGATTTTCCCTTGGATTTACCAGTGGAGGAAAAGTTTGCCTCAAGTTCCAGTGCATCTGTCTGAGCATCATCCAGGGTGGTCGGCTTTCTTTCTCTAAGAGAGAAGCCGAATTCTGAGTCAAAGTCTGCCACAAACACAACCTTGGCAGCGGTCTGGTGCGGTTTCATCTCTACGGGAAGGCTCAGGTACAAATTTTTAAATATCTTAATAAACTCGGCCACCTCTTCATTATGTCTTTTCTTGAGTGTATTAAACTCATTCAGACAATGTCCATGATATTTCTTCTCTCCCCATTTTATGAGAAAAGTGTCTTCCATTCCTTCCCACGTGTTTATAGAACGGTCTCCCAGCGTCTTGAACCCTTTTCTGGCTTCACCGTCAAGGGATTGCACAAATAGTCTTAGGACTATGTCAAGATGTTCCACGTTGAAATTTTCTGCGAAGGAGCAGAAGACCTCAAGGTGTTTTTGAGCTTCGATCTCGTTCTCTCCATTGAAATGAGGCAGGATCTTTAGATAGTCCTGTGGCATGTCGTTCAGCACTTGATGTAATGCCAGGGGGGCATATTTATTCAACAATAAGCCAAAAATATTTGCCATTGGAGGAGGAGGTGGAGGTAACAGAAGGGTTTGATTTGTAAGCGGAGGAGGAGGTGGAAGTGAGGTATGAATGACAATGGGGATGTATTGGACAACAACTTGGGGTGATGACGAAAAAGGCGGAATATTAACAACATATACTTTAGTGATTTCCTTGACTTCTTCAGCCTCTGGAGTGGGGTGGAATATGTAACGAGTGGTATCTATTGATTCAGACTCATCCTTAACTTGGATGTTTCCCAGAGGTAGACTGTCTGAGTAGGAACCGGTTTCGCCTACAACAGAGTCAGAATATTGCACTTGAGCTACTTGAGAAGAGGAAGAAGGAAAGTCTTCTAAAGAAAATTGTGGGATCTCAGTATGAATGAATTGTCTCTCCCTCCAATTTATTCTATGTAGGATTATCTCTGGTTCAGACGGAGAGGGTGTCTTTGGCTGAAACGTATCTGACCTAAGGTGTGGCTTCCGAGGAGCAAGGAATGAAAATAGATTAATCTAAAAAATGAATGTGGAGTCGCCAAGGTGAGGGATATACAACTCTCAACTCTCCATGCTCACCTAATTGAAGAGTGAATAAAGGTTTTGTCGAGGCCCAGGGATTTCAATTTCTCTCAACTTCGTCTCCCAGGCAACAGTGCCAAAAATATGTTTTCAATCCTAGAGACGACCTTGAGTTGTGAAAGACTAGTGCCTAGGACATCTTATGCAGTAAGGAGCATGAGGTATAATTCGAGACTTTCGATAGCGTAAGGCTCTTTACTACTTCAACTTTCACAAGGGGATGTGATATAAATGGAACCAGAATATTCTTAGAGTCAGAAAAATTACAAGAGGCTGCAGAGGCAAGGAATGAGTCCTTAATATAGATGCATCAGACAACTCAAAGACATCTTTCTTTAAGGAGGGCTGGATTCTAAAATTCTTTACAGAGATTTTAAAAAATCAGATGAAGCTTGCTGCGTAGAAAATACAGAAGAACATTAACTAATAATGAGAGGGAACTCCGTAAACATATTTAAACATGAAATGGGTTTAAAAAGATAAGAATCCATACATTTCAATTGTTTTAAAAGAATGAAATCTCACATTATTTAATATAGAGGAATAATTAGTAAAGTGAAAAATGAAACAACATATCATGCCTGAGCTATATTTAAAGTGCTTGACAAGCTCAGTATAAGTATTAATGGTGATAAATTTATACCAAAATCTAGTGAGCCACTCGCATTCCAGAACATGATATAAGGAAATGGAATCAGAGAAATAAACAGTAAACAATATCACATAAGGCAAAGTTACACACTATAGAACACTTAGACCAGAATCCTCAAATAAAGTAAAAATTCTTCTTGCTGAGACCCAACGGGCTCTTCGCATTTCTATTAATATTTTCACAACAAGCATACAAAAATTCTTACATAGCAAAATTCTTTTGAAAATCTGGAACCTATTTTTCTCTTCTGATCTTGCTTATATGGAAACCTCCATACATGAGCGAGAAGATATTTTTGGAAAAATATCTTCTACGCATGCCAAAAATTTGTTAAAGGTCCTTATCAAAATAACCAAAAATTATGATGAGGAATAAAGGCCTCTCATAATTTGTAGTTAGGCACTCGACCGTTTTGAATCAAAATGTTAAACAACAGTCTTAGTAGAAAAGTAAAATGCTGGAGTGGAACATAAATTCCACTTGAAACTTGAAAATAACTAGCTAAAGTAAAAGTAAAAAGGCCGCTAGGGCTGGATCATGAATTAACAGTGTTTCATTACCAAGAAGGGGTCGAGGTGTTGCTGATGCCGATGACGGAACATTTGTGGATGAGCTGGCGATCTGGTTGAAAAAATGGGTGCACCTCTACTGACTATCCGCTGAAGGTTCAGGCATAGCTGTGAATCCTTCCACTTTGATGAAGGCCTTAGTAAGATCATTTAGACTTGCCTCGGTGGGGATCGCAGATTTCGGCTTGCAGGTCGATGAAAGGCTCGAACCCGAGAGGGTTTCTGGTTTCTCGGACCTAAGGATTCTCTGGTTCAGATTTCTTGGGTGTGCCCCTTCCCATCACTGACATATAAAACTTTTAAAAATGGAAGGAAAGTAGAGGGAATATAAGGGACAGAGTACCTGTGCAGTAGGGAAATCTTCTCGGGAAAGCGATGTGGGGGGTGTTGATAGTGACTAGGTAGACCTTGGCACTAGCTCCCACTTAGTTTATACCGTAGATTTGAGAACCTGTAGATTTTACTGCAGTAAAATACGGGAGGAATGTTATATAAGACTGAGAGTTCTGAGGTAAAAGGCAGAGAGGTGAAGTAAGCGGGGTGAGTGTCGTAAGGACACTGACAGTGGAGCATGCAACGTATAGGGATTGGGTGTCACATGGAAGTAGGTGAACACCGCGTGTCGAGTTTAATACTGGTACGGGCCTCGGTACTAGTTTACATAGAAACTTACCTTACCTTTCTGCTGCATAAGCCATCCGGTTCTTGAAAATAAATCATTGTGAGGGTGGTTTAATACATAGCACACAGGTCTCTAGGGCCTGCACTACACTCTGCCACCTCACTCTTGCATTGGGTCCACCTCATGGCACGTCACCTTAATTCCACGGGGGTGTGGCTCTCTTCCCCCTTCCGCTTCTTGACCCCCGTGGAAATTCCCATATGAAGGGTCCCTTCACCTGCGTATTGTGAATGCAGTGAGATTTTTTAATAGTTATGTTTTGTGTCCTTTTCTCCATGCCTTTGCCCCTTTTGTATTACCTTTACCCTTTTCGTTTCATATTTGAACTTTTCTCATAAATATGCTTCGGTTATTTTTCAGGCACGTGACTTGTCTTACACCGCTTCTCTTCCACCATCCCTTTGATGTTTCGCCTTCTGTCATAACACTCGATACATGGTTTCTAAAGTTTTAATTATAAAATGAATAATCTTAATTAATGATCAACACTATCTTTGAATGGCTGCTGTTCAATTGAACATCCGTCCATTTGCTGTTTTTTTTTTATTTTTTATGTTCGATTTGCGGAAAACTGTTGTTCAATATTTGAATGGCTACTATCCAGTCGAATTGAACAACCTTCGACTGTGTTTTTATTTTTGCTGTTCAATTCACAGAAAGTTGTTTTTCAATATTTGAACTGCTGCCATTTATTCGAATTGAACAGCCATTGGCTATGTTTTTCTTTTTGTTGTTCAATTCATAGACATCTGCCATTCAATCTATGAACGACTACCTCTCAATTGAACAACCATATGCGGTGTTTTTAATTTTTTCTGTTCAATTCATGAATAGCTGCTATTCAGTCTTTGAATGGCCACCGATTCAACCAAAATTGAATAACTATTTTTACATTTTTTTTACTTTGCTATTCAATTTGTGAACAAATGATATTCAATCTTTGAATGGCTATTGTTCAGTCGAACTAAACAACTGTTCGTTGGCGTTTTTATCTTTGCTGTTGAATTTGAGAACAACTGTTGTTCTGTCTTTGAATGGTTGCGGTTCAACCAAATTGAACAACCTTTTGCTGTGTTTTTATTTTTGCTGTTAAATTCATGGAAAATTGTTGTTCAATCTCTGAACGGCTACTGCTCAGTCAAATTGAACAACCTTTTTTGGCATTTTTATTTGTGTTATTCAATTTGTGGACAGCTACTGTTTAGTCTTTGAATGGTTGTCGATTCAACCACAATTGAACATCTGTTTCACGTTTTTAATTTTTCTTTTCGATTCTTGAACAAATGTTGTTCACTTCTTGGATAGCTATTGTTCGATTAAACTAAAAAAAATTTCATTGCTGTGTTTTTATTTTTTCTATTCAATTTGGGAACAGTTGCTGTTCGATCTTTGAATGCCTGTTGTTCATTTGAATTGAACAACCGTTTTTGAGCATTTTTTAATTATGCTGAGAAATCTTAGAACAAATGCTGCTCAATCTCTGAACAACTACTGTCCGACCAACTTAAATAGCCATTCTTTTTTTAATTGAGTAACCTTGAGTAGGGAATGGCAGTTGGAAAAGAGAGAGAAAATGGTAAAATTACAAATATGATGGCCCTTTGGCACTATAACGCTTAAACATGAAGCTGACATTATGCATACATGAAATGAAAGGCTAAGTCACCCACAGTTCAAATATGATATCATACAATACAAGACCTTATGATGATATATATTTTTGCACTATTCGAGTAATATGTACCTACAACATGAAAAAATGGAACAAGGGGTATTAATGGTATTGGCATTTTTTTCTCTTCTTTCACCATCCCTCACTCTTAAGGATTCAATGAGCCTCCCTCTATGTATAAAAAGAAATCATTACGTGTTCATGCAAATATTTAAGAGGATAGGGGTCTCATTACGACCCAACCTACCATGATCACATGGATTTAACAAGTGACATGCCCACAATGGCTACCACACTAGGGTAATGACATTATCATCTACTAGAAGGACATGAGGTCTCATCGCGAGCCGGCCTTATCACTCTGCTACAATTCTAGTGAATGGAATTGTGACTATCTGGCTACCACACCAGCATAGTGACCTCCTTATAGATCAAGATGTTAAAATTTGAAAGGAAGTACTACATTTACATGCAAATCTTAAGACAGGATAGGGGGTCTCATCACGAGCCAACCTACCATGTTCATAAGGGTGTAGAAAGTGACATGCCCATTATGGTCACCACACCAGGGTAATGAACTTCTTAATGACTTAAAGGAAAGGAGGTCTCATCATGAGCCGGCCTGATCACTTTGTTACAACTCTAGTGAGTGGCACCATGGTTATTTTGCCACCATTCTAACATGGTGATCTATCCATAAAATTGGTAAAACAATTATTCTTACATAACGATCCTGGCTCATTTTTCGAGTTAAAATAGCAACCCTATCGAGGCTATGAATGCCTACTGGCAGCAGTGGCTCTGCTTGTGGTATGAAAGTATGCTCCTTCAATAGCCAATTTATTTTATATGCATCTTGTCTTCCATTCTTCGACCACAAGCTATTACTCGAATTAGTAATAATTATGACCTACCATAAGAATAACTAACAAAGATATTTTTAAATATTTTGAACTTTGGGATGACAACGCTAATCATTACTTGAATCAGTCTTGCTTCTGTGATAACTTTTCAGTTGTGTAAGGACATCATATCACAATAATGGCTATGCTATTTCCTCTAGCTTTCCGGTCACTTCCACACAATATACAATTATGAAAAATTCTAAATTTGACCTTTTTACCACATATGTTAGTAATTACTCAACTGCCTGCTCCTTCACATGCATATTATCATTAAAAAATTATAACATTCCCCTTTCTGCATTCAGGAGCTACCAAATCTCTCTTGTACTTGAGGGCATGTGCGCCCTTTCTTTGAGGGAGGGGGTGTAATTTTCCTTAATTCGACAAGCATGTGAGATCCCTACACAAATATCGTTATATGCATCGATAAGACTAGAGGAACACTAAAATTAAGGCATGAAGATTATCTACGCAGAGTCACAATCTCTTTTTCGTTTGCATACAACATCCAGTCGAAACAACAGAGCCAAGAAGAAAAAAAATCTGAGGAAAAGAGCATATCAGCTATGGAAGGAAATACCCTTCGAAGTGAGCCTGCAAAATTTCCAATTTCAGAGGCAGCGAGTGCCATCCTTCAGCGAGCTGGATGGCTGACATATGTACACAGAATATAGTGATTCAACATGATAATTGCAATAGAATTTCTGCAAAATCTGCAGGAAGGGAAAACCAGAGTCAAAGGTCGAACTATACCAATTACAGAGGGAATTATCGTGGAAGTTTTTGGAATACCAGTGCAAGGAGAAATATGGATAGAGAAGCATCTCCTCTTGAGAGAATCAGTAGCAGCATACCAAGACCTGGATGAACCATTGGAATGAAAAAAAAGAGGGATTAACACTACCTCTTTACACCAGCATTGGCAAGAGCTGGCGGCATTCATCCAAAAGTTTATTACATGTGAAGGACATCGGGATGTGGTAAAACCTTGATAGCTCAAAATTCTAGCTGCACTTAAACAAAAAAAATTCAATTAATCTACCTGCCTTTTTAAATTCCGTATTGCATGATACTATTGTTCGATTGAGGAAAGCAAATAATCCCCAAGCAGTGGTTATTCACGAGGGGTTAATAAAAATAATCATCATTCATGAGCTAGATAGGTAGTAGATATAGTGGGATAATTTCGTTAACCCTGGGGCACATGAACCAGAATTAAACCCTAATGAAACCGAAATTGAGCCCCCGGGGTAAATACACCAAGAAGAAAAATGACCCGAACCTCAACGTCAAAGCCAAGTAGGCAAAAACAATCCAAGAGACCCCAAGGAATCTAGAACCTCATGGAGGAAGCAGAACCATCCCATGCACCCTTGCAAGAGTTCAAGGAGGAAATGGCTCGAGTCCTATGAAAAATAAGGACAAACTATGAATCAAGAAACCCATTGGGAGCAGGGGAGCAAGAGGAACTTTTTGATAAATCTGCCACCCCCAGTAGCTCTGGTCACACTAAAATCCTACCTAACCAAGAGGGACCGCGAGATGATGAGCCTCTATCTCCTATCGATAATTATGAAGTGTATAGTGATGGAAAGATAGAGGGGAGATTGGAATCACATGATCATTCAGGTGACGTTGTCCTTGTGGAGTAGAGCACACACATAGAGACAACCCCTCTGTCACCAGGAGGTAGCACCGAATCTCCTATTCAGGACCCTCACATTGAGGTAAATTTTGAAGACCTAATCAGAAACATGATTTTAGACGTTATCCCTCAAAAGGGGAATTCCACTCCCCTACCACCTATTGAAATAAGGACAGGTGAAGATTCAGATGTAAGGAGAAGTGAGAAACTAAGAAGGACCTGCAAGAGATTGAAGAAATTGGTAAAATATATGAGAAAACAACTGAAGAAAGAAATAAGGGCCTGGAAGCCAAAGACAGAAACCTCTATTGTAGGAACTCAAATAGAACCAGTAAATACTGTCGAAAGCAAAATGCAAACTGACTTAGCCAACACTGTGGAAACTAGAATACAAACCAATTTGATAACTACTACTGAAACCAAAATATAGACCAAACTAGTAGACACCACCGAGGTTGAAGTGTAGACAGAAATGGAAAACACCATCAAAGCCTCCACCGAAACTGAGCAGAAGGTTATAGAGGAAAATGAGACCCAAACAGAGGAAGCCCATGCCTATGCCTATCTAGTAGAGAAAGCTGCCAACCAGAAATTACGCAATGAACTAGTGCAAGTGCAACATGAACTAACATAGTGCAGGAAGGAGGTGGTGCCATTACAAGAATATTAGGCACTACTAAAAAA
Organism: Pinus albicaulis; assembly: GCA_034641835.2. Lineage (NCBI taxonomy): Eukaryota > Viridiplantae > Streptophyta > Pinopsida > Pinales > Pinaceae > Pinus > Pinus albicaulis. The sequence goes on along the minus strand of CM076576.1, from coordinate 109,182,689 downwards.
TTTCACTGACCTCTCCTCCATAGAAGATGAGGCATTCGCCCATCTTAGAGGAGAGCAGGCAAAGGTTAAAGTAGTTCAAGAGTAGGTGGAGCAAGCTAAGAAGAAAATCTCTACAATTTTCTCTCTATATAATGATGCGCTATCATGCAGTGATCCAAAAACCAACTATGCCTTGTTCCTAACATAAAGGTATTTACTCTTGAAAGTTAAAGCTATCAGGGTAGGAAAATTCATTACTTTCAGGACCATAGAAGAATTTTTCCATTGTTGTAACGATCAAGATGAGTAGGTCCAACGCCTCTTGTGTGAGCTTTACATGCATAACTTCTTCTTAGAAGAAGAAATAGATAGAAAAAATAGCACCTTCATAGGGGATGTGAAGCTGCAAGCCTTCCATTCATTTGCTAAAAATCAGATCAGGTGGGCCAAAACCTACGACATCTTCCAAAAAAGAGAGCATAGCCTAGATTTATGGGTCAGGGGGGAGCCTACAAAACCCCTGCAACTGATCATCTAGAAAAAAAAATTCATGAGAAGGCAAGGTGTGAGGACCAGGCTTGGACCTATCCATAAAGATATCATAGAAAATGCACGAGAATACTGTGGGGACATTCATGAAGCGGCCTTAGCAGTAGCCCAACAAAGATGGATGGCCTCCACAAACAATGTCAAGAATAGGGAGCCATTTAGTTATAGGAATTTCAAGGTTGTTGCCTCCAAATTCCTTTCATACAACAACCTGGTCTAAATCATGGGGCCTGCCTGGTTGGGATGTAGATACATAAACCCTCTCCTCTGGTATCCTCCTGAGGATTATAATCGCAATTACGAATTACCAGAAGGATCCACAAGCGCTGCCTTTTCACTCATGAAACGAAAATAAGGCTTCAAAGCATACAACGAAAAGGCCTACCCTGCCTACTCGTTAACACAACTACATCTCAATCATATGTTTGCATGAGGACATGCAAATAGGTAAGCAGGGGAGTATGCTGGGCCCAAATTAAGGTATGTTATAACCCTGTAAGTAGTTCAAATTATGTTATAATTTAAGGGGAATTCCTTTTCATATTAACAATAAAGAGAATAAAAGATTATGAAAACGAGAAAAAATAGACTAATGATGAAAATGATGTTTTTGTAATATAAAATTGACTTCTCTTATCTTCGCATGCAGGAAGGCAGAATGGATGGACCAATAGGAAACAAAGTCCAACCGACAGACGCAAACATATGAAATCCTGGTAACTCCCAGCGGCCGGCAGAAGGCAAACAGACGAATTCAAGTCCAAGAACTTAAACGATAGCCACGTGTAGTGGGCTGTAGTTTGGGAAATAATTTTTCATTTTTGAAATCTCCTTTAAAAGGGTGAAGGACAGACGAGAAGGGGAGTCAGAGACAGGGTAGGAAATTCATTCTGTAATAGATGCATCAGAAACAATCTGTCTAATTGTGTTTTTGTAACATCACTGGATGTAATATATAGCTTTGAACAATAATATTTTGAAGTTTTTACTGCGCTAAGGATTCTGGTGGTCTGGGCCCAACATTTGGAAGTTCCACGCAAGTTATCATACTTTGTGCAATTGTAGAACCAATGCTTAAGTATCTAATGCAGTTGTAAAGTATATTTCCATTCAATAAAGCTACAATTCTCTTTCTTCAGGATTGTTAGAAATTGCGTTCTTGAATTAGGACAATGACAATCGTATTTTTTGACTTACGACAATATTTCATTATTAGTAGATAGTTCCAATTCTTTTAATACCATTGCATTTGAGTTACAGATCATAGAATAAGATTATTCCAATATTATCTGTCTTTATGAATTGCATTCTTCTTTTAGCATAACGAAGCGTTCAACCATCAATCAATGTTGACTAATTAAGTCATAAAGAGAATTCCATTGCAAAATTACTTAAATAATTGCTATACGATTTATTTAATTCACTTCAGTTATACTGTTGTTCAATTACTGTTCATCTTAGTTATCGTACTATTCCATTACTACTCAGCTAGTTATACTATTGTTCCATTACTTCTCAGTTAGCTAGACTGTTGATTCAATTCAATTCCATTACTATTTAGCTTAGTTAGATTGTTGTTCCATTCAATTCCATTGTTGTTCAGTTTATTTAGATCGTTGTTGAATTTAATTCAACTAATTGATTTCTCTATATTTTTGTTCGGTTCAGTTAGATTGTTGTTTAATTCCATTAAAATGCAAAATCTTGTTGCTCAATCTTAGGTTAAAAACCAATCCAAGCCACCCCTTGTAGGATAAGAAAACTTAGGAAGCTAGCAAATTCTTCCTCATAAGTGACAAGGAACATATGTTAGATGACCTGACTCACATATATTGTGCCAGCACTCTTGAAATAAAAAAACTTACCCTGGGTTGATAATTAAATGAGAAAGCACTAGATTTGTCAATAAAAAGCCACCTCTTTCAACACCAACATCAGCCCTACCTATTCTATGAATATCTACAACACTATCATGAGATGCTTTGAATGGGAAGGTTTTGGAGGAGAGCTACATCAACATTTTCTAGAATGCAAGATCTATGTGGAGATGGGGCAGCCAAAGGACTCTATGCAAGAGTCATTTCCATCATTTCCTCCTCTTGAAAAGGGAGAAAAATCTATGCACAATTCCATGTATAGAAGAAACATTGATGGTGAAAAATATGATCATGTAATGCAAGCTTCATTTTCTGATTTGACACATTCTTTCACCATGTTTTTGTAGGCCATGACTCCCAAGAGGAGTGTTGTATCATGTAAATCCCATGGCAAACATTGGGCCACTTTAATTTCTGAATTTGGCCACTCCATTGTTGTGCAAAGGGAGATTATTTTTCATGATGGGTGCTTCCCAAAGGCACCAAACATATCTCACATTTTCAGCCATGGCGAGATAACTTGTGCGGAAAGTAAGTGGTGGGGAAACCACTTACCATACCTTGATCTAATGTAGGTAGGAGATGCACTATGCTGGCACCATATGTGGGACTATGACCCACCTCCTCATGCCCAAATTTATGTTTGTGTATATGTAATTATACTTCCATACTTCGATGATATAGTTGTACTTTTCATGGGATTGTATGGAGGGAGGATGGGTAGTTTGTATGTACCACATGGGATGGAAGCTCTCTATGTACCTTATGCTACATGCTTTAGAGAGATTTTTCGACCAACCTTTGTTTCTGTTGAGTTTTTGACTCCTTGTGGGATGGCTTTTATACATCTCATGATGACTTTGGAGGAACATTTCATGGAGGCTTGGATTGGTGAAAAGCTAGCTTATGAGGAGAGCTTGATCTTTGATGGTGTCACCAATGAAGAAGGAGAAGTGTTACAACACTCACCCTATTAGTTGCTTGAGGACAAGAAAATTTTTTGGGGGGAGGAATGTAATATTTCCAATTAGCCCGAGCTAATGGGAATATAAAATTTTGTTTCAATTTCCTGTTTCCATGAATAAAGTGTAAAGGAGGATCAATAAAAATCCTAATAAACAAAATAAATCAGTGCCACATGTGAACATGGAAAAATATCGGCTATTTACATAAGCACACTTAGGTGTGAAAGAGACTAGAGCACCTGACCAAGTCAACTAGGACCAAATCAAGAATGTTGTTTAGATACAGTGAATCTCATAGAGGCACAACGTAGTTTTAGTTGGAGGCTTCTCATGTGAACGCATCTAAATCATTGAGATGGTTTAGGGTTTGACAAGACTTTCATCCTATAAAAGGAAGAGGAGGATAGCAGAAGAAGGTTGTTGAATGTGTATATTTCTGAATATATTGTCTGTTTAGACATATATCATTCTTTGTTGTTTAGCTAAGGATAGTGTTGTTTAGCACTTGGGTGTTCCTATTCGGGAATCCCACCTCTTCCATTAAGGAGCTCTTGGAAGAGTCTTGCTGATATCATCCACTATCAAGCATTTGGCCAAGCTCATCTTCCAACTACAAAGCAGATCCTGTTGAGGGTTTCGTTGTCCTTTTAAGTTGCACCAAGTGGAGGCTAGCGCTGCTCATATCTAGGCCATTCTAGGGCTTCTTTTCAATGGGAAAGTCTTCTATCTCTTGGGAAAGAGAGTTATGAACCTCTGGAGCTGCAATTTCAGATCTTGGCATCAGGCCAACCCAGTGCTTGAACCTACAGCACAATTTTCCTTCCCAGATTACGTTATTTGCAAGAAGGAAGTTGCAGGGTGTTTTGACACACTTTTTGAGGAGAGATCTTTAGTGCTAGGGTTTTGCCCTTCACTATGGTGATCCATGGATTATATTTTTGATCCATGTTTTGTACAGATCTAATCTACTTATATTGTATTCATCTTCAGAAATTTCTGAAGACTACTGTAGATCTATTACTTTAGATCTCAAATCTACTCACTGTGTTGCATGTTTTGATCAAAACCCCAAGGGGATCTTGTAAAGGAGCCTTTCTACTGTACAAATCTGAAATAGATCTGATCTTTTGTACGCAGATCTACTCTAGATATAGAGTGTAATATACACTTGCAGCAGCTAATAAAAATAACATTGTCAAGCCATTTTTCAGTCAATACATGTGTTGTAGCCCTCTTTCTTGAGGAATTTCTTCTATTGTTGTCTTCTACATTCTGTTCTACAATGTATGGGCATCAATATGGATCTTATTTATTGTTGTATAAGTAAATATTGAGCCTTCTTATTGGTCTGCTGTTGTTTCTCTCTAAAACTACGTTATTTTCCTGCAGTACTGTTTCATATTGCTGCAGCCCCATTCTTGGGTGTTTTTTAGCCATAATAGGAGTGGGAGGTCTGTTTACCTCACCTAGTTTGATTTGTTTTTGCTCCCCTTTTGGATTTAGATGATAGATCCCCAGATCTAAGGGATCCAAGGGCTGCAAACTAATTTCATTGCACATAATTCTAAAAAGTGTGTTATTCCAACAGGTATTGCTGAGTGTTCCCATTTGGGGATATTACGTAAAACCACTTTGAACTTCTCAAAATAGTGAAAAAAGATCTGTGCTATGAAAGAAACACATTTTCATAGCACTTTTCATACCACAATCTTTTTACCCATTTTCCTTCAAAATTTAGCTTCCTTTCCTTCACAGTTACTTTGATATTCACTTGATATATCTTCCTTAGAAATTTCAAGTCAAAATACATGGCATTCCCTCCAAAATTTGATAAGAAAAGGGAGAAAACGTTGTTACAACAGTTTTGTAGCACATTTCACCCTTTTTGCACTACATGTGCTACGAAACTGCTATGTAAGCAGTTTTAACTAGTTTTTCTTCAAAATTTGAAACAAAAAGATGCTACAACTTTAGAAAATCACTGGCCTCATAAAAAAAAACAGCTATATGAACTAAAAACATAATATTCATAAAATTTAATCCTCATTTTCCATTTTGAGTTTTCTTTGAATTTGTCATTTTGTACCTCTGCTCTTTAGTTCATCTTGAGACTGTTTTAACCGTAGCTCCAAGTCCTCCACTTGGCCTCTTATCTTTCTATTACTGGCTCTCAAATGGGTGTTGATCACTCTAACAAATTTTTCTTCTTTAATGGATGGAATTTTCAATGTAAAAAACTTCTCTGCACTGTTTGGGATCTATGACCTAGCAAATCTTTGACCTTCCCAAACAGCCTTAATCCTCTTGAATCCTGTCTTTTCAATGCTATGCTTTCTAGCCCTCTTTGTCATAATTTCCATCTCTTGGTTTGCTAGCTTCAACCTTTCTTCCAGTAGTTGACACTCTGTCATGTGTTCCTTTCCCTTCATTATCTTGTTGGCTGCATGCTCCACTATAGGTGATGAGAGATCAACCAACTCTTCATGGACTATGCCTGATTTAATATTTACTTGGATATATTTAATGCCTTCTTGGAGTTTATTTTCATGCCTAGTTAAAGATTTCCTAGCTTGAAAAACAAAAGCTGCATTCTCACCTTCAAATTCCAATTTATTTTCTGATTTCATTTTTCTCTGTTTGGGTTCATCCACTTCAATGAAATCTGCCTGCATGATAGATGATTCTTCTATATCAATTGCATGAAGTATATCATCCAAGTTCCTTTCATCATTGGGCTGTCCTCTGTCACTGAAACAACTTCTTTTCCCTTTGATGCTACTGCTTGACTTCTTGTCTTTCTTTGGATCTCTTGCTTACTGGCCACCTGTTTTTGTTTTGTTTCTTTGACCCTTTCTACTCTCTATTTTGTAGGTGATGGGGTTTATACAACAAGCACTAATGGTTTATCAGTTCTATAGTCAACCTGTTTCCTTGGTTTCAACTTTACGAACCTCTTTGCTTTTGTAACCACTGGTTGACTGGATTCTGCTACTAGTGGTCAAGGATTCCCCTCAATCTTAGGGTTTCTAGCTGGGGTTAGGGTTTCTATTTCAAATACACTCATAAATAAAAAGGAATACCAATCCCTATTTATTTTTTGAAGCTCATTCAAAACTAGTAACTTTATCAAACCATGATGAAACAAAGATATTTCACAGCCATCAGATTTAGCTTGGACTTTGTCAGCCATTTTAGCAAGGCTTCTACACAAGTAAAATGGTAAATCTAATGATATCATACCTATGAAATGCAACAACAGTTTGAAATGATAAGTGTAAGGTTGATGGTACCTGCATTCACATGTGAAATATCTTTGAATTTTGAATAGTAGCTTTGCATAGTTGTCCTTGATACAACTTCTGGGTATTGCATTGTTCAGGCCCATTTCTACATATTCAGGTTTCATAAATTCCTTGCATGGCTCCATGTCAAACCTAAAACCTTTAAACCAAGATTCCTGTCCCTTGGTATCTCTATCATAGCAGCTGTGATCTCAGGCGTAACTGGCATATTTATCATTCCAACTTTGGTAGTGGTTCCACTGAAATGCAAAGCAAACTCTTTGGACACCTGAGTGTGGAAAACCTGCAGCTTTTCACAAATTTGAGACAATCAGATTTACTAAAAGCCTCCATTACCAATTGATCCTCCACAATAGCATTTGCATTCTCAGGGTCATATCTTAGACAATTTCCCCCTCTATGGATCTTCTTCTCCTCTGCCATGTTTCTTCTAAAGAAAACTTGTTAGATTCTCTAAAACCTGTAAAACAACCTCTCTTGATTTGATGAACTGCCTCACTTGATTTGATGAAAAACCTCACTTGATAATGGTGAGAGTTGTCTTTGAATAGAAAAACCACAAAACTTATCCTTACTGCTTCAGAGCTTGGACAACATTTGTGAAGGTAAATGAAACAGAGATGACTCAATTAGGCAAAATATTCGAATTAGAGATGTCACCTTATGACCAAATGATGTTTGATTGATATCCTATCTACTATAGGATAGGTAAGTACATTGAATCTAGTAACTAACTGACTCTCCATACCCTTATCATATCATTCCCCAACTGAAACTGATAGGTCTTGGCTTATTTGACACGATAGCTAAGAAACCGCACTTTCGTAGTGCTCACAGTGTAATTTTCGCACCTTGCGCTATGAAAGTAGCAGCACTTTCGTAGCGAAAAACTCTTTTTTTGAACTAATAATGATATGAAACTATAGATTTGTGGCTAATTGCAGAAAATTAACCCAAAACTTACTTAGATGACCCTTGAATGAAAAAATTTGAACTTTTTGAGTAAGGAATGGACCTATAAAGACCTTATTTAAATTATGATGGTGAACACTAAACCTCTAAAACTATAACATACCCTTAACCATGCTAAAATGACTTTCAAAACTATTTAGGCCATTATCAAAATAGAGTTGACATACCATGTTTTGAATTTTTTTAATTTTTTTGGTGATAACAAATACAAGTTCATGAATGGCCCAAAGAAAGCCTCCACTGCTGCACCCTACAACTTAGCACATATCTAAACGGAATCTGCAATGTAGAAGAAATTTGTAGCTTGGCCAGATGGTAGAATGTGGAAATAATGCTCAAGAACTTCTCCCAAGTAGGAACTCTAAGTCCCCTGAGGATGTAGGTGGGATTTCCACTCAGAAACACCCTTGTGCTAAAAAAAACTGCAATCTTAGCTAAACAGCTGAAGAGAGACAAAAGTATTAACATACTACAGTCAAATAATAATCCAAAACATGATCATAGTGGCTACCATCCCCTTCCTTATATTCTTGGTGAGCGTCCTCATCCTTGGCCACACTCATTAAAGGAAATACTTCCATGCAAAGGATCTCCCTCCAAAACTGCATTGTCCCTCATTGAATGTCCACTACTTCCATACCAGCACTATTGATTTGGTCAAAGTTGACCCAGTCCACATGCTTCTTCCCTCGTTCACACATACGGGAGCTTTATCCAGCTCTTTTTATTCCATCCATTCACATTTGAAGTGGTTTTATTACTAATAAGGATATTTATGGGTCTCCCTACCCTCTTATTCTTCTAACTAAGAAGCAAAATTAGATTTTAATATTCCAATTAGCTACATGCTAATTTAGGAATATTACAATCCTCCCCACCCTAATGTTTCTTTCCCTCAAGAAACTGCAAGGATAGATTTGAAAAATATAGGGAACCTTCATTCCCATGTGAAGCTCTAATCTCCAAGCTATCATCCATATAAAATGAATCACCTTCCAGAATGGTAATTCATAGAAAAAATCCTCCCACATGTTCATGAGAGGCTTCTCCCAAAGACTCAAGTCAATCATATAGATCACTTCATAAAGAAACAAGTGATATACTGTAGCAGCCATATAATGTCCCATGCTCCTCCTGAAGCATGAATAAGTGTGGGAAGTTCCATTCCCAATGGACACATCCAACCAATGTGTCATCCCTCCCATCATGTTCCCAACAATAATAATAATATCATCAATATATGGGATCACAATCAAAGTCATGCTAGCTGCCATGTGTAGCAATGGATAAGGAAAATGGTCCCTCAAGTGCAACCAGCACAATTTTTCTCCTAACTGCATCAAAATATGGCATGATGAGTGGTTTCCCAACCACTTTTTTTCTGCCCCAATCTTCTCACATGCTTGGACAAGGTGTATGATGTATGGTGCAAATTGAGCACACCCTGAATAATATATGATCTCCCCAAGATCTCCTAGGGAGTGGCCATCATCAATAATTCTTATGGCCTCAAGTAGACCATTAATTCTAGAAGAAAGAGTGCCCCCTCTTGGAGAAATTCCTTGCACATGGATGGTAAGGAAATACATATACATAGTAAATGAATCATGCTGTACAAAAATACAATCTTTACCATGTACTTGGTTTAAGCTAGTAAGGTGGCTCATAGATGACCCTCCTCTCACTCTCAATGAGAAAGGAAGTGGCTATGATAACTCTACCAAATAGTTATGTCTCTCCTCATCCTCCAAAAAATCCATGCATCTCATCATATGATGTTGCATCTCCTCTTTAAAGCCTTCCCAAATGAATCCCTCCAGGATCGTACGATATGCTCTTATAAAACCAGTGGGTTTAGAGATCAAACCCTCATTTGCTGCATGAAGTAGGTTATCCTTAAGCTTAGATTATCTAGTCAAGAAGATTCTACTCTGAAAATAGATGACCCTATCTCTCACTGCATATCTCCCATATGATAACTGGCCATCAAACACTCTGCATGGAAAGAGATCCTTGGTGTATTCCACTAACAGTTGGGATCTCTAATATGGATCAATAATGAATAATAACAACGTTTTTGATCTATCATGTGAATCAACTCTCGTGTTTTTGCTCTCTTATTTGACATATCCCATGCCAAATTCATACATCAAGATGTTGCAATCTTCCCTTTGCTGCTCGTCCTGCAGCTGCTCATGCTCTAGTGAAGGTGGAAGTTTTTGGAGGCTAGCCTTCCATGAAAAGTTATCACCCTATTACACCATTTTTTGGTCATCTAACCTACTATCATTAGATGGACCCAAGTACACCATGTAAGACCAATTTTACCCTAAGTAAAATTGCTCTCACTATGTCAAATAACTTAATAAACCACATTTATTAGGTTGTTTATGGTCTAAATAGGAAACGCCAAAAGGAAATATTAAACAAATCTATATTTGTTTGATTTTCCTCATGGAATAATTAATTAAACAATAATTTAATTATTATTCCTCATCATGTTTAACCCAAAACAAAGAAATTAATTAGATAAATCTCTATTTATCTTATTATTTTCTAGGAATAATTATTTAAATCTTATTTAAATAATATTCCTTGTTAAATATGACTAAATCACCCACAGATAATTAAATAAATCATTATTTATTTAATTATCATTCAACCACTTCCTTAAAATGATAAATAAATGATTTATTTATTTATTATTTACAAATAAAGGGATTTGACCCAAGTCAAATACCTTTTCCCTCCAACAAATATAATAAAATATTCCATAAAAGGTGGATCTAGATTTGGTTAATTTTATTTTAATCATGCACCAAGATCTAGAATGACCCAATATTTTGTTATAAATAGGAGGGTTTTTCCTACCATTCTTCACCTTTTGTTGCCTATTAGATCACTCTGGATCTATACACTTGGTCACATTCTACATTATTTGCTGTGTGAGCTCCCTTTGAGTTCTATCTTTGTCTGGGTTTTCTACACCAACAAGAGAGAGAGATTATAGATCTGAAGTGCTGAGGACTTCCAAGAACCCATCCCATTGAGGAGAATTGGAAACATCTTCTTGTTTTCCTCCCAGGTGCCCTTAATCCAAAAAATTCTTTCAAAAATTGTTCTTGTCTTGTCTATTGGATATATGGAGCAAACCCTTCTTTTTACTGCTTAATGTCTTTCTATGTATAGATCTAGTTTTTTGCAGCTCTTTTCTTGATCAACTAACTACAGATCTGAATATATTGGCAGCCAAATTTGATGTTAGGGCTATTAGTTATGCGTAGCTAAATTGGTCTTTTTTCGTACACTTCGACAAAAGATTCATACTAACACACCCATCAAATTTTTTTTGAGTTTGGACGATGTAAGCATGAGTGGCCACCAACCTCTACCAAATATATAATATTCCTCCCAATGTGGAAGTATATTCTGATCCTCCAAAGTCATGGAGTGGTCTCCTTGCACCATTATGGTACCATCCATCTCTTAAACATATTCTCTCAGCCCAAGATGTTTGGTGAGAGTGGGTAATACTGATATTGGGAGGATGTCTCCCTCTCCTTGAACCTATCCCAGACTCTCTGTGCTGTGTCAAGTCCTCCCAAGGTTCTCACCCCTCTTGGATCTATGAGTGGTGCAACTAGATGTGAAGCATCTCTCATTAACTCTTGATCTAGTGGTATCGCAGGTGGAATGCCTCCATGTAATGAGACATCAATGTAAAGATTAGACTGCATATATGATTGGACTACTTGGTCCTTTCTTTCACTTCACAAATCATCTACCTCTTTTGTGCATCAACCTTCTAAAATATATAGGGGTGTGTTCTCTTAATCATATGTTGTTGGCCATCCTCCCTATCTTCTCCTCTCATCTGCAAGGTATCACAATCTATCAATGATGGAACTTATTGCAAGGGTACAATAATTCCTCTCATTGGAGAAATTGCTCCATATCCCTCTTCACGAGGTACTAGATCTGCTCCTGATGTGACAACGCTGTTACTTCTTGCCTTCTCTTCATCATTAATGGAGGTTACCTCGTCATCATTATGAGGCTATTTGTTTTGATCTTCTTTTGAGAAAGAGATCTCCATGTATTCCTTTTGAGAAGAGAGCTCTTCTTGAAGTGGGGATCTTACTTCTAGCAAGGTATTCTGCAAGTTTTTAACCTCCTTAATAAAATTCTAGAATGGAGTTGGGTTTATAGATCCTTCCAACTCATGCAAACGTTTTTTTCATTTAGGCTTGGCTAGCTCAACCAAGGATGTTTCAGAAATTTTTACATCAAATATTTTCACTAACATCCTAGTGAAATTTTCATAAGTAGATATATTTACATGATTCAAGGAATAAGTTTCATAAAACCACCAGGCATAATCCTTACCTTCAAGATGCAGTGCTACTACTCTAATGGCTTCTTCTTTTGAAACTTGGTGTTGCTGCAAATAGGTGTCTAGCTCCTTCACCAAAGCCCTAGCTATACATTTAGGTGACCCATCAAAAGTGATAATCTAGCCAAATCATGTTGCTTGCACCCATTTCTTCTTTTTTGAATGCTAGGTCTTCTATCCTCCTTGATCTCTGAAGCTCTGTGATTGATATTCATACTCTTGAAGATAGTCACCAAGAGTCTCCTCCTTTGGTACATCTCCTTCCTCCATCTCTCTTGCTATGAACATAGGTATGGTAGAGAGTTGTAGATATGGTTGTGTGGCTGAATGCTCACACCCATAATATGAAGAAATAGAGCTTTATTCATTTGAAAATCTTTTAGAGGGACCTTCATGTCTTTCCCTCCTCATTCCCTTAATTTCTATGTTAAGCTCATGCATACTTTGGATAAGAAATTCTGAAAACTTCTTTCCTTCCATTTCTCCAAATAATGGAGACTTTCCTTTGTCTCTTCTGTGAGTCTTCTCCTTTCTGTGAGAATATTCTTCTTCTTCTGACAACATAGATGCAGTGTCTTCACAAGATGAGCCAAAACTATGCTCTGATACCACTATCATATTCCCAAATGGGAAAAACAGCAATATAACTCACAATAATAGAAATGACAGCAAGTATTAACACATTATATATGAGCCAAATGATAGACCCATGTTATTAAGTATAACAACAAAAAATGTATACAATGTATTGGAGAACAAACCCCTCAAGCTAGGCAAGAGAAGCCTCCATCAACCAAAAGCACCAATACATGAGATACAACTGCTAAAAAAAAATTATAAAGCAATTACATCGCAGTTTTAATGGATAATACTACACCTGGAAAATGTAAATGAATGAATCTGAAAATATAATTCTAATACAAAGCCAAAAATGGAGATCTATGCTCCAATACAAATTTCCTAGATAACCCAAGAAGGGTTTCTGGAAATACTCACAATACAAATGGTGAATCTAAATTCCTAGGGCTGAAGGATCACTACAAATGAGGTACAAAGAGGAGGTGGTTGAAACTAATGTAGATATGAATGGAACTCCTCCAATATACTCTCCCATTGAAGGGATGATCCCTTAAATGAAGATGTAACCTCCCAAATATGGCACTGAACCCTCCTTTGTATCTACTCACTAAATAACGCAATTAGGGATTAATACTGCATTGTAGGAGATGATGCTTCCTTGACCTGATGCCAAAATCTAATATGAAGCATAGGGACCTTCTTTACTGATCTCCTAATGGAAATAAATCTTCCTCCACTAAAGACAAGCTCAGAAATGGCCCCAAGAAACCCTCTACTGCTGCACCCTGCAACTCCGCACATATCTAAATAGAATATGCATTGTAGAAGAAAGTTGTAGCTTGGCCAAATTCTGGAATGTGGAAATAATGTGCAAGAACTTCTCCCAATTAGGGAATTTAATTCCCCCAAGGATGAAGGTGGGATTTCCACTTGGAAATTCCCGTGTGCTAAACAACACTGCAATCTTAGCTAAACAGTTGAAGAGAGCCAAAAGTCTAAACGGACCACAGTCAAATAATAATCTGAAACATGATCACAATGGCTACCATCACCTTCCTTGTATTCTTGGTGAGCTTCCTCACCCTTGGCACCACTCATTAAAGGCACTACTTCCATGCAAAGGATCTCCGTCCAAAACTGCGTTCTCCCTCATTGAATGTCCACTACTTCCATACTAGTGCTATTTATTTGGTCAATGCTGACCCAGTCCACATGCTTCTTCCCTTGTTCACACATAGGGGAGATTTATCTAGCTATTTTGATGCCCTCCATTCACATTTGGAGTGGTTTTATTCCTACTAAGGAGATTTACGGGTCTCCCTACCCTCTTATTCTTCTAACTAAGAAGAAAAAATAGATTTTAATATTCCAATTAGCTGCATGCTAATTTAGGAATATTACATAAGTTCTTTATGATCTTACTTTGAATGCACTATGATCTTAGTTGACCTCATCCAAGATCCTCATGATTTCACATTTAAGATCCATGATCTCCACTCTTCCTTCATTTAAGAACAAGGAAAATTTAAGGGGCTAAGATTCGCAAGTGGACTAATTTTCCATGCTTTTTCCAAAATTCAAATTCACTAATTTCCATTTTTTTCTAAAAATTATTTGCCCAAATTTTATAGTACAAAATTATTTTACCTTAAAAATCGCCAGTATTTTATATATACCAATATAAAATCATTATAAATATAAATATTTTTGCAAAAATATCACCAAAAATTTTACAATTTGCATATTAGAGACTAGTAAGATTCGCCAAGGTTTCTAAGCTTTAAGATAAGCTTCCATCCTTAAAATTTTCCCTTTTTAAGAAGTTTCTCCACTACTCCATAATGTAGATCTAGAACCAAAATATCCACATACAAACATCAAAAGTGGATTTTATTCATCTATGGGGTTTGTTGGTCCCTCCACCCTCTTATTTAATTAATTAATTGTTTATTAAGAACTCTAATATTCCAGTAAAGAGATGAAAATTTGGAATATTACAATCCTCCCTACCAAAATGTTTCTTGACCCTAAGAAACTTCCAAAGTAGATGCTATAGCAATTCCCCCCCCTCCAAATAACATCCACTCAAGGAAGGTCTTCCCATCTGTTGCAGTGATTCATGCATGCCCAACACCAAAGTTGCCTCTCTAGAATGTCCAAAGTGACCTCTTAATGTGTAGCTAGATGTCCCTCCTCAATCATGAAGCTCCACATGACAACCATAAGCGGTCCAAAATCCTCCATAATACATGAGATACATAAATATAGATGGTTCCTTCCACCAAAGGAAAGCTCCAACTCATAAAGCATACCTCCATCCCATGCTGCATGAAGTAAAAAGAGACTCTTCATGCCTCCATCCTTTGCCCTGTTGGCTTTGTTGGATCCAAGAATAATCCCAACATTTTGCAAAAGAAGAAGTAGAGACATATGGGTAGACAAATATGTCAAACCATATTCTCCCAATATTAACCACCGCAACAATGTTCCCTGCTGCCACACCAGAACATCAAAATACCAAGTGGGTTGGCCATCTTCCCTCAAGAGAAGCCACCACAACAATACATCTTGTGGCCCCACCACATCATCATCAAACCAAGTATGGTGTGCATACTCCCCAAGTAAGATCCATCAGAGGAATGCCTCTTGCTGCCATCCTCCATTATTATCATGCAAATAAGGGGAGTATGTCAAGCTAAACTCTCCTGAGAGTAGCCATAGCAACAAGATCTCTTGTTGCCTCTTCACATCATTATGTGAATCATGGAGTAACAAAAAAATAATAAATTACATGTGGAATGTCATATCATCCCAATACAAACAAAATCCATCATTACACATTATGAGAGTATTATGTCATATTACAAACAATACAAAATACATAAACATGGGAGATTTCATGTGATGTCCAAACTGTCTCAGGAACAACCAAGGTATACATGCCTTCTTATGCTGCATCATGTCATTGATACACAAGACATGAGTCAAAGAAATATGAGCCATTGGGTAACAACCGTACTCATCCAAGAGCAGCCAGCGCAGGCATGCCTCCTCCTTCATCACATCATTGTTTTTCAAGACATGGATCATGAAAATATGTACTGTTGGGTAGTAACCATACTCACCCAAGAGAAACCAGAACAACCAAGCTTATTTCTGGCCTCTCTCATAGTTCTGCAAGTGGCTTGTCAACCCCTTACTCCACATTAACAACCATTCGTCCTAATGTGGATGATGGATCTCATTCTATAAAAACTTGGTATCATCCCATTGTAGGACACCAACCTCTTCAAACTGTTGAAGAACTTTGCACTGCATGATATTTTGAAGTGCACCTCCATTGACGTCTCTCCATGAGATCCTCTCATAAAAGGCCCAATGGAACCCATAGGGCTCCATACATACCATAGGTAGAGATTCCTCTTTTAGTTGTGAAGAGCTCATCAAGAAAACTTCATCTTGAAAATGGAAATTTCTATCCATCACAAAATGTCCACCATCTATCATCTTTTTCTCCCTGCCTTCATGAGTGAATCTACCTTCAGAATGCTCCAAGAATAATGGGGCCCTCTCATCATCACTGCTACTAAGTGGAAACAATGTAGATCTACAGGGTGATACATGTGCTATCTCATGGCCACAGACAATGCTAAACTCATAGTTTGGCACTATATTGAATAGGATCATGCTCATCCCATCTTCTGAAACTCCACATTTCAACTCAAATGTTTGAATGTAGCTCACAAATGATGAACCGAGATAGCTCTTCATCTCCTCCTTGATCAAATCAAGGGTCCTCTACACAATGATATTGTTATAGGTCAATTTGGGCACCATTCCCAATGACCTGGTTAACTGCACATCATCCCTAGAACCAATGAATAGGGTCTATCATTTACTATGATTTTAGTTATTACATGCCCTAAGACAAAGAACAAGACAAATCATCCATGAATTCCATTGCAAGGTGTCCAAGATTTGAAGTACAAGAATTACACACCTATGAGCTCACCAACGTAGTCTCTCAAGGGGCTAAGTGCTTTGCATATGCAGGTAAACCCACTCAAGGGTGCATTGGTCAAATTGGGACTGAAATTATCATTGTTCCAGAATCTCCACTTGGCCAGTGCCTTCTAGAAGAGTTCGTATGTTTCAAAATTCAAAGACATGTGTCCACTTCACATCTCTAAACTTGGGAACATGTATTTCCTATTATTAGAAAGTCATTGGTTGTGAAACTACCTTCATCTCATCTATAAATTGAGCACATATCCTAGTGCTTGAGAAGGAAGAATTTGAGCAGAGAAATGCTGGTGGAATTTTAATTGAGCAGTTGATTTGAGTGACATTCTATTGGAGAGATGTGCATTGTGATGAGGCTTGGATGCTACTGGAGATGGTGACATCAAATCAATCACTAGGTTCTAACCTCCCCATCTATCCATTAAAAAATATTGATGCCTACTTTCCCACATATGTATCTGTATAAGCTTCTGTCTTTCATATTATGAATTCTTATCTGATGTATATGGTTCATGTTTCATTGATTTAACTAAATAACTTGAATAGGCATCTGTATATTGCTATCTCTTTTCTGTTTAGTGTTCATTCTTGCAGGAAATATTTTGGCGATCTAGCTTAGATTTGAAGCTACAGAAAGAGCGATAGAAGGAGACTTGGAAATGCTTGGACTCCAAGTAAGTTTCTTGATCTATTCTGTGTGTATATTTTCTGTTAGGAAAATTAGTTGAAATTTTTTTAACTTATTGTTCTAGATGAGCACCACATCTAGGGAAGAATGTTTTATCTGTAATCCATAATTCTGCATAACAAATTGGCAAGATTTTCTGTGACCTTCCCTTTCATAGTACTGCTTCTACGTTGTAACCATCAATTCCTAACGAGTCTCTATTTCTGATCAGATCATCTAATCCTTGGTATGGATATTTCATCATTTATCTCCAAACACAAAATTTTTGGCCTGATACCTCTCTCTCTAAAAAATGACGTATTTGATACCAAGCCAAAGATTATCTGATTGTCATTGATACACTTTATCATCGTGCTGTCGATACAATTTTAAAAAGGTGCCTCACTCATGAGGAGGCTGAAAAGTTTTTAAATGACTTTCATGTTGGTGATTGTGGTGGACATTTGTCTGGATACGCTACCACGCAGAAGATACTCCCCGCCGGTTACTTTTGGCTTACCATATTTCGCGACTGCATTCTCGTGGTCAAAAGTTGTCATGCATGCCAGATATTTGATCATAAAATCCGCAAACCACCAGTGCCAATGCATCTTGTTCTCTATGTGGGACCATTTTCGAAACAGGGTATTGACTTCATGACCTGTAACCCTCGTTCATCCTGGGGGCATGGTTATATTATTTTCACAGTAGACTACTTTACCAAATGGGCCCAAGTGATGCTTACATTCAACAACATAAGACAAATAGCTGCATTGTTCTTCTTTAATCATGTTATTGCACAATTTGGGGTCCCACAGACTATAATTACAAATCATGGGAAGCATTTTCGCAACCACATGATGGCGGAATTGACTACCAAGTGAGGATTTTCACATGGTAATTCTACTCCTTATTATCCACAATAAAATGGACAAGTCGAGGTTATCAACAAAATTATTAAATGTATGCTTCAACGAATGATAGGAATTCATAAAAGAAACTAGAATTTGATCCTGTACTCAACCTTGTGGGCGTATCAAACCTCGGTGAGAAACACAACCGGATTTACTCCTTTTCAATTGGTGTATGGTCTGGAAGCTATCTTGCATATCCAATGTGAAATGCCATCATTAAAACTCGCAATCGACTTGTTACCTGACACGCCAGAAGAATAAGCGCGTCTTTTTAACCTCATCCATTTTGATGAAACATGTCATGAAACCCAATTGGCCAATGAAGTGCATAAGAGACGTATCAAGGAGCAACACGACAAAACTGTCCAGTCTCGCATTTTCTCAGAGGGTGACTTGGTCCTTCTTTATGATCAAGAAGTTGATGTAACATGTACAGGGAAATCTGAGCCATTATGGCATGGCCACTATATTTTTGTTACACCATTTTTTGGTCATCTAACCTATTATCATTAGATGGACCCAAGTACACCATGTAAGACAAATTTTACCCTAAGTAAAATTTCTTTCACTATGTAAAATAACTTAATAAAACACATTTATTAGGTTGTTTATGGTCTAAATAGGAAACCCCAAAAGGAAATATTAAACAAATCTATATTTGTTTGATTTTCCTCATGGAATAATTAATTAAACAATAATTTAATTATTATTCATGGTCATATTTAACCCAAAACAAGGAAATCAATTAGATAATTCCTTATTTATCTTATTATTTTCTAGGAATAATTATTTAAACCTTATTTAAATAATATTCCTTGTTAAATATGACTAAATCATATATAAATAATTAAATAAATCATTATTTATTTAATTATCATTCAACCACTTCCTTAAAATAATAAATAAATCATTTATTTATTTATTATTTACAAATAAAGGGATTTGACCCAAGTCAAATACCTTTTCCCTGCAACAAATATGATAAAATATTCCATAAAAGGTGGATCTAGATTTGGTTAATATTATTTTCAATCATACAACAAGATCTAGAATGACCCAATATTTTTTTATAAATAGAAGGGTTTTCCCATTCATTTGTCACCTTTTGTTGCCCATTAGATCACTCTGGATCTATGCTATTGGTCTGACTTTGAGCCATTATCATTGTCACATTCTCCATTATTTGCTTTGTGAGCTCCCTTTGAGTTCTATGTTTGTCTGGGTTTTCTACACCAACAAGAGAGAGAAATGCTAGATCTGAAGCACTGATGACTTTCAAGAACCCATTCCATTGAGGAGAATTGGAAACACCTTTCTTTTTTTCCTCTCAGGTGCCCTTAATATAAAAAATTCTTTCAAAAATATTGTTCTTGTCTTGTCTATTGGATGCATGGAGAAAAACGTTATTTTTACTGCTTAATGTCTTTTTATGCATAGATCTGGATTTGTGCAGCATTTTTCTTGATCAACTAACTGTAGATCTGAAGAAATTGGCAGCAATATTTGATATTAGGGCTATTTGTTATGCATAGATAAAGTGGTCTTTTTTTGTACACTTCAACAAAAGATTCATACTAACAATTGCCGACTCCACACTAGTTTTAAATTACGACCGTTGTCATTTTTCCTATTCCTGCATATCCAGCTGCTTCAAACCCTAGGGTTTCTTTTCAGATTTTTTTTTTAATTTCGTTTTTTACCTATAAAACCCTCAAACATTAAAATTTCTAACTTCTGCATGTTTCTGGCCCTATTGCTCAGGTAACAGACATCAGCTGCAACTGAGACGACAAATTTTTCTGAAATCTGCCGCCGAGACACCCAGAGTTGCAGGTCACACTTTTTGCCCCAAAACTTGTGACCTGGACTGTAGGATGCACTTTTCAGCCCAGAATCTGCGACCTAGACAGAAAACAAGTCAGAACTTGTGACTTGCACTTTTTTCTGCAAATTTTCAGTAATTTTTCAGGGTTTGTCTAAAGCTTCTGTCAAGGTTTTCCAACCTCTGTCTCAGCCCGTTCAGACCTTTTTCTGATATATTTTACTCTACTAAGTGGGAATTTAGCCCCTTGGGGCTTTAGTACCCTCCACTTTTTGTGGAAGAGTTTTAACTGTTTCAGCCTTCTGAATTTTCAGAGTTTCAGCCATTTTTTTTTATAGATCTGATACCTCACTTTCAGATCCCTTTTAGATTAGCTCTTCTCCCTTTCAAATCACCTCATATATTTTTGTTTGGGTTTGCCTCTAGGGTCACCTCCTTGTCCCTTCTACCTTTAGCTGATTTCCTCCTTTCTTGCAGCAAACTTGCCTTTGCCTATTTTTTGTTTTCTGCACCTCTTTCCAGTAGATTTATCCTTTAGATCCCCATCTCTCCCGACCTCAGATCTATTGGCCCCTTTTTAGTGTGTTTTGCCTATATTTTTTCCCTCTTTTAGACTAGTTTTGAGAGACCCACCTTCTTAGGTTAGATCAATGCATTGTTAGCTATTAATTTTCTGTTATTTCAGCATTATATACTGTTCTCTAAAGATTCATTTTCATTTACGTAGCACACTTTTTATTTTACTCTCAAAACATCTAGGTTTAAAAAATTGAAATTAAACACATGCCACACATTGACCCTAAGTGAAGAAGAGCCTGGTTAACACCACCAGGCAAAGAATTTAAAATTCAATTGACACTACACCTTTCTGCCCTTGTTTCGACATTTTAATCACTTGATTCTGCACCTCCCTGCCCTTGTTGGTCATTCTTCTTCCCTTTGTGCCATCATCATTGCACCCCAAAGGCGTATATCCCAGATACATCTTGGCCTTCACCCTCAGTTTCTGGTTGGTCGACTTGCTCCTTCCCGCCGTCATCGAGTTAGTCTTCCCCTGAGTCCGCACTCTGACTCCTCTTATGATTCTTTGGGTTCTACCCCTATTACCTTCACCATGTCTGGTCCAGGGCCTAATGCTAGAGACAACCTTGGCCCTAATGCTAGGACTGTTACTAGCAGAACCGGCACAGGAACTACCTCGACTGTCCCTTTGCTCCCCTATATGGCAGGTCTCAGTCTCCCCGATTTCAATCAGTTGATCAATGATCCTATCCACCACGATGTTGGTTGGCTTTTTATGCCAACCAAGCTCCCCTCCAACATTCCCAAGTTCGAAGGCCTTGCTGGAGAAGATCCCTCCAACCATATCCGATCTTTCCACATGTGGTGTTCATCCAATTCCATTACTGACGATTCCATCCGTCTTAGATTGTTCCAACGCACGCTTACGGGTGAGGCTTCTAAATCGTATGTTGATCAGAATTCCTCTTCCCATACCACCTTTGTGACCATTGCCCAAGCATTCTTATCTTATTTCTAACTCCCTCTCTGATACGACACTGGTACCAAACTCTTGACTTCCTTCCATCAATCATCTGCGACTCACCTTTCCGCTCATGTCCAGGAATGGTGGAGAAGAAGGAGATTATGTCGAGCTCCCACCTTTGAAAATTGGGTCTACATGGACTGGTTCCTTTGATCTCTCTTACCTGCCATCGACAAAGATTTCGCATCCCAGTTCTCTCAAACCGAAGAAGCCGCCCTCCAAATAGCCTTGAAATATGACCTCATCTATGCTCAATCTGGTTATGTTTATCCCGTCCTCCCTGACCTCCCTAGACCCGGGGGCATCTCACTCTACCGACGGTATCGTTGGAGCTCTTCTGCATCCGTATGATCAACCTCCTATGGGCTATGGTTTCCCTCCAGGAGGGGCCAGCACCTTCAACACTTTTCCCCCTCCAGGTAGCATGTATCCAGGATATGGCATGCCTCCTCCTTTTTCCCAACCTCCTTCTTACCTCAAATTTTCCCATCCTAACCATTATCCTTATCTACCGCCTAGTGCCTCGGCTCCTCTAGCATTTGCACCTCCATGTCCCTTGCCTTCTCAACCCCAGCAACAACAAATACCACTCCCCCTGGGAGAAGTATTTGCACAACAGGGTGCGACTAATCCTCCTTCTTATTAAATAAAGAGGAAAGGCAATCAAAATAAATCTTCCCCTGGTAATCGTGGACCCAATCCCTCAGGTATTGACTCTAACACTGCTAACGAGCAACAGGGAACTCAACCCAAGCTGGATAGGCCTCTTCGTACAAATAAGCCTTGTTTGTGTTGCGGTGTTTACGGTAATTACACTCATGATTGTCCCCTATTACCACAAATGCGGTAGATGTGGGAGTCTCAGGCTACATTGAGAGGACATCATGCCTCCCCTACAGTTCCCCCCAATGCGGCTACTTCTGAACCGTCTGTGTTTACCAATTGTTTCCCTTAGCAAGGATTCATGGCTACCCAACCACCTCATGCACCAGTAACAACTCAACCTTCCCCTTCTGGTTCCTCTGATTACCAGATTCTCATGATGAACTCTAACTAACCTCTAATTGTTGACCTTAACCTTCAAACTCGATATCGTCAGTACCCCAAGCCTCCCACTTCGTCTGTCCCCGAGTCACCTTCTTCAGGTCCTACGGAGCCTCTTTTGATACCAAATGGTCCTTTACATATCCCTTAGCCCAAATTTGAGGTTTATACCAAGGTTCATAAAGGCCCATTACTCCGAAATGTTGCCTCTGGTCGAGCTGCTCAATCGTATAGCATAGTAGATGATTTGGCACAGTCTCCTACTGCCATTTCAACACTGGAAATCCTCCAGTCGTGTCCTTCTCAAAGGAAGGTTCTATTATCCACCATGGCTACTGTGGATCCTGTTGATGACCAATTGATTGTTTTCGACACCCATGAGTTAGACCATCCTCCCCTTCGTACTTCTGTTTCTTTCCAAATCCCAGTCAAAATCTAGAATGCTAACGTGTCTCGGTGTATTATTGATGAGGGGGCATCTACCTGTGTGATGTTTTCTTCGGTTTGGAAAAAACTCGGATCTCCTGAGCTGGCCCCTTCCACAATCACCCTTCGTGCATGGGATGGCCATGCCTCCCAGCCCATTGGCCTGTTCCGTAATTGTCCTATCACTCTTGCGGGAAAAATTGTTTGCGTTGACGTTGAAGTCATCGACACCCCTCTTGATTATAACATTTTTTTGGGGTGTAGCTACACCTATGCCATGTTTGTTGTCCCATCCGTGGTCCACCGCAAGATGTTTTTCCCTCACAATGGAAAGATATTCACCATTGACTGGTTGACATATCATGAGCCGAAATCTTAGACCTCCCCTGAGTCGACCATATATTATGTAGCCAATAAGAAAACCGTCGATTCTTTGACCAGTGTCTCCCCCGACGTCTACAAAGACTCCTCCTTGCTTGGAATCTTCCCTGGTCTTCATCCTCCTCCTGTCTCTGATCCCATCTTGGCGAATGTTTGCATGATGCAATCGTCTTGGGCTGACCTTAAGTGGCCCGCTTCAGCTAGTCAGCAACCTCAACCTCACCCAGTACAACCTGCTCCTAGCCCTTCGCCTCAGCCAGCCGGACCTCTTCCTTCTGGACCTTCTCATCTTGTTGGTACCCATGAGCCTCTCTACCCTCCTAGGTCGGTTCCCCTAGGTCTCAACCATCTTGGAGCCGTCCCTCCTGGCCATTACCCCACTGGTCAGATACCTTTCCTTGCTCCCCCTCCTGGATTCTATTTGGTCCCCATCATGGCCACCCTTTCCCTCCTTAATTTGACCCTAGGAATTCCCATCTGGTAGCTTGACCCTCTAGCCACTACCCCACCAGGTCACCCCAAAATTTACCTTGCTTTGATACCATTTCAACTGGTTCCCCTAGCTTCTTCCGTCACTACAGTGCCACCCACACCTCAACAGGATCCTTCTCCTATTGTGCAAGCTCCGGGAAAGAAAGGCAAAGCTCGCAAGGGGGCATCAAAATACAAGGCCAACCCGACTAACCCTACCCATCCTCCACTCACCAAACCTTGTGCCTTATGTGATGGCATCCATCATACCACCCATACTTGTCCCGAGTTGCTCCATATTAAACACATGGTTAAAGTCGCGTTCCCTGAGTCTACGGTCCCTAAACCATTTATTTCTTCCTCGTCCGCAGCCAAGAACCCAAATACTCTTTGCACCAACAGACCATGTGCTCTGTGTGGTGTCCATGGACATTATTCCCACCATTCTCCTCACCTAACACATTACTGAGACTCTTTACAGGTCATTCGCGAGTATGAGGCTGAACAAAATCAATTCGCCTCTCCCATCCTCATGCAGTATGCGTCAGGTCAGCTTGAGGATCCCTCTGCTACCATTAAAATTCCCCCCCTGATGTTGAGATGATGGAACCTACCACCCCCATCCTCTACCTATCATCATCTGTGCAACCCTTAGACTACATTTCCTCTGAATCCCCTCCTTCTGTTTTGCGTGATTACCCCTCCTTCAGCGACATTCTTGGGCTCCACATCATTTGACCATCTTTTTACCTGTTCTTCTGTCATCCCCCATGACGATCTGTATGTGAGCCTCTCTTCCCATGCTGATGATTTAGGTAGCTTTGCAACGTCATGTGGTTTCCCTGACCTTTTCTTTCCCACCCATAATCGGGATGATACCATCTATATCTATGATGTTCTCCGCAACATGAGAACCAGCTATCCCTCCCATAGCCCTCATACATCACCCCCTAGTCGGTTTATGAGTCATAGCCATCCTACCCAGACTATTCCTTCCCGTAGTTGTCGTTTGATGTCTACTATACACTCACATTGCCATCATTGTTCTTCCACCTCCCATTTATTGTCTTCTGACACTCTTCTGCAGGACCTCCCATCCACACCCTATATCAGCTACACCGATGGTGTAAGTCGCTATTCCTAGAATCTAGCCTCGGCAGCTTGGGCCATTTTTACCCCCTTGCATACCGTCGTTCTCTCCAATGGGATCTACATTAGTGCTGCCACCAATAATCAAGCCAAATATGATGCAGTGCGTGGTCTTTTAGCCGATGCCCTCTCTCATCGCATCCTCCATCTGCATGTCCGTTTAGATTCCCTGCTTCTTGTCATGCAACTCAATGGTGTCTATCGTGTGCATAATCCTATCCTTTTTAGATGATATTTATGAGTGAAACTTTTGATACGTGAATTTAGAGTCATTACTTTCAGTCATGTACCCAGAGAACAAAATCACTACATAGATAGCATTGCAAACCATGTCCTAGATTTGCATTTATCACACACATTTCCCACAAGACAATAACATTCAAAATCATCAAAATGATGCATATCCATAATATGTGTCATACAACATGTTTTTAGAGTCCATCTACTCTGATACATATGACATGCCCATAGCATGTTACAAAAAAAACAAAACTCAAAACTGGGGGGCACCACTTGCCCCTACATACACACTAGGGGGCACCACCTACCCCACATCTAATCACTATCTGGAGGATCTCGAGCAGTGGCTCTACTCCGCCAGCCTAAGTAGATCACCACAATCTGACCGGCCATTGCCATGAACACGCATGACCTCGCCATTTCGAGGTAGCCCAATACATAGCCCATGTCTTTGATGGTCTAAGGCATGTAACCCCACTTTCTGACAAGATGTAACCCCTCACATCTCGACAATGTCCTCTGAGGCCGGTCATATCCTTATTACCCGTATGAGAAACAAGGCCCTGTACCACTTGAGTTCAAAACTCTGTGGGTGACCCATATATCCGACCTTGATTTTCTGAAGACTATATCCCCTTGTCTGAAGCATAAGAATAGTGCACACCTGTTCTGTTTCGCCCGCATAAAATATTTGTCATGACACTTACCGTAGACTACATACTCGACGGTGGTAACGGTCTAGATCTCCTGATAACTCCTTCTATAGGGATAGTCATCTATGTACAACTTCATCTGATCCCAATGGGCAAAGAACTTTGATCGGAACACCTGCCTGACTGCCCCTCTTCCTCCTCTACATAGTAAGCACCCCCACTGGTGCATCCTAGGGTCTCTCAGACCCCCATCTGGTAGCTATACACGAGGTCGCAAGGTTAGGATCTTCTCGAAAAAGAAGGAGAAAAATACAGTCCCATAGGAGCAATCATGGTTCACTTGCCACTTGCAAAGCGACAACTGTCATTTCAATGACACCAACATCATTTGGGCCCACCCATAGTAGTTCTCACTCAACACTTTTTCCACAATCATCATCTACCCCCCAGTGATGTGATGGAGCGCCTGGCTGCCCAGGATCCACAAGATTGCCGCTGCCACTGTACGGGTCTCTAACCTCTCTAGATTCCCAATCGATATTCAAGTCCCTTTGACTTGGAGGCCTAGTTGAAAATGTCACTCTACAAACTCCATGATGTTTCGCCCTCGTGGTAACACTAGCTATGTATTTCCCACCATCCCAAGTGGCGGGAGACTAGTCAGGAAATATAGATCTTGGACTGTCAACTCGATCCTGTGCCCCTGCACTATAAAGACCTGGTGATCTAGATCCCAATAACTGACAATCCGGGCCAACAAGGGCTCCCCAGCTCTCATCAGAGGGTTCTCCATGAATTTCAAAACCCAAAACCTGGCCAGTGCACGACGGACACCTTGATCCGCTTGGATCTCTGACCGTAATGTACCCAGGTCTCTCTCTCTCCAGTTGATCCATATATCTACCATATCTGCACAAAAAAACCATCTTTGATAGTATACAGATAGGAAAAACTGTATCCAATTACAAAAAACCCAACTCCCATCTCATAACAGCACTGAAATCACCTCCATCTGACAGGTTGCACTTTTTGGCCAAACCTTGGGGTAAGTCACACCTTTTAGGCCAAAACCTACTTCCCAGGTCATATTTTTTGGCCCAAATAGTGCGACCCAGCCATGAAGATGAGGGAGGGGTTGTTCCTAAGATTTAGGACCCTAATCTAAACTTTCAATCCATAAAAAAGAAAGAGTAGGTTTAGGCCTCTTACCTGCAAGTGACGAATCTAGATTCCAATGGTCAGTTTGTCCGCTACGATCGTCGCAAGATTTAGGGCCTTCTCTCATTTCTACATTCACCACAAATACACAAGAAAATGAATGGATTTGGAGGGAAAATGCCTTATTAGAAGCAAAACCCCAGATTTTTCTTTCGCCCGCTATGACCAAACCATTGCCCCGTTTGACACACCATCTGCACCGTTGGAAAGCTCTTGTCGAGCACTCAAATGGGTATCTATTATTTTTTCATGATTTTATACTTCACCCGGACCCATTTTGTCTACGAAGGGTCTATTCGCCTCTCCTCCATATTGAATTTCTTCACTTACAATGCTTTTACTAGGGGCATCACTCTGCCTCCTTAGTTGTCCTTGTTCGTGTTGATTTTTGTCATGAGTTACCCTCATATACTCATGTTTTTATGGTCCCCCACTTGGACCTTTACTGTGTGGCAGCACCATTGAGGTTCCCTTGTTTAGAGCATCAGAGTTGAGTCCTCATCACATTCATGGAGTATATCTTGAGTCCCTTTGTATCCCGATATAGTCCTCCATCCTTCATTGCTTGGTCTCTCTCTCGCATCGCACATTATGGCCTTCAGTCCCATTTTACCCTATCCCTCATGATATTGTGTCAGTCGCTGCCAGGTCATCCATGCCCTTTATGATTTAACAAGGGAATTCGTCCATTCGCTACTCAGTTCCCCCCATTTCATCATCATCATTGGTGTCAATCTATCAGTTTCTCTACTATTTTCTCTCGTGCCTTAGTTGAGGATTCCTTATTGCCTCACCTATGGAAGACCTCCTTTTGTCGACATTAGCTCATTCATTCCAAAAGACAGGTGTAGAGGGATGTGTACCTTGGTTCCAGCTTCCACTCTTGTTCGGTGCCCCGGATCAGGAAAAGGGACTACTTATTTCCCTTTGACTTGGTTGTTTCTCAGCCACAAATCCTTTCATCATGATCGAGATACGTATACTTGATGGTTCTGTGATGCAGCAACTAATATCGGTGATTCCTAGGTGTGTGTGAGATGTCCCAAACCTCATGAGGGGGTGGCCCTCCAGGTAGCCCCCCACATGCCCGGATGACCTCTTCATTGCATCTTTTGATGCAGCTCCATATATTTGATGATGTCAGCCTTAGCTGCTTGCAGTGCCTCTTTGATTTGCATGTATCAGTCATATTTTACGAGCCCTTCCCCATTAATAGGGGGCATTTGGGTTGTATTTGTATCTCATGTACTTATATATTATTGTACAAGTCCTGGCTGTTATCCCAGGCATAGCTTGTATGTGGGATTTATCATTATATCTCTTATCTAGCTCATGTTTATGCCAGCATGTACTTTACAGTTCAGTCCCTTATTTACTGGACACACTATTCTTTTGTACTTTGTCTCGGCGGGCATAGGTAAGCCTCCCCCGCCTCCTTTAGCACAGGTACCCTCTCATAAAAAGAGACTTGTTGCACCTGTAAGTCTCATCTCCTTAAGGTCTAGTTCTTTAGACCATCACACTACCTTACGTTTCTCTCTCTAAATTCCCTTTTTATGTCTGGTGATTTAGTTCTTACAACGTACTTCGGTCATACAATTTTCTCCTAACACTCGCACACTGGGGGGAAATCTGTTACACCATTTTTTGGTCATCTAACCTATTAGCATTAGATGGACCCAAGTACACCATGTAAGACCAATTTTACCCTAAGTAAAATTTCTTTCACTATGTAAAATAACTTAATAAAACACATTTATTAGGTTTTTTATGGTCTAAACAGAAAACCCCAAAAGGAAATATTAAACAAATCTATATTTGTTTGATTTTCCTCATGGAATAATTAATTAAACAATAATTTAATTATTATTCCTGGTCATATTTAACCCAAAACAAGGAAATCAATTAGATAAATCCTTATTTATCTTATTATTTTCTAGGAATAATTATTTAAACCTTATTTAAATAATATTCCTTGTTAAATATGACTAAATCATTTATAAATAATTAAATAAATCATTATTTATTTAGTTATCATTCAACCACTTCCTTAAAATAATAAATAAATCATTTATTTATTTATTATTTACAAATAAAGGGATTTGACCCAAGTCAAATACCTTTTCCCTCCAACAAATATAATAAAATATTCCATAAAAGGTGGATCTAGATTTGGTTAATATTATTTTAAATCATACACCAAGATCTAGAATGACCCAATATTTTTTTATAAATATAAGGGTTTTCCCATTCATTTGTCACCTTTTGTTGCCCATTAGATCACTCTGGATCTATGCTATTGGTATGAATTTGAGCCATTATCATTTTCACATTCTCCATTATTTGTATTGTGAGCTCCCTTTGAGTTCTATGTTTGCCTGGGTTTTCTACACCAACAAGAGAGAGAAATGCTAGATCTGAAGCGCTGAGGACTTTCAGGAACCCATCCCATTGAGGAGAATTGGAAACACCTTTCTTGTTTTCCTCTCAGGTGCCCTTAATATAAAAAATTCTTTCAAAAATATTGTTCTTGTCTTGTCTATTGGATGCATGGAGAAAAACCTTATTTTTACTACTTAATGTCTTTTTATGCATAGATCTGGATTTGTGCAGCATTTGTCTTGATCAACTAACCACAGATTTGAAGATATTGGCACCCATATTTGATGTTAGGGCTATTTGTTATGCGTAGCTAAAGTGGTACTTTTTCGTACACTTCGACAAAAGATTCATACTAACAATTTTCAAAAGAGTTCTTGCTAAGGGTGCCTATGAGTTGGTGGATTACGATGGAATTCTATTAGCGTAGCCCATAAATGGGTTGTATTTGAAATTTTACTATTCTTAATCATGAGTGTAGTGATTTTTTGTATTATATTTTATATATATGATGTTGAGTTGCATTCATTTTCTTAGTTTGTTTCTTAGAGTTTTCTTGACATTAGTAATCCACTTTACATTTCGTCGTAAATGTCTGAATCTTTGGAACCATTTGTTGGATATGCTAATGGTGCTAGTCGTAGTACATAGAATCTATCCTCTGTAGCGTGGGCCATTTTTTCTCTGAACGACGAGTTAGTGATTTTTCAAGGGATTTTTATCAGTAGATAGAAAAACAATATTGATGAGTATAGCACATTGATCGAACTTCTCTCTGATGCCATTTCATTTGGTATTAACCACAATATTGTAAGATTACGCACACAACTTGTGGTATTACAACTTGCTACTATTTATACTGTTAGAAATCCAACACTGCATTGTTTGTTCCTAAGAGTTTGAATTTTGGAAAGATACTTTGATTTTATTCAATATCAACACATTTATATAAATTTGAACACATTAAAATATTCTTTAGCTAATAAAGTTTTAGACAAACATTTGCAACACATGTAAAGAAAAAATTCACATAATTGAATAGGATTGCACAACAAACATAGGAAAACACTGAAATAAAATATATAGATAGTTATAGGCTTTTTACAAATATTTGTGCCCAAGACACATTGGTCATATGACCTCAAAATGTATGCAACGTGTCAAAAGTAAACTAGTGGTGCTCATGGTAACATGCTACAGATCTAGCTATCCTACAAATTAACCAAATCCAATGGTTAGGGATGCCTATAGTGTGGCACTGCAATCACATGGGTAACTCTTCGATCCGAAAATTCAGAATCCTAAATCTCAATACCTCTATGTGTTGCTGAAGCCGAGACAGAGTCTCAGCCATGTCTAAATCCTGAAGGACTGCTATACCAATAGCCCTCTCTGCTGGCTCATCTGCTCCATGCTCTGGTTCCTCCACCGGTTGAACATGACCAACATCTGTATTACATAAGAAATTTAGTTTAGTCTCGGGAAAACATAAAAATACAAAAACATTGTATAAACCTTAGAAAAATAAAAAACATGGTCAATACATTCCTACCTATTACACCCCACTGAGCACCTTCTAGTAAAGCTAAATCTGAATATCCTCAGAAATCAAGGGCTACGTATGCATACTCATCGATGGAGACAACTTGTCGCCCAAACTAGGCAAAGAATGTAGTCGAGAACACAATGAACAATTGACCTGAATGCATACCCATTAGTTCTACCCATATCTGCATCCTCGGATCTCTAGGGTTAGACACGCCCAGTGTCACATGCTGTGGCTGCATCAGTGGAATCCATTCTAAGTCAAATGAGCTAAGGATTGAACCATAACTAATTTTTTTCTTACTTCCTCCCTTTGCCTTGTTTAGTTTTTCTTTTACCTGAGAAAGTACAGCTTTAGACTAGTTGAATACTGTTGGCTCCATCCAATCTAGCGCATACTGCATATATGATCTATTCGCTACATGTAGTGTAACAGTGCCATCAATTTTTGTACTCATGAAAAGGATGGTTCTCAAATGAAAATCTCGAATTTCACGAATGTTTATTTTCCCATGTTTTGTTGGCTCTGCCGGATATAAATACTGTAAGACATAATCTCTCACAATCTCTCCTCCAAGGGCAGACCCTGAGAGTGAAATAGGTAGGCCTCTCCTACACACACCTATGAGAAAATATACATCCTCTACTATAATAGGAACCACTTTTTTCCTAATATGAAATGCCTCGATAGCTGGATCCCATGCTCCAACTAAGAACTCCAAACGGTTCTTTTTTTTGCCTCATCCTTGACAAACAGAAGTACTTTAACAAGCCACAATCCCTTAAATATCTTACTATTCCTGGATCATTTAGGGCAATAATATCCTATTCTTCATGCTCGTTTTCCTTCCATGTAATCAACATTATAGTATGATGAAATCCTGAAATATAACTGTAAGACTCATTAGACTCCTTTAAATGTAAAAAATTAGACAAATTTTGAGCATAATGTAAGAAAAAAAAATTAATATTGCACCCAAACGCAATCTTGAACAAGGGATAGTGCATTGCATATGTAGCTAGACTCCAATTTAGGTGCTTCATAATGCAATTTTCGATGCTCAAAGGTGCGTTTCCCTATTTGGAAGCAAAATTTACCCTATGGGCCTCAAAACCTTAAAAATTTGCAATGAAGGAATGAAATGGTTACTGAAGGAAAGAGAGGGTTCATGACACTAACCTGGATCAAACGGGAATGAAAATCATCCACAAAATAGATCGTAATCAACAACTGAAGTTTGGGGGAAAAAACAGGTTCAGAGCTCCAAAATGCAAATGGTAACTATTTAATGGTAAAAATGAACAATAAAACTCTTTTTAATAGTCATTTAATTATTTGCAAATCATATTTATTATTGTGACTATGGTTTATTATATTTTTTAATCATGAAACATGTAGTTTCAATCCATTTGATGTTGTTATGAACAAGTTTTACAACTGATGAACATATTAGTCGTGTTGATTTATTTCAAGAATGATTTGACCACAAAGCATACTTTTATCCTTATTTTTTGAGCTTTGTTAAAAATGAAAAAGGATTTGAAGTGCATTTTTATCTATTTTTCAAGATTCGATAACAACGAAAAGTGAACCCTTGGAGTCTTCTTGTAGCTCTTTTCAAACTCCGATAATATAAAAATATTGTCGAGCAGTTGTCTTTTCGAGCTCGTAAAAGTAAATGAATTGATATCTACTCAGTATAAGTTTAACCCTTTTCCAGACTGAGATAGATTATTTATGAAAAAGAAATACCTTGGTCAAACATGACTCAATATGTTCTCTCAGATATTATTTTACACTTTTTCGGATTTGAGAAAACAATTTACGAAAAAACTTATCAAGTTTTATTTCTTCCTCTTTTTAAAACTCTCTAAATATGAAAGAGGACCAAGGTGTCATTATCGTTAGGCTCGTTAAAACATAAAATAGCGACGAGATTGTCAATCATGGCAAGAATCGAGTTTCATTCATTGCTAGACTCGATAAATTATTAAATAGCGATACATTATTTTCCTGAGGGTTGAATTATAGATCAAGCATATGTTATCCTCCTCGATCTTGTTAAGAAATAAAGAGGTACTGGTCAACAAATGCCTGGGGGAAATTTGGGAAAGTAAACATAAATTTTTACAGTAGCAGGTCACTCTTAAAAATCACACTTCACTCCATCATTGTGACTATTTTGGTTGGGTAATATTCTTGATGGTTTATTCATACCCATGGTTCATCATACCTTCACTTCAGTTTTGGGTCAATGCTTCCAACTCATCTCAGTGTCGCCGATATGTTCAAGAGAAGTCATCCAGTGAATACTAATCCTTCTGCAATACATATAAACCTTTATTCTCATGATAGTCATCCCTGAACATTGCTATATCAATTCATACCTTTGTCTCTGAAATCAGTAACTTCTGTTTCAAAATAAAGTGACTTCCTGTTGATGAAAATTCATTATCCAGGAAGTTCACTTAGAAACATCATATTCCAGTACCATGAGGCTTGTTGGAGCATCGAAAAGATCATCGCTTTTGGACTTTTGACTGAAAGATTTTGTTTGACGTTCGACATCAAATCATCTATTCACGGCTTACAAAATTTACTACAGTACCTTGAGAGCCATTGACATCAATGGTGGTTCCCTCACGTTTGTTAACAAATCACATCATTGGCTGGTAATCAAATGATGTCTTACCATATTTGACTACAAATCATATATTCACATGGCTAGAGTTGTACCCAAATGATCAAGTGAACGAGATAAGAATACCCCAGATCTATTTTCAGCCATCCAAGTTTCCATTTCATGATTTTTGTACACATCATCTGTATGGTGACCTTACATACATATCGTCATCCGAACATGGGCCTAAATCTGTACGCATGTTTTTATAGGGAAACATTCCAACATAGATGACTTTCTGAACTATGTACATGTTATTAGATAGTTTATGTGCTAAGCATGGGAATGCCTTCCCTCATTAATTCATGATCAAGAGGATACATCATGATGTAATGTATTGTAAGATTGATGCAGGTTGCCACTCCAATTCAGCTCTAGCCCATCACAGTGTAAAGCATCTCATACAAAAAATATTTTTATTGTTATTCTAACCTCATGATTTAGGGGGAAATTGTTATAGGTCAATTTGGGCACCATTCCTAATGACCTGGTTAACTGGAAATCATCCCTAGAACCAATGAATAGGGTCTATCATTCCCTATCATTTTAGTTGCTACATGCCATAAGACAAAGAAAAAGACAAATCATTCATGACTTCCATTGAAAGGTTTCCAAGATTTGAAGTACATGAATTAAACACCTATGAGCTCACCAACGTAGTCTCTCAAGGGGATAAGTGCTTTTCACATGCAGGTAACCCCACTCAAGGGTGACTTGCAAAGTACTTCCTGACACTGAAGGGTGTGTTGGTCAAATTAGGAGTGAAATTCTCATTGTTTTTAAATCTCCACTTGGCCAGTGCCTTCTACAAGAGTGCATATGTGTCAAACTTCGAATCCATGTGTCCACTTCACATCTCTAAACTTGGGAACATGTATTGTCTATTATTAGAATTTCATTGATTGTGAAACTACCTTTAGCTCATCTATAAATTGAGCACAAATCCTAGTGCTTGAGAAGGAAGAATTTGAGTAGAGAACTGCTGGTGGAATTTAAATTGAGGATTTGATTTGAGTGACATGCTGCTAGAGGGATGTGCATTGTGATGAGGCTTGGATGCTACTAGAGATGGTGACATCAAATCAATCACTGGGTTGTAACCTCCCCTTCTATCCATTAATAAAGATTTCTACTTACTTTCCCACATATGTGTCTATATAAGCTTTTGTATTTCATATTATGAATTCTTATCTGATGTATGTGGTTCATGTTTCATTGATTTAAATGAATAACTTGAATAGACATATGTATATTTCTATCTCTTTTTTGTTTAGTGTTCATTCTTGCAGGAAATATTTTGGCGATCTAGCTTGGATTTGAAGCTACAACAAGAGCGACAGAAGGATACTTGGAAACTCTTGGACTCCAAGTAAGTTTCTTGATCTATTCTGTGTGTGTATTTACTATTAGGAAAATTAGTTGCAAAGTCTTTAACCTGTTGTTCTAGATGAGCACCACATCTAGGGAAGAATGTTTTATCTGTAATCCATAATTTTGCATAACAGATATGTTGCTGCTTCAAATCAACATGTTGTTCTAATCCTTGGTCATCCAATGGCCTTGATGGCATGTTCTCACAAGTTTCAATATGAGGTACTGAAAAAATATGAGATGAAATTGGATGCTTACCTTGGATCAATTGATACTCAGAAAAATCTTGCAAGATCATAAGAGTTTCCTTCTCTGGTGCAATGATCTCTCCAACTGATGGTAAGAGTGATGGCTGCGTCTCTACCAATGTACCATCATTGGAATCTACCTCCTCTTCCTTATGCATCTCTTGGATCATGCATGGGACTCTATATGTCAAGAGATTAAGACTCTCTTGCAAAGATGTAAGTGTCTCTCCTCCTGATACAAGTACTTCTGCAGTTGGTTGCAAATTTAGTGACTCTTCATCCAAAGTGAAAAGAGTGACATTATCCTTTGATTCCTTAGGAAATTTCTCTTTGTGAAATGTCTCTCGTTTCCTTATATCAAAATTCTTTGTTAACTTTTGAAATAAATCTAACTATTTAATCACCGTAGCATGCTCCATGTGGCCAAACCACCAATCATTGGATTCACCCTGAAGATGAAGTGCTGCAATCTAAACAACCTCTCTTTTAGCTACAGGAAGTAGCCTAAAGAATGCGTCTAACTCTTTCCTCCAAGAATTTGCAGTGCTTGAGGAAGATCCATCAAATGTAGGAAAATATAATATATTCTGCCTCTTCCTTCTGGTGCTACTATAGGATTGTTGAGTTATATAAATCACTATTAAATGGATAAACAAAACACATTAATTATCAATCTATGAATGTCTATTTATTCCAATGGCAGTTTCACCGTCTATGCCGATACACCAACCAGAAGCAATTACAAAGAAAATAAATCGTTGCTGAAGTAAATGCTGGAAATAAATCACTCATGTAGAAATAAAAGGATATACAAGATTGGAATCACACTTCAATTAATCTGTTCTAGCACGCCACGCAATAAGTACGCATTTGGTCTCTCTAATATCATATGTGCAACATCATATAAGGTATTGAAATTGAAGCGGATATATTCTCAGCTGAACAACAGTAACAACACTCTATTGATACATAAATTGAAATATAATTACATATACACAAATATTTTAATCACTGCAATCCCTGCTAAGAAGGAGGCCCCTTCCTCCCTAGCAGGGCGAGGGTAGAGGAATAACTTAACAAAAACTAAATATTGCAACTAGCTATTATTCTAGTGGCCTATTTTGTCATTTCTAAATCTATTTAAACTCAACGACTGGATCTGATCTCTCACCTAGTCCTGATGATGAACCACACTAGTTGGTTCAAAACATGTCGACATTGTTCATTGTAATGTGATTATTACTGAAATATTTCTTCATAATGAAACTAAATAGAATAACTCATGTAACAAAAATAATAGGATAGTTTGTATTAATCTAAACACAATTATAGAGCCAAAATAATGTTGTTCTCTACTAACCTCTCAACCACCAGGGCTGAGAACTATAAAGTGGTTACATCATAAAATCAAGGAATCGATCAGTCATGAGAATCTTATGATTTTCATGCTAATCAAAATAAAACACATATAGTTATAATCACCCCCTAATAAAGTTCTGACTAGAAAATTATAAATTACAATCAAAACCGCCCTTAGGCTGTTATCCCAAAATTACAATGTTAAACAATTGCTACAGCTATCATAATAGAACCACAGCTATAGTGTAAGAGTTAAAGGACATATCAACAATAAGTGTTGACAAGATCCAGTTAGTGGTACAACTATATCAGCAGTTCGCCAACAGGTCTGTAACAACAGTGTGTAACAACAATTTTCCGGCAGGTCTGTAACAATAAGGTGTAACAGCATTGCTTCCTTGTAACAACACCCTATTAATTGCTCCTATGGACCTCGTGCTCGGGATATTTGGTGTTGTAAATGAAATCTAGAAAGACAACACAAAGACCATCAATCTTCTCTAAACATTCACCATCAGTTAATCATAAAAAGGCATAATATATCATAATAATTGGTGAATTGGAAGAGTAATATAAAAAAGGTAAAACAACATAAGTTAGGGTAGAAAGGTAAGAAAAAGAGGCAAAGATACTCCCATTGTCTATGGTTATGGGGAAAAATAAGGAAAACAAGTGTAGGAAAAGTGTACAAAACTGGCAGCCAACATTTTTCCTCAACTGAAATACTTGCATATCCTCATGTAAAATCATCCCTCATGGGAATATCTTCGGTGCAGGTTGATGAGATCGTAAGCACTAGCTATATATTCATCTGCAGACCTGTATCCCTTATTGGCCATCAACTTCCATGCCCAGGAATCTGACTCATACTTACTCAATTCATAATTGATCTGATAATCCTCAATTGGTAGCTAGATCAAGGGAAACTTGAATCTTAATCACAACCACAAATCACCAAGGGATTGTACAAACTATGCATAAGTTGGTACATGTGTAACACCCACCATGAAATTCTATAACGAGAATGGATCCCCCTTCAATAGCTGAGCATTACTGGATTTTGTGTGTTTCAAGCACCTTGTCAAAGTTTAGCTTTTCATCATCGAGAAATGATTGAGGCATAAGTTAAAAATTCTTCTTCTATAAGTGGTAGCTATTTCTTTAATCCCAGGGGTACTCAACATTCTCCTGAATTCTTGTCTCAACTCAGCAGCCCATCCTAGTTCTACCTGAACCCACAATGTCATATTCTCTTCATTAGTCTCCATAGATTTAATGGCCAGGTTCCATTCAATATTATTCTTCATGAAGGACACAAAATCTCTCAACTGAAGACCTCCCATATAGGAGAATATTTTCACAACCACCTGCATACTCACATGTTCACAAATAATATTGTGTAAGAATAACTCACACAGCAATATTTTCTCATCAAAATCAGAGGTATGGAAAACATCTAGAAATGTATGAGTGGAAGAACATAAATAAGATATGTCCTCCATAACGGATTTCATCTGGAATAGGAAGTAAATTTCCCATAGAAAGATAGGATAGGATGGGAAAGGCTGCCTACAACCCAACAAGTTGAGGGTGAGGTCATGAAGTTTTTTCTTATCTATGGTGAGGTCTTGAATCTACTGCTGTAACAACAGCATCTATTCTTCCTATTTCTTCAGAGCTGCCTTCTTCTTGTAATTCTCGCATCCTTTCTTCAACTCTGCGTTTATCCATATTTCATGTAAAGTGTCTATTTCTCTTTGATGTTCCTTTAGCGAAATCGTCCCCTCCTAAAAGGAGATTTCTTCCTATTTCCACTTTTGTAATTCTAAAATTAGCAATATTTTCTCAGAAATTCATCTCGAGATGGGACTCGGCATTCTTCTTCATTCAATATCCATTTTAAAAATGGGTGTATCAACCTTTGCTATGTGGGGTTTTTCCACCTCTGTTATTGGTTCTTGTGTAACAACAGCTTCCTTAGTGGGTTCTTGTGTGTCAGTCCCTTTGTTTCCACCTAGAGTAGCCTTTGTGTCCATTGTTGTTTCTTCTACAATAGGAGTGGCCTCCATAGGTTCTTGTGGGCTGACTTCTAGGTCAATTATTACAGGAGGCTCTACTTTAACTACTGGTTCTTTTGTAATAGCAACATCATCAGCAGGTTCTTGTGTAACAACCTCTTGTTTTTCTATTTTTGTTTCCATTGGGTTGATATTTTCTCTACGAACGTTATAAACTACTGTTGTTAATTATTGAAAACATGTAATGCATACAAACACTAGGACATACTTCCCCTCAGATAATTTCTGCTTTAATTATTAATTTTCCTTTCTTATATTTTTGAGTTCTAAAAGCAAGGCACTAGTTTTGTCCTTACCTGATGACAAGGGTTGCCTTTCTTCTTCTAAAACTTCTGCTTCCATTTGATTTTCAGCCATAGGAAAGGTTTCTACAGGTATGCTGAATTTCACTCTTTGATTTGATCTTCTATCCCAAATTGGTTCATCAATAGGCCTTTTCCCAATCCTAACTCTAACAGGTTGATTCTGGGTTTCCACTTCCATATGACTTCCTCCTGAAGTAGTGGTTTGTTTCCCCCGGTTTGTACTCGACCTATTTCGCTTGAATTCTTCCTAAGTTTAGCACAATGAGCTTGATGAGTCCATGATTATTCATACATGCCTCCTGGTGTGCTACTGTTTTTACTACCGCCACCATATGCTTGATATTTCCTAACA
Source organism: Pinus albicaulis (assembly GCA_034641835.2). Taxonomy (NCBI): domain Eukaryota; kingdom Viridiplantae; phylum Streptophyta; class Pinopsida; order Pinales; family Pinaceae; genus Pinus; species Pinus albicaulis. Next base: position 109,143,201 of record CM076576.1, on the reverse strand, counting down.
AATAGAATGGAAGAATAATTCTTTGCTGGTGCTGAAGGTGATTAAGAAGAGGAAATTGATAGTTGAAAACTATCGTGGATATTCCCTCACAAGTGATATATTTAATTAAACCCAGGGAAACATCTTCCCAAGGATGAGGAAGTGATAATCTGTCAATTCCTCTCCTTTTCTTCTCCAGTTTTTCTTCCCCTACTAGGAAGTATTCTTTCGAGGGGTCATTGATTTTTCTGTTAAACCACCTTCACCCCTCTACTGGTAATGAAGTTACCCGAGAAATTACCTCTTCAGTCACCTCCACTTGCATGCCCCTTAATCGGGTTTGATTATTGTTCACGTTTTGAGAAAATTCAATTGGCACTGCCTCGTTTGAGCCTTCAAGATTCTGGAAAAACTCAATCCATCCGGCCTCTCTAAATATATGGTAGGCTTCTAGAAAATTCTGCAAGGCATCCATAGAATCCGACTCATGCTTGAACACTGCTGCACCTATCTCTACTGTTTGTTTCTAGATTTGCTTCTTGTTTTTCAGTCGCACTGTAATATCACTGCGTTTCTGAATTCACTTCTTTGTTGTTCAACCCCACTGTAACATCATTTTTTTTCTGAATTCGCTGCTTCTTGGCATCTCTGCTTATCCAAATCAACGATTTTACAATGAGGATGCAAGGTTTCAATCAAGTAGGTTAATGTGAGGTGATGGATTTTACGAATTTAGTGAATCACACCTCACACTAATATTCATAAATGGCTCATTATGGAAAGTAATGGGATTTCGTACACATGCTCTTTTCCAACCTGATTCAGTCATCATTGGAAATTTTGTTATTAATTAGGCGCATGAAGATTTAATAGATATTTATGATTACATATTTTTGCAATGATTTCAAGACATATCCCCTCCCCCACCTTAATGGTGATGGCCGCCCATGGCCATCACAGGAATATTATTACTTTTCCAATTAATCACCTTTTTAATGACATACCTGAGGTGACGTGGAGGAAGATTTTGAATTGGCAGCATCCTACTTGTAGTGCTCATGTTTTTGTGCTTGTCCAACACAGTTATTGTTGTTTATGGAATGAATCATGAAAAACAATACTCATGGCTGTTGGGTGTTACATATGTAACATCCAAGACAACCCTTAGATCATTCTAAAAAAAAACATAATAATCAGGAGAAATTGGTACAGAAAAATAAATTATATGAATACCATCATCCTATAAAATAGATTAGAAAGGGAAGATGATATTTCAGGAAGAAAAACATGGGTGTAACAGCCGCCACAAGAGTGGTTTTTAGCTATTACTCACTGTCTGACTGCGTCTTGGAAAGGGGTTTTCACAGTTAGATTTAGTTTTGTTTTTATTTTTATTTTGTTATTTGTTTATTTATTTATTTATCTTTTTAAACAGGTGTAATAGCTACTAGAAAGGTGGTTTTCAACAGTTGCACTTATTGGAATTTCATTTTTTAAGGCTGCATAGGAGAATGTTCCCTTACTGTCATAACATGAAGATTAGAGTCTGCGACAATGTTGACAAATGATTCCTTCGAAGTGGGTTGATGATATAACCTTAGATGATGTCCATTAACCAGTAACAACAGCTTAGCACTATCAATGGTGACTAATTTTATAGTCTCATTTTCAAATACCGTATCCACTTCATAAGGACCTAAACATCTGCTGCAGAGCTTGCCTTTGAAATATTTGAACCTTGAATCATACAAAATATCCCAATCTCCTTTCTAGAAAATTTTCTTCTTAATAAACCCATCATGCCATTTGGCTCTTTGTTTCTGAATGATATCTATCTGTTGAATGACAACCAACCGTTTCTCTTCCAACTCATTGAGCTGGTTCAGTTTTTTAGTCTATGTTGTACTCAAATCTGGATCGAATTGCAATCTTGTTCTTAATGTCTTTATTTCAAATACTATGGGGAATAAGGGATTCTTACCATACACCAATTCATATGGTGAGAATCCTATAGTATTCCTCCATGTTGTCCTATAAGCCCATAGTACCTCTGGAAGTTTCTCAGCCCAGTTTATTTGGTGGCTAGCTACTGTCTTTGTTAATATTCCCTCAGTGACTTTATTGGTGCTTTCTACTTGTCCATTTTCTTGTGGGTGATATGGTGTAGTGATCCTATGATGCATTTCGTACTTTTTAACCAACTTCTTGATCAAATTAGATGTGAAATGAGGCCTCCATATCTCACTTTCTATCCGAGTATCCCAAAGCAAAAAAAAAAATCTTGAAATAGGAAGTATAAAACAGCCTGCTCTGTTGCTCTAGTTAGTGCCTTTGCTTCAACCCATTTTGTGTCATAATTGTTGCAGACAAATATGTATGATTTTTGTTGTGATGAAGGATTAATTGGTCCTACAAAGTCTAGGGCCCATTTCTCAAATGGCTCTATGAATATCTGAGGCTATAATGGCATCTCATCTGATTTCAGAGGCTGGCCCATCCTTTGGCAGTTATCACATCCTTTCACAAACTTGTTGGCATCCTAGAATATAGTTGGCTAGTAGTACCCTGTTGAGAGTACTTTATGTCCTACCCTCTTGTCAGTGAAGTGTCCTCCACAATGTTCCTCATGAAAAGCCTTCAAGATCTCAAATACCTCATCTTCTATAACACATCACCTAATATGAAAATCTGGCCCGGTGTGATAGAGATTGACTTCTATCCAGGAGTAGGTAGCACTTTGTTGTATAATCCTCCTTCTTTCCTTGGAAGAAAATTGGTGTGGGAATTTTCCTACAGAAAGGTAATTGGATATATCTACATACCATGGAAAATGAGTAGAGATGGAAAAAATATATTCATCTGGAAAAGAATCCTCAGTGGCAGTGCAGTCATCACTTATAGTTAATCTAGAAAGGAAATACGCAACTAAATTATATTTTCCGGGTTTATCTAAAATAGTAATATCAAATTCTTGTAACAGAAATAACCATCATGTAACTCTACCATTAGTAACATGATTTTTCATTAGAAATCAAATTGCAGCATGGTTAGTGTGTACAAATACTTGGTACCCGGTGATGTAGTGTCGTAATTTGTTGATATCATGCATTACTACTAGGAATTCATTCTCAGTAATAGTGTAGTTGAGTTTTTTTGGAGTTAAGTTGTTGGTGATGTAATAAATGGCATTAGGTTTCTTCTCCTCCAGCTACCCCAAAACAACACCCACAACCATGTCAGATGCGTCTGTAGCAATATGAAACGACAATTCCCAGTTTGGTCCTCGTAAAACAGGTGCTATTGTTACACAGTTTTTCAACTTTAAAAAGGCTTGCTCACAATTCCCTGTCCACAAAAATTCCACATCTTTCATGAGTAATGAAAATAGAGGATATGAAATCTTTGAAAAGCTCTCTATAAACCTCATATAGTATCCTGCATGTCCCAGAAAACTACGTACCTCTTTCGGAGTCTACCTTGATTCCATCTACTGAAATGAAATGTCCCAGCACAATTCCCTCGGTCATCATCATGTGGCATTTTTCAATGCTCAGAGAAACATTAGTTTGTTCACAACTTTCTAACACTCTTTCCAAATTAGCTAATGCTATCTAAAAGGCATCCATGTAGGGTGTAAAATCATCTATAAAGATTTCAAGAAGGTCATTCAAAAGATCAGAAAAAATACCCAATATTGTCCTCTGAAAGGTTGTTGGTGAATTACATAGGCCAAAGGGAAGGACCCTGTATGCAAAAGTACGCCATGGGCAAGTGAAGGTTGTCTTGTCTTGGTCTTCCAGTGAAATATATATTTGATTATAGCCACTAAAACCATCTAGAGATGAAAATATTTTTTTTCTAGAAAGACTGTCCAAGACCTGGTCAATGAATGGTAAAGGAAAATGGTCATTTTGAGTGGCCTTGTTAAGCCTATAGTCAACACAGACTCTCCATTTTCCATTCTTATTTAGAACTATGATAAGTGGAGGCACCCATTGACTATCAGAAATGGGTTAGATGAAATTAGCATTAAGGAATTTCTGCAATTCTTCTTTCACTATCTCCTTAAGTGTGGGGTTCATTCGGCTTTGAGGTTATCTAACTGGTTTGCAATCCTCTTTAAGGTAAATTTGGTGAGTTCATATGCCAAGATGGATTCCTTTCATATCAGTATAGTCCCATGCAAATTCCTTTTTTGTATTTATGTAATAGCTATATCAGAAATCTGTTTTGTTCATCAGTCAGTTTAGGATTGATGTTTAAACATTTTCCAGGTTAGATTTCAATGAGATGGCTGATATTAAGTGGATTTGTTTTCAAATGTTCAATAATTTCATCATATCCATCATCTTCTTCTCTCAAATATATAATGGAGGAAACAGGGAGTGAATTACTAATAAAACCATTAAGGATATTGTCCTCTATTTCATCCTTAAAGTATTGTGCTTTTCCAAGCATGAGAAGAGGTAGGGAAAGATCATATTCAGGTGAAAATTCATCCCACAAGGGACTATTCGAATCCATATGAGGTGATCTGAAATTGTGTGAACAAATTATTTCTTATACAGAGATTGACAGTAGGGGCTTTTACTGGTTATTTCACCTTTACTAGAAAGGATGAAACCAGAAGCTTCTGGCCCACTTACTGGCTCTGCCTAAAGAAATATAATGTAAACACTTAAATAGATCTGATCAATGAAATTATTTGTTTATGTATGCAAAGTATTCATTAATCAAAATTTTATGTGTGAATAAGCAATTTCAAGTATTATGCAATGGAGGTAATGTGGTTTGAAGTGAAACTAATGAGTTGTGATCACTGTATAAGTCTGATTAGGAAAAGTGGACTTATGAAAATTTACTGTATAATGAAGTAAAATCTGAAATATAACAGCAAAAATGTACAGCATAACAGTAAGAATTTGTTTAAGCAGTTCACCCCTCTCTTGGGCTACCTCTGCTGGGTCCAAAAGCCTCTAAATAGGCTTTTCCCTCTTTCATTATTGCTCAGATTAAGAATTACACTATGTATAAAGCCTCAAAAGGAAAAATTAGCTGCAAATTCAAAAACAAAGGACTGAGATCAGTATATATCGACTATTCATTCACCTCCAATGGATGAGTATAGTCCAACACAGCTGATCTTTCACCAGGCCCTAGTGGCTTCACAACCAAAATCGCTGATAAAATCACTGATAGAGTGCCCTGATGGCTTTGCAACTTGTTCCAACAGCTCCAAAATGCTTCAATACCCCAAAATCAAAAAACAATTCGCTTCAATTGGACTTTCCTAGCTAAATTTATGGCTAACTGAAGTTTGCCTAGTGTCCCCTTGAAAAGCTCCACTAAATGTGGAGCAACTCCAAATAAGTCCGACAAATTAGGGACCAGCACTAAAAGTTTGGCACTCCGCCGAATCTTCCACCAGCCTCCGGTGCTAAAGGTTAGGGCCACGGGTGATGTGAACGCGCCCGTCAGAGTTAAGTTTGAGTTTTATGTAGATATTAATAAAGTTAAACCATATTATAAATCGTCTATCAAACCAGTTCCGCACCTCCCGTCGGTCCACAGGACCACAAACCAAAAAAATTAAAAATTTAAATAGATTTTCATGCCCGTAGATAACAAGAACAAACATTTGGCCCGACGGTTAGGCCGCCCGGCTTTGACTGCGCCCACCCGGGTTCAAATCCTACCGCGTACAATAAAAGTTTTAAAACACAATTTTCATTCCACCTTGGGGCCATGTGGTAGCCTCCGAGCTGGCCACGTGGTGCCCTGTGATTGGCCGCTATAGGAATATTCCACAGAATATTCTATGGAATATTCCACAAAATATTTCCAGAATATTTTTTGGAATATTCTTTTTTTAGTAAAAATAATTTTTTATAAAGTCAAATTTTGGCCATTTGTTAATTCAAATTGAGAAAATTCAAAGATGAATAAATTTCTCATACGGCATCAGTTTTTAGTGTCGTTTGTGTCTACAAGATCGTTTTTCTGAGCTCTTTCCATTTGTTCTAGTTCGGACCAATTCTGAGCAACTTCATTTTTGAGCATTTTTCTACAAGAGACTTGATCTCCTGATCATGAGGTGTTGTTGGGGGATAAAGGCTAAGGTTCTGAGTGGCCTGTCCATATGAGATCACCATATATCTATACCTACATCTGATAAATGCATCCATTATGGCCAGCCACGGTCTTCCCAAGATTAAAGGATGACCCCCTAGGTTGGATTTGGTTTGTAAAATGATAAATTTAGCTGGATAGTTCCAGGAAGCCATAGTGATAACCACATTTTATATCGTTCCCTTGGGCTTCACATGACACCTATCTGTTAATTCAAGCATTGTGGGTGTAGGTCTAAGTCCATGAAGACCTAGAGAGATGAATAGGTCTTTAGTCATGACATAAATAGCTTCCCCTAGATCAATAAAAGTATTGGTTATGGGATGATTGTCAATATGGATATTCACTATAGGGTTCACTGGGTCATTATATTTAGTCAACAAAGGCTGATCAATCATAAGATCAGACAATATTCCTATGACATGGATAGTAGCAAGGTCTTTAGGTTTCCTTCTAGGTCTTTTGACGCATAGATCCCTCACTATTTTAGCATAGATAGACACTTCTTTAAGAGCTTGTAACAGCGAAATCCACACATACAAATTTTGCAGCTCCTTCAAGAATTCAGATGTGGGTTGTTAGACCAGCCCAATTTTAGTTAATCCCTGAGGGTGTGGGGGGTTCTGAATGCTAACAGCTGAGTCAGCTATCACAGATGTACCAACCTTACTCAGATTAGCCACTGTAAGAACAACAGACCCTCCCGAGTTGGCTGTTACAGACATAATAGAAGGTGGTGTATCAACTGTTACATGTGTAACAGCTGCCTCAGAATCGTCCATATCCTTCCTGGGTGATTTGCTTTCTTCGGTAATAATGGGGGTATGTTCAGATCTAATTACTTTCCCTGATTGAAGCAGAGCCTCATTAAGTCCACTAGGAGTAATAAGATAATTATGGTGGGTAACCGGAGCATCCATGCTCTGGGCTGCATTATTATTTGGATTGGGGTTAGGTTGCATAGGTAATTGGGGTTGGACAAAAGGTGTAGTATTTTGAATAGAAGGCAGTTGTAACTACTTCTTTTTCATTGGTATTGGAGGGGGTAATGGACCTTGGCCATTGCTATAGGGTAAAATTCTTGGGTTGTTGGTTATCAAATATCCCTCTTAGGGCTTTCCGGTGCCCGAGGCAGACAGTAAGATTAGCTGTATAGTTCACAAAGATGGCACATAAATATTCATACTAACTTAAAACAACTTGATAGCATAAGATGGAAGATTACCTCTTTAATTATCTTGGAGTCTCTTGGAGAGCACTAGGCAGCGAAGCAAGAGTTCTCCTTCACCAGCTCCAAATCTTGACCCTACAATCAGTCAAAGTGCCTGTGTAATCTTTACCATAACATACATTTCCTATCAATTAAGTCATATATAATAAACATTTAAACTATGCACATTTAAGCCATTCATCTCATGCTATATAAGTGATTAAAATAATAATGACAATATCAACGCATAGAATGGAAAAAACAGATACAATTCTATTGATTTATAAAAAGGAGGATTACAACCGTCAGTTGTACCAAGCCCTCCTCAGCCTTCCAATCTCTCTATCTCTCAAAGTGGTCTTGACCAACAAGTTCTCAATGAACCTCTTTTACCTTTGACTTTCACACTACAACAATGATCTCTACTTCACAAGTATTCAAAACTTTGACAATCCTTCGAACATGAACCAAGACCCTTCAACTCCATTTTATAGGAGATGAAGAGAGAAATCATTGCCCTTCTCTTTCCACCAGTTCTGAATAGAAAAAAAGCAAGATGTTTCCTCAACTTCCATGCTTTTTCCTTCTTTGAGAGTTTAGTTGTTTATGGAAAGGCCCAATAAGGGATTAGTGCTTTGCAGTTTCCTTTTTGTACTAACTCTGTTGTGAGAAAAGGCTAGAAATTCAAATCATTCTCCACGGGTTTTTCCCGTTCCAAACTCAAAACATGGGTAACGCTTCCCTCTAGTGTAAACAGAGCATTTACCTAGCCACTAACACGGCCTATTCACTGATCAGGTGCGTTATAACGCTCTTGTGTTCTTATAGTGAGGCGTTACCTTGGAAGAAATAGGTTTAGTTTAGGTTTTTGTATTCCTTCCATATTTATCTTCTCCTCTGAGCTAATGAGGAGGTTTTTTTTCCTGTAACAGATGCCCCCTAAAGTGTGAGGTCAGAGACGAAGACGATGGCCGAAATACTTTATAATGTGTGTAGTAGAGATAAAGAGATTGAAAGACTAAGGAAAACCTGATGGTACAAATTTAATGATGAAACCTTTGCCCCAAGGTCTTGACCGTCGATTCACTTAAGCTGCATATTTCTCACCATGTGAATGAAGAAGTTGTCATCGAACATGTGATAAATCATCTCATTACTAGTTGATAATGAAACTGTTAACAGACGCGAAGGTAGCCACCAATAATGATGATGGTCCCTAAGATGCACAGTACAATCTAGCGACTGTGAATAAAATGAGTTGAAGTTGAACACTTGTAGAATCATTCGACCAAGAGCCAATGATGAAGACTCCTGATCAAACACAAGACTGCCTTCCACTGATGTTTGCAAGTGTTCGGGTACTGATGGGTTTCTGGATCATCTTCCTAGATAAGATGCTGAAGTCGATAGGAAGAGATCTGTTGAAAGGTAGGCACTGAGGCATCCTACAGCAGTCAACACGAAACAGAAACCAAATGATTTTGTTTGTGATGGAGATAATGAAGAGTAAATGGGGATGTCAGATGACAAATAATTTCTGGAATAATGAGCAGTTTGGTTGATAAGAGGAGCAGTAGATAGAGAGATGTGCTAGAACAATAGAAGGAACTGTAACAGGGTACTAGGCAACTGAGACTTAATGAACACCAAATATTGTGTTAGGATTTTGACGAGTGTAGGAACACTAGGAAATGAAGGCTAACACTCATAGATGGTAGGGTTCAGCTAATTGCGAAAGAGTTTTTTGGGAAGTGCCATGTTCAAGATTTTTTACTGCCAAATCAACCTTTCTGAAATGTAACAGAGTTAGTATCCATTTTTTCCAAATTTTTCCCTGTCTGATTAAGTTTAATGATTCCAAATGAGTAAAATCGGTGAATTTTTCATATATAGAGAGTCTAAAAAATATCATAAAAGACAACTCCATGCCCCGTATGATTAGGTTTAACAAGTCCAGAAAAGTAAACTCAGTGAATTTTCATGTTTAAAGAGTCTGAAAAATGTTGTAAAAGACAACTCCATTGGGGTACCTTTGTCATGTCTTGATAACCGGGCACGACAAAGGGAGAATAGTAAGCCCAAAACAGTTCATTTTCCGTGAGTTAGTCCATCGAAGCTGGAAAAGTGAGAAATCTATGTTCGATGGAAGTCTACCTCATATTGTTATGAGTACGAGGACATGGAGTAAACTCAATAAACTTTGTGAAATTTTAACGAGTTCAAAAAAGAAAAACTCGGTGCCCTCCGTGAAATTTTAATGAGTCACGCAGAGAAAACTCGATCACCTCCGTGAAATTTTAACGAGTCACGTGGAGAAAACTCGATCACCTTTCCAATTTAAAGAGCTTTAAAAAAGAGGAAAAGTATGGCTCCTTACTCTCTGTCATGGTAGTTTAGCGAGCCTGACAAAGTCAACTCAGGGATTTTTCAGTTTTATGAGTGAGAAAAAGGTCCCGAAAAAGAAAGCTCAATGCTTCTTCATATCAGTTTTAATGAGTCTGAAGAAGAGAACTCTAGGTTTTTCGAAATAACAAGCAAGGAAAAGACCATAAAAAGAATTCTCGATATCAACTTTGTATAAGTTTAACAAGTCTGAAGAAGGAAACTTTAGGTTTTTCGGATTAACGAGCAAGAAAAATACCGTAAAAATAATGCTCGAAGCTTCTTCATGTAAGTTTAACGAGCCCGAAGAAGAGGAATCGAGGTTTTTCAAATTAACGAGCAAGAAAAATACCATAAAAAGAATGCTTGGAATTTCTTGATCTCTTTCTCGTCAATAGAAGGATCCATGTCAGGAATTTTCTTGTAAGACCAAGCAAACACATCGTGGAATTCCTTGAAAAGGGAGGTGAAGCGTGAAATTTCCTTAGGGTTGCAATTTGCTCCAATCTGAATATTTTCCATGACACCCGTTTTAGCTGAGATATCAATGAGCATTGTCTTAGAAAGATTACCCATGTTCCCTTCTGAATTGATATTTTGAATAGTCGTGTAAGCGGAGGGAACCATCTCAGGTGGGTCAAAGGATGGGATTTCAGTATTTATCACGTTTGAGTCGATCATCAAAGCATGATGGTGAAAATCTTCCCAATGTCATTCTTCTAGAGACAGGATCTCTCGAATAGCTTCCTCTATAGGCAAGACTTCATTGAGGAGATCCTTAGAGAGAACTGCGATGGGTGGGACGTTTGTACCTTTGGTCAAAACCATAGCAGTGGAGGGTTCAGATGTAATTTGGATGGCTTGGTAGGCCAACTCGGCTGGTGAGAGCGACATCTGATCTCCGTAGGAATCAATGTATGAAGGTGCCAGGAGGATCCATAGGTTGATAGAGCCATCGAAAGTGGTGGATATCATTGCAACTGTATTTGGGATATCTGGCAGCGGCAGGGGAAAACAACCCAGTAGGGAATATGCCTTCAGAAGACCTGTACCAATACTGACATAAGAGTCATGACAACCTCCTATTAGGGGTACAGTGCTACTTGGTAATGTGGAATAATGAGGGGTGCAGAAAGATAACTGATCCACTGTGACTATTTTCCCATCCAATGGAAATACGATGAGTCGGAAGACCGAAGAAACAATGGCAGTCATCGCATAAGACCAACTGTGATCGAGAGATAGAATATAGTCGATATGGAAATCTACGACTTCAACGTCCACGGATACCGTTTTCCCACTTAGAGTGATGGGAAAGCTAGCAAGGTATCCTTTTGAGAGGAATGCGTGGCCATTGAAAGCTTTGAGGGAATTCGATAGTGGTGTTAAGGTAGGAGAACCTAAAGCGAGCCAACAAGATTGTGACATAACGTAGGTCGAAGCTCCTTCGTCTATAATAATGCGATGTATTGGTCTCCCTTTCGACACAACCTGCACCTGGAATATGAGTTGGTGTGAGAGGTGAGGTTTAGATTTTTCCATATCAGAGATAACTAGCATGGAATCCTGGGGGTCTATTCCACCAATGGCCGAAAGAAAGGCTTTCCTTTGTGCTGGACAAGTTTGCAATACTTTGAGAGTAGACATGGCTAATGGTGCCTGTGCCAAATCTTCTACAATGTTGTAGTTTTGGGCTGCACGTGCAGAGCTGTTATGAGTCATGTGTCAAAGTGTCCCTTTGGGGGGATGAATCACAGGGTCAACAGTAGGTTGTTCGATATGCAAATCATTGGGCGGCGGTGGGTTTGAGCTAGTACCAGGCTCTTGAGCATCTATGGTAGGATTTCCATAAAGCTTGGCTCGTGTTTGAAGTTCAACACCCTCAATTCCATAAATGGCGGATGGTCCTTCACCGGAAGGATGTGAACCACCATTGCCCCATTGCTGGGGTTGTGGTGGGGTTTTAACCATGTTTTGATGTTGCTCCTGTTGATTAGGGAAAGGATTATGAAGAATGACAGGTGTTCACCCAGAATCCTTGTTTGTGATAAAATCGGTGCATTCCTGCAACCGAGGACATTTGTATGTCAAGTGGTCCTCCACACATATCTTGCAAGGAAATTTCATGGGTTTATCCTCCCTTTTTCATTTTTGGCATTGTTTTTATAATTAGGGTTATTCTGATTGTCCGACTGCTCTTCCGAAGAAGATGTCTTTTTCTTGTTTTTCTTATTTTTCCCACTAGGTATTTGTGAAGTTTTCACAGAATTTACCTCATAGGTTGGAAGAGTAGTCATTCGGTGAGGGGCGGTGGCAGCCGAGGATGGCTGGGAGGCTTGCCCCCGAGACTGTTTTGTGGCTACCCCAGAGATTGTGCCAACGAGATCGTCGGCATGAGATCTGGTTTTCTGAGTAGCTAGAGGATATGGGTTACTAGGGGCATTGGGGAGAAAATAATATAGCGCGCCAGATTGTGAATAGATTAAGTCCAAATGTTTGGCATGACGAATTCGTTGACCTTCTGTAACCACACTGGACATGCCAATGTCTTTAGAGATGTGGGGTAAGAGAGACTTACAAAACCAATTAGCTAAGAGATGATCTGGGATTGGCGCTTTGACTAGCCTCCTCATACGTCTCCATTCATGAATGTGATCGAAGATGCGAGTGACGGTGTCTTAGCACAGCGAGGTTAACAGTTCTATTCTAGTTTCAAATCTGATTGGTAATTGGAAGTTCTTTAGAAACTCCGTCGCTAAAGTGCCAAAAGTGTTTATGGCGGCGCGTGGAAATTCAATATACCACTTGGCGGCATTTCCTGTAAGGGTGCAGGGAAATAGTCGAAGCCAGGAAATAGTGTCATAGACGAAGGTGCTTCAACTTGTGCTATGTCACAAGCTTTTTGGATTGCTTTAGGTTCTCCTATGTTGACACTACCGTTGAATTCCCTCAAACCTTTTTATGGCCACACGTTCCTCCCAAAAGGATACCTTGCTAGCTTTCCCATCACTCTGAGTGGGAAAACGGTAACCGTGGACGTTGAAGTCATAGATCGCCATCTCAACTATAATCTATTGCTCGGTTTCAGTTGGTCTTATGCCATGACCGCCATTGTTTCTCCGGTCTTTCGAATCATCCTATTTCCATTGGATGGGAAAATAGTCACAGTGGATCAGTTATCCTTCTGCAACCCTGATTATTCCACGTTACCAAGTAGCACTGTACCCCTAATAGGAGGTTGTCCTGACTCTTACGTCAATATTGGTACTAGTCTTCTGAAGGCATCTTCCCTACTGGGCTGTTTTCCTCTCCCGCCGCCAGAGATCCCAAATACGGTTGTAATGATATCCACCACTTTCGATGGCTCTATCGACCCATGGATCATCCCGTCACCTTCAGACATTGATTCCTATGGAGATCAGATGCTGCTCTCACCAACTGAGTTGGCCTACCAAACCATCCAAATTACATCTGAACCCTCCACTGCTATGGTTTCAACCAAAGGTACAAACCTCCCACCCATCACAGTTCTCTCTAAGGATCTCCTCAATGAATTCCTACCCGTATACGAAGCTATTCGAGAGATCATGTCTCTAGAAGAATGACCTTTGGGAGAGTTTCACCATTGCACTTCGATGATTGACTCAGACGTGATAAATACTGAAATCCCATCCTTTGACCCACCTGAGATGGTTCTCTCTGCTTACACGACTGTTCAAACCATCAATTCAGAAGGGAACATGGGTAATATTTCTAAGACAATGCTCATTGATATCTTGGTCAAAATGGGTATCATGGAAAATATTCAGATTGGAGAAGATTGCAATGCTGAGGAAATTGCATGCTTCACATCCCTTTTCAAGGAATTTCGTGATGTGTTTGCTTGGTCTTACAACAAAATTCCTGACATAGATCCTTCTATTGACGAGAAAGAGATCAAGAAATTTTGAGCATTATTTTTACGGTATTTTTCTTGCTCGTTAATCCGAAAAACCTCGAGTTCCCTTCTTCAGAATCGTTAAACTTATACGAAGTTGATATCGAGCGTTCCTTTTATGGTCTTTTTCTTGCTCGTTAATCTAAAAAACTTGGATTTCTCTTCTTCAGATTCATTAAAACTGACATGAAGAAGCACTGAGATTTATTTTTAGGGACCTTTTTTATCACTCATAAAACTGAAAAAACCCCGAGTTGACTTTGTTGGGCTTGCTAAACTACCACGATAGAGAGTAAGGAGCCATTCTTTTCCTCTTTTTCAAAGCTCTTTAAACTGAAAAAGTGACCAAGTTTTCTTTGCGTGACTCATTAAAATTTCATGGAGGGCACCGGGTTTTTCTTTGTTGGACTCGTTAAAATTTCACAAAGAGTACTAATTTTACTCCGTCTCCTCGTACTCATAATAAAATGAGGTAGACGTCCATCGAATATAGATTTCTCACTTTTTCGACTTCGATGGACTAACTCACGGAAAATGAACTATTTTGGGCTTACTATTCTCCCTTTTCCGTGCCCGATTACCAAGACATGACAAAGGTACCCCAACAGAGTTGTCTTTTACGAAATTTTTCAGACTCTCTAAACATGAAAAATTCACTGAGTTTACTCATCTGGACTCGTTAAACCTAATTAGATGGGGCATGGAGTTGTCTTTTATGATATTTTTCAGACTCTCTAAATATGAAAAATTCACCGAGTTTACTCATCTGGACTTGTTAAACTTAATCATACGGGTGAAAATTTGGACAAAATGGATACTACCTTTGTTACATTTCAGAAAGGTCGATTTGGCAGCAAAAAATCTTGAGCATGGCACTTCCCATAAAACTCTTTCGCAGTTAGCCGAACCCTACCATCTATGAGTATTAGCCTTCATTTCCCAGTGTTCCTACACTGGTCAAAATCCCAACACACTCTTTGGTGTTCATTAAGTCTCAGTTGCCTAGTACCCTATTATAGTGCCTTCCATTGTTCAAGCATATCTCGCTATCTACTGCTCCTCTTATCAACCAAACCACTCATTATGCCAGAATTTTTTTGTCGTCCGACATCCCCATTTACTCTTCATTATCTCCATCACAAAAAAAATCATTTCATTTATGTTTCATGTTTACTGATGTAGGACGCCTCAGTGCCTACCTTTCAACAGATCTATTCCTATCGACTTCAACATCTTATCTAGGAAGATGATCCAGAAACCCATCAGTACCTAGATACTTGCAGACATCAGTGGCAGGGAGCCTTGTGTTTGATCAGGAGTCTTCGTCATTGGCTCCTGGTCGAATGATTCTACAAGTGTTCGACTTCAGCTCATTTTATTCACACTCGCTGGATTATACTGTGCATCTTAGGGACAATCATCATTATTGGTGGCCACCTTCGTGTCTATTAACAGTTTTCATTATAGACTGGTAATCAGATGATTTCTCACATGTTCAACGACAACTCCTTCATTCACATGTTGAGAAATATGCAATTTAAGTGAATCGGCGGTCAAGACCTTGGGGCAAAGGTTACATCATTAAAGTTGTGTTCCCTTCCCAAAGTTGCAATATTGTTTATGGAGACATCTTCTTTAGCCTGATATTGTTATGACAAACACTTCCACATTGTGCTTATCAGTGGACAGATTCTTCATATCTCTATTCTAGAGAAATCATGTTGTTTAAGCTACTGAGCATGGGAATGCCCGACTCAAGGCAGATACTATATTTTCTGACATATGTTGTTGTTTTAGGTTTTCCTTAGTCTTTCAATCTCTTTATCTCTACTACACACATTATAAAGTATTTTGACCATCGTCTTCAACTTTGATCTCACACTTTAGGGGGCATCTGTTACAGGTCAAAATAACTCCTCATCAGCTCAGAGGAGAAGATAAATATGGAAAGAATACAAAAACCTAAATGAAACCTATTTTTGCCAAGGTAATGCCTGACTATAACAACACAAGAGCATTATAACGTACCTGATTAGTGAATAGTCTGCGTTAGTGGCTAGGGTAAAATTCTTGGGTTTTTGGTTATCGAATATCCCTCTCAGGGCTTTCCGTTGCCAGAGGCAGACAGTAAGATTAGTTGTATAGTTCACAAAGATGGCACATACATATTCATATTAACTTCAAACAAATTGATAGAATAAGATGGAAGATTACCTCTTTAATGATCTTGGAGTCTCTTGGAGAGCACTAGGCAGCAAAGCAGGAGTTCTCCTTCACCAACTCCAAATATTGACCCAACAATCAGTCAAAGCACCCGTGTAATCTTTACCATAACATACATTTCCTATCAATTAAGTCAATATATAATAAACATTTAAACTATGAAAATCTAAGCCATTCATCTCGTGCTATATAAGTGATTAAAATAATAATGACAATATCAATGTATAGAATGGAAAAAATAGATACAATTCTATTGATTTATAAAAATGAGGATTACAACCGTCGGTTTTACCAGGCCCTCCTCAGCCTTCCAATCTCTCTATCTCTCAAGGTGGTGATATTTTGACCAACAAGTTCTCAATGAACCTCTTTGACCTTTGACCTTCACACTACAACAATGATCTCTACTTCACTAGTATTCAAAAGCTTTGACAATCCTTCAACTTTGAACCAAGACCCTTCAACTCTGTTAGGGATCTGTAATTTTAGCAGACTGGTGAGACTAAAACTACAGAAACAACATTGTTTCAACCAAATTTGGGATTCTAGGATCTATCCCTCCTGAATCCAAAGAGGGATCTCCCCAATAAGTGTAAAGATGGATTTGTCTTCGAAGTTTGGGGTAATGATACTAGGCTAGTTATGAAGGCCAAGGCTTTTGTTTGTTTTTGGATGGTTGAGCATGAATATTTTTTTGAGGGGGAAAGTCCTAAGTGCAAAGAGTTTCAAAGGTGAGAAGTTGAAAGTGGATAGAGCAACTAGTTTAAAAGATAGATATAACGCTGGTTTTTAGTCCATTGGGCTATGGAGTCATAACAAGGATCTAATTGAACAACAACATCAAGAGTGATCCAAGGGGCAAGTCATCTATGTCACAAGATCATTGAAATTGAATCATCTAATTCTACTCCTTATTTCTCCCTGAACTCAGATTAAACAGTTGAGTTCAGATTCTTCTCTACCTATTCTACTATCTGTTGGGATTAAACTGTCCAACAGATTTTATTCTCTAACTTCTATAACAGAAATTTAAAAGCATTCAAGTCAGGATTAAACAGTCTTGCTTGATGCTGGTCCATGGCATAAAAGACAAGCTGCGCATAGACATTTATTTGCAGAAAAATTAAATCAAAATGGAAGGCTTTAAGATCTGAAAATTTAAAGTACTGCCTTCTCTTTTTACAGCTCTGTTTTAAATTTGTTTGAGTTGTTTCTTCTTCTTTCTTTGGTTCAGATTTTGAGGTAATGAGAACCAGATTTACATCTCTTGACTCAGAAAATAAAACAAATTTGAGTCATCTCTTGGTTGGAAACTTAGGTTCAGGTTTTGAACACGTTTGAACCTTTCATTTCTATCCTAATCTACCTACTGATAAACCAAGATTAAACAGTTTGGAAAATCGATTTCACTATCCTATCAGCAGTAAATTCAAAAGCTAATTAGTCAAGCTTAGGTTATTTGACTAACTAGAAGTGTGTTTTGTAGGAGTGGCATTTAAGCTTGCACACTTTCAGATTTGTTTCTCTTTTTGGTATGGGGTTGTACCTTTATTGTTTTATCAATATGCCCTCTTTTCTTTCTTTCACTATTTTTGTATTTTAATTTTTCTAACTTTGAATGCAATGGTGTATGAGATATTTATAATGGAAAAAAGATAAAAAGAAGGCTTCAAAACATAATAGCATGGACTAAGAGAATTAATGTTTGAGCATTCTGCCATTGATAGGACCCCCAAACAATTCTGCTCCATTCAACTCCTGCAAGAAAAATGTGTTGTTACTAGCAGCTGAATGAATAGAGTAAGGGCCAAGCCATAATTTGTCGAAATTCCCATGCTTGCCCTTGTCTTCCCTGCTTGAGTCCCACTTTAAAACTTTGTCCCCAATTTTGAGATCGCTGGCCTTTGTTCTTTTGTCAAAAATATTTTTAATGCTATCTTGTTTCTGCAATGCATTGTTGTAAACTTCCTCTCTGGTTTGCTGAAGATGAATGGTCTGATTTATCCTTTTGATCATGTCATTATCTTCAGTTTGCAACTCTTGAATCAACTTCATTACTGGTACACCAAGGTTGTTAGGAAAAATTGCATCAATACCATACACAAGCTGGAAAGGTGACATACCAATAGATTTCTTCAAAGTTAATCTATCAGCCCAAAGTGCATGAACAAGCTTTGTGTTCCAAGACTTCTTGTTATCCTCCAACAATTTCTTGATTATGTTCACTAGACTTTTGTTTGAGGACTCTGAAATTCCATTACCTTGAGGGTAATAGGCCATGGAATGCCCCAAAGTTATCTGATATCTATGACAGAAGTCAACCATCTTCTTTAATCCACATGCTGCTGCATTATCAGTGATGATCTTGGTAGGACAGCCAAATCTGGAGAGAATGTTAGTCTCCATAAATTTTATAATAATTGAATCATTGGTCTGTCTACAAGGGTAGTTGTCTTTTAATGAAGCTTTTTTTAAGTCTCTAAAGTCTATACAAAGCCTTATTTCTCCAGTTTTCTTTCTAACAGACACCAGATTAGACACCCATTCAGAATATCTAATAGGGACAATAATACTAGCATCATGCATTTTCATGATCTCATTCTGAACCAACGGTAACTGAACAGGGTTTATTCTGCAAATCTTTTGTTTGAATGGTTTTTGGTTCTCTTTGAGGGGAATTTTGTGTTGTATTATTTCAGTGTCATAGGATTTAAGATCTTCGTAACTCCAAGAAAAATCATCAGAAAACTCTTTAAACAGCTCAATATATTTAAGTTTAATGTGATCTGGTAAAGTATTAGATAGTTAAATAATCATATGTTTAAGTTCACTGCCTATATTGCACTCTTCTACCTCAGCCTCTACAGGTTCTATTTTTGGTTTATTTGCCACATCATTAAAATCGAACAACTCTTCCAAAGGAGCTAGACCTTTAGGAAAACTTTCATCTTTAGAATGCAGAGTTTCTAACTCCTCTGTTCCAGATTTTGCATTCATTTATGTTTCGCTTCTAAGTTTGCTTGACAACAGATTTATATTAGCAAGTTTGGGAGATGGTTCTTCTTCATCAAGAAAATTTTCTTCCTTGCAGTCTGTTCATAGTCTGAGTCCGAACTGTTTAGTTCAAATTCATTTTTTAATTGCATGAAGTCTTATATTTGTTTGTCATTGTCAAACACCTGCCAATATTTCTCATTATTAGGCACAGCTGGTCTAAATTTTATCTCAGTTGTGCAGTATTTGGTGTTATGTGGCATTAAGCATGTTCTAGCTGCGTAGGCTAAGCTGTGGGCCGCAATGTTTTTATTTCTTGGGAAAAAAATCAATTGAGACTCTTCAAAAGTTTCCAAAAGGTCCACGACATCATTTCAGTAGGCCCGAAGTCTGGGATGATGAGCATTATACTCCCCGTTGACTTGCCTAATGATTAACTCTGAATCCCTGTGAGCTTTAATTCTTTTGGCTCCTATTTTTTTTAATAAACGTAAGCCTAAAAGTAGGGACTCATATTCTGCTATGTTATTGGAACAATGAAAGTTTAGTTTAAAGGAAATGTTTTCTATGTGATTTTTTTCAGTATTAGTAATCCAAACACCTGCGCCTGTGTTAGTTTTAGTGCAAGATCCACCAAAAAACATATTCCATAGAGGACTGTTTTTGGTTTTGACTGTTCGGTTACCGTCCTCTTTAACTAATGTGCTCAATAGTGGTGGAATGTCAGCACTTAGTCACATTTGTTTTGATTGACCAGGATTTGCGTTCATTTGAGGGTCATTTTCCTTAGTGTCCAAGTTCAAAAGAGAAGGACGTATGACCTGTAACTCAAGACTCTTGTTTAGTTTGCTACCATCTTCCAACACAGCAAACGTTTTTGTCAGTTTTATGGTATTTACCTCCTCCCCTCTATCGGCCTTTAACTCTGTCAAAGTTATTTTTTCATCTAATGTTTATTCGTTAAAAAGGATAAATGAATCAAGGCCGGTATCTACAGAGTATAAAGGGGAGTTTTACGGTCTGTCTTGACTTGCAACTGTGTATGGCATATGAGACTCCCTGTAAAGTCTTCTATTTTGATTGAAAATAGGGATAGTCGCGTAGGTCATGTCCATTTGCATAGTCCCCTGTAACTTAGCTCCCCAAGACCTTGATAGTAGCATTCCATACTTGGGGGGGACATCAGCCACAACAATATCCATAACAAGGCATTTGGTCGGAATCTGGGCTAAGTTAACACAGAGGTCTTTGATTAATCCTAAACACCTTACTCTACTGGAATCAAAGGAGTACAGGTCTTTATATGGTCTGGTAATTTCTAAACCAAGGCTCTCCATCACAACTTTAGGCATTAAATTATGAGAAGCCCCGGAATCATGCATAGCATTGTGTAAAATTTTGTCATGAACGTTTAAACTTACATAAAAGGGAGGAACAGGTCCTTCTTGATATTTACCTTCAATCTTTGGACCAAAAATAAGCTATGGCTGGTCATCATTAAGATTGACTGTATCCCCATTTTCCTCTATATTTAAAGCCTTCAAAATTTGGGTTCTATATACATGTTGGGCAGCTAACTCAGTCAAGGGAACATAGATCTTGATTTTGGAAATTTCCTACTCCAGGCTTAAAGGAATTTGGATTTTAAAAGTGCTAGTTTCAGCCTTATTAGCTGTCACTTTATCAGCAATATCAGTTTGCTGATTTGTTTTATTTACACTTGACACAGTCGTTTTCATAGGAGTACTAGCTGAAGTGTTAGTACCACTAAGATCTGCACTCTGTTTTTCATTGTTTTGAGTGCTTTTCCCTTTACCTTTATCAAAATTTACAGCTACTATTTTTTCCTTCTGTTTGAAAAATTTAGGCTTGGTTGTAGTGTTGTTATATGAAGATTGGTCAGAGGTTTTGGTGTTGGGAGTTTGTGGACCAGTTTTGCTCCTAAGGTCATATTCTCTTTGAGACTCAATGATGACATTTTCCATGTCTTGATAATCATTTCTATCATTATCTCTTTTGTCATCATAAGGTGTATATAGACCTTGTTTTTTATCATAATGAATCTCAAAATCATCATCCTCTACCCCGAACATGTTGATATCGTCTCCTTCTGTTATCTCATCCGTTTCCTCTACCTCACTTACATAGTCTTGATGAAAGGGGGGAGTGATCTACTAATCATCTTCCGTAGGCCTGTTCAGAGGTTGATTCCTTCTAATATTATGATTTTGGTTCTGGTTTCTGTTTTGAGGAGTAGTTTGGTTTTTATTTTCTTGTTCTCTCTTAATTATGCTCATCTCTTTCATCATTTCTTCCATCATTTTCTCCATCTTTGAGTTTGAAGTAGTAGGTGTGTTTTCCTCTCTAAAAGACACTCTCTTTTCATTTTTCATTCTTGCTCTCTTCTCCATTAAGTTGACTTCCATAGAAAGAGCACCCCTTTTCATATCTTCAAGAGTTGAAAAAATCTCTCTCTCTCAGCTGATAGGTCATGTCAGAGTCAAAACCTTCAAGAAACTTGTTTAAAGAAGAAGATTTCAACCAGATATGACAATCTTCAAGAGGTTAACTAGTCTATTTGAAACTCAATTCTACAATCCTCTAACTGAGTATGAAAGATGTCATAATGATAAGGGTTCTTCCCAGTGGAGTCTTGAAGTATGTCAAGGATTGTGGAGTCGCCAAGTGGAAATTTTTAGCTCCTAAGGAGGTAAAAGGTTTTATGGTCCACCACCATGTTTATTGAGAACCAGTCTGAAGTATTTTTAGGTTTTTCTAAGTTATTTTTCAATTATATGGTTTTTAAGAATATCCTAACTTTGTTTCAAAACTTAGCTACGGTTATGAGACAAAAAGAGTCTACTCTTATGGCTAAGCTAGGTGATATTTCAAGTTTAGATAAAGTCTTAAGAGAATCCTAGGTCTTATCTAGTTTTTCACTGATTCAAACAAGTTTTACCATGATTACCATGACTTGGTAGTGCTTGAAAAGGTTTCTTTTTACTCTCAATGTTTTATGAAGTGTTTAAGGGAAATGCTTCACCAGTGGAGTCGCCAGAAATTTTAGGGATCTGTAATTTTAGCAGACTGGTGAGACTAAAACTGCAGAAACAACATCGTTTGAACCAACTTTGGGATTCTAGGATCTAGCCCTCCTGAATCCCAAGAGGGATCTCTCCAATAAGTGAAAAGATGTATTTTTCTTTGAAGTTTGGGGTAATGATATTAGGCTAGTTATGAAGGCCAAGGGTTTCGTTTGTTTTTGGATGGTTGAGCATGAATACTATTTTTAGGGGGAAAGTCCTAAGTGCAAAGAGTTTCAAAGGTGAGAAGTTGCAATTGGATAGAGAAGCTAGCATAAAAGATAGATATAATGCAGGTTTTTAGTCCATTGGGCTATGGAGTCATAACAGGGATTTAATTAAACAACAACATCAAGAATGATCCAAGGGGCAGGTCATCTATGTCACAAGATCATTGAGACTGAAATGATGGAATGGAAACAATAAAGTGTTGGAGGGGTGGAAATTGATAATAATTTCACAAGGGATTTATAATCAGTCCAAACAAGAAAAGCCTCTTAAGTAACTACTTAAAACCAACCAAGTGCAGGGCTAACCATTGACTTCTTGGGCAAGTTTGTATTAAAGCAGCTTAATTGAAAAACAATCCAGTAATCCACATAATTACCTTCAGAAATTATGAAAAAACATAAGAGAAAACAAAGTGCAACTTAAGATCAAATAAAGTACTTTTAAACCTAGTCTGATTTCAGCCAACACCAAGGGAAACTTTCAAAATCTACCTTTGGGGAATAGAAGCTAGAAACAGGGCAAACCATCACTTTCTAGTCTAACTTTAATAAGCAAATAAGGAAAATAACTTTCAAGAACAATGTTTAAAGCAAACGGTAGGATGAGGGAAATCCAGCATTTTTGGGTTAAACTGCTTCAGAGGTGGGAGAGGAGCGTAGCCGTTGGATGAAAGAATCCAATGGTGGAGATCTACAAATAATAGGAAAAAGAAGAGCCGGAGAAGAAATAAAGCGGAGAGATCCTGGACTGTCCAATCTGGATACGTGGACGGTTCAGATCTAATCGAGGAATCACAATCGGCGGGAGGAGGAAAAGGGTGCGATTAAAATCACCGATGCGATTGCACGATCAGGAGGGCAGAGGCGATTAAGCGATGGTCGTTGATCTTAGAACGAGATCAACGGTGGAGAATGAATCGGGGGAGTCACAATCGGAGGTTGGGGATATAACGCAGTGATTGAGAAAATGTGATGCTATTGAGAAATGGAATGCGATGAATCGCAGGATATTGATCTAACGATTAGATCAACGGTGGAGATGAACTGGGGGCAGACCTTTATAATACATATAAAAAACTCAAAATTTGGGATAAAAAAAAAGGTTTTTATGCTTCGGGGCGGAAAATATATAAAAGGTGGATAGACGCCCGACTGCGGGGCCTTTTGAATTTATGGAATATAATATGCCTCGGGGCGTATATAATACAAAGGGGCTAATAACAATTGGGCCATCGGGATCGGTCTTTTTAATCTACCCATTTTGAAAACTTGCAATGTGATTCAGCGCCCTGGGTCTTTAACACTTGGTCCTGGGTGAAGGTTACATGGAAAAAATGGAGGGAGCGGGGTTTACACATATATGACCCAATCGCATCGGAAGTTTTATGCGGGTCTTTTTAATCTACCCATTTGATTTCTCAGATTGTGATTGCGCGATCGGTTCTTTTCAATCAAGCCATTGAAATATTTAACATGTGACTTAAGTTTTTTAAGTTAAAACTTTGGAAAAGTGGGTTTTACAAAGAAAAAAGTGGCTCGGGAATAAAATATTAGAAGGTCTTAACACCCGAGGGCGGGCTCAGGGTTATATGAAATGATAATACGATCGGGGTTTCAAATATGGAAAAGGCTATTCGCATCGGAACTTATATGATGCAAAGCCAATCACATCGAAACTTTTGAATATGGTAAAGACTGCGTTCTTTGGATTTTTTTGATTGTGATTAGTGCTGAAAAGGTTCAAGCGCTTGGTTTTAACGCATGGGCATGTGGGGGGAAGTGGTTGGGACTTGGCCCAAGGGGCTTAGGTCCATAGTAAAAGACTTGTATTTCTTATGAATTTTTCATGGTTTTCAAAGGAATGGGGTGTTTCGAAATAGTTAAAAAATGAGTTTTTAACTATGGAAGGGTGATTTTCATGAAGGGGAGAAAGGAAAAAATGGAAAAATAGAGGAAATTCATGTGAAAAAGGGAGCAAATGGAGGTCAAATTTTGAAAGAAGGGAAAGGGAAAAATTATGATTTTGCAGCAGTTTCTTCTCATGATTTCAGCAGAATTTCTGAGTATGAAAAATAGGAAAAACAAAGAAGATTTTGGCCAGAGGCATGAGGCCTAGAAAATTCTTCAAGAGGCAAAAATTTTTAGTGATAAAATTTGTTCCTTGGAGGCTCAAAAAGTCTTAGCCACCTTTTGGTATAAGAAATATTATAGGTGGCTAACAAAATCCATTTTATAGGAGATGGAGAGAGAAATCATTGCCCTTCTCTTTCCACCAGTTCTGAATAGAAAAAACCAAGATGTTTCCTCAACTTCCATGCTTTTGCCTTCTTTGAGAGTTCATTTGTTTATGAAAAGGCCCAATAAGGGATTAGTGCTTTGCAGTTTCCTTTTTGTACTAACTCTCTTGTGAGAGAAAGCTAGAAATTCAAATCATTCTCCACGGGATTTTCTCGTTCCAAACTCAAAACACAGTTAATGCTGCCCTATAGTGTAAATAGAGTGTTGCCCTAGCCACTAACATGGCCTATTCACTGATCAGCTGCGTTATAATGCTCTTGTGTTGTTATAGTGAGGTGTTACCTTGGAAGAAATAGGTTTGGTTTAGGTCTTTTTATTCCTTCCATATTTATCTTCTCCTATGAGCTGATGAGGAGGTATTTTGACCTGTAACAGATGCCCCCTAAAGTGTGAGGTTAGAGACAAAGATGATGGCCGAAATAATTTACAATGTGTGTAGTAGAGATAAAGAGATTGAAAGACCGAGGAAAACCTGAAACAACAACATATGTCAGAAAATATAGTATCTGCCTTGAGTCAGGCATTCCCATGCTGAGTAGCTTAAACAACATGATTTATCCAGAATAGAGTTATGAATAATCTGTCCACCGATAAGTACAATGTGGAAGTGTCTGTCATAACAGCATCAGGCTGAAGAAGCTGTCTCCATAAACAATATCGCAACCTGGGGAAGGGAACACAACTTTAATGATGTAACCTTTGCCCCTAGGTCTTAACCACCGATTCACTTAAACTACATATTTCTCAACATGTGAGAAATCATTTGATTACCAGTCGATAATGAAAAATGTTAACAGACGTGAAGGTGGCCACCAATAATGATGATGGTACCTAAGATGCAGAGTAAAATCTAGCAAGTGTGAATAAAATGAGTTGAAGTCGAACACTCGTAGAATCATTCGACCAAGAGCCAATGATGAAGACTCCTAATCAAACACAAGACTACCTGCCACTGATGTCTGCAAGTATCTGGGTACTGATGGGTTTCTGGATCATCTTCCTAGATAAGATGCTGAAGTCGATAGGAAGAGATACGTTGAAAGGTAGGCACTGAGGCATCCTACATCAGTCAACATGAAACGGAAGCCAAATGATTTTTCTTGTTATGGAGATAATGAAGAGTAAATGGGGATGTCTGACAACAAATAATTTCTGGCATAATGAGCGGTTTGGTTGATAAGAGGAGCAGTAGATAGCAAGATATGCTTGAACAATAGAAGGCGTTGTAACAAGGTACTAGGCAGCTGAGGCTTAATGAACATCAAAGAGTGTGTTAGGATTTTGACTGGTGTAGGAACACTGGGAAATGAAGGCTAATACTCATAGATGGTAGGGTTCGGCTAACTGTGAAAGAGTTTTCTGGGAAGTGCCATGTTCAAGATTTTTGCTGCCAAATTGAACTTTTTGAAATTTAACAGAGGTAGTATCAATTTTGTCCAAATTTTCCCCCGTCTGATTAAGTTTAACGATTCCAGACAAGTAAACTCGGTGAATTTTTCATTTTTTAGAGAGTCTGAAAAATATCATAAAAGACAACTCCGTGCCCCGTCTGATTAGGTTTAACGAGTCCAGATGAGTAAACTCGGTGAATTTTTCATGTTTAGAGAGTCTGAAAAATGTCATAAAAGAAAACTCCATTGGGGTACCTTTTTCATGTCTTGATAACTGGGCACGACAAAGGGAGAATAGTAAGCCCGAAATAGTTCATTTTCTGTGAGTTAGTCCATCGAAGCCAGAAAAGTCAGAAATCTATGTTAGATGGACGTCTACCTTATTTTGTTATGAGTATGAGGAGATGGAGTAAACTCAGTACTCTTTGTGAAATTTTAATGAGTCCAACAAAGAAAAACTCGGTGCCCTCCATGAAATTTTAACGAGTCACGCGGAGAAAACTTGATTACTTTTTCGGTTTAAAGAGCTTTGAAAAAGAGGAAAATAATGGCTTCTTACTCTCTATCACGGTAGTTTAGCGAGCCCGACAAAGTCAACTCAGGGTTTTTTCAGTTTTATGAGCGAGAAAAAAGTCCCTAAAAATAAAGCTCAGTGCATCTTCATATCAGTTTTAATGAGTCTGAAGAAGAGAACTCCAGGTTTTTCGGATTAACGAGTAAGAAAAATACCATAAAAGGAATGCTCAATATCAAATTCTTATAATTTTAACGAGTCCGAAGAAGGAAACTTGAGGTTTTTCGGATTAACGAGAAAGAAAAATATCGTTAAAATAATTCTTGAAATTTCTTGATCTCTTTCTCATCAATAGAAGGATCTATGTCGGTAATTTTCTTCTAAGACCAAGAAAAAACATCGAAAAATACCTTGAAAAGGGATGTGAAGCGTGCAATTTCCTCTGGATTGCAATTGACTCCAATATGAATATTTTTCACCATACCTATTTTGACCGAGATATCAATGAGCATTGTCTTAGAAATGTTACCCATGTTCCCTTCTGAATTGATAGTTTGAACAGTCATATAAGCGGAGGGAACCATCTCAGGTGGGTCAAAATATGGGATTTCAGTTTTTATCACGTTCGAGTCGATCATCGAAGCGTGATGGTGAAACTCTCCGCAAGGTCATTCTTCTAGACAGATGGTCTCTCGAATAGCTTCGTCTGTAGGCAAGACTTCATTGAGGAGATCCTTAGAGAGAACTATGATGGGTGGGAGGTTTGTACCGTTGGTAGAAACCATAGCAGTGGAGGGATCGGATGTAATTTGGATGGTTTGGTAGGCCAACTCGGTTGGTGAGAGCGGCATCTGATCTTCGTTGGAATCAATGTCTGAAGGCATCGGAAGGATCCATGGGTTGATAGATCCATCCAAAGTGGTGGATATCATTGCAACCGTGTTTGGGATTTTTGGCGACAGGAGAGGAAAACAACCCAGTAGGGAATATGCCTTCAGAAGACCGGTACCAATACTGACGTAAGAGTCAGGACAACCTTCTATTAGGGGTACAGTGCTACTTGGTAACATGGAATAATCAGGGGTGCAGAAGGATAACTAATCAACTGTGAATATTTTCCCATCCAATGGAAATAGGATGAGTCAGAAGATAGAAGAAACAATGGCAGTCATGGCATAAGACCAACTACAACTGAGCAATAGATTATAGTCGAGATGGCAATCTATGACTTCAATGTCCACGATTACCGTTTTCCCACTCAGAGTGATGGGAAAGCTAGCAAGGTATCCTTTTGGGAGGAATGTGTGGCCATCGAAAGCTTTGATGGAATTTGATGGCGGTGTTAAGGTAGGATAACCTAAAGCAAGTCAGCAAGCTTGTGACATAACGCAGGTCGAAGCACCTTTGTCTATGACAATGCGATGGATTGGTCTCCCTTTCGACACAAGCTGCACCTGGAATGCGAGTTGGTGTGAGAGGCAAGGTTTAGATTTTTCCATATCAAAGATAGCTAGCATGGAATCCTGGGGGTCTATTCCACCAATGGCCGAAATCAAGGCTTTCCTTTGTGCTGGACAAGTTTGCAATACTTCGAGAGCAGACATAGCTGACAGTGCTTGTGCCAAATATTCTACAATGTTGTAGTTTTGGGCTGCACGTGCAGAGGTATTATGAGTCGTGCATTGAAGTGTCCCTTTGGGGGGAAGAATCATGGGGTCAACAGTAGGCCGTTCAATATGCCAATCGTTGGACAGCGATGAATTTGAACTAGTACCAGGTTCTTGAGCATCTATGGTAGGATTTCTATAAATCTTGGCTCGTGTTTGAAGTTCAACACTCTCAATGCCATAAATGGCGGATGGTCCTTCACCGAAAGGATGTGAACCACCATTTCCCCATTTCTGGTGTTGTGGCAAGTTTTCAACCATGAGTTGATGTTGCTGCTGTTGATTAGGGAAATGATTATGAAGAACGATAGGTGTTCGCCCAGAATCCTTGTTTGCGATAAAATCGGTGCATTCCTGCAGTTGAGGAAATTTTTATGTCAAGTGGTCCTCCGCACAGATCTTGCAAGGAAATTTCATGGGTTTATCCTTCCCTCTGTCATTTTTGGCAGCGTTTTTTTTATTAGGGTTATTCTGATTGTCCGACTACTCTTCCGAAGAAGATATATTTTGCTTGTTCTTCTTATTTTTCCCATTCGGTTTTTGTGAAGTTTGCACAGAATTTACCTCTGAGGTAGGAAGAGTAGTCATTTGGTGAGGGGCAGTGGTAGCCAAGGACGGCTGGGAGACTTGCCCCTGAGACTGTTTTGTGGCTACACTAGAGATTGTGCCAACGAGACCGTCAGCATGAGCTCCAGATTTTTGAGTAGCAGGAGGATTTGGGTTACCAGGGGCATGGGGGAGAAAATCACATAGCGTGCCAGATTGTGAATAGATTAAATCCAAATGTTGGGCATGAAGAATGCATTGATCTTCTATAATCGCACCGGAAAGGCCAATGTATTTAGAGATGTGAGGTATGAGAGACTTACAAAACCAATTAGCTAAGAGATGATCCAGGAGTGGTGCTTTGACTAGCCTCCTCCTACATCTCCATTCATGAATGTGATTGGAGATGTGGGTGGTGGTGTCTTGGCGCAGCGAGGTTAACAGTTTCGTTCCAGTTTCAAATTTGATTGGTAATTGGAAGTTCTTTAGAAACTCCATTGCTAAAGTGCCAAAAGTGTTGATGGAGGCATTGCCTGTAAGGGTGTGGGGAAACAGTCGAAGCTGGACACTATCATCTACCATGGATTTAGATATATACCATAGATGAAAGGTAGTGATGTGTGCTGCTAGGTTGTCCCCTTATTTCCCATCGAACTTTGGGATGTCAGAAAGAATCTTGTGCGGTACTGGAGGCCAGAGCGGGTTGTGATTGATGGGATCATTAGTTAGTTTATGGATGTCAGTGATGTCCAGAGCTACCAAAAATGGCAATTGTGGATTTCCCCCCTAATCTAACCAAAGAAGTATGGGATGACTATATAGACCATAGGGTCCGCCCATTAATGTGTTACCAGGAGGATAAGTAGGAATTTCATAAAAATTTCCTATAGGTGGAGGAGTAGGGACATATGGTTGCTGTCCATAGGGCATATTGTATTGCGGGGCAAATGGTTGGTTACCCCCAGTATAAAAGTGCCCCCCCATTCTAGATGGAGGTTGGGGTGGGTTAGTCCATATGAATGCAATAGATCTTCCTGGAGGCATGCTACTACTTGCATATTTTGGTAATGGCAAGACCCTACACCTATATTTGAACCACTTAAGGGAATAGTATTAAAATAGGTTGTCTCGTTTGTCCTAAGGATTGCAGGGGAAGTGAAATGTTCCCTGCGACCTGCGTGCTAGTGACACTGCCCCCTGGTATAGTGGCCAAGGGGTTTGAACTCAACAAAGGGTTCCAACTGAAAGGGTTGCTAAAAGGAACCAAAGTAGTCACACTCGTGGGAGGAGCAACCGTGGGTCCCAACATGGTCACGGTAGGAGTAGATCCCGAAGGACTCGGTGAGCTACTGACAGTTGTGATGACTGTAGGGTTGGGATTAGGTATATGTTGACTACTGGGGTTACCAAGTGATGGCATAGAACTGACAACCAACAGGGAGGATGGTGGCGAACCTCGGATGGTTTCCATTGGCATCGACCCTATGGATGTTGGTGGTGAAATGGATATTTTTGCAACCAAATACATATCTTGGCGTGGTAGAATATGAACTATCACAGGCCCCAATGGATCAATGAGTGGAGGATTGTAATGAGGTATGACACCTTCCGTGAAAGGGTCCTCCAGAAATTCCGTATCATATGAGGCTATGTGTAAATCAATGTTTGTCAACGGAGACTGCTCTTCCGTAGAATGCACGGGTTCACCAAGGTTCAGTTGTTCCTCAAGAGGCAGAGGAGGTAGACCTTGCTGTCATTCAGACAGATGGCGTGGGTCGGATGATGCCATGGTGACCTATTTATTTTTAACAAATTTTGATAAATTGTGATGTATTATAAAGTCTCAATGATAGTAACCACACACCTAAAAAAGAAAAAAAAAGAAAAAATGACTCTCTAAAATCAATCAGCAAGAAGCCAGAATAGGGTGCCATGTCTGAGTACTACTATTTGTTGGTGATGAAATCCAGTATCACAATATTATACAGAGAGGGTTGGTCGAAAGTATAGTTACGGTCACTCTATAGCTTTTCCTGAACCTTAGACGATAAGTGTAAGCACTCTCGTGAGACAAGTATCCTCCCAAAGACCGAAGACAGAGTGGGTCTATTTGTTTCAGGTACCAAGACAGCCTGTCCCAGTCACCTTCTGTAAGTCCCTAAAAAGTATGGCCACTAAAGATACCTCAAATCACAAACATGGTCGAAGTTACGTTGGGGTCACACGCCTTGTGCCGGGCATAATACACAGTCACGATCATTTGGCGACATCCCGAAAACCCCAATATATTCTTCACACACACGGATGCGGTTGAAGCAGCCATGTTAGCTACCACACCCAAAATGCATTTGTCTCATGAGCCTCTAGGTGAGGACGGTCAATAATATGAGTCTTGGGTAGAATTTCACTAGGTGTGGCTCTGTTTTAATTTGAGATCTTGGTCGGTTTTCTCACTTTTTCCACTGTTGGAATCTGCTTCCGCTACTGTTGGTGTGAGCTCAAAAAAAGTAATGTGATTGATTTTATTATCGCTTGATTCTTAGTGTACTTGATTATTAGTCTTGCGGAGGGGGAGTGGACATATGAAATGTAATGAGACTCTGACTCAAGAAACCATGCAAAAATATGCTCTAAATATTCAACTCGATGAAGAGTATTTCTACAAGGAGAGGTTTCTTTTCAACATCCATGCACTAACATTCAAATAGCACAATTCAACTTTAAATATTCAGACTTCTATCTACCTCTTCTTAACAGTCTATGAACTGAAATTTTTAGAATTAACTCAACTAGATGTAGAAAAACTAAAAAATAAAAATTCTTCTCTAAAAAGTAAATGCTTTTGACACTAAATTTTCAAACAAGAGCAAACAAATAGAAATACCAGCTTAGTAAACAAGCACAGGGATTCAGTCAAGGAGAGATATTGATGGCCAAAAAACTCTGCAACCAAAACACAATCACAGGGATGAACAACAAATTTTGGCTGAGTAACGCACTGTCTCTGAGTAAAAACAACGTTAATCCAGAGACTAACACACTTTATTTAAGCAAAGCCAACATTATAATGCACTGGAAAACCAATAGAGGTAGAATTAGCCAGGGTAAAGTTCTTCAGATGGTCAAACTGAAACAGGATTGAACTTTGTGAGCTTTTGAAATGTCTACTGGGCATAAATAATGGTCTGAAGGGTCCGTGAACAGAGGAAAGAAGAAAGGAGGACAGAAATAGCCTGGAAACTATGGGGAAACTCCCCAGCGGAGTCGCCAATTCTGTTGTAGGGTAAAATGCTTGGGTTTTTGGTTATCGAATATCCCTCTCAGGGCTTTCCGGTGCCCGAGGCAGACACTAAGATTAGCTGTATAGTTCACAAAGATGGAACATACATATTCATACTAACTTAAAACAACTTGATAGAATAAGATGGAATATTACCTCTTTAATGATCTTGGAGTCTCTTGGAGAGCACAGGTAGCGAAGTATGAGTTCTCCTTCACCAGCTCCAAATATTGACCTTGCAATCAGTCAAAGCACCCGTGTAATATTTACCATAACATAAATTTCCTATCAATTAAGTCCATATATAACAAACATTTAAACTATGCACATCTAATCCATTCATCTCATGTTATATAAGTGATTGAAATAATAATGAAAATATCAACGCATAGAATGGAAAAAACAGATACAGTTATGTTGATTTATAAAAAGGAGGATTACAACTGTCGGTTGTACCAAGCCCTCCTCAGCCTTCCAATCTCTCTATCTCTCAAAGTGGTGATGTATTTACCAACAAGTTCTCAATGAACCTCTTTGACCTTTGACCTTCACACTACAACAATGATCTCTACTTCACAAGTATTCAAAACTTTGACAATCCTTCGACCATGAACCAAGACCCTTCAACTCCATTTTATAGGAGATGGAGAGAGAAATCATTGCCCTTCTTTTTCCACTAGTTCCAAATAGAAAAAAAAAAGATGTTTCCTCAACTTCCATTTTTTTGCCTTCTTTTAGAGTTCAATTTTTTATGGCAAGGCCCAATAAGGGATTAGTGCTTTGCAATTTCCTTTTTGTACTGACTCTCTTGTGAGAAAAAGCTAGAAATTCAAATCATTCTCTGTGGGTTTTCCCCATCCCAAACTCAAAACATGGGTAACGCTGCCCTCTAGTGTAAACAAAGCATTTCCCTACCCACTAACGTGGCCTATTCACTGATCAGGTGCATTATAACGCTCTTGTGTTGTTATAGTGAGGCATTACCTTGGCAGAAATAGGTTTAGTTTAGGTTTTTGTATTCCTTCCCTATTTATCTTATCCTATGAGCCGATGAGGAGGTATTTTGACCTGTAACAGCCATTTCCTCTGCAGTTCTAACCCAAGGGATTGGGTTGTGATAGAGGATATTGCATTGGTGGAGGAGATGGCCACTGGTTCCATGGTGAAAGAATTTTTTTTGAGGAAGGATTATTATACTGCCATGGATATTGTTGACTATTATAAACATTATTCCAAGGGTAAAAAGAGGAAAAATCAGAAGGCATACCTATAGGTCGTGGCTGACATGGCCTCTTTGATTCGATGAAATAAGAAGATTGAAAATCCATGCTTGATTCTTGAAGTATCACCTTCAGTCCGGGAAACTCAGGACACTGATTCACAGAGTGCACCAACTCATAGATGTTACACAGGTTAAAACTATACAGTCCACATTTGTAATATTCCAAAATTTTTGTACAATAATTTGGAATATTAATTTTTTCTAATTTCACCTAGGAGGAGAATAAATGGGTAAGGAGGCCCATGCATAATGATAACCTCAATAAAACCCCTCATAGTATGAAATGGGATCATCATTGGAGCTGGTTTTCACACCCTCATGTGTGAACAGGGTCATTTTCAAGTGGACAAGGTTAAGTTTGACCAAGTCAACAACGCTGGGATAAGAGGTGGAGAACACTTAGAGAGACAACATAGTATCAATGGGTAGAGGGTTATTTGGTGGAGGAAACCCTAAAAGGAGTGGGACCCATGGAGAGGGGGCCTTCACTTGTTTAAAAGGAGGGCAAAGCATCCATTGTTTCACATGCTTTGGATTATTGATCTCATTGTCTATTCATACACTGTGCATTCTTTGTTGTTTAGCAAAATTTGCCAAGGGGAATTCTTGTTTAGGATTCCTTCTCCTTGTTGAGAGGCCTCTTGAGGGATTTCACTAATTTTCCTCACATCTATGCTTGAGGCCAAGCATCCTCCTCTAAGACATCATTATTTCTGTAGCAGAATAATGTTGTGTTGCAGGGTGTTGCACTGAGGGTTCACTACACCACCTCCATTAGCTATTTTTCAGAGGAGGAGTCTCTCTTTTCTTTGAGAGATTAGTTTGGAGGCCTTTCGAGCATATTGCAAATCTTGGCCTTGGGCCAACCCATTCTCTTGCCCCTACATTGCAGTTCCATCCAGTGACTACATTATTTTTTGTTAGCATTTACTGTAGGGCTTTGCATATATGTTTGTAGGGTGAGATCTTAGGTGAGAGGATTAGCCTTTCACTCTAGATATCCATTGGAGTAGATATTTTCATTTATTGCAACATCTTCAGTCTTCTCCAATTATTTCCAGTTCTTGAGTTGCTACTGCTACCCAACAACTCTGGCATTTTGCAGATTTTGCATTTCATAGCCAATCCTTCCAGGATTGATAGGAGGCAGTCTTTGGGAGTTGATATCTTCACTCCCAATGTTGTATTAGGCCATATATTTGTATATCCATGTATTTGACATATGTATCATGGAGTTTCTCTTATAAAATTGCACTGTCATAGCTTGGGCACACATGTGTAGCAGTGTTTTATCATGATTCTTGTACTTGTTTCTTGAGGCTAAGCATTGCCTATCTTGAGTAACCTTTTTCCTCAAGATCTTGTATTCATTTTTTGCTGCTATTATTCAATAATATAGCTATGGATCTTTCTCACATTTTTATGAGTTGAGTGTCACTGCTACTCCATTATTGTTTTTGCATATTGCTGGGTCTCCAACTTTAGAATATATTGAGATATTCTCATTGTTGTAGCATTTCCCTGATTTGGAATGTTACAGTGGTATCAAAGTATAATACTGGCTCAGCCTGTACATCTCAGCCATTATGTTGTCAAGGAGAGAGAAGATGAGGACTCCATTATGTGGAGTGAAAAAGGGAGATAAGGTTACAAAGCTTCTTCCAAGATCTATACAGAGCATTCATGAAGAATTTGAGAAGATAATGAGGGAGATATGTACAGGATCTCCGAGAGGGTTTGAAACTGAGTCAAACTCTAGATTTTCTTATGAGGAGGGTGAGAATGCAGCCACACCCTATGATGCACAGTGCAGTCACATGGCCAGCTTTGCCATAAGGGAGAAATAAGAAGAAGGAATGTTGAAGAGAGGAACTCTTAGTGGTTTCTTGCATGAGTATGAATCTAAAACTCAAAATTTTAGAGATCATATTACCTTTCTGGAGTTTTGCAAGATCACGATGAGGAGGAGCAAGCAACATAATATGGATAGATTTCTTATATCTATCTTTGATGGTTCCCCTACATGTTAAACCAGGGCTTGGGTGGAAGAGCTAGACACCTTTCTGCAGTAGCATTAGATTTCTGGAGATGAAGCCATCAGAATAGCAGCGTTGCACTTTGGAGGTAAGGTATATGCATGGTGGTTATTTGAGTCATTTACTTTGAAGAATGAAAATACCTCTTCCTATGCAATTTTCATTATAACTTTGATGGAAATATTTGGTAGAAATAATTTTGAAACACGTGGAGTAAAAAAATACATCCAAACAAACAAAACCCTTGCATGTGAGGGAGGAACCCATATACTCAAAATCACTTCAGAGAATTATGAAGGAGGCTGATATCTTGCATGATACTTTGTTGGAGGAAATACCTTCATATTTTATTTTGGCACAAGGAGGCAAAGAGATCCCTTTTCCAAAAGAGGATCCAATCATTAGAGGGTTGCCCACTCCTATTGAGAAGGCTAAGGGTAACAACGTTGTCATTTATAGAGTTGATCTAGCACCTCATCCAGAGGAAGGAAGAGCTCTTGCTCCAACTAGAGGGGTTCTTGCATCTTTTCAAGGAAGTCCCCAGGATCTCATACATGGAGGTCCAAGCACAATAAGTGAGAAGCATGGTTATGCAGCACTGCAGCCGAAAGGAGGAGCAAGGGAGGAAGAGAAGCATCATGTGATAAGAGGCACACACCCTTCCCTATTTTAGAGAGCTAGTGCAAAGAGGAGGAAAACTGTATTGTACTGTGAGAGCAAGGGCAAGGTTTCCCAACCATATATACTGTCCACTCTTGACATTGATGTCTCACTGCATAGAGGCATTCCCCCAGGGAGGCCACCAAATCCATCATTGATGAAAGACATATTGTCTTTGGATTCAATGCTCTTGGATTTTGGAGAGGTGAAGAGTTTGAAGGAGAATTTTGGCATGGGGGATGTCAAAGTAGCAGATAGCAGCAGGAGGAGAGCTTCACATGATAGATCACCAGCACTGTCTCTGAGGAGGATTGATCCTTACTGGATATCTCAGCTCTTGGTAGAGTACTCCAAGGATCTTGGTGCATGCATGACTCTAGATGACCCGAATAGAAATGATGAGCATATGGTGGATGATATGGTCATCTATTCACATGGCAGAGTATTCTTGAGTAGAGATTCTAGTCTGAAGGAGAAGCTACTACATGTAGAACATGGGGACTTCTTTTCCATGCATTTTGATGCATATCTTTCCTTAGCAGAGGAGTTCATTTTGGAGGGCATTCAACAAGACATATTTTAGCATATGGAGAGACACAGAGCCCGAATGATGATGGAGAGGATATCACAACCACCTTCCTACTCATTGGGAGTAAGGGAGCATTATCATTTGAGCCATTTCAGCTCAAGTATTCGAGTACATAATGGGGAATGTACAATTTCACCTTATGTTTTGTACTTCTTGTCTTTTTATGAGAAGCATAATGTACCAAGGAGGATTATTCCGTCTTGCATATTATATAATGATGTACTTGAATCCATTTGTAGCATTGATATTGGCTATCTGATTGGTGGTTTGTGGGGAAAGCCACATGATTTTTAGTGTGCACCATTGACACCCTTTTGTACTTCAATTTCTATATATTGTAAAATGATTGGGGCATCAAACAAGTGGTTGGAAGAACACTTTTTTTTTCTTTATTTGATGCAGGTAAGGGATGCACTTCGCTGGTTCGTTGAATGTGACCTTGATCCACTCTCCGGTTGTCATGTAACAACTTGTCTCTATTGGGTTTTGCTTCCATGTATTGTTGGTCTCTCTATGTTCATGGGAAGGTTTGATTGGAGAATGGGCTTGAGACTGAGGATGCCCATTGGGAGCATGATTCTCCCTACTATACATGTTGTGCATTTTAGGAGGAACCATGGGCCAACCATGAATGCCACATTACATTTCTTTTCTTCTCATGGGAGAAACCACTTGAAGAACTTTAGGAGGCACTCCATGGATCATGAGAAGATGGAGGAGTTAGCACATTCAACTCTTTTCCCTTTGAGGATGAGGGGAGATTATTCTATGAGCCACTCCATTTATATGAGCAAAACATATGGTAATAGTATTGTTGATTTGCATAGTAATTTGTCTATATGTATGCATCTCTTAACCATATATGTGCAGGGATTTTCTCAAAGAAGGAATATTCTTCCTTCTAGATTTTATGGTCTACATAAGGCCATTATAAATGATCACACTTTAAGAGGATATGGGGAGGAGATTTATTATAGAGAACATGCTCACATTGAACATTACATCATTCACTTTCTCCAGGAGGTTGGGGCAACAAGCAAATGGTGGGGAGGTCACCCATCATTTCATTTTATATGGCAGTTGAGAATCGAACTACGCTTGCTAAATTTGAGGGACCATTGTCCTTTTCCCTTACTTCACATGGCAGCCAGTATGATTATCCTTGTGGTTCCCTTGATTGATATTGCTAAAGATTTCTTTGGGAGCATGATTGGAGGGGAGACACATTCGGTGAATGTGTCCTTGGAAGGAGAAAAATACCACACTATTTGCACTACATGTTCTAAAGGGAGCATGGGAGATGGTATGGCCACTAAAACAGTACATTTTTTTTC
Organism: Pinus albicaulis; assembly: GCA_034641835.2. Classification (NCBI taxonomy): domain Eukaryota; kingdom Viridiplantae; phylum Streptophyta; class Pinopsida; order Pinales; family Pinaceae; genus Pinus; species Pinus albicaulis. The sequence continues at coordinate 109,105,437 of CM076576.1, read as the reverse complement.
CTTATGAGGTGAGCCACATGAGGAATGTGATGCCATATGATGATGACTTCCAACTCATCACATATGAGATGATTTGGGCCAACATGTTTCATAATGTTGGAGGTGAGATCCTTAAAGGTATAATATCCATCTTGCCATTTAAGGGCAATGTAATTGCAGCCCAGGATCAACATACACTCTACACTTATACTAAGTGGAGAAGAGGATAGCGTGGGGTAGGCTACTTTTTCTACTAGGATCAGATTTTCAGCTCACCTACATTGTCGGAGCTAGAGGTGGAAGATGACTTTTAGGAGTTGCCATGTTGGGAGGTAACTTATTTTGCATGGATGATTGCTTGGGGGATAGAGGATCCACATGAGGAATATGTTACTCAACATATCATAGAATCCATGCCTTGAGAGGAGGCTTTCTAGTCCTATCCTTACAGTTGTTGGCAATATGATGCCGAATGTTGTCCTTGATGGCAACCTACTTGATAAAGTTGATGGAAACCTATTTGATGAAGTTGTTCTTGATGGAAACCTATTGAAATTGATGGAAACCTACTTGATGAGTTAAGGGGGAGATTGTTGACAATGTGATACAATGTATTGACTTTGATGGAACCTACTTGATGAAGTTGTCCTTGATGGAAATGATGTAAATCTGATGTATCTACAGATCCGTTCAGAAGTAGAAGAAGAAAGAAATTCAGAAAGTGCCAGAATAATGTTGAACAAGGTATGTCACAAGGCATATGCGATTTTATTACGGAGAAGTCGCGTATGTACGTGGAAATGAACGTGCCAAGTCGCGTATGCCAATTTGCGCTCTATTTTTATAAAACCAGGGGGCATTACCAAGGTATTTTCCCAAACTATTGAGCGCTTGATTATCTATTTGATCCCGTCCAGAAATACCATCAGTGGTTGAGTGGTTTTGAATCATGGTATTGATAAAGGCAAAATCTATTTAAGGAGAAGAAAATCATAGTGCAAAGGGGTGTGCAAGTGTCTGGGCATTAATGAATACTTCACTCTGAAGTATATCTGCATGGTTGAACTCTGTTCTTAATTGATAGATCTGAATCTATGATGCACCTATGAATATGATGAAGGTTCAAGATCTCTAGATCTAGAAATGATGAATCTCTAGGATGATATAAAAAGAATGATGAAGACACAGCACAAATTTGATGAATAGAGTGAAGAAGTACGGGTAAGTTCATAGATCTGATCTGTTCTGCAAAGCGTATCGTTTATAAATATATACGCAGGTTCATTTCACAAAAAGCGCGTGTATACGTGGATCCTATTCAAGAAAAGCGCGTATGGGAAGTTAGGGTTTCTTTAAAAAGATGCACAGATGTATACGCGGGTTCGCCTCATTGAAAGCGCGTGTATACGCGGCTCTGGTTAAATAAAAGTGCGTATGGTATCTGAATTAATGGTTGCTCAAGTTTGAATGTGTTTCTGCATATCAAATACGCCAATGCAGGTTATCTACGATACTACCGAATTTACGGTGGTTTTTTCAACACAATACTGTTTTGAGCTTGTTCGTAATGCTGTTGTTATTAAGTGAAGGGTTGTGTTGAAGGTTTGTTTGATCCGGTTTGAGGTGAACGTGGTCGGCGGTGGTGCGGGGTTGAAGCCTTCGATGAGGTAGTAGCTCCCTTCCGATGGTAGCCGTGGCGAAAATGACGGTGGCCATCCTTCCGGAAGGTGATAGCGAGAAGGGTTGCTTGTACTGCGGTGGAGTCACTGCGTGGTTGTAGTCTCGCCTTTGTACACCGAACATAGAGATTTTCTTTATATAATAAATATTGAGCGGGGCAGCGACAATTGTTCTCACGATTGGTTCATAATCTTGGTGTTTCATGTGTTGCTTGTGTGTGGTGGTTATTAATTCTTGGTACACGTGTTTATAACACGGTGAATGAATGATGCAATGATCTAAGTTAAGAATTAAATGCATATTTAGATCTCTGAGCATACGCGAGTTTACTTAAGGAGATTCGTGTGTATACGAGAGTTGTGTTCATTAAAGTAGCGTATGGGTTTAAAAGCTAGAAAAAAGTTAAAAAGTTTTTCAGTCAGCACAAAATACTGATTCACCCCCCCTCTCAGTATTTTTCCCAACAATTGGTATCAGAGCAGGTCCTTCTGAAAAAGCTTAGCCGCTAGAAGGAAGATCAAGCAAGATGAGCAATCAAGATGGAACAGCATCTATCAAGCCTCCGCTCTTTAATGGAAGCAATTTAATCTTCTAGAAAATAAGGATGAGATCCTATCTTCAGTCTATGGGAGCAGATGTATGGGCCATTGTTGAACGAGGATATCAATATCCAGCTGCAGTACCAACAGATCCGACTGAAAAGAAGAATTATGAAACAAATGCAAAGGCAATCAATGCTCTAACAGGAAGTCTAACTGATTCTGAATTTGTCAAACTTATGCAGCTGAATACAACAAAGGAGATATGGGACAAAATCATTCTAAGTTATGAAGGTGATGCAAAGGTAAAAATTGCAAAACTTCAAACTCTTAGAATTGAATATGAAAATTTAAGAATGCATAATGATGAGAATATTGCCAGTTTCTTTCTACGTGTTGATGATGTTGTAAATCGTATGAGAAATCTGGGAGAAATAATAACCGAATCTACTTTGGTTGAGAAAATTTTAAGATCACTAACAGCAAAATTTGAGTCAAAGGTTTCTGTTCTTGAAGAAAAACAGGCTCTTCAAAATCTTACTACGGTACAACTTCATGGCATACTAACTGCATAAGAAATGAGAAGAGGAGGACCATCTGAAGTCAAAGAGGATGTCTTCAGAGCTTCTACAAAAGGGAAAGAAGTCCAAGAAGCAGAAGGATCAGGATATATCTCAGAAGAAGACGAGGCAAATTTTGTAAAGAAACTCCAACTTGGCACAGGATGGTTCAGAGGTAAGCTTCCTTTCAAATGTTTTGAGTGTGGAAGATTTGGTCATTATGCTGCTAAGTGTCCTAAAAAAGAAACACCTGCAAAAGGGAAGGAAGTAGCAAGAAGGAATAAGAATCGGTTTAACACTAGAAAAAGTTACTATACTCATGAAGACAGTGATGGGTTATCCGATAGTGAGGAAGAATGTGAACAAGATCTTAGATTTCTCATGATATTTGAATCTAGAGAAGAAAAGGATACTTTTGTGGATGCTCTAGAGGACAATGATTTTCTTCAAGAAAACAATCAACTCAAAATACACTTAGAAGAAAGTAAAATACTCCTATAAGAAAGGAAAATAACCATAGAGACTCTGGAAAAGTAGGTTGAAGAAGCAAAGAAACACATTGATAAATTAGAATTTGAAGTGGTAACTCTAATAAAATATTTTGAGAAAGTAAAGACTGAATCTTAGATTTGCTAAAGGATCTGAAACCTTAGATGAGATTATCAAGGTACAATGTTCTCCTCTTATAAAGACAGGTCTTGGATATACCGAAGAATCTTCTCAGGCTTCAACACCAAATTATTTAAAAGAAGCTACAACTGGTTTACAAAATTCTGCCACTCAGCAAGGGAATAAAGAATCATTACAGGTAAAGCATGATCATCTCAATTCAAAGAACACTAACAGAAATATCTCTCAAAGAAACACCAATCAACAGGTAAATTCAAGTAGAAGATTTCATGATTGCAAAAATTTCTTCTTCAATGGACAATGTTTCTCATGTCACAATTTTGGTCATAAAGTTGTTCAATGTGTTGCATATAAAACCATCATGACTAGAGAAGCAAGAATGAAAAGGATTGAATTTGAGAGGAATACCTATAAAAACTTTTCTCCTCTTCTAAATGAAGTTGAATTTTCTTATTACAATAACTTTGGCCATGAAGAATCTGAATGCAGGAGAAAAGTTCAGCCAAAAGAGCATGTTCCTTCAAGCTCCAAAGTATGGAAAAAGAAGGAATTGAAAGTTGAAAATTGTGGCATAGCGTTATTTGCAGAAGGTGAAGAAAATCAATGGTACATTGATAGCGGATGCTCAAGACACATGACAGGTGACAAAAACAAACTTCTTACATATAATGCTCTAGAAAAGGAAAAGAAGGTTACATTTGGAAATGATACTCCTGCGGTAATTAAGGGAAAAGGGTCTGTGTTTCTAAAAGAAAAGGTGAAAGCTAATTATGTCATGTATGTGGATGGATTAAGGCATAACCTGTTAAGTGTAAGTCAAATGTGTGATCAAGGAACTGAAGTTGTCTTTAGTTCAAAAGAATGTGTGTTACGTGATCTTGATACAGGTAAAACAATTATAAAAGGAAAAAGAACTCCAAGCAACCTGTATGTATTGAAGAACTGCAAAGAACAACGTTACTTGAGAAAATCTTCAGAAAACTGGCTATGGCATAGAAGGTTGGGGCATCTAAGCTTCTCTCAGATCAAAAAATCAAGAAGACTTAAAGCTGTCTGTGATCTTCCCAATATTACTCCACCCGAAAATATCATATGCAAATCTTGCCAATTTGGTAAGCAAACCAGAGTACAGTTTAATTCCAAGGAAGGATCATCAAGTAAGCCTCTTGAAATTATTCATACTGACATATGTGGACCTGTGAGGAAAAAGTCACCACGTGGTGAACAATACTATATCTTATTTATTGATGATTTCTCTAGAATGTGTTGGATTGGGCTCTTAAACACAAAGATGAAGCATTTGAGAAATTTCAGACCTTCAAAGCACTAGTTGAAAATGAATTAGATCTGAAAATCAAGTGTCTTAGATCTGATCGAGGAGGAGAATATACATCAAATGAATTCCTTCAATTTTGTGAACAAAATGGAATAAAATACAATTTTCTGTAGCTAGCACTCCACAACAAAATGGCGTAGCAGAAAGAATGAACATAACAGTTCAACAAATGGCTAGAGCTATGCTTGATGACTCCAGAACACGTAACACTTTTTGGGGAGAAGCAACACATACAGCGGTAAATATTCTTAACAAGGCACATGTTCGAGTAAATAGTGATAAAACTCCATATGAACTCTGGTATGGTAATCCTCCCACTGTGAAGCATTTTAGAGTTTTTGGAACAAGATGTTTTATCAAAAATAATGATGAAAAACTTGGCAAGTTTGAATCCAGAGCAGATGAAGGAATACTTCTTGGCTACTCCTCTAGGAGTAGAGCATATAAATGTTACAATAAAAGACTTCGGAAGATTGTTGAATGTATTGATGTTGTTATTGATGAGTCTCCTGCAGCCCCAAAAGAAGAAAAACAAACAAAAAATGAAGACGATGGTGACTTATGTACTTCTACATCAAATAGAAATGATATAGACAGTGAACCCAATGAAGAACTTGAAGATGATTTATCTGAAAAAGCTCCATCCAGATATGTTCAAAAGAATCATCCAGAATCTCAAATTTTGGGAGAAAAGGGATTAGGTGTACAAACAAGAAGGACTCTTGTGGGATCTTCTAGCCACCTGGCATTTCTATCCACTGTTGAACCACACAATGTCAATCAAGCTAGCAAAGATGAATGTTGGATTCAAGCCATGAATGAAGAGCTTGATCAAATTGAAAAGAATCACACTTGGGAATTAGTACCAAGACCTCATGACAAAAATGTCATTGGAACCAAATGGATATTCAAAAACAAGTTAAATGAGAATGGGGAGGTTATAAGAAATAAAGCTAGACTTGTCTGCAAGTGGTATGCTCAACAAGAAGGTATAGAATTTGAAGAAACTTTTTCTCCTGTAGCTATACTTGAAGCCATAAGAATGTTTCTCGCTTTTTTAAGCTTCCAACAAATCAAAGTTTATCAAATAGATTTTAAATCTGCGTTTCTCAATGGTGATCTAGAAGAAGAAGTGTATATAGAACAACCAGAAGGATTCATTTTGGGAAATGATGAAAAACTTGTTTGCAGACTTAAAAAGGCTCTATATGGTCTCAAAAAAGCTCCAATGGCATGGTATTATCTTGTTGACAAATATCTTCATCAACAAGGATTTTCAAAGGGGTCTGCTGATAGCAATTTATACACAAAAACTGAAAATGATAAACTATTGATTGCGGTTGTATATGTTGATGATATCATTTTTGGAAGCAATGAAGAATCTATGAGTTAGAAATTTTCTTCTGCTATGCAGCAAGAATTTGAAATGTCTTTACTTGGGGAACTAACATTCTTTCTTGGCTTGCAAGTGCATCAAACTATCGATGGCATATTATTATCACAAGCAAAATACCTTAAGAAAATTCTGAAGAAGTATGGCATGGAAGAGTGCAAACCTGTAAGTACACCAATGATAACCGGATGTAATCTCAGTTCTCATGATGATTCTCCCACGGTGAATCAACCAGAATAAATATCTATGATAGGAAGTCTACTTTATCTCACTGGGACTAGACCAGACATTATGCATGCAGTTGGGATTGTTAGACAATTCCAAGCTAATCCAAAAGAGTCTCACCTTCAGGCTATCAAAAGAATATTCAAATATCTACAAGGAACTCAAGACTTTGGACTATGGTATCCTAAGAATGCTGATCTTACTCTTCATGCTTACACTAATGCAGATTGGGCTGGAAATGTTGATGATCGGAAAAGAACTAGTGGTGGTGCATTCTATATAGGGCCCTGGTTAGTATCCTGGTTCAGCAAGAAGCAAAACTCTATTGCCTTATCTACAGCAGAAGCAGAATATGCGGCTGCCGCATCATGTTTCACTCAACTTCTTTGGATGATGCAAACCTTACAAGACTTTCAAATCAAATGTTCACCTCCTATCTCCATTATGTGTGATAATACAAGTGCCGTCAGTATCTCAAAGAATCCTATTATGCACTCCAAGACCAAGCACATTCCCATCAAGTATCACTTCTTACGTGAACAAGTGCTTGAACAAAAGGTGAAGTTGGAGTATGTTCCCTCCAAAGAACAAGTTGCTGATATACTGACCAAACCTCTGCCCAGGGAAGCGTTCGAATATCTCAGACAGAAGCTGGGAGTATTCTCTGCCATGCAGAAAATTAGAACTGCTTAAATTCAGAAGATTAAATTGGATACGTGAGTTTCCTGAAAGAAATTCGTGTATATACGTGAGTTTATACAAAGAAAACCGCGTATGGTTAGTTGCTGACAAATCTTACTTGAAGTCAGCATTCTTCAGCACAGCTGCAGTGTTGTATGGTATCTCTGATAATGTTTCAGCTCTTATATTTCTGTTTCATTCTCTGATATTGGGTAAATATGCCTTGATGATTGGCTGTTGAAATTGTTCAGGTTGCACAAGCTAAGGAGGAGTTTTGGTCATATGAAAAGGATGCATTGGATGCACAGTTTCAGGGGGAGCATTAGCCTTGCTGAATGTAATGCATTGTGGGCATTATGATGATTTTGAATTATGATCTCTCTTGAGGTCTTTTTGATATTGGTTATAAAAATTCATATGTGTAATTTGATGAAAAGGCTATGACCTATGATGTAAATTGTAATATTCAGTCATGTAAAGGGCTCGGTAAAATTTGTAAACCCACTTGGTTGGGTAGTTGAGTCAAATTGTGTAAACCCACTAGGTTGGGTACATGAGTCATATATGTAAATCCACTTGGTTGGATCTTTGATGTAATTATGAGTCCTTGGTTATAGAGTCATGTACTTCATTGAAAAATATGTTTGAAGATTTAGCATGAACTCAGGGGGAGCATGGTAACTTCAGTGCACATCAGATCTACAGAGCTCTTCTTTCTACATAGGAAGAAAAACCTTGTTTTGGTTTTGATCTGCCCTTTGCCCTTGATGTCAAAGGGGGAGAGTAGTATCATGGTGTTTATCATGGTGTTTGATTTGTTTATCATGGTGTTTTGAATAGGGGGAGAATATCATGGTGCTTGCATAATGATTATAATCAATGTATCTATCTATTGCAATGATCAAACACCATCATGGTTGCCATCAAGTCCAAAGGGGGAGATTGTTGGCAATATGATGCAGAATGTTGTCCTTGATGGCAACCTACTTGATAAAGTTGATGGAAACCTATGTGATGAATTTTTTCTTGATGGAAACCTATTGAACTTGATGGAAACCTACTTGATGAGTTAAGGGGGAGATTGTTGACAATGTGATACAACGTATTGACTTTGATGGAACCTACTTGATGAAGTTGTCCTTGATGGAAATGATGTAAATATGATGTATCTATAGATCCGTTCAGAAGTAGCAGAAGAAAGAAATTTAGAAAGTGCCAGAATAATGTTGAACAAGGTATGTCACAAGGCATACGCGGTTTTATTAAGGAGAAGTCGCGTATGTACGCGGAAATGAACGTGCCAAGTCGCGTATGCCAATTTGCGCTCTATTTTTATAAAACCAGGGGGCATTACCATGGTATTTGCCCAAAGTATTAGTGTGATTATCTAAATGACCCCGTACGGGAATACCATCGGAAGTTGAGTGGTTTTGACTCATGGTATTGATAAAGGCCAAGTCTATTTAAGGAGAAAATCATGGTGCGAGGTGTGCGTTGTGCGAGGTGTGAATACTTCACTGCGAAGTATATCTGCGCCAGTTCAACTCTGTTCTTAATTGATAGATCTGAATCTATGATGCACCTATGAATATGATGAAGGTTCAAGATCTCTAGATCTAGAAATGATGAATCTCTAGGATGATCTGAAAAGAAGTGATGAAGACCTGACACAAATCTGATTAAGAAATTGAAGAAATCTGGGTAAGTTCATAGATCTGATCTATTCTGCAAAGTTTATCTTTTATAGATCTATACGCAGGTTCGTTTCATGAAAAGTGCGTGTATACGCGGATCTGATTCAATAAAAGCGTGTATGGGAAGTTAGGGTTTTCTGAAAAATGCACAGATGTATACACGGGTTCGTTTCATGAAAAGCACGTGTATATGTGGGTCTGATTAAATAAAAGCGCGTATGGTATCTAAACTAATGATTTCTCAAGGTTGAATGTGTTTCTGCATATATATTATGAAGTCTAGTTTATCTCTAATATTCTAGTTATAGTGGTTTCACTATGCTGTTTGAACCATTGGGCGAAGTATATTTGTTGATAAGTGAAGGGTTGTGTTGAAGCTGTTTGATCCAGTTTGAAAATTGATGAAACGTGGTCGACAGTAGTGCTGAGGGTTGAAGCCTTTAGTAAGGGGGTAGTAGCTCCCTTCCAGTGGTAACTGGTAAACGAGAGCAGGGGGTAGTAACTCCCTTCCAGGAGAGGCTGGTAAATGAGAGCAGGGGGTTGTAGCTCCCTTCCAGGAGAGGCTGGAAAATGAGAGAAGGTTGTAGCCTTCTGTAGGTGGGTGCCTGCGTGATGGTATGAGTTTGTGTCTGTACATGATTGTAAGAAGTTTTCTTTATATAATAAATATTGAAGACTGAGACGACGGCAGCGGTGGTTTTCTCCCGAATTGGGTTTCCACCTTAAATCCTAGTGTTCATGTGTGTTGCTTATGTGTGGTGATTTATTCTGTTCTTACTGCACCTGTTTACTAAAAATATGATGAATGAATGATGCAATGATCTAATTTAAGAATTAAATGCATATTTAGATCTCTGAGCATACGCGAGTTTACTTAAGGATATCCGCGTGTATACGCGAGTTGTGTTCATTAAAGTAGCATATGGGTTTAAAAGTAAGAAAAAGTTAAAAAAATTTCAGTCAACACTAAATACTGATTCACCCCCCCTCTCAGTATTTTTCCCAACAACAGTTGCTTGAGGACAAGCAACATTTGGGAGGGGAGGACTATAATATTCCAAAAAAATTCTACAATACTTTGGAATATTATTTTTTGCTGATTTCACCTAGGAGGAGAATAATTGGGTAAGGAGGACCATGCATAATGATAACCTCAATAAAATCCCTCATGGTATGAAAGGGGATCATCATTGGAGCTATTTTTCACACCCTCATGTGTGAACAGGTTCATTTGCAAGTGGACAAGTTCATGTTTGACCAAGTCAGCAATGCTGGGATAAGAGGTGGAGAACACTAAGAGAGACAGTGCAGTATGAATGGGAAGAGGGTTATTTGGTAGAGGAAACCCTAAAAGGAGTGGGACCCATGGATATGGGGCCTTCACTTGTTTAAAAGGAGGTCAAGGAAGCCATTTTTTCTCATGCTTTGGATAATTGATCTCATTGTCTATTCAGACATTGTGCATTCTTTGTTGTTTAGCAAGAGTTGCCAGGGGGAATTCCTGTTCAGGATTCCTTCTCCTTCTTGAGATGCCTATTGAGGGATTGCATTGATTTTCATCACATCTAGGCTTGAGGCCAAGCATCCTCCTCCAAGATAGCATTATTTCTGTAGCAAAATAATGTTGCGTTGCAGGGTGTTGCAGTGAGGGTTCACTACACCACCTCCATTAGCTATTTTTCTAAGGAGGAGTCTCTCTTTCCTTTGAGAGATTATTTTGGAGGCCTTTGGAGCTGATTACATATCTTGGCATCAGGCCAACCCATTCTCTTGCCCCTACAATGTAGTTCCATCTAGTGACTGCGTTATTTTTGGTGAGCATTTGCTGTAGGGCTTTGTAGATATGTTTGGAGGGTGAGATCTTAGGTGGGAGGATCAAAATTTCACTCTAGAGATCCATTGGAGGAGATATTGTCATTTATTGCAGCATATTCAGTATTCTCAATTTATTTCTAGTTCTTGAGTTGCTGCTGCTACCCAGCAACTCTGGCATTTTGCAGATTTTCTATTTCATAGCCAATCCTTCCAAGATTGATAGGAGGTAGTCTTTGGGAGCTGAGATCTTCACTCCCAATGTTTTATTGGGCCATATATTTGTATATCCATGTATTTGACATATGTAACATTCATTTTCTGTTATAAAACTTCGTTGTCATAGCTTGGGCACACATGTGTAGCAGTGTTTTATCATGATTCTTGTACTTGTTTCTTGAGGCTGAGAATTGCCTATCTTGAGTAACCTTTTTCCTTAAGATATTGTATTCATTTCTTGGTGCTATTATTCAATAAGATGGCTATGGATATTTCTCAAATTTTTATGAGTTGAGTGTCACTGATACTCCATTATTATGTTTGCATATTGCTGGGTCTCCAAATTTTGAATATCTTGAGATATTCTCATTGTTGTAGAATTTTCCTAATTTGGAATATTACAACATTCTCTTTCCAAATGTTTCTCTTTGCATCGGGGACAAAATATTTCTAAGGCTGCTTTAGCTTCTGCTTGTGCTTTCTTGACTTGTACCATAGTGATCTGGGTAGATAGAGTGCTAAGGAGGTTAGTTTTAAAATCCTTAAATAAGTTCCAGATCTCTGCTCTGGTTACTCCTCCACTTGTAGACTTCCCTATCCAAAGTGAAGGGTCCCAAACTGAAACTCTCCCCTTGATCGATCCTCTTGTGCTATGCAGGAAAAGGTTCATTATCTAATCAAAATTTTCTTGCGATATGTCTCCTTTTCCTATTATGTTCATATGCTCTAAAAAATCATCTCTTAAACCTCTCAAGATTATTGGCTTTAGAATTTCTGGGTCTAAGTTACTGAACTTAGACATTTTTAAATTATAGTGAAATCGCTCTAGATAGTCTTCCAAGCTCTCCTACTCCTTCTATGAAATTATGAAAATCTCATCCTTCAAATCCCTAGTTTGGAATCAGTCCTAATACTTAAAGAGGAAGGCCTCTCTCATGTCATTCCAGGCTCGAATCATACCAGCACCCAATCTCATGAACTATCTTAATGCTACCCCTTTCAAAGTAGCAGGGAATAATTTCAACTACTGGGCATCTGTAGTGTAGTCATAACCTCTACACAACACATCGAATTCGAACAAAAATGTATCAGGATCTTCAATAGCCATCCCCTGAAATGATGGTAGGGATGATAAAGGGATATTCTTCATAGGAGCCTCATCCCGTGTTACTACTATTGGTAATTTGAAAGTAACAGAGCTATCTATCTTGAAATTCTTGTCCCCCATGGCTGATTATTCCTGATGGGATGAACTCTAATATCAAAACTCTAGATTCAAAATAGCAGTGGAGAATTATTGATCAGGATCTGAGAATTGAAAGACATGGAGAGACCAGCGGGGATCATCAGGGACCTGTGGAACAATATTCAATTGATCATTATTTTGATGTTGCTAGCGTTGTTAAAAAGTTGGTCCTCGAGTAGCTAGATCCTTTTATTTGTCAATCCCAGTACACTATGGGGGAATTTTGAAGGATTGTGAGGTCCAGACACAGAAGACATCAATGGTCCAGGCCTTGATATGGTAACTACTTTCTGTGGTCCTGTCTTCCTATTATCTTTGTATGACGTAGACTTTTCCTTTTCTGCACTTGAAATCATATCTCCAAAGAATGTCTTTCTTCTCAAATTTGCACTCTTCTTTTCCTTCTTACGACCAGTATTTCCTGTATTCAATAGAGTGGGGGGGTGTTTGCAGATGTTGATGTTTTCCTATGTGTATCATTTCATCCTATAATTGCTTCAATTTATACACTAGTGAGCCCGCCCAAGTTTGTTAGAGAAATGCGTAGGTTCCTACCTCTCGTCTTACCGCCCAACGACTGTATAGCTGAAGGCACCCTAAAAAAAAACACCCAAAATTCAACTCCTAGGTTTCTCAGCAAGACATTGGTGAACCTGCTCAGGTTTGTTAGAGCAATGCGCAGGTTATTACCTCTCATCTTACCACTTGGTAATTGTGTCACTGGAGACACTCTAAAAACAAAATTCTTAGGAATTAAATATCCTAAGTGCCCCAATAATACATTGGTGAGCCTGCTCAAGTTTTTTAGAGTGTTGCGCAGGTTCTTACCTCTCATCTTACTGTCTGGAAATTTTTTTGCTGGAGACACTCTATGAAAACACATAGAAATTGCACTTCTAAGAAACAACTCTAATTGATTGTATCATCACTTCCATCCCCCGAAACAACGCCAAAATGTTGGGATATATAAATCGTTGTTAAATGACTAAACATCACACATTAATTATCAATCTAGGGACGTCTATTTATTCCAATGACAGTTGCACTGTCTGTGCCGATACACTAACCAGAAGCAATTCCAAAGAAAATAAATAGTTGCTGAAGTAAATGCTGGAAATAAATCACTCATGCAGAAATAAAAGGATCTACAAGATTGGAATCACACTTCAATTAATCTGTTCTAGTGCGCCACACAACAAGTACCCAGCCAGTGTCTCTAATATCATATGTGTAACAGCATATAAAGTATTGAAATTGAAGTAGATATATTCTCAGCTAAACAACAACAACAACACTCTATTGATACATAAACTGAAATGTAATTACATACAAATAACTATTTTAATCATTGCAGTCCCTGATAAGAAGGAGGGCATTTTCTCCCTAGTAGGGTGCAAGTATAGGAAGAACTTAATGGAAACTAAATAAAATAACGCATGTAACAAAAATAACATGATAATATGTATTAATCTAAACATAATTATAGAGCCAAAATAATGTTGTTCTCCACTAACCTCTTGACCTCCAGGGCCAAGAACTATGTAGTGGTTACATCAAAAAATCAAGGAATAGATAAGTTATGAGAATCCTAATATTCTCATGCTCATCAAAATATAACACATATAGTTATAATCACTCCCTAGTAAGTTTCTGACTAGAAAATTATAGAATACAATCAAAACCACCCTTAGGTTGTTATCCTAAGAAGACAATGCTAAAAAACTACTACAACTTTCGTAATAGAACCACAGTTGTAGTGTAAAAGCTAAAGGAAAGATGAGCAATAAGTGTTGACAAGATCCATTCAGTGGTACAACTGTATCAGTAGTTCGCGAGCTGGTCTGTAACAACAGCGTGTAAGAGCAGTTTGCCGATGGGTCTGTAACAACAAGGTGTAACAGCATCACTTCGTTGTAAAAACACCCTCTTAACTGCTTCTGTGGACCTCTTGCTCGAGATCTTTGGTGTTATAAATGACATCTTGAAAGACAATACAAAGACCATTGATCTTCTCTAAACATTCACCATCAGTTAGTCATAAAAAGGCAAGATATATCATAATAATTGGTGAATTGGCAGAGTAATATAAACAAGGTGAAACAACACAAGTTAGGGTAGAAATGTAAGAAAAAGAGGCAAAGATCTCCCATTGGCTATGGTTATGAGGCAAAATAAGGAAAAAAGGTGTAGGAAAAGTGTAAAGAACTAGCACCCAACAAGGATATTTTTTCTTCTTTGAGTTTGAAGAATTTTTGGAGAGTTAGATTCTCCCTAAATGCTCTAGACTGTGCTTTATAATCTTCTAGATATATACTAAGAGTATCATGAGTATGAGATTCCATATTTCTCCTTTCTTCATTTCTATGCCATTCACCTTATTTCTCAAAGAAAGTGGGCATAACAGATCTTTGAGGAGATCTGTGCTTCTTCGGTCTTCTTTGTTGCTGATAGGAAGTGTTGGGACTTTCCTCATCCAATATTATTCTTAGATCCTTCCTTTGCCTTTCTCTCTTCATAAGATTGACCTCCTGGGAGAGATCTTGCAAGGATCTAAAGAGAAGGTGGAAAGACTACAATCCTCCTTCATGATAGATCTCTACTATCTACTTCTTCTTTTGATGCAAAAAAAGATGAAGTGTCCATAAGTTGAGCCAAAGATCATGCTCTGACACCACTGTAATATCCCAAAAGGGGAGAATACAATAATACTAAAAACAATATAAGACTTGCAGCAAAGTAAACAATAAATCTAAATACGCATCAGAATGCAAAGAAATAGCTGAGCCATTTTATTAATAGCAGGTGGATGAATCAGTACACAAATGCTCAAAATATGAGACAGTTAAGCCAAAAATATGGCCTATAATGACCCTGAAATGATAAAACAAGAGGGACTGCATTACTGCTGGACTTCTGGAAGGAAAACTACTCTATCACTACTGCAACTGCTGGGACTACAACTGCCGGCAAAATAGAAAATCAAATCTAGGTAGTTTAGGAGCTCCAATCATGCTGAAACTTTAGATCCAGGATCTATGATGGATACCTAATATAACCCAAAAAGGATTTCCCAGATCTATGAGTTTAGGAAAATGACCCTCTTAGGTCTTGCACTATGTAATTGCTGGGTATGCAGATTTGATGCATGAACTGAAGATATGATGGTTGCAATGATGTGAAATCAGCTCTATGCAATAAGGGTTGATCCCTTCACTAGATCCTTGGGATAAAATCTCAAGATCTAGCTACTCCTTCCTCCTCCACTGAATATGGCTATTGAATAATCAACAAGTACAGAAAACTGTGCAGTCAACGAGGGAGAGGCTCAAGCCTACTACTAGATATGTCAAATTAGCTCCTGAATGATGGAAACAATGAATATAATGTGAGGAGATGGACCCTCATAGGATTTCAAACTGAAGCAATGGAAACTTCCTTCCTCCAAAAGATCTAAAGGACTGGACTGCGCAATCCTTGAGGGGATTCCTGTTGCATGGAGGTAAAATACAATGACATGAATGTCAGATATATATTTGATGCTCCTGGAAGACTGAACATGAAGCACAAGTGAAAGGATGAATCCTCCACTGGTTTCCTAGCTGGAATGCTAGAAACAACCTCCTGAAGATGGAACCAATGATTGATGAGGAATAAAGCCCAATAGAAACATTCCCAGAGTAGGCACTCAAAGTCCCCCATGGGTAAGGGTGGTATTTCCGCTTGGAAACACCCCGTGCTAAACAACACTGCAGACTTAGATAAAAAACATAAGCATGGATATAAATGTCCTAAGACAGATCCAAATCTAAACAGATCAAAGAAATAAATAATCCAAGCCTTCCCTCTATTGTGCCTTCATCTTCCTTATATGCAAAGTGAGCCTTACCAAGCCCTGGCCCACCTCTATACTACGCTATACATGTGGACATAAGTCTCTATGATTGATTGCACTGTCTCTCCATGTTGTCCATCATTTCTACATGTGATGATCACCCTCTCCATCATGTGTGCATTAAATGCAATACTTTCTCCATCATGTGTGCATTAGATGCACCACTTCCTCCACTAAATTATTATAAGTGCTTTATGATCTTACTTTGAATGCACTATGATATTAGTTGACCTCCTCCAAGATCCTCATGATTTCACATTTAAGATCCATGATCTATACTCTTCCTTCATTTAAGAAGCTGCTCCACTACTCCATAATGTAGATCTAGATCCTAAATATCCACATACACACATCAAAAGTAGATTTTATTCATCTATGGGATTTGTGGGTCCCTCCACCCTCTTATTTAATTAATTAATTAAGTTTATTAAGAACTCTTATATTCCAATAAACAGATGCAAAATTTGGAATATTACATAATTCAATGTACCAGTTCACAGCCGGACCAATAACCGTTCATTGGAAAGGACACAATCTAACAGAATCATCATTTAAGGAATTAGATGAACACCATAAATGATAAGTCATGACATGCATACGTGGGTCTTCTCTAGAATTTCCATTGAATTTTGGAATTTTCAAGGGTAATTTATGAGGAATCACCGGCCACCAAGGTAAATAATGAATGGGATCATTGGTGAGCCAGTTTAAATCAGGTAACTGTAATGTTTCAACAAACAGAAACTCTCAATTTAGGTCAGGTTGAGCATAAATAGGATAAAATGGAATTGCCTAGGCAATAGGCCGTTGTGTACCAACAAATGGATTATGTTGTTGGTAACCCAGATAGTGTAGGCTTGCTGACCAGGACCTAGATAAGCTTGATACTGTGGGAATGGTTGCTGTGGCTACCATGGAATCTGATCAAACAGTTTCCCGCCAGGGTAATTTAGACTAGTTTGTGAATAGACAGGGCCAATAGAAGCCTGTGAAAAATTTAAACTAGCCTTTGGTTGTGAAATTCCCGATACAGATGGTTGTTGAATACCAGCCTTGGAAGACGAAGTCTATAAACCTGAAACTTGAGGGTTAGGGGTTGAAGGACCCACTTGACTAGACTGAGAAACAACCATAGAAGAAATAACAAGTGTAGTAGGCACATATGCAACAGGTTGAACTGGTTGATATTGATACACAATCATTTATGGCTGAACAAGAAAAGTAGGCTTCCATTGACAAACAAGAATTCCATCATATGATTGATTTAAAAATGATAGAGTACTGCCATATGGCCCAAACATTTGTGGCCCCCCAGCAGATGGAGTATAGGGATATTTCACATACTGAATTTCATAAGAGAGGATAAGATGTATGGTAATTGGATAGACCTGTCTAATATGGAGTTGATGATGTCAATAAAGGATCAAGATGTTTAGTACTCGTAAGAGAGGAACCAGATAGAATTCAAAATGATGACATGGGTGAAGTCCATCGACTAGAGGAGACAGCAGATTAGGTTCCATTTAAATCCTGGTAACCCAGTGGGATGAATGGAACACCATAAATATGAGACTCATGTGTCATCGAAAACATTGAAGATGAAGCAACAATAGATGTTGTCACAGCTGTAACATATGGTACAGTTTGGGATGTTGTCTCAACCATGGTTAAATAACCCAGTAAATACTCTAATGAATCTATGAGAGCTTGAGAGTGAACATGATCAACAGGAAAAGAGTAGGTCAAATTAGGAAAAGACGGATATAAATGAACCCCCAACCCAAAATGGGTTGGAGATGAAGGGGTTGTCTCTTCCTGAATTTCCTCCTCTATTTAAATAAAACTAGATGGAAGTACTTCACCGTCATGCCAAAGATAAATCTCAGGTGGTAAACGTTGTGGCAAAGAGGAATACTCAATGGTTACAGATGAATGAGGATCAGACGGTTGCACGGGAACAAATTCTTGTTGCTCAAATTTTGGATACATATTTTCTGGTAAAAGAAAAATGGACTTGGGATCGACTTCTAGCTGAAAAAGCTTGGGTTCTGGATTTATCGTTTCACTGGATTGAATTTCAGTGTCCTCAGGTAACTATGAGGGTTCCATCTCGATAGTAGCAAATAAATCAGGATTGATCAAAAAGACTCAAGACTTGGTACTCAAAAGATCGGATTTCTCTAGTATACCATTTGATTTAGCACCAAAGGTTCCAAAGGTACCAGACTCGGTAGGACGAGTGCACCTTCATCTACTAGGTGTAGCTTCTGGCAGTAATGGTGGTTTATTCTTTGTCCTATGCGAATGACAGGGAAATGATTGACCTTCTTCCACGATTGCTGATTTATTTTAATACAAAAAGAAATAAATAAAAAGAGGGTAATTCTAGGCAAAAGTTTTACCAAGTAACTATGAAATCCAATATACCGCCCTAGTAAACCAAGGACTTATGTACATGCATGAAATCTTCCCAAATGTTGTGTTTGGTGTATCACAGTGTAAAATATGGCTGACTCGATTACCTATGGATGGTAAGAAACCTAAATTTTTCATCCCAAATATACTCGATGGTACGTGAAGGCCCAATCCATATTAGTGTTGTCTAATGTGAAATTGCATAGTGAGAGCATCCCCTTATACATTTCATACTAAAAAACCGCCCGATATACCCTAAAGTACGTGGACGACCTATGATATACTTACGTACATGGAATGAGATATCACACTCAGAATTTATCGCAGAAAATTAACGAAAAATGCTATGTTTAACGATGTCGTAACACATATTCTAACGTAGAACTTTAAATGTTATCATTAATGTTACAATTATTCCTTAGAAAACATTAGATAAATTTATGTTGATCTTTCTTATTATTTTGTCTTCCAGGTTCACTGTGAGATGTATTTAACATTCCCAGAATGAAATTAAAATTATAAGCATTCTTTTTTATTTGATTTTCGACAATGAAAAACTAGCTACAAGGGATAGAGCAATCAGATTGTATGCAATCAACAATGAGCACATCTAAATGCAATTTCCATAAACTGTTCCTATGTAGCACTCACAATCCCTATGTGCAAATGCATGCTTTTATTTTCAATTTCTTTTAAGTTTAGATGAACAAAAAAGAAACTATGATGCACAAACGATCACTCAAAACTTTCAAGAGAAATGAATACTGAAACGATAATTCCTCTTTCCGTATGTTAGATTCGGTCTCTTCATCCCTCCGTCAGAGATCAAAATCTCTTTTGTCGCATTTCATTTTAGGTGTCTCATTTAGTTCAGTCATCTGCATTCCATTAGGAGCATGGATCATCTGACAGAAGGGTCTTTTCACTCATATCCCTCATGTCTTGTACCTGTTGGCTCAGGTCTGTTCATGAAAGTCCATCAAAATCATTTCTAGACAATGACAGTCAATGTTTGGTCTTGTGGTGGGAAAAGATTAATTTTAGGGTTTTCAGTCTCATTAGGTTTATGGTTTCGTTAATTTAGTCTTCAAAGTGTCCAATAATGCCAGCAAGCACATGAGGGAGGTTTGAAATAAGTTTTCACTACAAAAATTTCATCATCGCAATATTTGATCATGAATTTTCTTCAAAACTCTGTTTTGAAGAAAAATCGTAAATTTCGTCTTTTGTAATTAATGCCATGTATATTTTCAAAGTATTTTCAGTTGTGAAAATCTTCAGGCACAAACCTGGTTGCCTTTGCCAAATCCAATGCCAGCCATCCCTGCAAAAAATAGCCAAGAGTTTCGTCATTCAGCTAAAAAATCAAAGTGGAAGCAAAACAAAGTTTATATTAAAAAGTGAAAAGTGCCAAAGCCAAACATTTGAAAGTGGGTTTTATAAATTAAAAATCAAGTTCTAATGGCTATACAATATATTTTCTCCATTCAAACAGTTCATTTGCACTAAGAAACATCAGTGAAGCCAAGTCAAGTGTGGAAGAGCGAAAATCGTGTTTTGGAGGACCGACTGTGGGAGAAATTCAAGGTTGCAGCGCATAGGAGGAAGGTCGCGGCACACATGGTTGTAACAGAAAATAGAGCCACCCATCACTATGTTATTTTGAACGGGCGTGGCACATACACCAAGCGCGACGCACTGGGTTGTGCGCGCGGCGCACAAGGTCGACAAGCAAGATTTTTGCCATTGTTTCATGAAATTTCAAATCGACTTAACCTCTTATGATTCAAGTAAGTTTGTGAGCCCTTGAAATTGCTTTTAAAAAGTGTTTGGTGTGGTTCGAAGGGAAGAATATAAGATTTTTAAGGTTGAAAACATAAACCCTATCTTCTTGATAAAACTGCTCCTTAGGGTTTTGAATTGGAATTTTCAAATTTGATTTTGGTGCCAAAACACTCCAATTCCATTTCTCACATGTGTTTCCCTTTCCCATCACTGTAATACCATCATTATAGCCCCTCTCCTATTCCCCTATATCCCAAATTATTTCCCATCATTTTCCCCTTCCCATTTCATTGGTAAAATTTCCCAAAATCCCAAATTCCCAAACAGTCAAGTGACTGTCCTTATACATCAAATTTCACTTGACTGAACCACATTTTTCCCACTGTACTATTTCCCACAGTCCCTCATTTGAATTTGACATATTTGGCATTAAAACAAAAGGCACCAAATTTTCATTCTCATTTTCAACAAGCCGAACATACACCTTGCAACATTACGGAGATAGACACTGATTCATCATATGAACAAGATAGTGATTCTACCACTGAGCTCCATGCACAGAGAAGGCCTCGTAAAGGTGGAAAACATGTGAGAGAAGAGCCCACCTCATTGACTCAGTTGCAGGCCTGCCCACTTTCCATGGCATGTTTTCGAGAGAAGTCATGTTATCAGTACTGTGAGATGATTGCTCGGATTCAGCATCATCAGGAGTTGGCTCGTTTCTTTGTTTTACATTTGCATGATGGTCAGGTAACTCTTGCTGGTGTAAATTTCAACTTGACACCGGAAACCATTTCTTAGGCAATAGGAATACTGATTTTAGGTGAAGAGTGGAAAAAGAGATAGCAGGTGGACAGAGTGCATTATGAACCATACATCAGGCCTAGCTATGTGAGACAGCTCAGTAGGGTATTCCCATTCCGGTTTCTGAAGGAATCCTATGCACCTTTGATGAGACTCATTATCAGATACTTCAGTTGTGAGGGTCGGTTTTCACACCTCTATGCCTACCACATCAGGTTATTGATGCATTTCATGAGAGTGAGGATGATAAACATACCTTATTTCATGTGCCAAAACATTGAAAGAATGACCACTCTTGTGCAGAAGAAGACTCCCGAGCTGCAGTACAACATTATTTATCACTATGCACTCATCAAGATCATTGTTGTACATTAGCTTGGTTTGCAGGGCATTGCATGGGAAGATTTCATTTCCCGTGACTTCTTCACAGCCCCTCAGCCTCTTCCAGATATTTTTCATGAGACAGGTGAACCTTCACATCAGTTTGAAGGTCACGAGACTGAGCCTATCAATGTGCCAGTGTATGTCACTTATCAGAGAGGCATGAGAGTATTATTTGTAGCAGCCCAACGAGTACTATCTCCACCCGGGGTGGAAGAGGTCTCGTTGCCATCATCAGTAGCACAGGTACAGGTAAAGGACAGAGATAAGAGGCCCATGCAGGATGAGGGCCCTTCAATAGGCCAAGATACTGATTTCATATTGATTGATGAGGATTTCAGCTCTCAAAGCTCAAACCTGAGAGAGATCATTAAGGAGAAGAAGGCCAAGATCGACACATTGACCGAAAAGTTGTAGAGAGCTCAATGGATCATAAACTATCTGGAGCAATGCAACAAACAATTGGAGGATCAGCAGATGATCATGGAGTTGCAAAACATCCGTGAAGATCAGCAAGCCGCCCAAATAAGCCCAACCGAGATGACACCTATTGAGCGGGAGATTGAGGCCGATAGAGAAACTTGGCTTGAGAGGGTCAGCATTCATCTTGAGAAGCTGTTGGAGAAGGAAAAAAAGGAGAATAATATGCTCAGGCACATGAAGAACCACTATTGGGCGCGCAATCATGTTTGCAAAGCAAGGATCAAAATCCTGAAAGCAAGGCTAAGGAGAGCACTAAAGCATCGCAAAAGGCATGATAGGCTCCAAATTTTGGCCAAAGCTTCTTTGGCTGAGCATAGAACTTGATCAGGGACCTTCAGCCCAAATTTCAAGAAATTTGGGAAATTTTTTGTTAATTTTGAATTTTTTGGTCACAAAGCAGGTTTTCCTGCTCGACGCGTAGCACCACTTGGTGCGCGCTTATAATTGGTAGCTCTTCAGGGGGAAAACTTTGCATTTCTAGATTTTTTATTAAAATTTATGCATGCTCATGGATTACCTAAGGATTTCATGAAGTTCTTGGTTGCCTAAAGGGTCAAAAACACCCTAACAATGGCCTTTCTACCACTTTTTGCACACACAGGAAGCAGTGTTGGGAGATTGAACTTTTGGAGGGGAAAATGGAAAAAAATCCAGAAATTCCACTTGGGTTGGAAATTAGATAGGTATGGCTTTCAAACAAGCTATCCTGTGCTCAATTTGGACTTTGGGAAGGGCCTCAAAATCAGATCCAAACTTGTACTACGCATAGAGATTCCAGGCGCGGCGCATAGAGGAATTTGGCCTATTTTTCACTCAGCAGCTCAGAATTTCGCCTAGTTTTGGCCAGTTTCACTTTTTCATGTAACTCTTGATGTAATTTGATGTAATTTCATGACCATGATGTAATTTTGGCACATTTTTACTCATTCTAGAAGATTCATTCACCAAAAGGTGAAATGTAAGTGAATGGATCAGTTTCCTAGCATATAGAGGCAAGTTGTTTCATTACCTATTTTCTAGTTCCTAGTTTAGATATGGCTGAAATAGCTCCTAGAATGATGATATCGACCCCTAGAGGCATGGGAATGAGTTATGCTTGTCTATATGATGTATTTTCTCAGTCATTTTCAAGGTTGGACACTTGGGATTGCTTGGCACTTCATTGTACATTTCATCTCTGCACTTTTGGCAAAGGAATAGACCAGGGTTTGCAGCGCTTTTTGGGATCCATGTGGATTTGTGTTTTGATGGTGTTTTTCTCTATGTAATTGTAAGTTCATTGATTTTTATGTGTACCATTTTCTTTCTCCTTTCTTCTTAAATTAAACAAATCAGTGTTAAAGGTGGAATTCATTAGCTTTCTTTGCTCTGCCTTCAGTTTGTTTAATTTTCCATGTTTTCATCTGTTTAAGGAGGACTCTTGAGACCCTCTTTCCCTCTTCAGCTCCTCACTGGTCTAATCCATTCATTCATTCAATCTAAAGCATCAAAACATTTTCCTTCCTTGCCCCAATCAGAACTCTGCAAAAACTAGGCCTTATCCCCGCACCCAAAACTGCCTTTCCCTTTGATCCAACAAAAAAAACCCCAAAAACACAATCAAAATCCTTCACTTATATACCTATCCTAAAATTAGCCTTTATTTCAAGTCATATCAAGCCCTATTGATTATTTTTGCTGAGATTGACCCGGAGAGAGCCCTCTTCTATTCTGGTAGGGCTAGCTACCAGACTTAGCATGGTTTGATGTTACCTTGAACTCTACCTTTTTTAGCTTGAGGTAGATTTAGGCAATAACACTGTAAATAATGAATTGATCAAATGTAAAATTTAACTTTGGAACTGTTTCACAATGAAAAAGAAAACAAAAAGAAAGATTGATCAAACAAATCCAAAGTGAGGCAAGAATAGTAGAGGCAGTCTAGTCTCTAGAGGGAATCAATCACTTAAAAATTTAGCAAGAAATACACTAAAATGAATTGAAAAAGAAAATATATGATAGATTTTGCTTGGTCACAGGGAAAACACACCCCTGAGTGGGAGACAGTGTGTTGTAGAGCACTTTCCCTAAGCCAGTAGTGATATTCAAAGCACTGTGTCAGGACCAACAGTGCATTGGTGCTAGAGGAATCTCTAAAAAAACAATAAAACACACTAATTTTTCTAAAACACATTCAAATGACTAAAATTAAGTAGTTAAAGTCTACTAGCGGTTTATGGATAAGGATAAAAAAACTAGGGACGATCCATCGTTCCCCAGTGGAGTCGCCAATTTGTTTTACGGAAATCAAATCTATGGAAAAGTATGCTTTCCCTAAGTGTGGTGGTGCACTTAGAACAATAGAAAGAAATATATCAGAACTTTTCCTTAAAATGAATAGATAAATGAGGAAAACCGACTTTTAATCCAGTCGCTTTTCCTCACCTCCCTTCATCACTTCCACCACTCTCAATTGAGCTAA
Organism: Pinus albicaulis; assembly: GCA_034641835.2. Classification (NCBI taxonomy): domain Eukaryota; kingdom Viridiplantae; phylum Streptophyta; class Pinopsida; order Pinales; family Pinaceae; genus Pinus; species Pinus albicaulis. The sequence goes on along the minus strand of CM076576.1, from coordinate 109,081,222 downwards.
ACTTGCTATATTGGTACCTGTAATGGCTAACAGAAGATAGAAGATGACATAAATGCAATAGGATCTATTAAAGTTAAACAAATTGAATCGATTGCATTTGTAAATACACATATAGCTTCATTGAAAAATGCATTAGGAAAGGAAAAAATGTATTTATTATGAGGTAGAAGGAGAAGTTACAACCAATTGATCGATTCGATGTCAATCGTCCAGCTTCAGTCCCATCCTCATCATACCCAACATCATTAGTCCAACAACATAACATTACATGCATGATACCTCTAATAGCCATGATCTCACCAGCATAACTCTAATTAATAAAAAATATTTCTCTCTTGTGCACTATGATCAATGCTCTCTTTATAAGTAGATGAAGGTAGTTTTAAATAAATGAATCATTGAATGGATTTTCCAAAAATTAGTGAAGAAGTTTCCTTGTTCATGGGAATAGGAGGATAAGAGGTTTAATGGCTCCATGGTGTCCATATTCGAAGCTATAAGATGAGGTGAAAGCTGGAACAACTTCTAAAAGCCACTAAAGGTTGGGAAGATTCCTGGAATCCAATGAAAAATTCGCTCCCAGTCGACCGACACACTCTAAAGTGGGCCTAGATCCTATACAACACAACCTTACATGGGAGTAGATGCTCTGCAAAGTAGTTACTGCAGTCTAAGGGTGTGTTGATGGCTCAATGGGGCACTTCAACTGGCATCTAAGGAGTGAAAATTTCATGAAGGAAAACCGTCAATGGGATGACTTGTTTAGGGCATGTAACAACTAATTTAGAGTATGGTAGAACCTAATGGATACTAATCTATGTTTTGGGATGATGCCCAAATTTACCTGTAACACACCATGTAGCTCCACCGCATCCTACGCGTCTCCCTTCCTCTAGTCCTCTCATATTCCATTAAAATGTAGACATTATGAAAGGCATGACCACCCCTGATTTTCCTTTGGATGATATGCATGATCATGCATATTTCCTTCCACAACAGACCCATGACCAAAATATTGTGGACTCCAAAGGCTTCATCCATAATGAGGTTGATTGGTTAAATAACCCCTTACTTCGAACCCATGCATTCGAACCACATACACCTTGTGGCCATTACATTGACACCCAATGTTTGGGGAAGGGGGAACCCATATTTTAGAGTCTAGGAGAAGCAATTCTCCTCAACCCTCCTACTGTGTCTGGTAGTGTCGACTCTAGTCCCATTATTCTTCCCCATTTATAAGAAACTCTAGAGTCCCATATCACTTCAGATCACTCTAGGGAGGATCCAGTTAATCGTTCCTTCATCTTACATCAACAACCCAGTCCCTTAGAAATTTTTGTCGACCAACCTCTATGTTTTCTCGGTGAGCACCAGTTCATTATCTGTGAAGCCACTCTTTGGTATAGTGACACCATGTATGTGAAACTAGAAATTCAATCCATTTGATTCATATATGCAATGGAAAATGAGACTGGAAATCCACTATTTACTTTCTCTAACTGTATCTATCCACTCTTCCCACAAGAATATAACCATATTATAATAAAATGGTGAAACACAATCGTCATATAAAAATATGCATATCCATATAATTTATGTATCACCACATAAAAAAATAAATGTGTTTAGAGTCCACTATTCAAAATAAATTTGGAATGTACATAACATACATGGGGATACATATTCCTGTATATATTCTCACCATCCTCTTGAGGATTTAGTGCCTATGATACTGAATGTTTGAATCCAATATTTTAGCACTTGGAACACCATGACACTCCACAAAAGCCTCTAGCTATGGGCATCAATCCCACCTTTTCATACCAAATTAGTCCCCTCCATCACATATGCTAGGGGGCAGTATCCCATGCTTGGGGGCATGGTGGCACCCCTGGCCACATTCTCACTTGATTAACATAAGTCTCAGCCTAGAACCCACCGATCTAGGTATGGTCGATTATCCTCCCATTCCTTGGATAGTTTGTCCTACCAGCCTCTCCGACGAGCCATATATCATAGATACTTGATACCATCTCTTCAAATATTCTACTTTATGTGATACCATACTTACCACTTGTTCCCCATGTTTGACTTAGTGGGTGGGGATGATTATATACTTTCTCTAGTAATTCATTCCTGTGTTCCTTTCTTACCTTGATTCTTCACTGGGAACCATTCTTCCAAGAAGAATTAAGGCTGTCCTTAGACAAGTAATTCCATCTTATTGAAAGTCATAGATCCTATTTCCCATGGTAGTTTTTTTTGCTACGATCTCCACGAAATTTAGGGCCTTCTCCTCCTCTCCAAATTCACCACAACTCAGAAAATTAATTTAAATTGGAGGGAAATCACCCTTTTAAAGGAAAAACCACTGAATGTTCCTTTGCCAATTCTGACCATACCATAGCTAGGTTTGACACATTGTTCACACCGATGAAAAGCTCTCACCGAGCACTATAATGTGTCTTCTTTTTCTTTTCGTAATTTAACACTTCACCAAGTAGCCATTTTTTCAAGAAGGGTCACTTTGCTGCCTCTTAAAATCAAATTTCTTCACTTGTGCTGCTTGTACTTGGGGCACCAATTTGCCTTCATACTTGTCAACTCTTGTGTTTATTTTCATCATGAGTAACCATATTTTGATTATGCTTTCATGGTCCCCCTTGGGCCTATCCTTTGTGGAAACATCATCGAGTCACCCTTGTTCAAAACATTCGAGTTGAGTCATCATCGCATTCATGGAATTTTTCCCGAGTCCCTTTATCTCCTGTTACAGTCTTCCATCCATCTTTGCATCACATTCATCCCATTTTTCCCATTTTGGCCTCTAGTCATACTATCCCTCATCCCCTCCAGAGTCAAGTCAGTTGCTACCATGTCATCCATGCTTTTTATTCTCTGATAAGGGATGTCATTTTCCCTCTACTCATTATCCCCTTATTCCATCATCATCCTTGGTGTGATTCCATCAGTCACTTTACTATGATCCCTTGTTCCTTATTTTAGGATTCATCATTTCATCACCTATGGTAGACATCCTTCTATCGACATGAACACATTCATTCCAGAATATAGGTCTAGAGGGCGGTGTACCTTCGTTCCAACTTCCATTCTTGTTTGGTGCCTCAGATCAAGAAAGTATAATCATCATTTCCCTTTGACTTGGTTTTTGTTGCTCATACGCTCAGCCTCAGCTCATTATTACATGATTGAGATTCGTATACTTGATGTTCTAGTGATCCAACAGATTGTACCAATGATTTCCAAGTGTGTATGAGATGTTTCAGACCTCATGAGGGGGTGTCCCTTCAAGTAGCCCACCACATGCCTGGATGACCTCCGATTATTCTACAACCTCAGATGTAGTTCTGCATATTTGATGTGTTAGGTTTCAGCTGCTTGCAATGCCCATAACATGCATGTATCATTCAAATTATCCATTCATATTTCCAGATCCCTTTCCTATTCAACATGGCTTCTTGGGTTTTTATTATGTCTCATATACTCAAATACTATTGTACTATGTCCTGGCTCATGTTTTTCCAGACACATGTATATGGCATCCATTGTATTATTTTCTGGCACATTGATGCCAACATGTCATGTATCGTGTACTATACATTTTTTAGCTTAGACCCACCTTGCTAGGCTCACCATTATTTTTTCTACTTTTTCATCTCGATGGGCATCTGTATACCCCCTTGTCCCATTGAGAATAGGTATCCCAACATAAAAGGTGACTTATATCATTTGTAGGTCTCTCCCCCTTCGTAATTGTCCTCTCTCGATGTGCTTCATCTCTCTCTCTCTCTCTCTCTCTCTCTCTCTCTCTCTCTCTCTCTCTCTCTCCCCCCTTCGGTGTCTAGTGATTGTGTTCTTACAGTGTACTTCGGTCATACGATTAGCTCCTAACGCTCACACATTGGGGGGAATATGTTATCACCAAAAATTGGTCATATAACCATTTACAATTAGATGGATCGAAGTACACCATGTAACACCAATTTGACCATAGTAAAATCTCTTTCACTATAAGAAATAATTTAATAAAACATATTTTATTAAGTTACTTATGGTTTAAACAAGCCCCATGAGGAATAATTAAATCAATCCTTATTTATTTGATTTTCCTCTAGAAATAAATAATTAAATCATTGTTTAAATAATATTACTGGTAATATTTAACCTAATTATGAGAAATAATTAGATAAATAATCATTTATCTTATTTTTCTCTAGGAATAATTAATTAAACCATTATTTAGTTACTATTCCTTGTTAAATTTGACTAAATCACCTAGGAATAATTAAACAAATAATTATTTGTTTATTATTCTTTAAAAACATTCTTGAAATGATAAATAAATCATTTATTAGTTTATTATTTCTAAATAAATGTATTTAACCAATTTAAATACCTTTTCCCTGCAACAAAATATAATAAAATATTCTAAGTGGTTAGATCTATATCTTGGTTAATAATATTTTATTATTTGACATTATCGATGATAAATCAATATTTTGTTATAAATAAAAGGGTTTTTCCATTCACTCTTCACTTTGATCCTTTTTAGTGTCTCTCTTTTATCATTCTCATTGTCGCTAATATTTTCTTTTTCTTCTTGAACTCCCATAGAGTTCAACATATTTTGGGTTTTCTACACCATTGAGAGAGAGAAAATTTTGGAACTGAAGCATTAAGGACAACCAAGAACCCACCCCATTGAGGGGGATTGGTAACACTTATTTTTTCCCTTAAACAGGTGTAATAATATCTGTTGGCTCCCCTTGATTTGCAAGATTGGCAAGAAAAAACTCTGTAGGGAACCACATCAGAACCACTTTGGAGTCCTAGGACCTAGCCTTCCTAGACTCAGACAAGGATCTCTCTATGTATGTGTTCTTAAATGATATATCTTTATTTTTTTTCTTATGATTTTAGGCTAGTTATGAAGTTCTAAGGACTTGTTTTTTTTGGTTGATTGATTGATAGGTTGATAGATAAAAGGGTGATTAATTGAGGGAGTGTTTCATCTAAATAGATAGTCCATGAGAAAAATCAATCCATTGGGCTATGGAGTCATAAAAGGATTTAATTATTCATCAACGCTGCAAGGGTTTTCATAGGGAAAGCTAACTATATCAAGTGGATCTCTCAGATTAGATGGCATATGAAATGACAATAAGTTGTCAAGGCAGCAAAACTAAAAGTTAGTTAAGAATATTTTAACTCTACTTTGACAAGAAAATCCTTTTGAGTAACTATTGGAGACAAACCAAAGGACAGGGCACACCATAGACCTCTTTGGCTAGACTTTAAGAAAACATTTCAAGACAACAATCTAGCAAGCCTAAGACTACTTTCAGACAAAGAAAACATTTAAGATAACAATGAGTGTAACTAAAGAGCAAGCTAAACCTGTCTTCTTTAATCAAACACTCTAAAGACCTTCAAAGCAGAAATTTAAGACATACCATAGGACAGGGCACACCATAGACTTCCCTGGATGGATTATAGTAAGAATACTTCAAACTAAGGCCTTAAAAAAATGTTTCAAGCTACAGCAAAGGACAGGGCACACGATATAATTATTTGGCTTGAATCAATTAAATAATTTCCAAGACAAAAAGATAGATGGAACGAGAGAGCAAGAGAAATTAATAATTCTATAGTCAAACCTTGCAGAGGAAAACATTGAGATAAATAATGCAGATAGAAATAGGGTGCCAAGACAACATATCCTACTCTAAAATTTCCGTTCTTTTATCAGAAAATAATTGACAGAATGGAAAATAGAAAGAAAACATGGAAAAAGAAGGAAAACTTCACCATTAACATAGCTCAAGAATCCTATGAACATTCTTGTATTATTGATGTTCAAAATAGTTACATATCCCAAGTACAATGGATCTCTGCAACCCAGAGCTTTCTCAAATCCAGCTTTGAAATCCTCTACTAGCTTAGCAATAGTAATCAGCAAAGTAACCCAGTAACCAACCAAACAACAATAGCAATGAATATTACATGTAGTATTTAACTGAAAAATGAGGAGGTGATCCTATGCTAGAGTTTCTGACTATAGTTATTATAGAGTAAATGAAATTTTGACCTTTCAGACCATACAAGGCCCAAGGCAAGATATGACTGACTGTATATCTAAAGTAATAAATCCTACCTTAGTTGTTTTAAGATAAATTTGGGAATTTTTGACTTTAAGGCTTTTTCAATAACTTTTACAATAACTACTTGGTAGATGAAAAATATCTCTGACTATTTGCAATCACTATTTGATATTTATTGAAAGAAAACATGTTGTAGGTGGAAAAACATGTCCTTTGGAGAAGTAATTGTTTTGATCTGTTTATTCGAATCTACCTTTGTGTTTATATGCCTATGTTTAGCCTTGAGACTCTGTTTTTAGGCCTTTAATCACGATTTATCTTTTAACTTCTGCCTCACTCTCTTTTCATTAATTATGCCTTCATCTCAATTTGTGGCTAATCTTTTTACTTTTTCTTTTGATCTATGATTATCCCTTTAATCTTCACTACTACGGTCTTCAACTGTTTTTTCTTCCTACACCTATCTCTGTCTATTTTTTTGTGCAGGGGGCATTATTTTGCTGCGAGGGGGTTTCAATGATCACCAATGATCTAGATTCATTGGGGTTTTTCTTGATTTAACACCTCTGGTCCATTAAAATAAAACAAATCCATGGTCGTCACCCAAAAAATTCATTAAAATGTTTTTGGAACTTTTGAATGTGTTTTTTACATTTCCTCTATTAAACCTGCACATAAAATGATGAATTAGTTTGAAAACCTATGTCGAGAAGGCTTGTCTGCGTTTATCAGGATTTTGGAGCATTGCAACAATGTAAATGGTGGGTCGGGACCTTATCGCAGAGCCACAGGGCTCTGGATAGTTTGAATGAAGGAGGTGGTATTGGTTTATGGCACGAAGATGGGAGGGCGGTTTTCTGGAGCGGAGAAAGTGGTTTTCACACAGATGGAGGGGTGGTAATGGTTTTGGGTGGAGGCGTGTGATACCATACATCGCATGATGCGTGGCGGGAGGTACGAGGATAAAAACTGCCCATTTCAAAAGGTTTGGGTTGCTTAACCCCGTGCCATTAGATTTGTGATATTGGTTGTGGGCCATTGGATCGAGGGGGATGCAGATCGACGGTGTGGAGCAGTTTAAGATGTGGCTCGGGAGTATATGACGTGGCAAGGCCTTTTTCGCTTAACACGGAGGTTATATAAAATGTGGGGTCCCGAGGAAAGTGTTTGAAGTAGGGAATTTTACCATAGTTTAGGGTTATGTGGAAGCAGGGTTTAGACTTTAGAGCGGGGGCTAAAACATAGGAAATGTTTGGTTTTTTTAATTTTTAAATAAACAGAGTTTATTAAAGAAAAAGAAGGTCTGAAAGGCTATATTTTTAAAATAATGTAAAAGAGGATCGTTTACATTGTTTTGATGAGATGAGGGAAAAGGATGAAGGTAAGGGGGTTTATGGGGTTTTAGTGGGATGAGAGTTGGTTTTTAGTGCGGAAAATGGGGAAATTAGGTATTTTTAGGATGAAGAAAAGGAGAAAAATGAGGGAATTAAGCCCAAAATGAAACTTTGAGGGACAACAAAGTGATTCTGAGAAGGAAAACTGAGAGATAGTGAATTTAGGATTTATGAAGATAATGAAGGCAGTGATATTTCTAAAGATACCTGATAGGCAAGGAATATTATCTTTAGCTGCTTGTATAAAATCCATATTCACCTAGTGATATTGTGAATACAAGAGACTAACAGTGGCTCCAACTGGGGAGGGCAGCTCCTTTAGGAGGTGTCAAGAACCTCTGATTTCAAATCATTGGCTAGAGTAGACCAGTGCCTTTAATATACTTGCCATATTTTTCACACTTCAATGGCTGATCTGTTGTTGTTCTTTATAACTCTAAACCTGTAAAACTTTGAAAAACACGATTGTTGCAACTCAATTCTACCTACCCATCGTACGTCTAGCATTTTTTCTTCATCTGGGTGTTTTCAAATTGGAAAACCCTTAACATCATTTTCTTCTGAAAACAGGAAGCTATCTACTTCTACTTCTTATATCATCCAAAATCTCATATTAGACTGATGAACTCTTTTATTCTCTATCTAATCTACTTATCTGTTAAGATTAAACAGTTTGACAGATTTTCATTCTCTAATCTATTTAATACGAAATTGAAAGCATGCTCAAATCAATATTAATCAGTTTGATTCGTCATGAGCCGTGGAATTTTCGACAAGCTGCACACATACTTTATTTTTGTAGAAAGTAAAATTAAAACTTTGAGGGCTAAAAATCTGGAATTTGTTGTGTATCCCTCTCTTTCTCTTTTGGTTTAGATTTGTAACATTGGAACCAATATCTTTTCCTAATCTAATCTACTGACAAGCCAAGTTTAGACAGTTTGGAAAACCTTTATTTACTAACCTATTAGTAGAAATTTAAAACATGTTCAATCATGATTAGGCTGTATGAATGAACAAGACTTTCCTTTCTCAAAAGTAGTTGCATTTGGACTTAAACACTTTCAGAAACATTTTTTTATGGTATGGGGCTTTACCTCTTTCTTTTTGTCTGCCCTCTTTTCTTCTCTTCTTTATTTTTTGTTTATTTTTTGAATTTTTATTGAAGCAATGTTATATACAATGATTGAAGCTTCAAACTGAGATATTAAAAAAAAACAATTACTGAGCATCCTGCCATTAACAAGACCTCCATATAATTCTGTTCCATCTATTTCTTGTAGAAAAGACACATTGCTACCTTTTACATAATGGATGATGTATGGGCCTTTCCATAAATTGTCAAATTTTCCATGCTTGCCTTTGTCCTCTCATCTTGAGTCCCACTTTAGCACTTTGTCACCAATGTTAAAATAATTTTCTTTGGTCCTCTTATCAAAAAGTTTCTTGATGTTTTCCTGTACTTGTTGTGTTCTATTGTAGACTTCTTCTCTAGTTTGCTGCAGCTGGACAATCTCGTTTATTCATATTTGCATATCATTCTCTTTAGACTGTACTTCTTGGATGAGTTCCATGACTAGCACTCCCAATATTATTGGAAAAACAGCATCTGCTCCATACACTAGATAATAGGGAGACATTCCAATTGATTTTTTATTTGTTAATATGTCTGCCCATAGTGCATGTACAAGTTTTTTGTGGCATGAATTTTTGTTCTCTTCCAGCAACTTTTTGATGATGTTCACCAAAATTTTGTTTGATGATTCATCGAACCCATTACCTTGAGGGTAATAAGCTGTTGAATGGCCCAAAGTAATTTGATATTTGTGGCAAAAATCCACCATTTTCTTGGATCTAAAAGCAGAAACATTGTGAGTAATAATCTTTCTAGGAAAGCCAAATCTAGAAAAAATGGGGTTTTTAAGGAACTTGATGATAACTATGTTTGTGGCAGTTCTAGAAGGGATGGCCTCTATCTATTTTACAAAGTAGTTAGTTGCAATGAGGATCCATTTTTGTTGGGTAGAGGAGGCATGATGGATCTCTGCAATAAAATGAAGGCCCCATTTTTGAAAAGGAGCTTCAACAAAAATTGGATGCAAAGGTAAGGATAGTTGTTTTCTCTTTCCTTCAAATATTTGGCATTTATGGTAGGCATTTACCATTTTTTGGGCATATTGGAAGAGGCATTTACTCTAAGGATTTTATTAAAAATGGTTTTCCAATAGAGGTGGCCTCAAAATTCTCCTTCATGAAACTCATTCTTGATCTTATCTGCATCATCCTCAGGAAAACATTTAAGAAATATACCACTAGCATTTTTCCAATATAAATTTTTATCTATTATGCAAAAGTTTACAGATTTTAACTTAAAAAATCTAGCCTTTTTTTTGGACAAACGAGGGGGGGAATTGAGATTGAAAATTATATATAAAATATCAGCATACCAAGATGAATTGAAAAATGATTCTTCAATGGGTGGAGTTTCCAGCTCCTCTTATTCATCTAATGCATTAATCATGTTCATGTCCAGTGCTTGAAAGTTTGTTTCTGCCATGATTTTGGCCAGTCCTTTCCCTTTGATTAGCTTAGTGGGTTTGATTTCTAAATCATATTCTAATATATCAACAATCCACTTACATATTTTTCCATCAGGATCTTGTGTTAGTATGTCTTTTACCACAGTGTGAGGCACAAATGCAATGATGTGGGAGTGAAAAATGTAAACTCTGAAATCTTTCAATGATTTGATCAAGGAAAAATCTTGTTTCTCCATCATGTTTTAATTCAGAGGTGCCACTCTTAATGCTTTTCTAAATAATGCTATGGGCTGCTCCTATCCCTTTATGTTTTTCTACAACATGACATCAACTATTGTATGTTCTGATGCAAAAGAAAATATGAAGAAATATTTGGTAAAATTAGGGCTTATTAGAATTGGTGTTTGAGTAAGTTCTTGTTTTACTAGTTCAAAGGATTTCTTTGCTTATATGGTCCATTTGAATCCTATTCCTCTTTTCAACATGTTTTTGATGTTTCTCAGGAGTTCTGCAAGGTTTGGTATGAACCTTCTTAAGAAATTTATATTTCCAATCAAAGGTTGCAGTTCTTTGATATTTCCAGGATGATTGATTTGCATGATTCCTTCAATCCTTTTTGGGTCAATATTGGTCCCTTCTTCAGATATGATGTGGCCTAAACATTTTCCTTCTTTAAGGTGAACAGAGTTTTCTTGGAATTCAAACACAAACCATATTTTTTGAATTTTTCAAAGACCTTTCTTAAGTGAGCTAGGTGTTCTTCATCTGTTTTTTAGTATACTATGATGTCACAAGGCATATCACAATGAATTAACCTATTTCTTCTAATAAAGCAATGTCCATGGCTCTTTGAAATGTGGCTCCAACATTCATTAACCCAAAAGGCATTTTAACACATATGAAAGTACCCCAGGGTGTAGTGAAAGTTGTCTTGTGTTGATCATCTGGGTGTACTAGCACTTGATTGTATCTTGAAAAGCCATCTAGCAAAGAAATTATTTTAGAACCTACTACCCTTTGTAAGATATGATCTGTTTTTGGTAAAGGGCAGTTGTCCTTTAGGGAGGCTTTGTTTAAATTTCTAAAGTATATTCATAGCCTAATTTTCCCTTTTTTCTTCCTCATTGATACAAGGTTTGAAACCCATTCTGAGTATCTCAAAGGAACTATTATTCTAGCATCATACATTTTCCTGATTTCTTTCTCAACCAGGGGTAGCTGCATAGGGTTTATTCTGCACAATTTTTGTTTAAAGGGATTTTTTTTTTCTTTGAGAGGGACCTTATGCTGGATTATTTCAGTATCATATGACTTTAAGTCTTCATAAATCCAAGAAAACACATTAGTAAATTCTCTAAAAAGCTCAAGATATTTCAGTTTTATATGAGGTGGAAGTGTTTTGGACAATTTTATCATTTTGGGTTTTTGTTTACTGCCTATATTGCATTCTTCTATTTTAGCTTCTGTGGGTTCCATCTTTGGCTTCCTAGCAACATCATTAAATTCAAACAATTCTTCTAGAGGGACCAATCCCTTTGGAAAACTATCAGTATTCGACTGCAACACTTCAAAGTCTTATTTTTCTAAATTTATGCACAACTGAGTTTCATGTTTGTGTTATTTTGTTAATAGATTTATATCAGCAGTATCAGGAGGTTCTTATTTTTAAGTATGTTCCTCAGTAGGGCAGTCTTCTTCATACTCTGAATCTGAATTTGGCCCTTCAAACTGATTTCTGGACTGCAGGAAATTTTCTATCTATTTATCTCCTTCAAAAAATTGCTAGTATTTTATGTTATCAGGGACTGCTGGTCTATATTTGACTTGGATTGTGTATTGTTTGCTATGATAAGGCTTTTGGCATGTGATGGCTGCAAATGCTAGACCATTGACAATGATGTTTTGGTTTCTAGGGAAAAAGGTAAGCTCGTATTCTGTGAATGTTTTCAAGAGGTCAATGGCATCATCCCTATATGCTTTTAATCTAGGATGCTTAGTGGTGTATTCTCCCTTAATCTACCTAATGACTAGCTTTGAATCTCCATGGACAGTTATCCTCTTGGCTCATAATTTCTTGAGTAATTGTAGCCCTAAGAGGAGTGCCTCGTACTCAGCTATGTTATTTATGCATTGAAAATTTAGCTTATATGAGTGACCCTCTGCATGATTGTTTCATGTAATATCCCCAAATGGGAATACACAACAATGCCTGCTGAAATAACGCACTTCTGGGAAATATGTGCACTGAAATGAGTTTGCAACTCTTGGATCCCTTATATTAGTGGATCTAGTGTCTAGATCCAAAAGGAGAGAAAAAAAAAATCAAACTAGGTGTGGTAAACAAATCTCCCACCACCTAGTCTAGCTGAAAAACACCCAAAGAGAGGGGATGCAACTATGTACAACAAACTGTTTCAGAAATAACGCAGTTTTGAGAGCATGAGTAGGAGGCAAATAATAAAGATAAAATTTTAAATATAAAATAGAAAATAAGATACATAATGATGCTCTTACATTGTACAACAAAATGTAGAAGAAAAAATAGAAGAAATCCTCAGAAAAGAGGTCTGCAACACATGCATTTACTGCAAAATGGCTTAAAAGTGTTTTAATAAGGGTTGTTGTAGTTGTATGTTAAACTCATATCTAGAGAAGATATATGTACAAAATATCAGGTCCATTTCATATATGTACACTAGAAAGGATCTTTTACAAGATCCCCTTGGGGTTTTGATCAAATCATGCCATACAGAGAGTAGATCTGAGTTTAAAGTAGCAGATCTGCAATATTATTCAGAAATTTTCTGAAGATGTCTTACATTAGAAACAGATCAGATCTATACAGAACATGGATTAGCAATCTAATCCATGGATCACCAAAGTGAAAGGCAAAGCCCAACACTAAAGATCTCTTCTCAAAAAGTGGATCAAACACCCTGCAATTTCCTCTATGAAAATAATGCAGTCCTAGAAGGGAAAATACATTGTGGATTGAAACACTGAGTTGGCTTGGTGCCAAGATAGGAAATATTAGCTCCGAAGGTTTATAACTAACTTTCCCATGGGATAGGATAATTTCCCGCTGAAAAGACGGCCTGAAATGGCCTAGATCTGAGCAGATCTAGCCTACAATTGCTGCAGCTTGCAAGGAAAAACTAATACTAAACAGGATCAGTGCTGTAGTTGGAATATGAGTTTGGAAAAACTCTTGATAGTGGATGAAATCAGCAAGACTCCTCCAAGAAATCCTCAATGGAAGAGGTGAGATTCCTGCATAGGAACTCCCAAGTGCTAAGCAAGACTATTCTCAGCTAAAAAATAGAGAATGGTATGTTTCTAAATAGAAAATATACTCAGAAATATTCATAATAAACAACCGTCTCTTGCTACTCTCCTCTTCCTTTTATAAGATGAAAGCCTTACCAAACCCTAAACCACTTTAATGAATTAGCTCTTTTCACATGAGGGGCCTCCATCTAGAATTGTGTTGTCCATCCATGAGGTACATTGCATGTAGATAGCGCTATATATTTTGTCAAATTTGACCCAGTCTCATAGCTCAAACCCATTTACACCTGTGAGTGTTTTGTTTACATGGCCCAGATTTATCCTTGTTCATATGGGCATTGATTTATTAATTCTTCTTAGGAGTTTTACATGTCCTCCTTTATTCATTTATTCATGCAACATAAAATGAAACAAAAATGTATATTCCTCTTAGCTTAGGCTAAGTAGGAATATTATAGTCCTCCCCTCCAAAATGTTTCTTGTCCTCAAGCAACTGATAGGGTGAGTGCTGCAATACTTCTCCTCCTCCATTGGTGACACCATCAAGCATGAATCTCTCCTCATAAGCCAAGTGTTCACCAAGCCAACCCATAATGAATTGTTCCTCCAAAGTCATCATAAGATGTACATAATCCATCCCATAAGGAGTGAAAAATTCAACATAAATAAACATGGTTGGAGCAATTCTTTCTCTAAAACATGTATCATGAGGTACATAGAGAAGTTCCATTCCATGCGGTACATAAAAAATACCCATCCTCCCTCCATATAGTCCCATAAATAGCACAACTATGTCATCCAAGTATGGAAGTAAAATTACATATACACAAACAGAAATTAGAGCATGAGGAGGTGGGTCAAAATCCCACATGTGATGCTAGCACAGTGCATCTCCTGCCTGCATTAGATCAAGGTGTGGTAAGTGGCCTTCCCACCACACATTTTCTGCATAAGTCATCTCAACATATCTAAAGATGTCAGATATTTGGTGCCTTTGGGAAGCACCCATCATGAAAAGGAATCTCCCTTTGCACATCAAGGGAGTGGCCAAGTTCACAAATTTTGTTGGCCCGCCAAATGCCATGAGATCTATATCATATATCACTTCATTTAGGAGTCATAGCCTACAAAAACATGGTAAAATAATGTGATAAATCAGAAAATACAACTGTCTATACATGATCAGATTCTTTACCATCATAGTCCCTCATACACATGGAGTGGTGCATGGGGATTTCTCCTCTCCCAAAAGAAGGAGGAGATGGCTGAAATGACTCTTGCATAGAGTCCCTTGGCTGCCCCAACTCCACATAGCTCATGCAATCTTTAAAGTGCTGATGTAGTTCCTCTCTCAAGCCTTCCCAATCAAAGCTCCTCATGATCAGGGTGTAGATCTTCAATGACTGCATATGGCTGAAAAAGAACTCTTTGTGTGCCCCTTGTAGTATCTTCTGCTTGATCTTGGAAGCTCTAGACAAGAAGACCCTACCATGATGATAGATGAATCCCCCTTGGACTAAGTAGCTCTCTTCTTGCTGCATGTAATCTAGTATCATACATGTGTGAAGATCTTTGGAATACTCTACAAGCAGTTGAGATTTCCAGTACAGATCCACACTGTCCAACAAGGACAACACTGATGATACATCCACAGGAGTGCTTTTCATGTTGTTGATCTCTTCTTTGACATCTCTTATGCCAAAAATGTGTGTTGGAAGGCTGATCCTCCCATTATTCTCTTCCCACAACGTAGATCTATAAATGAAAATAGGTGATAGTAATGAAGGAAGAAGATCCCCCTTACTCTTGAGCTGTCCCAAGCCTCCCAGCACTGTAGCCTAGTCTTCCATTACTCCAATCCCTCCTGGATCTAAGTTTGGAGCAGCACTTTGTGAGGCCTTCCCCACAATATCTGAACCTGTTGTCCTCCTAGGTAGTTTTCCACTAGATAAGAATGTCCCATGCAAAATTCTCATGAACATGAGAGAAGGGACTATGAGGTCCTTGCTTCCACTGTGCAAATCCATCTCTGTTTTCTGTGTGGAAGTGTTAGGTGTGGGGTAATAATGCATGCCTCTGATCATGTGAGGCGTACCACTCTTCTAGTCCACCAATTCCATTTGCAATGCCTCCCAATCAGTGGTGACTTTCCCCAATGTAATCAACCATTGAACACCCAAAATAACATTGGTGTATGGTATGTCAACTAAAAATAAGTGATCCACCAAAGTGTAGGATCCTATGGTGACTGTAAGTGATGGAACATAATGCATGCATTGCATTGTTCTATCACTTGGGAATACAACATAAAATACCTCAAATTTGTTAGTGGGTATGGCCCTCCTTTTCACAAGATGAGCATCGATAAAGTTGTGGGTAGCCCCACTGTCAATAAGAATAGATACCCTATTATTCATGATTGAACCATGAACTCTTAGGGCCAATTACTTAGGTACTCCCCTAAAAGATGCAAGAGTTCCTCCAATAGGAGCAAAATATCCACTCCCATCTCCTGATGGTGATGGATCTCCCTCAGCATTGTCAACGTTGTGACCTCTCCTTGGTTCATCATCTTCTTCTTCCTCCTCAACATCTGAGAAGACTTCTATGTAGTGTGCTTTCCCAGCATCACATCTATGTCCCGGTGCCCATGATTCTTGGCAAGTGAAAGATAGCCTCTTCTTCCTTAGCTCCCTCCGAACTTCAATATCAAGAGGCTTCTTGACTGAGCTCTCCTTGGAAGGAGTAGCTTTCCCTTCCTTCCCCTTAGAAAGGTAAGAGGGCTTGTTTTGGAAAGTTTCCTTTGCTTTTGGCAAGGAATCTTGAAGGTATCTAGCCCTCTTAATGGCATCATACAATGTGATAAGCTTGGTAGATTTAACCAACCCATGCAAAGGTTCATCCAAGCCATTGATGAACATGTACACCCTCCTTGCTGCAGATAGATCAGGAACCATAACAAATAATCTCAGAAACTTAGAGATATAAGATTCTGCATTACATGACTGCATCAACTATGCAAGGCTCATGAAAGGTGCTTCTGGATCCTTTCTATCAAACCTCTTCACCAGTATTCTAGTAAATTCAGAATAGGCAGTCACATTGGCATGGCCCAATGTAGAAAACCCATGGAACCACCAGTTGTGTGCTTCACCTTCAAAGTGCAGCGCTGCAATCTTGATGGCTTCCATCTCAGGGACTTTGTTCAATTGGAAATAGATATCCAAATTTTCTACCCATGCCTTGGCAGAACTAGTTGATGACCCATCAAACTTGGGTAAAATGAATCTGCCCATAGAGTGATGTCGATCATGATTCTGAGTGAATCCACCATCTCTATACTAATGCCTTGGTCTCCTTTTGTCCTTAAGATGACAAAACTCTTGAAAACTTAGGTGGTCCTTGAATCTCTGATTTTGGGAGTCGTACTCTACAAAATAGTCTTCAAGGGATTCTTTCTCATGAGGCCCTTCATTCTCCACAGCCAGAAAGGTAGGCATAGTAGAACATTGTGGAGCTTGTGGTTGGTTCACAGGTTGATCATTCCAGTGGTGAGATATTCCAGAGCTTTCCCCGAGATGAGACCTTCTAGGAGACTCCTTGAGCCTGTCTAGTCTCATTTCTTCGATCTCTCTAGCAAGATCTTGCATGGTTACCAAAAGAGTTCTTGCAAACTCTTCTCCTTCTTTATCACTTCCAGTTTCAGGGGCTTTACCATTGTCTTGATCATCAGTGGTGCAATAAAATGTCTTGTGACTTCTATTCTGATACTGCTTCTTCCTCCTAGTAAGAGGCTCATATTCTTCCGAAAGCATGCTATCTTTGGCTCTTCAATGAAAGCACAGGCTATGCCAAGAAAGGAGCTTTGATACCATTGTAATATCCCCAAATGGGAATACATAGCAATGCCCGCTGAAATAACGCACTTCTGGGAAATCTGTGCACTGAAATGAGTTTTCAGCTCATGGATTCCTTATATTAGTGGATCTAGTGTCTAGATCCAAAAGGAGAGAAAAAAACAATCAAACTAGGTGTGGTAAACAGATCTCCCACCACCTAGTCTAGCTGAAAAGCACCCAAAGAGAGGGGATGCAGCTATGTACAACAAACTGCTTTAGAAATAATGTTGTTTTGAGAGCATGAGTAGGAGACCAATAATCAAGATCAAATTTTAAATATACAACAGCAAATCAGATCCATAATGATTCTCTTACATTGTACAACAAAATGTAGAAGACAAAATAGAAGAAACTCCTCAGAAAAGAGGGTTGCAACACATGTATTTACTGCAAAATGGATTAGCATCGTTTTTATAAGGGCTGCAATAGCTTTATGTTACACTTTAGATCTATAGTAGATCTATGTACAAAATATTAGATCCATTTCAGATCTGTACACTAAAAAGTCTCTTTTACAAGATCCCCTTGGCATTTTGATCAAATCATGCAATATAAAGAGTAGATCTGAGTTTAAAGTAGCAGATCTGCAATACTATTTAGAAATTTTCTGAAGATTTCTTACATTAAAAGCAGATCAGATCTATACAAAACATGGATCAACAAGCTAATCCATGGATCATAAAAGTGAAAGGCAAAGCCCAGCACCAGAGATCTCTTCTCAAAAAGTGGATCAAACACCTTGCAATTTACTCTATGAAAATAACGCAGTCCTAGAAGTAAAACTACGATGTAGCTTGAAACACTAAGTTAGCATGATGCCAAGATAGGAAATATCAGCTCCAAATTTTCAAAAGTCTCTTTCCTATGGGATAGGAGACTTTCCCACTGAAAAGAGGGCCTGAAATGGCCTAGATCTGAGCAGATCTAGCCTCCACTTGTTGCAGCTTGCAAGGAAAACCTAATCCTAAACAAGATCAACGCTATAGTTGGAAGATGAGCTTGGGAAAATGCCTGATAGTGGATGAAATCAGCAAGACTCCTCCAATAAATCCTCAATGGTAGAGGTGGGATCCCTGCATAGGAACTCCCAAGTGCTAAGCAGCACTATTCTCGGCTAAACAACATAGAATGGTATTTTTCTAAACAGATAATATACTCAGAAATATGCAGAATCAACAATATTTTCTTGATTCTCTCCTCTTCCTTTTATAAGATGAAATCCTTGCCAAACCCTAAACCACTTCAATGAATTAGCTCCTTTCACAAGAGGGGCCTCCATCTAGAACTGTGTTGTCCATCCATGAGGCACATTGCATCTAGAAAACGTTGTAGATTTGGTCAAGGTTGACTCAGTCTCATAGCTCAAACCCATTCACACCTGCAAGTGTTTTGTTTCATGGCCCAGATTTATCCCTGTTCATATGGGCATTGATTTATTCATTCTTCTAAGGATTTTTACATGTCCTCCTTTATTCATTTATTCATGTAACAGAAAATGAAACAAAAATGTATATTCCTCTTAGCTTAGGCTAAGTATAAATATTACATTTTCTGTGTTATGCACCCATATACCTACTCCTGAACTAGTCTTGCTACAAGAACCATCAAAACGCATACTCCAAAGATGTTCAATTTCAGATTTATTACTATGTTCATCATTATGGTCCCATTATGTTGTTTGTAGTGGCTGCCACTATGTTGGTCATTTTTTCTTCTTTATGGTCTCCACTGTGTTTTCTGTTATATTCTATTTGGGTAGAATGTTTTGACCGTTCCTCCTCTTTGTCCTCTTTTTGTTCAACTGGTTGTTCATTTTATATCACTTGTTCACAAAGGTTTTCATCATTATAAAGGATAAATGAATCAAGGTCTATATGAATGGAATAAAGAGGAGAGTTATCTGGCTTTTCTTGACTGCTAACCATGTATTTCATGTGAGTTTCCCTATATAGTCTTCTTGGTTGACTAAATACAGGGATGGTAGCATAGGTCATGTCCATTTGGAGGGTGCCTTGGAGTTTGGCACCCCATGATCTTGATTTAAGGAGCATGCCATATTTTGGAGGTATATTAGCCACTACAATATCCATTACTAGGCTCTTGGCTATTATTTGTACTAAATTAACACACAGATCTTTGATTAGGCCTAGACATTTAACTCTACTGGAATCAAAAGAGTATAAATCTTTGTATGGTCTATTTATCTCAAGCCCTAGTCTTTCCATTACTATCTTGGGCATAAGGTTGTGTGAAGCTCCTGAATTTAGCATTTCATTGGGGAGGATTTTATCATGGATGTTTAAACTAACATAAAATGGAGGAACCCCTCCTTGTTCAAATTTTCCTTCAACTTCTGGGCCAAACATAAGCTCAGGTTTGTCATCATTTAAATTAACAGAGAGAATTTTATCCTATGGTTAAATATTTAAAAATTTGAGATCTATATACATTTTGAGTAACTAATTCAGTAAGAGTAATAAAGAATTTGATCCTGGAAATTTCGTTCTCTATACTAAAAGGTGTCTGAGTTTTAGAAATATTCAAATCCGTTCTTTCAGGCACTGTTTTCACAGCAATTTAAGCTTGTTGGTTTTTATTAGGACACTTAGTTAAAACAGCTTTGTTAGGAGCATTAGTTGTGTTTCTAGTGCTGCTTTGGTCACCACTATGTTTGGGACTAGGTTGGCTATTTATTTTTTTATTTTTATCAGAACTTTCAGCCACTGTGTTCAGATTTTCTGCTGTCTTTTTAGGAATGCTTTCACGGCTTTTCCTAGCAGAAATTCCAGAGGTCTTTCTCTTGGGAGTGTCTTGGATTTTCTTGCTCCTAAATTCATACTTTCTATGTACTTCCATGATGGAATTTTCAAAGCCTTGTTTGTAATATTCAGATTCTAGGCTTTCTTCTTCACTTGGTGTGAATATGCCTTGTTCTTCCTCGGTGAGGAAAACAATATTATAATTATTTATTCCCAATAGATTTATGTGACTTTATTCTGTTTCTTCAATCACCCCCTCATCTTCATCTGAATAATTTTCGTGGAAAGGAGGCTTGATTTGGTGATCAAGATCTCTCTGTCTTATTTGAGGGGGGTTTCTCCTAAATTTTTGGTTTTGGTTCTGATTTTGATTTTTGTTTTGAGGGGTTTTTTGGTTTTCTCTGGGGTAAGCTATCTCATTTACATTCATCCTCTCCACCATCCTTTCCATGGTTTTGACCAAGTTATCAATCTTTGTATCAGATGTGGAGGGTTCATCTTCTTCCCTATATGTGACTCTTTTTTCATTTTTCATTCTAGCTCTTTTGGAAATCAGATTGGCTTCTACACTTACTGCTCCCCTTTGCATGTCATCTAAGGTAAGGGGTTCTCTTTATCTTAATTTATAAGCCATTTATAAGTCAAAACCATCAGGGAATTTCATTAGAGCTATACCTTGTGGAGGTTTCATATGTATAGGGAGGGCATCATATACACTATTGAACCTAGTGTTGTACTCTTGGACAACCTCTCCAACATTTCTCTTAATGTTTTCATACTCTGATAAGATTTGGAGAGGGTTCTTCTTGACTTCCCATTTGTTTAAGAATAACTGATGAAAAGTAGGGAGGTCATGTATACTATTAGGGGTTAAGCCTTTGAACCATTTTCTTGCTTCTCCCGTTAAAATTTGAGCAAAAAATCTTAGTTTAACAGTCTCATCATGTATTTCTTATCAGTCAAAATAGTCATTCATTCTATCCACGTGTAATTGAGAAGTTATAGGACTACTAGCATCATATAAGGGAATCCTGGACTGATAGTCCGGTGGTAGAACAACTAATGGCAATGGTAAAACTAGGGGAGCATACCATGTTGCCATGATCTGTGGTTGGGGAAAAAATGGAGGGTTAACAAGTGGAGGATTGACAAAAGGAGGAGGAAGGTTAAATGGAAGAAGGTGAATAGTGGAGGGTGTGGTTAGTACAACAACGTTCTGCTATAAGGTGGATGGATTTAAAACTATCTGGGTTATCCAACTCTGAGATCTAGTCCTAGACAAGCTTTGTTCTAGGGGTGAGTCAGATAGGATATTCTGCAAGTTTTTAAGGTTTTTAGGTAGGGAACTTGCTTTGTGGATAGGTCTACTGACAGCTGGGTTTTTGGATCTAGGAGATTTCCTAAGTATGCTTTCAGGATTATCAACTATTGCAGGAGTATTTGGGTCAGGATGAGATATGGTACAAATTCTTCTAGAAGCAAGAATTCGGACCCAAAAATTAGAGAGGTTAAGAGTTTGTGATAGTCTTAAAGGACAAACCAATCTGTGAAAGAAATACTTAATCCACAAAGTATTTCTTGACTGGGTTCTTTTGATGTTGTAATGATAAAATAAGCTTCCCATTGGACTCTATGGAAAACCAGTGGAGTCAGCAGGCCTACTAAAAACTAGTGGAGTCACCACGTGGAGGATTTTTAATTGTCTTATGGCCGGCTGTTGTCGACCATCAGCAACCAGATACCATTCTTGGCTAAAACTTGATTCATTTAAGTTAATATGAGATTTTCTGAATTTTTGAGATAATGATTAACTGTTTATTATTGAATATTTCCTAGTACGGTCGCCACTATGTTGGCTCCCCGTGATTTGAAAGATTAGCAAGAACAAACTCTGTAGGGAACCACATCAGAACCACTTTGGAGTCCCAGGACCTATCCTTCCTAGACTTAGAGAGGGATCTCTCTATGTATGTGTTTTTAAATGATATATCTTTATGCTTTGTTTCTGATTTTAGGCTAGTTATAAAGTTCTAAGGATTTTTTTGTTTTGTTTGTTTGATTGATAGGTTGATAGATCAAAGGGGTGATTAATTGAGTAAGTGTTTCAGTTGAATAGATAGACCAAGAGAAAAATCAATCCATTGGGCTATGGAGTCATAAAAGGATTTAATTGTTCATCAACTTTGCAAGGGTTTTCATAGGGCAAGCTAACTATATGAAGTGGATGTCTTAGATTAGATGGAATATGAAATGACAATAAGTTGTGAAGGCAGCAAAACTAAAAGTCAGTTAAGAATATTTTAACTCTACTTTGACAAGAAAATCCTTTTGGGTAACTATTGGAGACAAACCAAAGGATAGGGCACACCATAGACTTCTTTGGCCAGTATTTAATAAGCAAACCTTTCAAGACGACAATCCAGCAATCGTAAGGCTACTTTCAGACAAAGAAAACATTTAAGATAACAATGAGTGTAACTAAAGAGAAAGCTAAACATATATTCTTTAATCAAACACTCTAAAGACCTTCAAAGTAGCAATTTAAGACATACGAGAGGACAGGGCAGACCATAAACTTCCCTGGATGGATTCTACTAAGCATACCTCAAAAAAAGGCCTTAGAAACAATGTTTCAAGCTACACCAAAGGACCAGGCACACCATAGAATTCGTTGGCTTGACTCTATTAAATCATTTCCAAGACAACAAGCTAGATGGAATGAGAGAGAAATTAAGAATTCTCCGACCAAATCTTGTAGAGGAAAACTTTGAGATAAAGAATGCAAACATAAACATGGTGCCAAGACAATATATCCTACTCTGAACTTTTTTTTCTTTTATCAGAGAATAATGGATAGAATGGAAAACAGAAAGAAAACATGGAAAAATAAGGAAAAATTCACTATTAACATAGCTCAAGAATCCTGTGAACTTGCTTGTATTATTGATGTTCAAAACAATTACATATCCCAAGTACAATGGATCTCTGCAACCCGAAGCTTTCTCAAATCTAGCCTAGCAATCCTCTACTAGCTCAACAATAGTAATCACCAAACTAACCTAGTAACCAACCAACCAACAATAGAAAGGAATATTACATGCAGTTTTAACTGCAAAATGAGGAGGTGATCCTATTCTAGGTCTTCTGACTATAGTTATTACAGATTAAATGAACTCTTGACCTTTGAGACCATACAAGGCCAAAGGCAAGATATGACTGACTATCTATCTAAAGTAATAACTCCTATCTTAGCTATTTTGAGCTAAATTTGGGATTTTTTTTTTTACTTTAAGGCTTTTTCAATAACTTTTACAATAACTCGTTGGTAGAAGAGAAATATCTCTGATTGTTTGTAATAATTGTTTGATATTTATTGAAAGAAAACATGTTGTTGGTGGAAAAACATGTCCTTTGGAGAAGTAATTGTTTTGATTTGTTTATTTGAATTTTCTTTTGTGCTTATCTGCCTTTGTTTAGCCTTGAGACTCTGTTTTTAGGCCTTTAATTATGATTTATCTTTTAACCTCTGCCTCACTGTGTTAGGTCCCTATATTACTAGTATAGTCCCTTACTATTGTTAGTGTAAACCCCTTATTGTTATTATTGTAGCCTTGTAACCCCCATTTTGTTATTATTGTGTCCTTAAATTATTATTTTTAGGTTGGCTAGGATTACATTGTGGCCCACTAGGATTACGTTATGGCCCCATGGACTCGTATATATAGAAAGGAGGTTTTGTAAATTGTATCATCCAAGAATTGTTCATTCATGTAATGTATTGGAGGTTTCCCCCTCAAATTGGCTTATTTCTAAGGCGTTGATATCTCTTTTCTTCTCTTTTTGGAGTTGGTTTCCCAACATTTGGTATCAGAGCTTTGGATTCTAGGGTTTCGCTGCTCCAAACAGGTCATCGTGGAATTTTCACTATAACTTTTTTTCTACAAAGTTTCAGAAGCTAAAATGTTTAGGGTGTGAAGCCGAAATCTTGAGGAAGAGTTTTTAAAAATTTTAGAGCTTGGTTCGCAATATTTTCGGAGATATGATCTGTGGAAGTTAGGTCTTGTTTCAGGCTCCTAAACAGGTCATCGTGGAATTTGCACTATAACGTTTTTTCTATTGAGGTTCAGAATCGGAAATTTTTATGGTGCGAAGCTGAAAGCCTAAGGAAACTCGTCAAAAAATTTCAGAGCTTGGCTCACAATATTTTTGGAGATATGATCTTTGGAAGGTAGTGATTTTTCAGGTTCCCGAATTTCATCTCAAAAAGGTGATTGTGGGAAAATTTCAATAACTCTCTCTCTAAGCATCGGATTGGAGTGCCATAAAAAGTGGTTGAAAGTACACAGACTATAGTTTCTTGGCTATAAATTTCAGAGGCTAAGGACGAAACAATGACATGTGGCAAGTCGTACAAGCTCGTTATATTGAACCAGTCCATAATTAGGTCATTGTGGGAGATTGGACATAACTTTGTCTTGGAGATTCCAAATCAAGTCAGACTTGTGGCATTCAAAAGAGAATACAGAGGGATATTTTAGTGCTAAATTTCAGATATTGAAGAGCCGCAATCACAGAGATAATACAATTTCAATATCAAGCTCCTTAAAAGCAAGTAACAGGTGTGTATTTGTTTTCCGAATTGCATAAGTCGATTTTGAAGAATCAAGTTGAATTCATTGCAAGGGCATATTGTAGAATAGATATCAGTATTGGATTATAAAATGGCCCCTAAAAAGAATTCAACACCCATTAAGCCTTTGGAAAGCTCTACTATGACTCATGAAGACGAAGAATGGCAACATGACATATCAAAATTACAAGAGAAAGTGCAACAAATTTCACTCTCGCAAAGAGCAACAAAAAATGACATGGATGTTTTGAAGAAAGGCATGGAATCTAAGATATATGGCATGGAATCTAAGATTGATGGCATGGAGGCTGGCATGGAATCTAAGATGGATTACATGGAAGCTAAGATCGATGAGAAAATGAAAAATATGAAGAATGTTCTAAAAGTAGACATGGAAGGTTTGACAAAGTTGATACAAGAAATGTTTCCTAATGGTGAAAAGATAGTAGAAGAACCTCATGATGGGAACAAAATAAATTTTAATCGTGATTTCATAAACTCTAATGTTGGCGGGAAGAACCACCATATTCCAAAGATGGATATGAGGAAGTTTGATGGAAAGGATCCTGTAACATGGATACTACAGATGGAGCAATATTTTGATCTCCATAACGTCCAAAACACACAAAAGGTACGCATTGCAACTTTACATTTAGAAAAAAATACATTTGTATGGTATCAATGGCTTTGCTCCCGTAAAAAAATTGTCACTTGGTCAATTTTTACGGAGGAAATGATAGCACATTATGAGGATACAAAGAGCAACACCTTCTTTCCCCAATTGATAAATCTCAAACAAAAGGGTTTAGTGGGGCAGCACATTGAGGACTTCCAAAAATTGAATATAAGGGTAACTGATATTCCGGAGGAACACAGGATTGATCTCTTCATAGGCACTCTAAAGGATAACATCCAACATGAAGTTCGTGTTTTGGAACCTGATTCATTGGAGAAGGCATTCAGGTTGGCAAGAAAAGTTGAATGTAAAATTATGGCGACGAGGAAGCCTACCACTCAATTCTATAAAGAAGGAAGTGTTTCTACGCCTAGATTTCCACAACCTACAAGGTTGACACCACAACAATTGGAAGAAAAAAGAGCAAAAGGGCTTTGCTACAGTTGTGATAGCAAATACACTAAAGGTCATAAGTGTGCTGAGAAGAAATTATTTACATAGATTGTGAAGAGGAAGAAGAAAATGAACAAGAAGAGGATATACACCAGGAACCAACCCTAGAAGAGGAAGAAATGAATCCGACCATATCGTGTAATGCACTGGCAGGAATTACCACTCCTCAAACTCTCAAGATACAAGGACAAATCAAGAAGAAAAGGTAATAGTGTTGATTGATTCAGGTAGCACCCATAATTTTATTCATTGTAAGGTAGCCAAGGAATTAAATTGTTTCCTATACCCAGCACCAGAATGCCAAGTGATGGTTGCAAATGGAGGAACTATAAATTGCTCTCGGAAATGCCATAATATCAAGCTAACCATGGGGGAATATGTATTGACTAGTCCAATGCTTTCCATTCCTATGGGAGGTGCTGATGTTGTACTAGGAGTACAATGGTTACAATCTTTGGGGACGGTAGCTTTTAATTTTCAAGAACTTTTCTTGAAATTTTTTTCAGAAGGAAAGGAAGTCGAATTACGGGGTATTGCGGGGAAGCCGGGAAGGATAATAAGCTCTAATGTCATGACAAAGCTTCTGAAGAAAGAACAACGAGGCGTAATTGCACAATTATGCTCACTAGAAGTTCCAACATCAAAATCATCTATTTCTGCAGATCTCCAACAAGTCTTGGACAATCATTCCAAGGTGTTTGAAACTCCCAAAGGACCCCCACCTATTCGTGATCATGATCATGCTATTCATTTGATTCCAGGAAGTGTTCCTCCAAACATCAGGCCTTATAGATATCCTTACGTCCAAAAGAGCGAAATTGAACGTATGATTGCGGAAATGTTAGAGGCGGGTATAATTCAACCTAGTCAAAGTTCTTTCTCTGCTCCTGTAGTATTGGTACACAAGAAGGATGGATCATGGCGCATGTGTCCGGATTATAGGGAGCTCAATAAGCTCACCATTAAAGATAAATTTCCCATTCTGTGATTGATGAATTATTGGATGAATTACATGGAGCAATTTATTTTACCAAGTTGGATCTTCGTTCAGGATATCATCAAATTAGAATGAAGACTGAAGATATTCAAAAAACAGCATTTCGAACTCATGAGGGTCATTATGAATTTCTGGTCATGCCTTTTGGTCTTACCAATGCACCTTCTACATTTCAAGGGTTGATGAATTCCATTTTCAAACCCTTCCTTAGAAAATTTGTGCTAGTGTTTTTTGATGATATACTAATCTACAGCAGGTCTTGGAAGGATCATGTTGAACATGTTGACAGGGTGCTCAAACTATTGCAGGAGAAACAATTATATGCAAAAACATCCAAATGTTTCTCTGGAGTACAAGAGGTGGAATATCTGGGTCATATTGTATCTCACGAGGGTGTTAAAGTAGACCCTAACAAAATTAAAGCCATTAAGGAACGGAAAGTCCCCACAACCATAAAGCAGTTGCGAGGATTTCTCGGGTTAACAGGGTATTATCGCAAGTTTGTTAAGAATTATGGGGGAATAGCAGCACCTCTAACAACATTATTGAAGAAAGATGAATTTTCATGGACTCCTGAAGCAGCTAAGGCTTTTCAACATCTTAAAGAGGCAATGTGCCTAGCGCCTGTCTTAGCTACGCCAGAATTCACAAAAACCTTTATTGTGGAATTTGATGCCTCAGGAAATGGAATTGGTGCTGTTTTAATGTAGGAAGGAAGACCCATTACTTTTGAAAGTTTTCCAATCAAAGGAAAGTATTTACAGAAACCTATTCATGAGAAGGAAATGTTAGCAATACTGCATGCACTAAAGAAATGGCGAACTTACCAAATGGGAAGACACTTCAAGGTAAAAACTGATCATGATAGTCTGAAACAATTTTTGGAACAAAGACTATCTTCAGAAAAGCAACAAAAATGGGTCACAAAGATGTTGGGTTATGACTTTGAAATAATCTAAAAAAACTGAAAGCTTAATGTTGTTGCAGATGCACTCTCAAGAAAGAATGAAGAGGTGGAAGCATTGCTTTGTGCCATTTCTATTATCCAACCAGATTGGATAACTGAAGCAAGAGTTGAATGGAAGAAGGAAAAATATGTATGGACACTCATTCAAAAGTTGCAGCAAGATCCTAGTACATCTGATAGATTTAGTTGGAAAAATGATTCCTTATGGTACAAAGATCGCTTATATATTTGTAAGAATTCCCAACTAAAACAAAAGATTCTTCTGGAATTGCACACTTCTCCTTTAGGAGGACACTCAGGATTTTTAAAAACTTACCACAGGGTGAAGAAAGATTTTTTTTGGGATGGCCTTAAATTTGATATTCAAAATTTTGTGGCTGAATGTTTGGTTTGCCAGCAGAATAAAGTGGAAACAATTAAGACCCCGGGACTTCTACAACCTTTATCCATTCCAAGTCAACGTTGGGAGGAGATTTCGATGGATTTTATCACAGGTTTACCTAAGTCCAAAGGAAAGAGTGTCATCATGGTGGTAGTTGATAGACTTACCAAGTATGCACACTTTTGTCCATTATCTCATCCATTTAAAGCAAGTACAGTTGCTACTACATTTATGGACAAAATTCAAAAGCTACATGGAAGCCCAAGGGTTATTGTGAGCGACAGAGATCCCATTTTTACTGGAAATTTTTGGACGGAGTTATTTTCTTGTTTGGGTACTCAATTAGCTCATAGCTCATCTTATCATCCTCAATCTGATGGTCAGACTAATATAGTAAAAAAATGTTTGGAAGGATATCTTCGTTGTTTTGTATCTGATAAACAAACACAATGGGTCAAGTGGTTACCTCTCACTGAATGGTGGTATAACACTTCCTTCCATACTGCAGTAAAAATGACCCCATTTATGGCACTTTATGGATATCATCCACCATCCATCACATCATATTTGAGAGAAAATTCGAAGGTTCAAGTAGTGGAAGATCACATCGAGCATCAGCAAGAAGTTCTCCAACTCTTAAAGGATAACCTGACTTTGGAACAAAATTGAATGAAACAACAGGCATATCAACTTCGCAACGAGAGAAGTTTTGATGTAGGAGATTGGGTATTTTTATGGCTACAACCATACAAACAAATGTCCCTCAAGCAAGCTAAGAAGGATAATACATTATCACCAAAGTACTATCGTCCTTACAAGGTGTTGCAAAAGATTGGTAATATGGCATACAAATTGGACCTTCCTGCTTCTTCACAAGTACATCCAGTTTTCAATGTTTCATGCTTAAAGAAGGTTATAGGTGAAAATTTCCAGTTCAAACAATATTGCCAGAACTTGATGAGGAAGGAAAAGTCATATTGGAACTTGAAGCGGTCATGGAAACAAGAACTCAACAACTACCGAATCGATCAATTTCAGAGTATCTCATCAAGTGGAAGAACTTACCCACTGAAGATTCTACATGGGAGGATGAGAATTTTATACAAAAGCACTTGGAGCTACTCAAGCGTTGAGGAAAACACTTTTTTTGAAGGAGAGGGGCGTGTTAGGTCCCTATATTACTAGTATAGTCCCTTATTATTGTTAGTGTAAACCCCTTATTGTTATTATTGTACCCTTGTAACCCCCATTTTGTTATTATTGTGCCCTGAAATTATTATTGTTAGTGTTATGTAACCAGCTCCAAAAAGAGAAGAAAAGATATATCAACGCCTTAGAAATGAGCCACTTTGAGGGGGAAACCTCCAATACATTACATAAATGAACAATTCTTGGATGATACAATTTACAAAACCTCCTTTCTATATATAGGAGTCCATGGGGCCATAATGTAATCCTAGTGGGACACAATGTAATCCTAGCCGACCTAACAATAATAATTTAAGGGCACAATAATAACAAAATGGGGGTTACAAGGGTACAATAATAACAATAAGGGGGGATACACTAACATACTAAGGGGCTACACTATTAATATAGGGACCTAACATGCCCCTCTCCTTCAACAAGTGTTGTCCTCAACGCTTGATTATTTCTTGATGCTTCTGTATAAAATTCTCATCCTCCCATGTGAAATATTCTACAGGAAAGTTCTTGCACTTGCTGAGATAATCTGAAATTGATCGTAATTGTTGAGTTCTTGTTTCTATGACTACTTTATAACTTCTTTCGATATGATGTTGATCTTCCTGTTGTTTCATTATATTCTGCACCAAAGTTGGGTTATCCTTTGAGAGTTCGAGAACTTGTTGTTGATGCTCGCTGTGATATTCCACTAATTTATCATCCATATTAGCTATTATTTGATCCTTCAAACCATCCAACTTAGCCTCCATTTCTGCTTTTAAACCATCTATTTCTTCTTCAGTTGCTCTTCGTAAGATCGAAATTTGTTGCACTTGGTACCGTAATTTTGATATCTCATATTGCAATTCTTCCTCCTCATATAAGTCAACAGTAACAGCACCTTGACTGTCACGGAGGCATGAATTATTTTTAGGTTACTAATATCTTGCGATAAATATTTTAATATTTCACAGGAATCACTATTCTTTTCATGTGTGTGAAAATTTTAAAACCATTTTTCTTTTTCTTACAGAGAACCGATATTGAAATTGAATTGCCTGTAAACTGAAATATGCATTATCCTAAAATTTAGCTGCTGTGATATTTCCCCCGAAACTTATTCAAATGCCCAAGTCTTATCTGATATTGAATTCCCAAAGAAAAAGTTATTATTGTCTGTTGACTATTTTGACTGAGTTTAATGAAGTTGCGAAAATTGCCTAGGACTTGCCATGTCATTAATAAATACTGTCCTCTGAAATCAGTATGATCACAAATTCCGTTGCACAGCCACTTTTTACGGAACTCAAATCCACTACCCAAAGAGAGAGTTATTGAACTTTTCCCACGATCACCTCTTTGAGATGAAATTCCGGAGCCTGAAAAAGCGCTACCTTCCACAGATCATATCTCCAAAAATATTGTGAACCAAGCTCTGAAATTTTTTGACGAATTTCCTCAGGATTTCAGCTTTTCACCATACGAATTTCAGATTTTTAACCTTCGTAGAAATGTTTTTATAGCGGAAATTACACGATGACCTGTTTAGGAGCCTGAAAAAAAGACCTAACTTCCATAGGTCATATCTCCGAAAATATTGCGAACCAAGCTCTAAAATGTTTACACGCACTTCCTCAAGATTTCAGCTTCGCACCCTAAAACTTTCAGCTTCTGAGGCTTCCTAGAAAAAAATTTATAGCAAAAATGCCACGATGACCTGTTTGGAGCAGTGAAACCCTAGAATCCAAAGCTCTGACACCAAATGTTGTGTAACCAGCTCCAAAAAGAGAAGAAAAGAGATATAAACGCCTTAGAAATGAGCCACTTCGAGGGGGCAACCTCCAATACATTACATAAATGAACAATTCTTGGATGATACAATTTACAAAACCTCCTTTCTATATATAGGAGTCCATGGGGCCATAATGTAATCCTAGTGGGCCACAATGTAATCCTAGCCAACCTAACAATAATAATTTAAGGGCACAATAATAAAAAAATGGGGGTTACAAGGGTAAAATAATAAAAATAATGGGGGCTACACTATTAATATAGGGACTTAACAGTTAGGTCAACTAGGATTACATTGTGGCACACTAGGATTACATTATGGCCCCGTGGACTCCTATATATAGAAAGGAGGGTTTGTAAATTGTATCATCCAAGAATTGTTCATTCATGTAATGTATTGGAGGTTTCCGCCTCAAAGTGGCTTATTTCTAAGGCATTGATATCTCTTTTCTTGTCTTTTTCGAGCTGGTTTCCAACACACTGTCTTTTCCTTAACTCTGCCTTCATCTCAGTATTGTGGCTAATCTTTTTAATTTGTCTTTTGACCTATGATTAGCCCTTTAATATTCACTGCTACAATATTCAACTATTTTTTCTTCCTGGACCTATATCTATCTATTTTTTCTGTGTAGGGGGTATTCCTTTGTTGCTGCGGGATTTCAATGATCACCAATGATCTAGATTCATTGGGGTTTTTCTTGTTTTAACACCTCTGGTCCCTTAAGATAAAAAAAATCCCTAGATCGTCACCCAGAACATTCATTAAAACATTCTTTGTCCTTTTGAATGTGTTTTTTGCATTTATGCCATTAAACATACACATAAAATGATGAATTAGTTTGAAAACCTAGGTCGGGAGGGCTTTTCTATGTTTATTGGGCTTTTGGAGCATTGCAACAGTGTAAATGGCTGGTCGGGGCCTTATCACAGAGCCACAGGGCTCTAGATAGTTTTAACGTAGGAGGCAGTATTGGTTTATGGCGCCTAGATGGGAGGGAGGTTTTCGAGAGTGGAGAAGGTGGTTTTCGCACAGATGGAGGGGTGGTAATGGTTTTTGGTGGAGGCGTGCAATACCATACATCGCATGATGTGTGGCAGGAGGTACGGGGGTAAAAATTTCCCATTTCACAATGTTTGGGTTGTTTAACCCACATGCCATTAGATTTTCGATATTGGTTGTGGGCTGTTGGATCAAGGGGGATGCGGATCGACAGTGTGGAGTGGTTTAAGATGGGGCCCAAGAGTATATGACATGGCAAGGCCTTTGTTGCTTAGTGTGGAGGTTTAAATCAAATTTGGGGTCCTGAGGAAAGTGTTTGAAGTAGGGCGCTTTACCATAGGGTAGGATTATATGGGAGTCAGGTTTAGACATTAGAGCGAGGGCTAAAACATAGGAAATGTTCAATTTTTTTTTTCTTTTAAATAAATAGAGTTTATTAAAAAAAAAAAGGT
The DNA here is from genome assembly GCA_034641835.2 of Pinus albicaulis. Classification (NCBI taxonomy): domain Eukaryota; kingdom Viridiplantae; phylum Streptophyta; class Pinopsida; order Pinales; family Pinaceae; genus Pinus; species Pinus albicaulis. Next base: position 109,048,684 of record CM076576.1, on the reverse strand, counting down.
CTGAAAGGTCTATATTTTTAAAACAATGTAAAAGAGGATCTTTTACATTTTTTTGATGAGATGAGGGAAAAGGATGAAGGTAAGCGGGTTTATGGGGTTTTAGTGGGATGAGAGTGGGTTTTTAGTGGGGAAAATGGGGAAATGAGGTATTTTTAGGATGAAGAGGAGGAGAAAAATGAGGTAATTAAGCCCAAAATGAAACTTTGAGGGGCAGCAAAGCAATTTTCAAAAGGAAAACCGAGAGATGGTGAATTTAGGATTTATGAAGATAATGAAGGCAGTGAGATTTCTAAAGATAGTTGATAGGCAAGGAATGCTATCTTTAGCTGCTTGTAGAAAATCCATAGTCACCTAGTGATACTGTGAATACATGAGACTAACAATATCTAAGAACATTGTTTATTTGTTGGATGCACGCAGAGATTACTATTTATTTTCACTGTTTAACTGATTTTACTGCATAGATCTAGTTTTTGGCAACATTTTTTCTAACTATCGATTGCATATATAAAGAGTTAAGCAACCATTTTTGTTTTTAGGGTTGTTTGTCACACACAGATAAAGTAGGCTCTTTTTGTACACTTGTGTTAATAATTTATGCTAACGCCATCACCAATCACTCTCTCATATGAAAGAAATGAGGTGGGGGAATATTTTTAGAGGAACTACTAAGTTGATGGGTATACTCTATAATTGTAAGTAATATTTTAGTATTAAAACGGCATACTTTGTGCGTATATTATTGATAATATGTTAATTGTAAATAATGCATATATTTTCATTTCAAATTAAGCACATGTGTGGAAGTACAGAGAAAGACCATTGTGTAGGGGAAGATTTCATTGTGTTAATCCCCATAATTTGCACTAACAGATTTTATTTCTAATATTTTAGTATTAAATAATGCATATTGTTTGTTCACAATAAAACCAAAGAAAGTGCTAAACTTATACGATATTGTTACTAATATTTTAGTCATAAATAATGTGTATCTCCATATTTTCTTTTGTTGTAAGAGAACTTAGGATTATTTTTCGTAGTATAGAGGCATCACTTTCTTATCAAGCACATCAAATTTTGCATCTTTTACCACAAGCTTTGTTTATGGAAATTTTTATAAAATTAGGCATATGTGCAGAAGTGCGAAGAAAGTCCATTATGTGAAGGAAGCTTTCAAGCATCCCCATCTATGCAAAGGATGCCCATTTTTGTAATAAGACCGAGACAAGTGGTGCACCTATATGATATTATTGGTAATGTTTTAATTATAAATAATTCTTTTATTGCTAGTATTTTAATATTGAATAATCCATATTCGTTGTTCAAAATATTTTAGTTATAAATAATGTAAAATTCTGTATTCTCAAGTATCACTAGTCAATTGAGTAAAGGTTGAATTGTTCTGGAATGTAAAGAACCTACAACCACATCAATGTTTGGATTATTAGGCACAAATTCTTTTTATGGTATCTTTTTGAAATTAGTCATATGTGTGGAAGTGCATATGAAGTCCATTTTTCTGAGGAAGATTTCAAGATTTCATTGTGTAGATCTATGAATTTTTCACTAAATAGTTTTGTATATATTTTCTCAAAACATGTGTGTGAGTGCAGATATTAACTTCATAAATATTCAAAGGTAATATGCAATGCCGCACAATCACTTCATAGCCAATATAAAATATCAATTTCCATTTATCGAAATTAATATTACATATCATACTTGTTATTTGCGCAGTAAAAAATTACTATTGATAACATATTTTATTAGTAATTATTGTAATGATAACAATTAATGTAGAAAATTTTGGAAGCATTTAGTTTTTATTCGTAGCCAAGTTGCATTGGTTGTGCATTACTTGGCTACTTTTTTGCAATTTTAACCAAAGTTTCAAGGAAGATTCTCAATATTTCTATTTTTTCATATATTGAAAAACAATTATCAATGTTTTAGTAAGTTTTATTTCTACTTTCCAATTAGATGAAAAGATTTGTTTATGGTTATATTTCTGAAATTACGCACATGTGTGGACTGTTGATTTGGGGTAGCATCAGATGTGCTATATTAACATTCCGTAATTTTTAAGATTGGTAGAATAAACATAGAGGATAACATCAAAACCACTTTGGAAGCTTGGACCTAGCCCTGCCAGCTTTAGAGAGGGATATCTCTTTAAGATTTAACTTTTGTTTGAATATGTATTAGGCTAGTTATGATTGTACTTGGTGGTTGTTTGATTTTTATTGATTTGGTTGATTAAATATTTATCTTCCCATTGGGCAATGGATTCAAAACATAAAACTGGATTTTTCATCAATTTTTAAAAGAGTTATAACATGGTAAGATAGGTTGTATTCACTGGATTCTTTAAGATTTTTAAATGAATAATGGATATGGTAGAAAAGTGAATTTTAGTTGAGACTAGAAAGCATTTAAGTATTTTTGAATCTGACTTCATGTAGAAAAGATTTAAATTGTAAAAGAAGTCAGCATAAGGTGTTTTAAATAACATGTCCTATTCATCACACTTTCTGTTTTACAATTAAAAATTCTGATGAACAAAGAAGGAGAAAACAATGGAAAACAAAAAAATAGTAGAAACGCTTCACCAATAATTACACCACATGATTCCTAAAGGAAGTCTTTAGATTATTGATGCTCCAACAAAAACTTGGAATTTACAATTGAGCAGCAGGAAAAATATGTTAAGAAATCAACCTCTAATAGTTCAAATAATGAAGTATTTATATTAAAATATTACAAAATTGATTACAATAAATGATGTCTCAACAAACAATGTATTATTACCCTAAATGTAACAATAAACTCTAATTGTGACAAAAAATAGGCTCGATGTTGGTGATCTGGCATTTTGGCACTGATTTCAAGGAATTAGTTGTCGAGTAGGCCTATTTGTAGGCTGTGTTGGATGTAATGTTGCCTGATGTGTTGTCCTATGAGATGGCTGTGGATGAATTTGATTTTTTACTTTTTACTCTTGGAATTCAGTTAACTTATCCCATCAATATTCATATACGATAGTTAACTTGATGACCTTCATGTAGATTTCATCTACTTCAGTATACTTAGAAAAAGTTTGTTTCACCACAAAAACGTGGTTTATCATGTTCTGGATGAAAATTTCATGAGCCAATGCCTCGAAGAATGCTTTCCCTATCCTAGTGCATCGAAAAATTAGCCATGTCCTTGGAAATTTCATTCAACTAATTTAGATAATATTATTTTTTCATTAATTTGTCATTGAATACAAATAGCGAAGGAAGACCTTTTTGAGTCAAATGTTCAATCCTACTAAAAAATATGTTTACATCTATCTCTAAGCTGTGAAATTTTTCATCCATCTGTACAATTAGGTTTCTCTTTGTGAGAATCTTCTTAACCTCCAAAACTGTCTCTTTCCTATCCTAAACTCCCAAGTCATCTAGTTCATATCTATTTTTGGAGTTAAGGAACTTGATGATGTTGTTGGCAACAATTCACATGTCTCCAAGATCCTCCTTGATAATTTTGATGGCATCATTGGCTTTCTGTATCAATTCTTTCTACTCAAATATGATCTCTATGCAGGGCTAGATTTTTATTAATGGACTCAATGATGCTTTTCCAAATTATATCTTTGACTTGGGCCAAGGAATTTCTAATAGATGACTCCTTCTCAGACTTCTGCAACCTTTATATTAACTTATGTGCTCTCTTGGCTTCAGCTGCATGTGAGATCTCACTCCCGGACTTCTGATCCTACAACAATTTCACTTGGTCTTGAAGCTTGTTTATTTCTTCTATGTAGATTGACAGATTTTGCACTGCTTTGGTGAGTTGTTCTACTCCATCTGTTGTACTTGCTGTAGAAGGTGTGGTTGTGGGAATGGTTGTAAAGGGTACAACCTCCAAAGGAGCTAATGAAAGTTTGGAAGCCTCCTCTTTTTCCTTTATCATCTTTTCCATCTCTGATTCCATCTGCTTTAGCTGAGCATTATGCTCCATGATGAGCTTCATCATGTCTAATTTATGGTATTTTGTCTCTTTGATTTCTTTGCTGAAGGGGTCCTCCATAACTGGAAGTTTTAACTACTTCCTTAGTGTTAGTATGTCAACATTTTTATTTTTAATTACCTCTTCTGTAGCTTTGATGTTGGAGGGATCATATCCAACTCTGATTACTAAGTTTTCCAAAGACTTATTCCTTGAATCCTTGGCCAAAGAAGATATTTTTTCCATATTGATCTGTGATTGGATATTTTCTAAAGAAACCTATAATTTGGAAAAACTCATAGCAATGTTAGTGAGTTTAGATGAAATCATTTCACCTATCTGTTTGTGCATCTCCATTTGATTAATGGGATGTATGTCTTTAATATCAAATTCAAATGCAGTATTTTTATAATCTATTGCAGTCTTAGACTGTGGAATTTGTGCTTGGAGAAAATCCATCTACATTTTTCCTTTCTCAGAGTCAAAAGCTGATAGCAGTCTACTCTAAGAGCTGGAAGTCTACTTCAAAAACTGATTATATGTACTGCTATTCAAAACTTCATTCTTCAATTTAATATCCTTCAATGTGTCAAATATGCTCTTCGCTTTCTCCCCTGTGACAATTGTACTAGTTTGAATAGTTTGCTGCTGATCCTGTGAAGTTGTAACAGTGGTAGGAGAGAGTGTGGTCTGACCACCTACTTTTGAGGAATTAGGTGTCTCTTTGGTGATCATAATGACTTCCTGCTTTGATTCCTTGCTTGGGTTTACCTTGGGATTAAGCTTAGTCCTCTTCCTATACATGATTTTGGATCCTTTGTTGGAGGTGTTAGTCACTGAAGGTGACTCTTCTTCTCTTATCACTTTACCTACTTTTTTCTAATGGAATAGGATTCTATGATGTTGAAGATGAAACCAACTGTTACTCAGCCTCTTGTATATTTTTCTCAGTCCATTCTAGTTGGTTCATGTACCTCTCAATTTCTGGTTTGTGTGTATGAATGTAAGGTGTAGATTTGTTCTCTACCCTTAGCTTGGAGATGCTACCTAATGGAACATATGACCGTGAAAAACTGATGCTGAATCACATTTCTTTCAGCAATTTTTATGCTTTCTCCCGTGTTTCTCTATTGTTACAAATGAAGGGTCCTATCCGTGTTTTGATCATGAATTGAGATTTTTTCTTTGCAAACACAAAATGGACCTCATCGGCATTGATCATTTTCCTGATGTATTCTAAAGTAAAAATACTCATTGGGAGGAATTTTGGGAGCTTATATGGGGTAGGGTCACATCCATAGATCCTTATTTCTGTGTAATTTTGGTAAATATACCAGTCTCCTATTTTGGTTTGGTCTGATAATTGCAAGATTTTTTTTATTTATTCAATGATTCTTGGCTCTGAATTGCTACTTCGAAGGTTGAGTGTTAGATGTACAAATAGTTCTATGAACTGTTTGTATGAGTATTCATTTTTCTCCTTCATTACCATTATATTCCAGAAGATTATAGATTGTTTATTTCCATCATCATCCAACTTCTGCAATGCAAACTTGAATCTGTCTCCCTGAAAATATAAAAACATATATACTAAAACAAAGGCATATTTAAACACCTATTTAGTTTCAAATTTGAAAAATTATTCATGGATGGATTGTGCTACGAATTGGCTAAATTTGAATAAGATGGAATGCTTAGAATATGTGGAGAAAATGGAAACGAATCCTATAATGGCCTCATCTACCCACTTATTTAAGTAATAAAATAGGAGGTAAGAGATAACTATAGTGATTTTCTTGGCTCTATTAGGGGAAATGGAGGATGAATAGGGAGGATTTTTCGTGGGTAGTTGGACATCTTAAGCCATAAAAATATCATGGGTTTTAGCCCTTTTTGCAAAATCCGGCTTCTGATATAATTCACTGAGTGCTTCTTGAGAGAAAGGGGTAGCATTTTCTGTGATAGGGGCTTGCATCATTTGGTCTATAGATTGGGGAGTTATGGTGATTAAAATCTCTCTTGTAGGGTAAATAATATCTCTCTGGATGGGTACATAACAAAATTGACATTTCCTGACGAATTCAGGGGCACTGTGGTGTGGGGAATGATGTAGTGGGGCAAATTGGATTCCCACAGTCTAGTATCATCAGACTTTCCAATTAACTTGTCTTGAAGTCAACAATACATTTCAAATAACTCAAACTCACACTGGGTTTCATTGATTTTATAATCCCTGTTTGTGAAAGGAAGGTGGTCAAGGTCAACTAGGGGATGGAGCAATGGATTTATAGGCTCTTCCTATCCCTTCTTCTTAGGAGGCATGGTTGGATCAGGTTATTCAGTGAATAAGGGTTTCTGATAGACAAATGGAGGCTGAGAATTTGTAAAAGCTCTGATATTTAGGAATAATTTGTGACTGTTATAGAGAGTACATTGACAGAGACTAGATTGGCTTTTCTGGTGCTCTGTAAACCTGAAGAAAACATGTACATAGTAGAGAAAATGGTAAGGTAAAGGATTAAAATTTGATTAGGCATGGATTTATACATATTTTGGTCTATTTTTCATTTAGAGTGGCATGAATCCATTATAATAATGGTTAGCAATGAATTAAATTCATCAACAACTATATTACGGCATGAAATAATTTAATTGGCAATGGTGTGGTCTAGGTGGCGTGATATTATGGGCGCTCAACAGGCACATTGGCAGTTTTTATACAGTGGAGAAACAAATTTTCAGAGGGGGTCGAAAGTAGTAAGAGGTTTAAGAAGGGGGGTGTGAAATGATGAGAAGGTGCCACATTAGCATGGGCCTAAAGCAAAAAAAGAACTTTTTTCGGACCCCCCCCCCCCCCCCGACGGTAAAGTTCAGATGGAGAGGGGGGGCCAAAAAATGATAAGGACCATTAGATGGAATAGTGGGAGATTGGATGAGCGAAGATATGATGGCAGTTTAATGTGCAACGATGGGCTCTGATGAGATGTTTTGATGTGCAGCTGGGGTTCGATAAAGGTGAAAACATAGGATAATGGATTATATGTCCAAACCTTATATTGATGCGCTCGATCACTTTAAACTTAGGATAAAACATTTATCCTTTTTCCTTCTCATGTGAATTAAATATAACTTTGGAATTTTCAAACTTAGGATAAATATTTTCATGTTTTTCAAAGCCATAACATAACTTCTACCTACCCTTTCATTTTCAATTTTTTTTCTACGCTAAGATTTTTTCATCTTCTTTCCTTAGGGTGCATTTAAGATAACAAACCCACATCATTTTTTTTTTATAAAAATGTAACCTACTCTATCACTTATTTCTCCCATTGATTCATATTAGACTGTTGAATCAATCTCATTTTCTACCTAACTACTGATTTGTCAAGATTAAACTGTTTGACAAATATTTATTCACTAACCTAATTAACATGAAATTCACAATTGTTCTGTCATTATTAAGCTATACGATTGGAACAAAAAATCTATTCATTGTGGAATTTTAATAGTAGTGGCATTTAAATTTGTAGCACTTTCAGTATTATTTCTATTTTTATTTTGTGGGGTTTTATTATCTTTTATTATTTTTTCAATTTTCTTTATTTTGACATAAAATCATTTGAAAATTGAAAATTATTTACAATGTGAAATAACAAATATTAAATACTCAATCACCTTGAAATCTTATAAAATATAGGACCCTAAGAGTGGTTCTAGCTGGGGAAGGCACTTCTCAATGTGAAGTGTCAAGAACATATGATCAGTAGCCTTAAGTATTAAATGTTTGAAATGTCTTCATCTGATTTCTTTTGTTGTTAAGGTACTTATGATAGCTTGTCAATCAAGGTTGAGGGCCTTCTCTGCGGGCTTCAACTCCAATCAACAAGCTACCTAATAAAATCAATATAGACTGTCATATTTACAATGATATAATACAAATATTTATGCTAAGAAAAGTAGTGCTTCAACATCCTATCGTTGCATTGACAGGACCCCTTGGTAACTCTGCTCCATCCAGGTCCTTGAGGCAGAATGCATTGGTTTCCACTAAAAGCATAAATAATGTATGGCCCTTTCCATAGGTTATCAAATTTACCATGTTTATCTTTGTCTTCTCTCATGGAATCCCACCTTAGAACCTTGTCTTCAATGTTGAAGTCATTTTCTTTAGTCCTTCTGTCAAAAATGTCTGTTACATTTTCATGAATTACTTGAGTTTTGTTGTAGACCTCTTCCCTTTACCTCTGTAGCTAAATGGTTTGATTGATTCTTCTATGTATACCATTTGGCTCAACTTGTAATTCTTGTATTATATTCATGACTGGTACTCCGAAAGACGATGGAAACAGAGCATCCATTCCATAGACCAACTGGTATGGTGACATACCAATTGACTTCTTTGTAGTAATTTTGTTTTCCCAAAGTGGAAAAACCAAATTGTTGTGCCAATATTTCTTGTTTTCTTCCAACCACTTTTTAATGATATTTACCAAACTCTTATTTGAGGATTCAGCCAACCCATTACCCTTAGGGTAATAAGCTATTGATTTTCCCAAAGTAATGTGGTATTTATTATAGAATTCAATCATTTTATTAGATTTAAAAGCTGTTGCATTGTCTGTAATAATTTTTATGGGACAACCAAATCTAGAAAGGATATTGGTATCAAGAAATTTAATAATGAAAATATTAGTAGAAGATCTAGAAGGGGTGGCCTCTATCCATTTAGTAAATTAATATGTGGATGTGAGAATCCACTTATGTTGGCCAGCAGAAGGAGGATGAATTTCACTAATGAAATCCAGTCCCCACTTCTGAAAAGGGCTCTCAACTGAAATAGGTTTTAATGGTAACAGTAAAAGATTTATTTTCCCATTAAAAATAAGGCATTTATGCCATGAAGTTACTTTCTTATTAATGTCAGGGAAACTTATAGGCTAGTAAAAACCACCCTTGGAGATTTTATTGGGAATGGTTTTCCAATAGAGATGGCCACCACAGTCACCTTCATGGAAATCCTATATAATTTTCTCTACTTCATCCTTCAACAAGAACTTAAGTAAAATTCCACCACCATATTTCCAATATAAAACATTTTCTATGATGCAAAAATTAAATGCCTTTAATTTTACAAATATTGCCTTTATTTTTGTTAGACCAGGAGGAGCATTTAAATTGAATAAAAAAAACAACAAGTCTGCATACTAGGGTGAGTTCAGAAATTCTTCATCGATCTGTGGAGTCGCTTGTTCCTCTTGATCATCCAGTGCAGCAACAAAGTTGATGTCTAATGCATGGAAATTAGACTCTGCCATTAGTTTGGGTTTTCCTTGTCCTTTGGTCAACTTGTTTGGTTTGATTTCTAATTCATACTCAAGGATGAAAACAATCCATTTTACTCATTTTCCATCTGGTCCATTCTGTGTCAAAATATCCTTGACAACTGAATTAGGTACATATGAAATAATATGTGAATTCAAAATATATAATATAAAATATTTTATTACTTTAACCAATGAAAAGGCATATTTCTCCATGATATTATATTTCAAAGATGCATCTCTTAAAGCCTTACTAAAAAATGCAATAGTCTGTTCAAATCCTTCCTCATTTTTCTGCAATAAAACACATGTAACAGTGTGTTCATAAGAAAAAGAAAAGATAATAAAATATTTGGTAAAAGGTGGATAATCAACATTGGTGGTTTCGTTAATGCATGTTTAAATAAATCAAAATATTGTATAGCCTCAATATTCCATCTAATTTTTTAATCCTTTTTAAGCATACTTTTTATATTTATAAGAAGCTCTACAAGATTAGGAATGAATCTCCTTAGGAAATTAATTTGCCAATAAAATACTAAATCTCTTTGATGTTTCTAGGGTGACTGATTTTTAATATTTCTTCAATCCTACTGGGATCAATCCTAGTTCCATCCTTTGAAATAATATGACCAATAAGCTTACCATCCTCAAGGCCAAACATTTTTTTCTTAGTATTTAATGACATACCAAACCTTCTACACTTTTAAAACACTCTTCTTAGATGCCCCAAATGTTCCTCATCAATATTTGAATATACAGTAATGTGATCAAGATAAATCACAATAAAATTCCCAATCTCATCAGCAAAGGCAATATCCATGGCTCTTTGAAATGTGGCCCCAACATTCATTAACCCAAAGGGAATCTTCACATATATGAAGGTCCCCCATGGAGTACTGAAAGGTGTTTTATATTTATCATCAGGATGTACTAGGACCTAATTATAACCTGAGAAACCATATAACAAGGATATCCTACTAGACCCTACTACCTTATGTAATATATGATCCATTTTTGGCAAAGGGTAGTTGTCTTTCAGAGAGATCTTGTTAAGATTTCTAAAATCAATACATAACTGTATTTTTCCAATATTCTTCCTAGTAGGTACTATGTTAGACACCCAATTAGAGTATCTGACAGGGCCAATAATTTTAGCATCGTATATATTTTTGACCTCTTTCTCAATCAAAGGCATCAGAACAGGATTTATTCTACGAAGATTTTGTTTAAAAATGGTTTCTGATCTTCCTTGATTGTGATTTTGTATTGTATGATACTAGTTTCATATGCTTTAAGATCCTCATAGCTCAAAGTAAATACATCAACAAACTCTTTGAATAAAGCTATGTATTCTTTTTTTATGACAGTAGGCAGTGATTTTGAGAGTTTTATTATTTTAGGATTCTGTTCACTACCTATATTACATTCTTCTACATCTACCCCCGTGGGCTCTATTTTTGGCTTTTTTGCTACATCCTTGAAATAAAAAAGCTCTTATAATGGAACTAGACCTCTAGGAAAATATTATCTTTAAGCTGAAGTACTTCAAATTATTCCTTTTTTGGATCGATTTCATGCAATTCTAATTTATGTACAACTTCATCTATACAGATATTTACATCTATTCATCAAAATGATATTCTACATTAGTATGTATAACTAATTGATTTTCTACTTGATAATCTAAGTCTATGTTATTTTCCTCGTACTCATCCTTGGACTGATTTTTTTTTCTATCTATTTATCATTTCCAAATACCTGCCAATACCTCATGTTATCTGGTAAAAATGGACGGTGTTTAACATCCACTGTATATTTTTTGTTGGGATGAGGCATTTTGCATGTGCTAGCTGAAAACGCCAGACCATTAGCTATGACATTCTAATTTCTAGGTATCACAACAAGATCATATTCTGCAAAAGTGTGTAATAAATCAAGTACAACATTTCTGTATGCTATCAATCTAGAATTTTTTTCAACATACTCTCCTTTAATCTGTTTAATTATCAATTTGGAATCCCCATGAACAAAAATTCATTTAGCACCTGTTAGTCATCAGTATTTTTCACGTGTTGGTGATTACTAGTTGTAACAACCAAGTTTCTTAGTAGTTGATCTAAAAATTTGTCAAATTCTCCAGCTGGAAAACACCCATAAACTTTTTTTCCTTCTTACCTTTCAGCCCACCCATGATGAGATGAAACCTGATTATCAAATCATACCTAGCCTCAGCCATACTATTCTGCCCATAGGCTCTAAAGAAACAATCCAAATCTGTCCAAAAAGTCTCCCCTAAGTTAGAAAGTGGCGATTTAGGAATTTCTCCCTTGGCGAATTATCCTGAAGCCAAAGAACCCCCATCTGTTATAGACCAGTCATAACAAACCTTCCCATTCTGCAAATAAATTTGGTTACAGCCCTAGGTCACGCCACTAATACACCCTCAAGTCCCAACAATACATAGACCATAAGTCAAACTAATTCTAGGTGTTTTTTCAGTGTTTTAAAATGGATCTTTCAAGGACAGAGACATACCAGCATCGCAGAGGAAAATATTTGGCTCCACATGAGAAGATAGTTGCTTCTCAATCTGATCTTGAGCCTGGGATGCAGCTAAAGAGCAGAGAGTTTTTCATTAAGCTCTTGCGATCACATTCAAGGCTAGAAAGGATAGTAAAAGGAAAAATAACACTGTCACAGGGCTGATGATATAACATGACCGAAGAACCTCCTTCATCTATAAGCAGAGGGTTTTAAGAGTGAAGAACCTCCTTCATTTCATAAGTACATGGTTGAATAATAAGACCGCCTCCTTCATCTATAAGCAGAGGGCCAAAGGAAAAGTCTGTTTTTAAGTTTTTTCACTAACTGTGAAGACAAAATTTGAAGTACAGAGAGACAAAAAATGAAGATCTCTGCATAAAAAAAATGATTAAAGGCATAGGTATAAGAGAATCCACTATCATCATGATTCATCAAACATCCTTCTTTGGATTGAGACAGAGGTTGAAAGAACATCAGGAATTTTGTCAAGATAAACCTCCTTCATTCATAAGCAGAGGGCCAGGGCAGTGACTGATTTCAAGGTTTGAATGATCAAGAGATAAGTGGTAAGAACAGCAGAAGATAGTTTAAAGCCTCTGAGTAGGGCATACATGTCAAAGAAAAACAAAGGAAAAGAATCGTCGCTATAGAATATCAAAGAAGCTGGCTTACCTCCCATCAGAGTTTTCTCTTAAAGACAATCTGAAGCCAAGAAGTGGACAAACTTTGCCGAGGGGTGTGAGTTCCTTAAAAAGTTACAAAAAATCATCTCCTTAGTGAAAAGGCTTAACTTTTATTCTCTTTTCCTTTAAGCCAAACAAAATTGATAAGTGTTTGAGAAATGAGGTCATAACACAGGTTAAGAAATGGAAATTATTTCTCAAAAGATACTTTCTTTCCTGTTACTGAAGAATCTTCTTTCAATTACTCATCATAGTAGACAGAGGAAGTTTGAGTTTAGTTTTTCCAAGAAGCACGACAAATAGATACACCAGGTCATAAAGGTGCCAAAAGAATTATGGTATGTATTTCAAAGTTATAAGAACACACTCAAAACAAATAGAGCATGCCACTGTCAAGAAGGAAGGCCTGTTCTTTATGGAAATATGTCAAAGGTGATAATGAAGCCCAGGTGATTATAAATGAGTTTCACCTCCCAATCAAAGAGAAACATCATTTAAAGGCACATATGTAATCCTCATATGGCTCAGAACAGTTGTTCCTCTCACAGTGCAGATATCACAAGGCAAGACTTTTTCTCTCTATTGAGAAAACAATCAAAGTTTTAAATTCTCCAAAAGGTTGCTTCATTTCAAAAGGGAGGTCAAGCTTGTGAAAAATGATCATTGCCACTATGCTTTAATTGAACGAAAAAAGGTCTTAGCTATATGTTCAAAAGGATGTGAGTTTCATATTTTGGTTTTAAGCTAAAGGCTTTTTCAACGTTTTCAAAACCATCTTTGAACACACCAAAGGGTTTTGACATTTTTTCAAAAAAAAAAGAGTTAAAGACCATTTCCCACACTTATTTTTCATTTCAAATCACAAAGCCACACTCCTCTTGCTGTCAACTGGGTCGAGGAAAGAATTTTTGAGCAAATCCACTAAGTCTCCAGGCTTGAAGACCGCGCGGCGCACCTGTACACCTGTGTGGCATGTTCAGACGCAATTTTTACAAAGCACTACACTACTACGCAGCGCGCCTATAGCACCACGCAGCGCACCTGTAGGTGTTGGTCTCGTCAGCCCGACAGTGACCCGACACCTCTCCATTTGTGCGACACCTTTCCTATCAAATGTGTTGCGCATGTTCAAGCGGTCAAATGCCTCCAAACAAATCCTGAAGAGGATCAAACTCCTCAAGAAACACCATCATCGATTTTAAAGGTATTCTATGTGCCTTATTGCTCTTTTCAAGACTGCTAAGAGAGAGTGAAAGGGATGAAACTCACAGTGTGAATCACAGTTTGAGTTTTGTGTTTTTATTTAAAAAACGAGATTTGCTGTGGTTATGTTGGCTAGAGGTGAAACAGTAAAAATTGTGAGTTTTTTATTGATGTGAAAAGGCCCATTAAACTACCCTCAAAGAAATGATGAAAGATGGAGGCACTGTTTTAAAGCAGAAACTCAGCATTTGAAAAATGAAACAATGGTCCTAATTTCAACCACAATAATCATACATATATTACTTGGTCATTGATCAAAGTTTTCCTCGGTGTGGTGAAGAACAAAGTCAGGGCTGCCTTTTTGACCACAAGCAGAACTTAGGGGGTAAAGCTGTCATTTCAATTTGAAGGTATTCTAAAACTATTTGTAAAGAATAGTGAATACAAGGGCAGTGTTTTGGTTAAGAGGAGTTTTTGCTGTTTGACTGCTACAGGGTTGTTTGTGCTCACACCAAACACAAGGAGTTTGATGAATCTACCTATAACACAGTGACCTTTTGACTGTGTATATGAATTTTGGTTGACTGTGTGATGGTTATTGAGTTTACTTGTTGATTGGTATACAAAAGAAGAAGAGCAGTGTTCTGAATTGGGAGGATTTTTGTTTTGCCTTTGTCTACTACAAGGTGTTTTGTTGTCCTCAAAACACCTAGAGCCATGTGACCTTACACTATCACAGTGACCCTTTGACTGTGTATCTTTTATTGACTATTTTTTTGTTCTTGAGTTTGCTTGTTAAGTGGCATACAAAGGGAAAAGCATTGTTTTGGAAAGAGCAGAGAATTATGTGTTAAAAGGGCATCTCACACAGCATTTGAAAACCAATTTTACCTTGATCAAACAATGATTGACAGAGAAGGAAGAGTTTTGTTTGAAGAAGACATTTCAAGAACTTTTGAGGCAGTTTGGTTTTGTAGAAGCACATCCAACACAAGATGCCTCCCAGGCAGGATAGTAGGAGTGGATTGCACAAGAGGTATGAGCCTATTTCCACCGAAGAAGTGAATGCCCACCCATCAATACTGTTCAATTTCCATGAGGTCGGGTGCCTAGATTTTTGCCAAAGGGTGCAAGAGGTAAAGAGTTTTTCTCCTTTGACACACCTTTGCACTTTGAGGTTCAGAGACAAGCATTTCCAATTGGCAGGCGTTGACTTCAAGTTCTCCCCAAGATCCATCTCCAAAGCCACTAAAATTCCCTATATTGGTGAGAAATGGTTTAAGCAAAGCCATTTGGACTTAGATGATTACAAACCCTTTCTAAATCCTGAAAATAGAGATGCTTGTCCTTCTATTTTCCCTTTCTCATATCTTTTAACCAGCTATGCCCCTCTCATGAAGATTATCATGAAGTACTTTACTTGTGAAAGAAGATTCTCCTGAATTTATGCATATCACATTCGACTGCTCATGAATTTCACAAGGACCAAGCAGCTAAATCTTCCTTTCTTCTTACACAAGAACATTAGAAAATGGCATCCACTGTCCAGAAGAGGCCTCCTTCACACCAAATAGTCTGTCTCTTCCATCACTCTCTCATCAAAATCATCATTTTTCATCAGCTTGAAAAGAGAGAGATCTCTTGGGATGTTTTCATCACTCATCCGAATTTCTCCACTGTCCCTCCAGTCCATACATCCACTACATCTCCAATTCATCGCACCTCGCCTTCTTCTAGCAGGCCTACTCCTAAAAGGCTCAAGTTTACTACAAAACAAACAAAGGAACATGAATAAGGAGAAGGAAGTGACCAGAAAGAGGAAGAAAGTGCTAGACAGTAGCATGACAGTGATGAGGGTGAACAACAGCATGACAGTGATGAAGGTGAGCAACAAACTCATGTTGAGGGTGAAAAACAACATGACAATGATGAGGGTGAGTAGCCTTGTGGTGAAGGGTAGTATCGGGAACAAAAACATCACAGTGGTGATGAACAACAACAAGGGAAAGAGGAAGAAAGTGTTGAACAACAACATAAAGATGATGAAGGGTAGCTTTGTGAGACAGAGCAACAAGGGCAGCATGATAGTGATGAGCAAGGACAGCCTAAAGAAGACACATAATAGTCTTATGAGACAGAGCAGTAGCCTAAAGATGATGAAAAAGGCCATGACAGTGATGAGCAAGGGCAGCCTCAAGAAGAACAACATCCTCCCCAAGAAGAACAACAAACTCAAAAGGATGGCAAGCAAGATGAAAAAGGTAAAGGGGTCATGCCCTCTTCTCCTAAAAATGCCAAGCCCAGGACAGCAAATAAGAGAGTGATTAGAGTGGTCACTCTAAATTTGACAAGGGCTCTCCAAAGTAAAGGAAAATTTCCAAAGAAGCCTATCATTGATTTTCCTAGGAGGAAGAGCACTAGAATAGCCACCCAAAGCAAATGGAAGGGCAAGGTAGATGAAAGTCATGAGCAGGAAAGTGCATTCGATGTCATCCCTATCCAAAGCGATGGTAGTGATAATGAGGACCAGATTCTAGAAAACCTTTTGATCCATAGGGAGGGCCAAATTGATGCATTGAAGGATGATCTTCATAGGGCAAGGAATTTCAATCAATTTCTGCAAATCCAAAATAGCCAAATGAGTGTCCATATGGCTGTTTATGAGACACGGGTGACCAAGTACAAGAAGGAGGCCTCTAAAGCCCAAGAAAGGTTGGAAAAACTCATGGGCGAGTTTGATGAAAGTGAAGGCGAATATCAGCCTAAGCGAAAGAGGCCTAGAACCATGGGGCTTAAAAAGGCCCTTGAAAGGCAAAAAGAAGAGGAAAATGCCCTTCTCCAATCTACCCCTCTCACTGCATTGTTTGAATAGGAGATAGAGAACAATAAGGAGGTGTGGCTTGAGAGAGTCAATGACCATTTGGAGAAGAAGTTGGAGAGGGAAAACAGGGATTTAGACCTTCAAAGGAGAATGACAAGGCATTACAAAAAGTTAAATCAGTTTGCTCGGCGCAAGTTGAAGGCTGCTCAAGAAAAGCTCAAGGAGGCTAAAGGGAAGCGCCCGGCATGGAAAGCGAGGAAAGACACATCAGGACTTTAGATTTTGGCCTATTCTTCACAATATGTTGCTGAGAACCCTTGAGGGTCATGCTCACCAATTTTGGGTAATTTTCGACATATTTTGGTTTTTTGGCATTTTTGGGGTCTTGGCCAAAACACATGGGCTTCGCCATTTCATTTTGGGGAATCAACAAAGGGGGAGAATGGTATCATTAGATGCCATAAATTTAGGAGCACACACTCAGCGATTTTTATTACTTTTGAAGATCATTTTCTTCCCCGAAATGGTGAAAAAGGCCCCTTTTTTCTACACTCTGCCCGGTCCATCAGCAAACCTTATTTTATGGTTTTTTACAAACATACCTGTTTTTGGAGGACTTCTAGGCATTAGATTGAGAAAATTCTAGCTGCTTCAGAAAGTAGACACTCATAGCTTTCCAACGAGCTATCATGAGCCTCGTTTCAACATCAGGAAGGCTGCCAAAAGTTTCCAGAAAGTCAGGGGACCTTTTGCTAATGTAATTTTTGAGTATTTTTGTAAAATTTGAACCTTTAAAAACTGTTTTTTCCTCATGTGCGTTTAGCTATTTTTGCACATGAGAAGTTATGAAAAGTCAATTTAATTCCCTTTTTTAGCATTTTTTAGATATTTTATGAGATATTTTGTGCCTTGGGCTTTGCAAAGCCTCAAGGACAAGTTTAGATATTTTGAATAGGCCAATGAGAGTGCAAATTGAACTAGGAGGTTTTCGTCACTTGAGCCTATATATTCCAAAGGATTTCATTGTAAACAAGGCTGAACTTGATGATAGAAGCAATATATGTTCATATAAGCTTTGGAAGAAATATTTTTCTCATGCTCTTGGATAGTCTCTTGGATGTTCTTGGATGATGAAAGAGGATTGTTGTTGGATTCCATGACTTGGTAGAATGGTATAGTGTTTCTTTCTTTGTTTTGTTTTCTAGTTTTCATTCATGAATCCATGTTTATTGCTTTCTATATATCAGTAGAGAAAAAATTTGAGACATGCCCTTGGAGACACCTCAAATTTCCTGTTTCTTCATAGCTTCCATGTTTTCTTCTTCTTTAGTCACATTAAAGAATTCTTGAGTGCTCTTTAATAACTTAAGGATATTGTTGCTTATTTCATTCATGGTTTTATGCATGTTAAGTATGATTTATGGTACGCCCTACTTACCAATGGCTATCCATAGCTCAATCCATGAAATTTCTCTTTGACTGATTAGATTTTCATTTGTTGAACCAAGGAGGTCTTGTTCCGATCTTGCCCTTTGCCTGAGACTATGAAATATTGTTTTCAAAATTCCCAATAACTTGAAGTACTATGTTTAGGCATTCCAGCATAGTGATTTGAGTTGTTTGTCTCTCTTAAGTGTATTTCCCCAAAGACTGATAGTCATTTCCCAAAGTTAGAGAGTTATATATCTCTATGCATGGCTTGAATGTTTATTTATATGTATTGATTAGCTTATAGTTCCATTTCTCATGATTAATGGTTTTCCCTACCATGTTTATGTCAGCTATTAAACTAGTTATCCTTGAAATCCTTTGTTGTTCCCAAACTTGATGTCCATTTTATTCCATTTTCCCCAAAGATCCTTTCTACCTCGAATCAAATCGTCCCGTCAATAGCCTTGTATCACCGTCTGATAGCTTTCTAGACCTTTTCAAACCCATAGCCCAGTTGATTTGACATATTTTTACCTATCTTACATCTTTGATCAGTTTCATCCCTCACAACCTGAAAACCAAAACCAAAAAACCTACTTCATAACTAGCCTAAAATCAGAACACAATAAGCAAACACACAGATATCCCTTACACATATAGAGAGAGCCCTCTCTGAGTCTAGGAAGGCTAGGTCCTTGGGCTCCAAAGACTGGTTTAATGTTACACTGTCATTTGGTTTTCCAATTAGCTAAATGACGGGATCCTAACATAATGGAAATCATGGTGGGACTAACTGAGTACATAATAGTCTAGCAAACTCTTGTAGATTCATTAGTCTTCAAAACTTAAATAGGCAAGAAGTCCATAAAACCATTTAGAGTAAACTTTTTTTGTTCTCGCCACCCTAGCAATGTGATGAAACAGGTCTAGAATACTTTAATAAACCATAGACTGCACATAAAAACTCAGAAAAACCCCAAAACATTCCCAGATTGGCTTTTCCCTAGTTACTGGTGGTGGACCATAGCTACATCTTTACAAAAACAACCAAGTTCCACCTGGCGACTCCACTATCCTCCAATCGGCCTTAAAACTTATAAAAAAACCAAAAAAATCATAAACGATACCTTTCTGCTAACTCATCCCTCTGAAAACTTAAACTTAGGGTAGAAGCTCTGTAATCAGTGACAAACTAAGTATAACTTAGCAATTCAGAAAAACCTCACCTAAACATAGGAGATAAGCATAAGCCTTATTGCCAAGAGAACCATTAGCTTGTCCATACAACCTAGCAAACTATTGAAACCAAGTGAATCACTCTTCTTTGCAAGTTCCCATCTCAAATTTGCTATAAAAACTTTTCCCCAAGCATCTTTGATAGTATTGGTGGTGGACCATAGTTTTCATAAAAATCCACCAGGCAAATCCACTAGTCTATCCTTTTGGTTTTGACCATCCTTCACATTAGTATAACCTTAGAGAGGCCATCCATCCGAAACTTTCACAAATACCATCCTCTCTAAACTCTAGATCCGAAATCTGGCTTCACGAAGAATCAACACCAGATCTCATCCAGACCCAAATCCCCCTATCATAGTAGATAACCCAGAGAAGATTATGTGGCAAGCTTCCCAAACTGGCAATTTAGCTACCGATAGGTCCATATGTAAAGCAAGATCAGTATCCAAACATCTCATTGCCTTGCAGGATTTCCCCTTTGACTTAAAATCAGCAAAAACCCTTTTTATAAGCAAGTCACAAAGTAAGATCAACTTTGATGATCTTGAGCCCCTAGATCTCCCACAAAGTCCTAGTAGAGAAGCCTCACCTACCACACCTCCTGACTTTCAGCTTCTCCATCACTTTGGCTCCTACCATCCCAAATCTGCTCAAAATCAGATCACTAGTCCAAGTACTTCTGCCACACCTATCCAAACCACTACTGTTCAAACCACCCTAGCTCATCCCACAAGCCCTCATTTTGTACATCATCCATCAGCTCCCATCATGGCAGCCTGGTACGCACCTTTGCTGCTACCACAACCTTTGGCTCCCTTACAAGATAACTATCAAGCCAGAATCCCACACTTTACTGGATATGAGACTACCACAACTCAACAACATGTAGATAAGATTAGTGATGCCTTTGAATACATGGAAATACAAGACGACACCGTCAGAATGAGAATTTTCGCCCAAAGCTTGGGCAGAGAACCCAAAAAATGGTTCAAAAGCTTAACTCCAAACAGCATCCACAACCCCCCAGAACTCTACCAAACCTTCATAAACAAGTGGTAAATCTGAAAGAACCCTATTCAAATCCTGTCAGAATACAACAATCTAAAACGGGAAAATGGAGAAAGTGTCCAGGCATAGTACACTAGGTTCAACAGTGTGTATGATGCCCTCCCACCTCACTTCAAACCCCCACTTGGTTCAGCCTTGGAAAAGTTCCCCGAGGGTTTTGACCCAGACATGACTTATCAGCTAAGAGACAAGGACCCCCCTACCCTAGAGGAAATGCAAAAAGTAGCCATAAGAGCAGAAACCAACTTAGCAGAAAAAAGAACTAGAACTAGATCAGAAAGGAAATTCAAATACCAGGATGACGTCTCCACTTCATCCCCTTCCTTAGATCCTAGAATATATGACTTAGTTAGGTCCATGGCCAAAATGTGGGAAAAGATAAGCGAGAAGGCCCCTTTTACGGACAATCAGCCAAACCCTCCAAACAGAAACCAGAACCAAAATTTTAGGAGGGAACAGCCCCAAAAAAAACCAAGGGAAAATGACCAACAAATTAGGCCACCATTTAATGAAAATTATGTGGAAGAAGACAATAGGGATATAGAACCCATTGATGAAAATCATTTGAACCTCATAGGGTCTGATAACGAGAGTGAGGTGTGCCTCACGGAAGAAGAACAAGAATTCTTCTCTCCAAGTCAGGATGAAACCAACTATGAAGATCCTAAGGATCCTGCCATCGATTTTCAGAATGCCATAACAGAAGCCCACAGGCAGTATGACCTTACAAGCAGGAAAAATCAAGACAACTCCAAGAAGGGTAGCCTTGACACTGCTAACAACTCTAATACCATCCTTAAAAAATCCATGGATAGCAACAAAATTGTGGCCAAGAAAATTGGCCAAAAAAAAGATAAAGCTATTCAAAAAAGTCTTGGCTCAGATGCTCCTAGTACTTCCACAAATATTCCCGAGGTGGTTCTGTCAAACAAGATCCCAAAACAAAGCCAACAAACTCAGAACATAGAGAAGGTCATGGCTGAAAAAGCTGAAACAAACATGTCTAAAATTTAGCTACCTTTTAGTTTTGAGGGAGAGATCGCCAAAATAAAGATTACCATGCCTCTCACTGAACTTATCGCCCAAGGCTCGTATAAATCCCAAGTGTTAAAGGTCTTGAATCTAGGAAATGATGCCAACACTCTTAATATAGTTGATGACACTCCTGATGTGTTGTTTGGTCCAAAAATAGAAGGGAAATTCCAAGAGGGAACCACTCTTCCCTTTTACATCAGTCTAAATATCCATGACCAAATCCTTCACAATGCCTTGCTAGACTCCGGCGCCTCGCATAATCTTATGCCGAAGGTTGTGATGGAAAGATTAGGCCTAGAAATCACAAGACCATACAAAGACTTATATTCATTTGACTCTAGTAGAGTCATATGTCTAGGCTTGATGAAAGATATTTGTTTTAGTTTAGCCCAAATACCTACAAAACATCTGATCATGGACATAGTGGTAGCAGACATTCCTCCCAAGTACAGAATGCTTCTATCTAGATCTTGGGGAGCCAAGCTCCAAGGAAATATTCAACTGGATATGTCCTACACCACTATTCCTGTGTTTGACCAAACAAGAATACTTTATCAAGAGTCACACATGAAATACATGATCAGTAGCCAAGAGAAGCCAAATAACATCCCAATGTATTCCGTGCATTCCGACCTAAACTATTTTATTCTGCATACTGATGAGGAAATTGAAGAACAGTCAGAAGAAACTGAAACAAACTTAGAACCAGCACATCAACTGCCCCTAGTTCTCTATGATGAACTAGACAATCAAAAATATCATGATCATGAACAGCTATGTCTTGAGGAAAGTAAGTATGTTCCTTCTGAAATAGGAATAGAGCAAGAACCACAAACCATTATGTATTATCAAGTGAATTTCTCGAACCTTAGTCAAACCTCAGCACTAACATCAGGAAACTTTTTCAGAATAAAGGCATTACAGGACTTATATATCACAAACCTTTTTGGAACTCAGGAGCAGGGAAGCTTAATGTTTTTACCATAAATCAAAGATTTACCATCACACAACTCTTCCTCTGCAAGTGAAACCTTGACTGTAGCCATAACAGCTCAAAATCCAGAAAAAGTACATGATAAACTCCTTATGAGAAAACATGATAATTGCAGTCCAAATACACCTGAGTTACCTTAATTGGCTAAAATCCTGTCATTCCATCAAAGACTTAGAACTGCTAGAATTGGCAATCTCATGCAAAATACTACATCACGCAGATAAAACAATGACAAACACTATGCCACTACCATTCCCCCCAGAAACAACTTTGACAAAAGAAAATACGCAAATCTGAACCAATCAGTAATAATCAAAAATAAAATGGCTGGTCATAGGGTCTGTTTTAATTTTAGAAACACTAATGCACATCCCTATAACAAAAATTTTATCCTTCCTATCCAAGACCATGATATACCGATGATAATTGCTTTTAATCATATGCCTTTGTAAGATGATGTTTCAGGTTGTGGCCAAATGTTCCCTTGCAAAGTAGACAACTCAAAGATTTTTTCCAGTATGCTGGAAGTAATTCCAGTTTTAGACTCAAAATTGCAAAACCACCAGATATAAAAAATATGCTCATGAAACATGTTTCTAGTCCTGAATTTCTGCATTTTAACATACCTTGATGATGTCATTATTTATTTCAAAAATGACCAAGAGTATATGCATTACTTAAGGAAGATATATAGTAAAGAAAGGAGCAAAAATCAAAGGTATAAAGAGGTACAACGGGAAGATACGGGTTCATTCATAGATTCTTGCATGAATCCTTATGTCATGCTGGAAAGAGAGAATTTTCCAAATTTCTCTTTTTAGGAGTTGAGTGGACCAAGAATGGTAGGAGATCCTTATGAGGATAAGATGCTTAAGTTTCGCCATTTCCAAGATTTCTGAGTTTAAGGAATTTTCAATCATTGTATATACCACTGTTGGAAAAATAGATAAAACAGAAAAGTAAAAAACAATAGAAGAATAGAAAAGAGGGCAGTTGAAAAATAGAAAAAGGCCCCATGTTCCAAAAAATAGTCATTCGGAAAGTGTGCAAGTCTAAATGCCGCTACTAGTACTCAAATGTCTTGTTCAGTTATCTAGCCTAATCATAGCTGAACATGTTTAAATTTATTTGCTGATAAGTTAGTGAGTGAAAAATATGGTCAACATTGTGTAAGCTTGACTTATCAAAGAGAGTAGATTAGGAAAAGATATTGGTTCCACACGCCCAAAACAGAACCAAAGAGGGAAGCGGGGATGAAAAAT
Source organism: Pinus albicaulis (assembly GCA_034641835.2). Classification (NCBI taxonomy): domain Eukaryota; kingdom Viridiplantae; phylum Streptophyta; class Pinopsida; order Pinales; family Pinaceae; genus Pinus; species Pinus albicaulis. The sequence continues at coordinate 109,025,087 of CM076576.1, read as the reverse complement.
GAATTGTGCATCTTAGCCCTGTTTTTCCTAGGTTCCATTTTTTCGAAATAATATTTGTGTGCAGCTTGTCTTTCATGCCGAAAATACATGACAGATCAGACTATCTAACCCTGATTTGATCATCTTTTCAATTTTGTGTTTTAGATTAGAGAACAAAATCCTGCCAAACAACTTAATCTTGACAGTTGATCTAGCATAGGTAGAGTAATGAAGGAGTTCATCAGTTTAATCTGAACTCCTGACAGATATAAGTGTAGAATTAGATAGTTTCATTTTCCAAAAATAAAAAATATATATTGTCAAAAGGATGCTAGTCCAAATGCGCCAAAAAAGAAGAAAAAATGTTAGGAAAGATAGTGGGGTAGGTAGAAATATCATTAATGCTAATCATGTTGTCATGTTTCAGAAGTAGCATCAAGGAAGAATGAAATTTGCGCCAATGGGTAAGGCAATGGTATTCATAATCCAAATATCTGAAATTCTGGACACCTCCTGAAAAGGAGCTGCCCTCCCCAAATGGAGCCACTGTTAGTTATCAATATTTTTCACTTGTTGGTGATGACTAGTTGTAACAGCTAAGTTTTCTAGCAGCTGATCTAAAAATTTGTCAAATTTTCCAGCTGGAAAACGCCCATAAACTTTTTTTCCTTCTTACCTTTTAGCCCGCCCATGACGAGATGAAACCTCATTATCAAATTCTACCTAGCCTCAGCCATACTAGTCTGCCCATAGGCTCTAAAGAAACAATCCAAATCTATCCAAAAAGTCTCCCCTAAGTTAGGAAGTGGTGCTTTAGGCATTTCTCCCTTGGCGAATTATCCTGAAGCCAAAGAACCCCCATCTTCTATAGACCAGTCATAACAGACCTTTCCATTCTGCAAATAAAGTTGGTTACAACCCTAGGTCGTGCCACTAATACACCCTCAAGTCCCAACAATACATAGACCATAACTCAAACTGATTCTAGGTGTTTCATCAGTGTTTTAAAATGGATCTTTCAAGGATAGAGACATACCAGCATCCCAGAAGACAATATTTGGCTCCACATGAGAAGACAACTGCTTCTCAATGTGATCTTGAGCCTAGGATGCAGCTAAAGAGCAGAGAGTTTTTCATTAAGCTCGTGCGATCACATTCAAGGCCAGAAAGGATAGTAAAAGGAAAAATAGCACTGTCACAGGGCTGATGACATAACATTACCGAAGAACCTCCTTCATCTATAATTATAGGGTTTGAAGACTGAAGAACCTCCTTCATTTCATAAGTATATGGTTGAAGACTAAGAGCACCTCCTTCATCTATAAGTAGAGGGCCAAAGGTAAAGTCTGTTTTTAAGATTTTTCACTAACTATGAAGACAAAATTTGAAGTACAAAGAGACAGAAAATGAAGATCTCTACATAAAAAGGATGATTAAAGGTAGAGGTATAAGAGAAGCCACTATCAGCATGATTCATCAAACATCCTTCTTTGGATTGAGACAGAGGTTGAAAGAACATCAGGCATTTTGTCAAGATAAACCTCCTTCATTCATAAGCAGAGGGCCAGGGCAGTGACTGATTTCAAGGTTTGACTGATCAAGAGATAAGTGGTAAGAACAGCAGAAGACAATTTAAAGCCTCCGAGTAGGGTAGACATGTCAAAGAAAAACAAAGGAAAATCATTGGCGCTATAGAATATCAAAGAAGTTGGCTTACCTCCCATCAGAGTTTGCTCTCAAAGACAATCTGAAGCCAAGAAGTGGAAAAAATTTGCTGAGGGGTGTGAGTGATCCAGGTGGATATTGGTGGTCATCTGCCTATTCCACTTGGGGCTCCACCATTGTCTCTCTCATTTTTTCAGTTTCGGCACAATTTACTATTTTTAGCAGTTTTTCAGGTCCTGAACTTTCGGAGCCGTTTTGAGGCCCTAAACGGCGTTTTTTGGGAAAACAGAGAGCAACATGGGTCCATGGACCGATGTTTCTCATTCCAAATTTTTAGTCCTCGGATATATATTTATAACGAGGTATGGTACGTGTCAAACGGAGATCGTATGCCAAAGTTATGCCCCTGGGAAGTTGAAAGACCAATTTACCCAAATGGGGCCCATAGTTTTGGTGCTTCATCTCCTAGGGTTATGGTTTTGGCTGTTTAGGATTTCCCATTGTTTCTAAATAATAAATAGGCCCTCGAGCCTCATTGTAACTCAATTCATAGGCCTTTAGCTACCACATCTCTTCTCAGAGATAACTACCAGCGCCCTAGCTAGTTTTATTTCCATTCTGTCTGTAAGAAAATTTCAGTTCTTTGATATTAATGAAATGAAGTGTTATTTCTGCTGCATCTCTATATTTATGGTTATATGTTTATTCTTTTGTGTTCCTACATAAATCCAGATCAGTGGTATCAGAGCGGTCTACTTTTTCTCGACCCTTCTTTGCATGTCCCCAACGAGGTCGGGGTATAAGGAGCTAGGGCTCGATCTGGTGGAACCTTTGCAATATCAGCCTCGCAAACCTCGACGGACGCCCATGGGGGACGAAAAGAAAGATAAGGGAGTAGGAGATCCTATAAAAATATTTCTCGAGAAGGCCCTTGAAAAAAAAAAAATGCGATGATGGACAACTTTGCTCAGATCCTTCAACGGCTACCCACTGGCGATGCATCTGCATCCAACAGCCACTCTGGAGGCACGAATCCTTTTAAGGTACAAGTAAATTTTGACATTACCATATTTGAGGTTCAAATAGACGTAGATGCCATAGATATATGGTTGAATCTGTTAGAAGGATATTTCTCGTTTCATGACTTTTCAGACCGAGAGAAGATTATTTTTGCACTCCTCAAAGCTACCCCCCATGTTAAGGACTGGTGGGAAACCTACTGTGAGAACAAGGACCAGACAGAACCCTCTATGTTCTCGGCCGTACCAACTTGGAATTATTTTCGAGACACATTCAAGGAATAGTACTATCCTGTGGGGAGCTATGAGGACAAGTGCATACAATGGACCACGCTACGACAACAAAGGGATCAAGATGTGCATGAGCTGACGAATCTGTTCCATACCCTGCACACAAAGTTGGGTATCAAAGATTCAGAGAAACATCTGGTGCTAAAGTATTGCAGTTGTTTGCACAGATACATTCAGGAGGAAATGGAGTTCCTCGACATCTCCTCGCTTGGTACGGCATACCGGTATGCTGCCGAGATTGAGCAGAAATTCAAGCAGAAGAAGAGAGACTTTGGATCTACGAATCAAAAACAAGGGAAAGGTGCTTCCAAACCGCATAACAAAGGACATAGCCAAGGCACGATGGCTAAAGACAACTCGTTGAAGCCACAAGAAAAGAACATCACCATAAAGCCAAAGAAGGACATGGGAAAGTGGTGTGAGTTCCATAAGAGCTCCACTCACAACACAAGTGAGTGTCGGGCCAAGTAGTCGCTAGTGGCCGAGATGAGGGCTTCTGAGTCAGATGCATGCTCTGACTCTGAATCAGAACCTGAAAAGGGGAATGAAAAAGGGAAATAGATTATTGATGTGGAGCCCAATGCCACTGTTGCCACTACAAAGATCCAGAAGGAGGAACCGGAAGATCCAGAGGAGGAGGAATGTCTCTTCCACTCCCAGGTGTGGTTAAAGGGATCCCCGGTACAGTTCATGGTCGACAATGGGAGCCAAAAGAACCTCATTTCAGCAGATGCCATGAAGCGGTTGGGCTTGTTGACCATAGCTCACCCACATCCACACACCATCGGGTGGCTTCACCAAGGACAAGATCTCCGCGTCAGCCAACAGTGTCGCCTTCCCTATAGCATCAAGCCCTTCACGGATGAGGTATTATGTGACGTTGCTCCTATTGATGTTTCTGATGTATTATTAGGACAACCATACTTGTGGAAGCGTCATGCTATGTATGAGTCTCTACCTCGTGTTGTTATTGTTACTTTGGGAAATAAGTTGTATAGGATACCAGAGGTACCACCTCCTGCCGCTATCTCTTTGGTTACTACAAAACAATGCAGTAAGCTCATTTCCCGAACCAGGAAATTCGTCTTCCTGATGATCCGCCCCCAAGGCAAGAAGAATACTGTGGCCACATCCTCTAGACAAGGCTCCTCTACATGACAACAACAAATGGAAAATTTTGTGGAGGAGTATGGGGACATATTCACCTCACCCACAGGGGTTCCTTTGCACTGTCAAGTAAAGCACCCGTTTGATCTGACCCCAGGTGCGCCGCTACCTAATGGACCGATCTATTGGCGCTCTGTTCTGGAGAATGATGGAATCAAGAGGCAGATTCAGGAGCTGTTGCAGAAAGGTCACATCAGACCAAGTTCATCACCCTTTGGGAGCCCAATCGTGTTGGTACAGAAGAAGGATGGGATGTAGAGACTCTGTATTGACTATCGGGTGTTGAACAAGATCACTGTCCAGAATAGGTACCCAATCCCATGGATTGATGACCTTCTGGACCAACTCAAAGGTGAAAAATATTTCAGCAAGATCGATCTGAAGTTTGGGTATCACCAGGTACCAATTGAACCCTCCGATATGTGGGAGACTGCCTTCAAAGCCAAGGAAGGACTTTTCGAATGGCTGGTCATGCCTTTCGGGTTGACGAATGCTCCTACAACCTTCATGAGTATGATGGACGACATCGTGCAGCCTTTCACCAGCTCATTTGCAGTGGTGTACTTGGATGACATTCTGATCTTCAGCCAGACTTGGGAAGAGCACCTTCACCACATTCGACAAGTCCTCCAAACACTGTGGCAACACAAGTTGTGTGCCAATTTGGAGAAGTGAACTTTTGGCATGACCCAGGTTCAATATCTGGGATACATTATTGATGAAAGGGGGGTGCATGTGGATCCAGCCAGGATCCAAGTCATTCGGGATTGGCTAGCCCCAACCATTATAACAGAGATTCGCAGCTTTCTGGGTCTTTCTAATTTCTACCGGAGGTTGGTGTTGGGATTCTCTCATATCACTTGGCCCTTGAGTCAAGTCACCAAGGGAGGAGCGAGAGAAAAATTCTTTTGGTCAGAACCTCAACAGAAGGCGTTCACAAAATTGAAAAATCGCCTCTGTTTTGCGCCAGTGCTCACTTTACCAGACTTGCAACAGCCATTTGAGATTGATACAGATGCCTCTGACTATGCTATTGGGGAAGTTCTTACTCAACAGGGAAATCCAGTGGCATTTCACAATGAGAAATTGTTTGACACAGTTCGCAAGTATCCCACTTATGACAAAGAAATGTATTCCATTATGCAAGCTTGTCGACAATGGAAGCATTACATTTTGGGGAAGGAAACAATCATCCACACCGACCACCAGCCCCTGAAGTTCATACAAACACAAGGGAAGTTGTAGAATGATCGCCATCAGAAGTGGTCCACATATCTGCAACAATTTCATTTGAACATCAAGTACAAGAAGGGTAGCAGCAATCATGTTGCAGACTACCTCAGCCGACCACCGATCGTGGCACTCACCACTGTGCTCAACTCTTGTGGGCACGAGACTTTTGATTGGTCGCTTCTCTATGAGAGTGACCCAGAATTCGACCACACTTACAAGGCACTCTTGGGTGGTACGCAAGTTCCAAATTTTCACCTCTAAGATGCACTTTTATGTCACATGGGACACCTTTGTGTTCCTTCAAGCGAGCGTGCCAAGATGATATGGGAAGCACACTACAATCGAGTCGCTGGGCGTTTCAGGGTCGAGAAAAGAGTAGCAATCCTACAGAAGTATTTCTATTGGATGAACCTTCGAAAGGGTGTTGAGAAGCACATCAGATCCTACACTGCTTGTGCCATTGCCAAATCGACCATCAAGAAGCAAGGCCTATATACTTCTCTACCTACCCCTAGTTGACCTTGGGAATCCATCTCCATGGATTACATGTCGGGCCTACCTTCTACTCGCAGGGAAATGACTGTGTTTTTTTGGTTGTCGACAGATTCTCGAAGATGGCCATTATGGCGGCTTGCAAGAAGAATATCATAGCAAAAGCCACTGCTAAACTCTTCTTTGAACGAGTGTGGGTGCACTTTGGGATCCCACAGTCTACCATATTAGATCGAGATAGAAGGTTCCTCAGCACATTTTGTTCCAACCTCTGGTCAATGTTGGATACCAAGCTAACCAATTCCACAGCTTTCCATCCCCAAACAGATGGCCAGACAGAGGTCGTCAACAGAATTATTGTACACATTCTACACATGTACAATTCAAAGCATCCACGCACATGGGACGAGAGCCTCCCCTATGTACAAAATAGTTATAATCGGGTTCTCCACGGTTCAATCGACCATAGCCCCTTTCAGGTGGGCTTAGGATTCCAGCCACTATGTCCCATTGACATAGCCATGCCATTTGCAGCTGCTCAGGCCGATTCAGCTCATGTCCAGTCTGAAGTTGACAAAGAAAGTGGCTTCATCGAGTGCATTCAACACATCTGCCAATAGGTTAATGATATATTGGATAGAGCCAATGCCAATTACAAGCAACGCCATGATCAACACCGGGTGCCACACAACTTCCAAGTGGGCGACAAAGTATGGCTACATTTGCAGAAGGAGCGCTTCACTGGACCCCACCGCAAGCTTCACCCAGTCTGATACGGGCTGTACACCATCACCAAGGCTGTAGGGAACAATGCCTTCAAGCTCAGTATTCCACCATTCCTTGGTTTGCACCCAGTATTCAATGTGGATCGCCTTCATCCTTACTTCCCACCTCTACTGGACACCTCAGAAATTGCAGAACAACTCACACCAACAGAGTTAAATCCAGACTGCATGGAATAGGCCACCACAGATTGTATCGTGGACATGCAAATCAAGAACACTCGCCATCATAAGATCCAACTATCTCGGGTTGTCAAAGCTGGCCAACTCCTACACCAAGGAAAGTGGTTCACCAGGGACCAAGTTTAGGAAAAATTTCCTCATCTCATGGAGGAACTTAATGCAATGGGGACCATTGCTTCCTAAGAGGGGAGGAATGATCCAGGTGGATATTGGTGGTCACCTACCTATTCCACTTGGGGCTCTACCATTGTCTCTTTCAGTTTTTCATTTTTGGCACAGTTTACTATTTTTAGCAGTTTTTCGGGTCTTGAAGTTCCGGAGCTGTTTTGAGGCCCTAAACAACGTTTTTTGGGAAAACGGAGAGCTATATAGGTCAATGTACCAATGTTTCTCATTCCAAATTTGTATTCCTCGGATAGATATTTCTAACGAGGTATGGTACGCGTCAAACGGAGATCATATGCCAAAGTTACGCCCCTGGGAAGTTGAAACACCAATTTACCCAAACGGGGCCCATAGTTTTGGTGCTTCATCTCCTAGGGTTATGGTTTTGGCTGTTTAGGATTTCCCATTGTTTTTAAATAATAAATAGGCCCTCGAGCCTAGTTGTAACTCAGTTTAGAGGCCTGTAGCCGCCACATCTCTTCTCAGAGATAGCTACCAGCGCCCTAGCTAGTTTTAATTCCATTCTGTCTGTAAGCAAATTTCAGTTCTTTGATATTAATGAAATAAAGTGTTATTTCTGCTGCATCTCTATATTTATGGTTATATGTTTATTCTGTTGCATTCCTGCATAAATCTGGATCAGTGAGTTCCTTAAAAAGTTACAAAAACTCATCTCCTTAGTGAAAAGGCTTAAATTTTATTCTATGTTCCCTTAAGCCAAAAAAAATTGATAAGTGTTTGAGAAATGAGGTCATAACACAGGTTAAGGAATGGAAATTATTTCTCAAAATATAATTTCTTTCCTGTTACTAAAAAATCTTCTTTCAATTATTCCTCATAGTAGACAAAGGCAGTTTAAGTTTATTTTTTCCAAAAAGCACTGCAAATAGATACACCGAGTCATAAAGGTGCCACAAGAATTATGGTATATATTTCAAAGTCAGAAAAACACACTAAAAAAAAATAGAGCATGCCACTGTCAAGAAGGAAGGCCTGTTCTTTATGGAAATATGTCAAAGGTGATAATGAAGCCCAGGTGATTATAACTGAGTTTCACCTCCCAATGAAAGAGAAAAATCATTTAAAGGCACATCTGTAATCCTCATATGGCTCAGAACAGTTGTTCCTCTCATAATGTAGATATCACAAGGGAAGAATTTATCTCTCTATTGAAGAAACAGTCAAAGTTTTAAATTCTCCAAAAGGGTGCTTCATTTCAAAAGGGAGGTCAAGCTTGTGAAAAATGATCATTGCCACTATGCTTTGATTGAATGAAAAAAGGTCTTAGCTATATGTTCAAAAGGATGTCAGTTTCATATTTTGGTTTTAAGCCAAAGGATTTTTCAACGTTTTCAAAACCATCTTTGAACACACCAAAGGGTTTTGACCTTTTTCCAAAAAAAAGAGTTAAAGACCATTACCCACACTTATTTTTCATTTCAAATCACAAATCCACACTCCTCTTGCTGTTGACAGGGTCGAGGAAAGAATTTTTGAGAAAATCCACTAAGTTTCCAGGCTTGAAGACCACGTGGGGGGCCTATACAGCTACGCGGCGCATTCAGACGTAATTTTTACAAAGCACTACACTAATGCACGGCGCGCCTATAGGCGTTGGTCCCATCAGCCCGACAGTGACCCGACACCTCTCCATTCATGTGACGCCTTTCTTATCCAACGTGTCACGCATGTTCAAGTGGTCAAATGCCTCCAAACAAATCCTGAAGCGGATCAAACTCCTCAAGAAATACCATCATTGATTTTAAAGGTATTCTATGTGCCTTATTACTCTTTTCAAGACTGCTAAGAGAGAGTGAAAGGGATGAAACTCACGGTGTGAATCACAGTTTGAGTTTTGTGTTTTTATTTAAAAAATGAGATTTGCTGTGGCTATGTTGGCTAGAGGCGAAACAATAAAAATTGTGAGTCTTTTATTGATGTGAAAAGGCCCATTAAACTGTCCTCAAAGAAATGATGAAAGATGTAGGCACTGTTTTAAAGTAGAAACTCAACATTTGAAAAATGAAACAGTGGTCCTAATTTCAACCACAATAATCATACATATATTACTTGGTCATTGATCAAAGTTTTCCTCAGTGTGGTGAAGAACAAAGTCAGGGCTGCCTTTTTGACCATAAATAGACCTTAAGGGGTAAAGTTGTCATTGCCATTTGAAGGTATTGTCAAAATCTGTGTAAAGAACAGTGAATACAAGGGCATTGTTTTGGTTAAGAGGAGTTTTTATTGTTTGACTGCTACAGGGATATTTTTTCTCACACGAAACACAAGGATTTTGATGACTCTGTTAGCCCCACTATGAAATTCTTGGCAAGCAAGCTGGGGGCTATTTTTCTCTGGAGCCTCCAAGGAATGCCTTTCCCTTGAAAATTCATCCTCCTTGGAGTCTCTGTGTGTTGTGCCTAAAATGTAGTCCCTTTACTGGTCCATTCCTCAAAAGGCCCATTATTTCCCTTTATACCTTTGCAAAATATCACCTTCCCCCTCTCCCTTTGTCAAATTCTCCTTTAATATCCCCATTATCTCCTTAAAATTCCACTAAAATCCTACCTCAAACTCATCATCACCCCTTTATTTCTCCAAATTTCCATTTCACCCCTTTATCATTACCTCCCTTGGGCCTAAAATTGCATTCAAAATGAGTTAAAACGATGAAATTTATGAGTTTGGGCCTTAGCCCCCTTCCCCATTAGCTCCCGCACCTTCCTCTCTCATAAGACCCGACGCCGTGACCAGCACCAAATCCACTAGGCGCTTAGCCCTCCAAACCTTTCCCCACACGAAAAATCATCAAAAAACCTTTGAAAACGCACATTTGTGGGTTTCAATATATTTTTTTTGATCGACAGATCTCGACCATCCGTTAAAAATCCGATCCAGCGGTGCGGAGCGCGCCCGAAATAGTGGACCCCGCCTGCATGCGTCATACGCCCTGAAACCACCTGTTTTCTCCGCACCACCGTTGTGCGCAGGGCGGTTTTCCCCGGAGCCCCAGCGATTCCATTCAGCCCTTGCCACGCATCCTCCTGTACTATTCTAAAAACCGCCATTTCGCACATTTTCTCCCAGACGAAAGCCGGGCAGCGGAGTTCGCGATCACCGTCCGATCTCGAGACCTTCATCCTACGGTCGTGATTCATCGAAGCCGCACAATGCTCAACCTGTTGTCCCTCGCCCCCATGGCCCACTGTGCATCGCGTTCCGCCGTCGATCTCCCACAATCAACGGTTCAGATCCATCCCTACGTCATTGACCATTCCATTGCATCCCGCCTCGCCACGTCAGCTACACGTACTCCCCTCCATACAATCTATCGTTCTATTGCATATATACATCCCATTCTCGCATTTTTTAATTTTTTTCATGCGTTTTCACTCTACAGATCATTAAACCTCCACCAGAGCTCGTTTTATCATTTCGTCACATTTTCTCCTCTGTTCTCCGTCTGCATGGCTATTTCCCACGTCCATAGTGTGTCCTCGCCTCCTCCATCATCCACATCCATGAATTTCTTCACAGTTGTTGTTTTATAGGGTTGTTGGAAGTGATATTCTCCATGTTTCTGTCGTACCATCTTAAATGGAGAGGTTGCAGGTAGAATTAAATCCGGGGGGTGGCACTGCTAGAAAATTGTCACTAAAAGTGGCTGATGGGATTTTCACTGAAGAAAAGCTGGATTTTAAACTTTGCGGTAAATCTCTCATCACCATTAAAACCCAAGCTACCTTGTCAGAAGAAAATGGAGCGGAAGAATGTTTCAGCGCAGAGAAAAAGGAAGACTAAAGCTAGTTTATGAGGATCTTGAGCTTTTAACCCGAAGTTTAAAGGACAAAGCAGCAGATCACAGGCCCCGAGGATCAACTACAGGATTCCAAGCACAAGCAAAAGGTAATATCTGGGTTTTTCATCGGCAGAATGTTTGTTCCTCATCAAGTACATGGCGCCCATACGACTTTATTATGCACCATGTCCCCGAAGTGTTTTCCACCAGACAACAGACCTCAAAACAGTCAGACATTTATGAGACAGACCTTCCTAGCAGTTTACTTCATTTTTGTTCAAATCACCAGGAGTACTTCAGCCAAAAGATGTCAAGATCAAATCTGGAGCAGATCATTCTCTCACAAGGAAGGTGACATTGATTAAATATACAGCATGTCAAGTAGGATGGGTTTCGGCCCTGCATTCATTGTTGTGTTTAAAGATGCATTTAATTTTCACCTACTCCTTCAATCGATCTTAGGCTCACCCTTTGCTATAAAGCACAGAAGGAAACATTGTAATGGTTGTTGATGAGATATCAGTGAAATGCAAGTATTTTCCTCTTGAGACAAGTTCTCTGTGTATATTGTGATATAGGCTGAGATATGATGTATTCAGACTGAATGTTCAAGCTATGGGCTATGATGTACCTGATTGGTGTTGTTTTTAATATGACAAGCATGTTTCTTTGGATCCTGATCTAAAGAAGCTGGTGATGTTTCCTCTCTCTCTGTATTTGTGATTGACTTGATCTTATGTTATGTTCCATTTCATTTCATTTCTACTGGTAAGCAACAGAAGTATAATATAGGATTCACCCTTGATAGGTGCCCTATGTTTCCTGCTCTCCCTACCTCAATGTTTTCTGCTTATATGTGTATCTGAGTGTTGATTTCAATTGATTTAACCAGTGTAGTGGATGATATTGCCTGCTCTCTGATGTATGAATCGATGAAGTCCATGTTTAGATGTTTTTGGTAGGATTTAGCTGGAAGGTTTGGGAACACTAGGGATTAGTGTTAGCCCTGTCCACTAGGATATTTGTGTGACCAACTAACCTTTCCAAGATCCCTTGTTTTACCCCTAATTTTTTCCAAGTAGGCCTGGAGTTAAATGACCTCTGGCCTGATCTCTAGATAGAGTTGTTTGGTTCTCCTCCTTTCATTTTATGTCCTTAATGTCCCATTCCACCAATAATCCTTTAAGATCCAAATGCTCTAGATGACTAGCCCAAATGAAAGCTTGCACATTGAACACAAATAAATCCTTTCTTGACTCCATAGCCCAATGGCTTTGATGTTCTTTGAGTCATCTATCTCTGCCTAAGCTTCCTCTTTGCTCATCCTTGTCTTATATCGGTCCTTCTTTTCCTGTTTCCTTCCAACCAAAACTAAAAAATCAAACAAACAACCATGAGCCTATAGCTAGCCTAAAATCATAACTCAGAGCTTCAAAGACACATCCTTTGACTACCATAGAGAGATCCCTCTCTGGAACTAGGAGGGCTAGATCATAAGGTCCCAAAGTGGTTCTATGTTGTCTCATCTTTTGGTCTTTGTCAACCTGGCCAAAACATGGGAACCCCAACATAATGGCAACTCTGCTGGGGAATCTGAGTACATTTCACCTTAAACATTCGTAAAAAGACTTAGAAACTTAGAACTATGGTTAGGTTGACAGTAAGTCATCCCTTTCTTGAATCAACCTCCATTATTGAATATCCACCACACTCTTAGACAGAGCCTGGAAAGGGCCAGGTAGCCTCCAGATCTCATCCTCTTTTCAGAGGTGACATATCTAGTAAATGCCCTCCCAGTCAATCTCTGGTTGGAGCTTGTTGTTCTAGAGGTGGTTCTTGAAAGATGATAGTGCCCGAGCACTGTGGTGGACAGTGTACCCCTTACAAACGTCCTAAACCCTCCACCTGGCGACTTCGTTGTTCCTAAAATGAAAATAATCCACTGGTGATCAGTAGGCCTGTTGATCATCTTGGTTTCGCATCAGACTCCACTGGAAGACCAGACCCGAAACATAATGAAGACTCCATTGGGAGGCCAGCTCTTGAGACAACATTAACCACAGTAGAAATAACAAATAGGGTAGCTTCTTGGTTTATAAACAACATTCTAGCTTTCAGAACCATCCACACAAGAGCTTATCCCAACCCTGACCCACCGGAGATAGTTGAAAATCCAGAGAGTATCCTCAGAGGATCTCCTACACCTAAAATACCAACCATTTCCAGCCACATTCTTAGAGCCAATTCTGTGCCAGAAAACCTAACAACTCTAGCACATATTCTCCCTGACCTAGGCACACCTAATAGACTATTAAGAACTAGGTCATTCAATCATCTAGACCAGCAAGACCTCGAAGTTAATAATACATCATCTAAAAGGGGTCAAAACACTAGGGACAGTGAGACCCCTCCTTCTACACCACCTAATTTTCACTTCCTTCAAAACTTGGGGCTCTCTCACCCTAGGTTTGCTCAACAGACTTATGCTGGTCCAAACATCCCTGTCATCCAAATACCAGTTGCTCAATCTAACCCTTTACCCCATCAGAACATCATTATGGCAGCCTGGTATGCACCTTTGCTTTTACCTCAACCCTTGTTACCCTTGCCCAATTATTATCAATAAAAAATCCCACACTTCACTGCTAAATAGTCCATAACAGCTCAGCAACATGTAGATAAGATGGAGGACTCTTTTGATTATATGGAAATTGATGATGAAACAATCAAAATGAGGATCTTTGCCCAAAGCTTAGGAGGTGAGGTGAAGAAATGGTTTAAAGAATTTCCCCCTGGCAGCATTCAAGATCTCCCTGCATTATACCAGACATTCATAAACAAGTGGGAGGTTATAGAAAACCCTTGCCAGCTCCTAGCAGAATACATGTCCCTTAAGAGGAATGTAGGAGAGAGTGTTCATAATTACACCACTAGATTCAATAGCATTTATAATGCTCTCCCTCCACACATGAAACCTTCACAAGGTATGGCCCTAGAAAAATATCCTGATGGATTTGATGCTGACATGGCTTATGAGCTTAGAGATAAAGAGTATACCACACTGGAAGACATGCAGAAAGGAGCCATAACCATAGAAGCAAACTTAATGGAAAAAAGGGCAAGATTAAAAGCTAAAAAGAGGGTAACATATAGGGATGACAATGTAGCTTCCACATCTGATCCCAAATATGACAGACTGTCTAAAAATGTGGAAGAACTACAACAAATGATAAAGAGGATGGTTTTCCAAAACAACAACCAAAATAGAAACCAGAACCAAAACATTAGAAGAAACAATGTTGCTCCCAACAGACAAAGAGAGTCAGATCAGCAAATTATTCCCCCATTTCAAGAAAAAATTTTAGATGCAGATGAGGGAATCATTGAAGAGTCTGAAGGGAATACAATAAACATGTTTGAAACAGAAGGCTCAATCCTAAATTATGATTCAGAAAAAGACCAGCCCTTCACCACTGGTTATGATGAGGAATGGTTGGAAACTGAGAATTACAAATTAGGATTTGAGGATGCCATGCTACAGGTCAGGGAAAAATACGAACTTAGGAGCAAGAAAAGCCAATATGCTTCCAAAACAAAGACTCCTGAGGTAACCATCAAGAAAATACCTGAAAAAACTTCTAAAGCAACCTTTGTAAATAATAAAACAGCAGCTGAAAGTTCTGGTAAGCATAAAGAGAAGGACAACCAGGACACTGGAAAACAAAGCCAACCAACCAACAATACTAGCACTTCGGTTAGTACTCCTGATATGACTGTTCCAAACCTTGTACATAGTGAGAAAACACCAAATGACTCAGCTACCAAGGCAGCAAATAAAACAGAGTCAAGTGTTTCCAAGACATAGTCCACTTTCAATTTAGAGAGTGAACTTGCAAAAATCAAAATCTTTGTACCATTATCTGAGCTGGCCACTCAGGATGTATATAAAGGCCAAATTTTGAAAGAATTAAGTCTGGGAGAAATGAATGATTCTGTAAATTTGAATGATGATCAACCCGCCCTCCTCTTTGGTCCAAAAATTGAAGGAAAGTTTCAGGAAGGGGTAGTTCCACCTTTTTATATCAGTCTTAACATTCATGACAAGATACTCCATAATGCCATGCATGATTCTGGTGCATCACACAATCTAATGCCCAAGGTAGTAATGGAGAAGCTAGGCCTAGAAATCACTAGACCCTACAAAGACTTATATTCATTTGACTCCAGCAGAGTAAAATTCCTAGGCCTAATCAAACATCTATGTGTGAGTTTAACCCAGATTCCTGCCAAGTGTATGGTCATGGATGTTGTGGTGGCAGATGTGCCACCTAAGTATGGCATGCTATTTTCAAGATCATGGGGAGCCAAACTACAAGGAACAATGCAGATGGATGGCTCTTATGCCACTATCCCTATATTTGGCCAACTTAGAAGACTTTATAGAGAGTCTCAGATGAAATTCTTAGTTAGTAGCCCCGAGAAACCTAAAAAATCACCATTATACTCTGTACATACAGATCTAGACTCTTTCATTCTCTACAATGACCAATCCCCAGAAGAGCCGAGATCAGATAATGGAAATACAAACATACAACCCATGGATTTCAACATAATGGCTACTCTGGAAGAATACAAAGAAGAAGACCAGGGAAAAAATGCTGAAAATATAACTCTGAATGAAACAGAAACAGAAAAAAAATAGCAAGCTAGCCACCTCCCTGATCTCTATGCCCATAATGAATCACAAAATGACCCCCCTCCTAGCACAAGCCTCATAACTTCACATAATGGCGAACCCAGCTGTAGGGGATGGGATGAAAATGAATTGAAGAAAGAACCCCTGCGGGAAATGAACTTTGATGGGTCCTGTACTAGACAAAATGCTGGAGCAGGAGTGTGGCTGCGTAACACTGAAAATGATCACGCATAGAGCCACACTGTCAATCTGCATTTCAAATTCACGAATAACATTGCAAAATATGAGGCTCTGATCTTGGGCTTAAATATGTTGAAAAAATTAGGAGCCTGTAGGATAGCTGTGAGAGGAGACTCAGAGTTAGTAATCAAACAAGCGAATGGTGAGTATTCAGCAAAACATCCCAGGCTTAGGGCATACAGGAATGATACTCTAGATTTGCTGAAAAAGTTTGTTGAATATGAGTTAGTATTCATTCCTAGGGGGGAAAACGCAGTTGCAAATGGATTAGCTTGCCTAGCTAGCTCATATCCTAAGACCCTAGTTGACCAAAAGATTATCATTCAGACCAAATTCAGGCCAGCAGTGCCAGACAACAAAAAATACTGGCAGGTCTTTGAAGGAGACAAAAAGATCGAAGATTTCCTGGTGGGCAGGAATGAATTTGAATTTTCTGATTTAGACTCGATTTCTGATGATAGCTGCCCAAGAAAGGATCCCCCAGATGAACAAGAAACACCTTGTAATGTAGAAATAAATTATTTTTCTGAACAAACTGGAAATTTCAACGAAAATAGTGAAAACGCAGGAAATGAAGAGGTCGAAGTGCTGCAGGCCAAAAACAAGAATATACCTAGAGGCCTGGCACCCTTGGAGGACCTCTTTGATTTTGATGATGTAGCAAAAAAGCCCACAATAGAACATGCAGAATCAGATATAGAAGAATGCAACATAGGCATTGAAGATAGACCCAAAATGATAAAACTGGCTAAGTCTATACCTGCAGACATGAAAAGGAATTACATTGACTTGTTCAAGGAGTTCATTGATGTGTTTGCATGGAGATATGAAGACTTAAAGGCCTATGACACCAACATCATACAACATAAGATACCACTAAAGGAAAATCAGAAGCCTTTTAGACAAAAACTTCAAAGAATCAATCCAAAACAATTGCCTGCAGTAGAGAAAGAGATCAGGAAGATGTATGATGCAGGCATAATAGTTCCTGTGAGGTTTTCTGATTGGGTGTCAAAATTAGTGGCTGTAAGGAAGAAAACAGGAGAGATCAAACTATGCATAGACTTCAGAAACCTAAATAGAGCCTCCCTGAAAGACAACTACCCTTTGCCTAGAATGGAACATATCCTACAAAAGGTGGTAGGCTCTAAAAGAATCTCCTTGCTTGATGGTTTTTCAGGATATAATCAAGTTCTGGTACTCCCAGAAGATCAACTCAAAACAACTTTTACCACCCCATGGGGCACCTTCATGTATGTGAAAATTCCCTTTGGACTGATGAATGCTGGAGCTACCTTCCAGAGAGCAATGGACATTGCTTTCTCAGATGAGATAGGACACTTCATAGTTAGCTACTTGGATGACTTGACTGTCTTTTCTAAAACTGAAGAAGAACACTTGAAACATCTGAGGAAAGTCTTTGAAAAATGTAGAAGGTATGGTCTGTCCCTAAATCCTAAGAAAATTGTTTTTGGGTTTCAAGAAGGTAAACTTCTGGGCCACATTATATCTGAGAAAGGGATTAGGATAGACCAACAGAGGGTTGAGGGAATACTCCAAATCACACATCCAAGAAACATCAAGGAATTTCAGTCCTTCATAGGAAAGATCAATTTCCTTAGAAGATTTATCCCCAATCTTGCCAAGCATCTTAGGAAAATGACTGAAATGCTAAAGAAAGATGCAGGAATTAAGTGGACTGTTGAAGCCAAGAAATCTTTTGAGTCAGTAAAACTTGCACTCACTTAGGCCCCTGTCCTCATCAGCCCTGAATTCTCAAAATATTTTCTGATCTTTTCATTTGCCTCCCAACACACAATAGCTGCAGTCTTGCTGCAGAAAAATTCAGAAGGTAATGAACAGCCTATAGCCTTCTTCAGTAAAGCCTTAAGAGATGCACCCTTAAAGTACAACATCATGGAAAAGTAGGCCTATGCCCTGATTAAGGCCTTAAAAGACTTTAGGGTGTACATTCTACATTCTCACACCATTGCCTATGTGCCAAATATAGTGGTCAAAGATATCTTGTCCCAAGACCCAGATGGGAAAAGGGGCAAATGGATTGCTACGATTTTAGAATATGACATCGAAATAAAACCCACCAAGCTGATCAAAGGTCATGGCCTGGCCCAATTAATGGTTGAATCAAACTTGCAGGCCCTCGACATTAACATGATGAATGCCTTAGATGAGCAAGAAGGATTTCCCCATCCAACTGTTGAGGAGCAGTTTCAGAACTCTCCTTGGTATATTGATATCCTTCATGTGCTCACTAGTCTTAATGCCCCCCAAAGCTATCCAAAAAAAAGGCCAGATTCATAAAACTCAAAGCTAGAAACTACTACATTATGAATGAGTGTCTATATTGGAAAAATCCAAATGGCCTTCTGCTAAAATGTTTGTTTGAAACTGAAGCTGAAAGAATCAAACGGGAATTTCATGTTGGGGAGTGTGGAGGCCACCTGAGTTGGAAAACCACTTCAAATAAGATACTCAGGGCTAGTTACTACTGGCCTACCCTCTTCAGTGATTTCCATAAAATGATACTTGCCTGTCATAAACGTCAGATCTTTGAAGGCAAAAGAAAACTCCTTGCCCTCCCTCTACAGCCCATCACCATAGAAGGCCCTTTCATGCAATGGGGCCTGGACTTTATATGAGAGATTCATCGTGCCTCCTCTAGACAGCATAAATGGATCTTGACTGCCACAAATTACTTCACTAAATGGATAGAAGCTATACCCACTAGGAATGCCATCGACTCTGTCATCATTAGGTTCCTAGAAGACTTCATCCTATCTCGTTTTGGTTTTCCAAGGAAAATAATCACTGACAATGTTGTTGCTTTCGGATCCAAAAGAATGGTTGATTTCTGTCACAGGTACGGAATAGCACTTGGGCATTCAACTGCCTATTACCCCAGGATAATGGCCTAGCCGAATCATCTAATAAAAGCATGGTTACAATCATTAAGAAGCTACTGTAAGAGAACAAAATATCATGGCATAAAAAATTGATACATGCCTTGTGGGCAGATAGGCTCACTACAAAGAAGTCTATTGGCATGTCACCCTTTCAGCTGGTGTATGGGACTGAAGCAGTTTTTCCTACTAGTCTTGGAGTTCCAGTAATCAAGCTTGTTCAGGAGATCCAATCAGAGGAGGAGAGCATGATAAGGAGAATTAATGAAACAATCCAATTGCAGCAAACAAGAGAGCAGGTTTATAGCAGAGCTGTCCAAGTATAGGAAAGCATAAAAAGGAAGTTTGACAAAATAACCAAAGCTTTAGATTTCAAGGTTGGAGATAAGGTTCTGAGATGGGATTCGAGAAGAGAGGACAAAGGAAAACATGGCAAATTTGACAGTTTGTGGCAAGGTCCATATATCATACAAGACATTGTGGGTCCTAATGCGTTTTTTCTTCAAGAACTTGATGGCACAGAGTTGTTTGGGGGTCCTGTCAATGGAAGGATGCTCAAACACTACTTTTATTAAGTTTCATTTCCAGTTTCATTTCCATTGTACATACCATTGCAGCTGTTATTTCCCCAGAAAAATAGAAAAATGTTCCCAAAAATAGAATGAAAGATGGAGGTTCAGATATGCTCAAAACATGAACCTCTGAAGCAAAAAGCATGGCTCAAACCTGATCAAAATCTGAGCCAAAAGGAAGCAGAATAGCTGGTCCTAATATGCTCAAAATCTGGACCAGCAGTGAAAAGAAGAATCAGCTCTAATCTGCCCAAAACCAGAGCTAAAATCAAAGAAATAAGTGACTCAAATATGCTCAAAACCTGAATCACAATAAAGAAAGAAGGATGTTTCACAGTTGCAGAATTCCATGCCTTCACAGTTTTGTTTTCCTGCCCACCATGTAAAGGGTCTGCTAGCTCAAATGCACCCAAGGGAAAATGCTAGGATTGTAGTTTGGGTAGGTAGATTGGTTGGGAAATATTTTTGCTGATGTTTCTATCATATTGTGGCAGCTAAAATTGAAGAAGAAAGATGGCTTATGACAGCAGGCATCTGGCCTACTCCAAAGATCACCTCTGGTTTCTTGACTCCTCCAAGGAGCAGCCATCCCCATGTGGAGCCACTGTTAACCCCCCTATGAAATTCTTGGCAAGCAAGCTGGGGGCTAGTTTTCTCTGGAGCCTCCAAGGAATGCCTTTCCCTTGAAAATTCATCCTCCTTGGAGTCTCTGTGTGCTGTGCCTAAAATGTAGTCCCTCTGCTGGTCCATTCCTCAAAAGGCCCATTATTTCCCTTTATACCTTTGCAAAATATCACCTTCCTCCTCTCCCTTTGTCAAATTCTCCTTTAATCTCCCCATTATCTCCTTAAAATTCCCCTAAAATCCTACCTCAAACTCATCATCACCCCTTTATTTCTCCAAATTTCCATTTCACCCCTTTATTGTTACCTCCCTTGGGCCTGAAATTGCATTCAAAATGAGTTAAAACAATGAAATTTATGAGTTTGGGCCTTAGCCCCATTCCCCATTAGCTCCTGCACCTTCCTCTCTCATAAGACCCGGTGCCGTGACCAGCACCAAATCCACTAGGCGCTTAGCCCTCCAAACCTTTTCCCGCGCAAAAAATCATCAAAAAACCATTGAAAATGTGCATTTGTGGGTTTCAATATTTTTTTTTTGATCGACAAATCTCGACCATCCGTTAAAAATCTGATCCAGCGGCGCGGAGCGCGCCCGAAATAGTGGACCCCGCCTGCATGTGTCATATGCCCTGAAACCACCTATTTTCTCCGCACCACCATTGTACGCAGGGCGGTTTTCCCCAGAGCCCCAGCGATTCCATTCAGCCCCTGCCACGCGTCCTCCTGTACTATTCTGAAAACCACCATTTTGCACATTATCTCCTGAACGAAAGCCGGGCAGCGGAGTTCGCGATCACCGTCCGATCTCGAGTGCTTCATCCTACGGTCCTGATTCATCGAAGCTACACACTGCTTAACTTGCTGTCCCTTGCCCCCATGGCCCACTGTGCATCGCGTTCCGCCATCAATCTCCCACGATCAACGGTTTAGATCCATCCCTACGCCGTTGACCGTTCCATTGCATCCTGCTTCGCCACGTCAGCTACAGGTACTCCCCTCCGTACAGTCTATCATTCTATTGCATATATACATCCCATTCTCGCGTTTTTTAATGTTTTTCATGTGTTTTCACTCTGCAGATCATTAAACCTCCACTAGAGCTTGTTTTATCATATTCGTCACATTTTCTCCTCTATTCTCCGTCCGCATGGATATTTCCCACGTCCACAGTGTGTCCTCGCCTCCTCCATCATCCACATCCATGAATTTCTTCACAGTTTTTGTTTTACAGGGTTGTTGGAAGTGATATTCTCCATGTTTATGTCATACCATCTTAAATGGAGAGGTTGCAGGTAGAATTAAATCCGGGGGGTGGCGTTGCTAGAAAATTGTCAATGAAAGCGGCTGATGGGATTTGCACTGAAGAAAAGTTGGATTTCAAACTCTGCGGAAAATCTCCCATCACCATTAAAAACTGAGCTACCCTGTCAGAAGAAAATAGAGCGGCAGAATGTTTCAGCGCAGAGAAAGAGGAAGACTAAAGCTAGTTTATGAGGACCTTGAGCTTTTAACCCGAAGTTTAAAGGACAAAGCAGCAGATCATAGGCCCCGAGGATCGACTACAGGATTCCAAGGACAGGAAAAAGGTAATATCTGGGTTTTTCATCGGCATAATGTTTGTTCTTCATCAAGTACATGGTGCCCATACAACTTTATTATGCACCATGTCCCCGAAGTGTTTTCCACCTGACAACAGACCTCAAAACAGTCAGACATTTATGAGACAGACCTTCCTAGCAGTTTACTTCATTTTTGTTCAAATCACCAGGAGTACTTCAGCCAAAAGATGTCAAGATCAAATCTGGAGCAGATTATTCTCTCACAAGGAAGGTGACAGAGATTAAATATACAGCATGTCAAGCAAGATGCGTTTCGGCCCTGCATTCATTGTTGTGTTTAAAGATGCATTTAATTTTCACCTACTCCTTCAGTTGATCTTAGGCTCACCCTTTTCTATAAAGCACAGAAGGAAACATTGTAATGGTTGTTGATGAGATATCAGTGAAATGCAAGTATTTTCCTCTTGAGACAAGTTCTCTGTGTATATTGTGAGATAGGCTGAGATATGATGTATTAAGACTGAATGTTCAAGCTATGGGCTATGATCTACCTGATTGGTGTTGTTTTTAATATGACAAGCATGTTTCTTTGGATACTGATCTAAAGTAGCTAGTGATGTTTACTCTCTCTCTGTATTTGTGATTGACTTGCTCTTATGTTATGTTCCATTTCATTTCATTTCTACTGGTAGGCAACAAAAGTATAATATAGGATTCACCCTTGATAGGTGCCCTATGTTTTCTGCTCTCCCTACCTCAATGTTTTCTGCTTATATGTGTATCCGAGTGTTGATTTCAATTGATTAACTAGTGTAGTGGATGATATTGCCTGCTCTCTGATGTATGAATCGATGAAGTCCATGTTTAGATTTTTTTGGTAGGATTTAGCTGGAAGGTTTGGGAACACTGAGGATTAGTGTTAGCCCTCTCCACTAGGATCTTTGCACGACTAGCTAACCTTTCCAAGATCCCTTGTTTTACCCCTAATTTTTTCCAAGTAGTCCTGGAGTTAAATGACCTCTGGCCTGATCTCTAGACAGAGTTGGTTGGTTCTCCTCCTTTCATTTTCTGTCCTTAATGTCCCATTCCACCAATCATCCTTTAAGATCCAAATGCTCTAGATGACTAGCCCAAATGAAAGCTTGCACATTGAACACAAATAAATCCTTTCTTGACTCTATATCCCAATGGCTTTGATGTTCTTTGAGTCATTTGTCTTTGCCTAAGCTTCCTCTTTGCTCATCCTTGTCTTATATCGGTCCTTCTTTTCCTGATTCCTTCCAACCAAAACTAAACAATCAAACAAACAACCATGATCCTATAGCTAGCCTAAAATCGTAACTCAGAGCTTCAAAGACACATCCTTTGACTACCATAGAGAGATCCCTCGCTGGACCTAGGAGGGCTAGATCCTAAGGTCCCAAAGTGGTTCTATGTTGTCCCATCTTTTGGTCTTTGTTAACCTGGCCAAAACATGGGAACCCCAACAGACTCTACCTATAACACAGTGGCCTTTTGACTGTGTATATGAATTTTGGTTGACTGTGTGATGGTTATTGAATTTACTTGTTGATTGGTATACAAAATAAGAAGAGCAGTGTTCTGAATTGGGAGGATTTTTCAGTTTTTCCTTTGTCTACTACAAGGTGTTTTGTTGTCCTCAAAACACCTAGAGCCATGTGACCTTACACTATCACAGTGACCCTTTGACTGTGTATCTTTTATTGACTTTATTTTTTTTCTTGAATTTAATTGTTGAGTGGCATACAAAGGGAAAAGCATTGTCTTGGAAAGAGCAGAGAATTGTGTGTTAAAAGGGCATCTCACACAACATTTGAAAACCAATTTTACCTTGATCAAATAGTGATTGACATAGAAGGCAGAGTTTTGTTTGAAGAAGACATTTCAAGAAATTTTGAGGCATTTTTGTTTTTTAGAAGCACATCCAAGACAAGATGCCTCCCAGGCAGGATAGTAGGAGTGGATTGCACAAGAGGTATGAGCCTATTTCCACCGAAGAATTGAATGCCCACCCATCAGTACTGTTCAAGTTACATGAGGTTGGGTGCCTAGATTTTTTCCAAAGGGTGCAAGAGGTAAATATTTTTTCTCCTTTGACACACCTTTGCACTTTGTGGTTCAGAGACAAGCATTTCCAATTGGCAAGCCTTGAATTCAAGTTCTCCCCAAGATGTATCTCCAAAGCCACTACAATTCCCTATATTGGGGAGAAATGGTTTAAGCAAAGCCATTTGGAATTAGATGATTACAACCCTTTCTAAAGCCTGAACATAGAGATGAGTGTCCTTCTATTTTCCCTTTCTCATATCTTTTAAACAGCTACACCCCTTTCATGAAGATTATCATGAAGTACTTTACTTGTGAGGGAAGATTCTCCCGAATTTATGCATATCACATTCGAATGCTCATGCATTTCACAAGGACCAAGCAGCTAAATATTCATTTCTTCTTGCACAAGAGCATTGAGAAAATGACCTCCACTGTCCAGAAGAGGCCTCCGTCACAGCAAATAGCCTATCTCTTCCGTCACTCTCTCATCAAAATCATCATTCTTCATCAGCTTGAAAAGGGAGATATCTCTTGGGATGTTTTTATCACTCATCCGGATTTCTCCACTTTCCCTCCAGTCCATACATCCCCTACATCTCCCACTCATTGCCCCTCGCCTTCTTCTAGCAGGCCTACTCCTAAAAGGCTCAAGTTTACTACAGAAAAAACAAAGGAACATGAAGAAGGAGAAGGAAGTGACTAGCAAGAGGAAGAAAGTTTCGGACAACAGCATGACAGTGATGAGGGTGAACAACAACATGACAGTGATGAATGTGAGCAGCAAACTCATGTTGAGGGTAAAAAACAGCATGACAGTGATGAGGGTGAGCAGCCTTATGGTGAAGGGAAGTAGTAGGAATAGCAACATCACAGTGGTGATGAACAGCAGCAAGGGAAAGAGGAATAAAGTGCTGAAAAACAACATAAAGATGATGAAGGGAAGCTTTGTGAGATAGAGCAGCATGGGAAGCATGATAGTGATGAGCAAGGACAGCCTAAAAAAGACACACAACAGTCCTATGAGATAGAGCAGCAACCTGAAGATGATGAAAAAGGGCATGACAGTGATGAGCAAGGGCAGCCTCAAGAAGAAAAACATCCTCCTCAAGAAGAACATCAAACTCAAAAGGATGACAAGCAAGATGAAAAATGTAAAGGGGTCATGCCCTCTTCTCCTAAAAAGGCCAAGCCCCAGACAACAAAGAAGAGAGTGCCTAGAGTGGTCACTCCAAATGTGACAAGGGCTCTCCGAAGTAAAGGAAAACTTCCAAAGAAGCCTATCATTGATTTGCCTAGGAGGAAGAGCACTAGAATAGCCACCCAAAGCAAAGGGAAGGGCAAGGCAGAAGAAATTCATGAGCAGGAGAGTGCATTCGATATCATCCCTATCCAAAGCGATGATAGTGATAATGAGGCCCGGATTCTAGAAAACCTTTTGATCCATAGGGAAGGCCAAATTGATGCATTGAAGGATCATCTTCATAGGGCAAGGAATTTCATTCAATTTCTGCAAATCCAAAATAGCCAAATGAGTTTCCATATGGTTGTTTATGAAACATGGGTGACCAAGTACAAGAAGGAGGCCTCCAAAGCCCAAGCAAGGTTGGAAGAACTCATGGGCGAGTTTGATGAAAGTGAAGGCGAAGATCAGCCTAAGCGAAAGAGGCCTAGAACCATGGGGCTTAAAAAGGCCCTTGAAAAGCAAAAGAAGAGGAAAATGCCCTTCTCCAATCTACACCTCTCACTGCATTGTTTGAATAGGAGATAGAGAAAAATAAGGAGGAGTGGCTTGAGAGATTCAATGACCATTTGGAGAAGAAGTTGGAGAGGGAAAACAGGGATTTATACCTTCAAAGGAGAATGACAAGGAATTACAAAAAGTTAAATCAGTTTGCCCGACGCACGTTGAAGGCTGCTCAAGAAAAGCTCAAGGAGGCTAAAGGGAAGCGCCTGGTGCGGAAAGCGAGAAAATACACATCAGGACTTCAGATTTTGGCCTCTGCTTCACAACATGTTTCTAAGAACCCTTGAGGGTCATGCTCACCAATTTTGGGCAATTTACGACATATTTTGGTTTTTTGGCATTTTTGGGTTTTTGGCCAAAACACATGGGCTTCGCCATTTCATTTCAGGGGATCAAAAAAGGAGGAGAATGGTATCATTGGATGCCATAATTTTAGGAGCACACACTCAACATTTTTTATGACATTTTAAGATCATTTTCTTCCCCAAAATAGCGAAAAAGGCCCGCTTTTTCTACACTCTGCTCGGTCTATCAGCAAACCTTATTTTCTGGTGTTTTACACACAGGCCTACTTTTGGAGGACTACCATGCATCCGATTGAGAAAATTATAGTTTCTCCAGAAAGTAGACACTCAGAGCTTTCCAACGAGCTATCATGAGCCTCGTTTTGACCTCAGGAAGGCTGCCAAAAGTTGCTGGTAAGTCAGGGGACCTTTTGCTGATGTAATTTTTGAGTATTTTTGTAAAATTTGAACTTTTAAAAATTGATTTTTCCTCATGTGCGTTTATTTATTTTTTCACATGAGAAGTTATGAAATGTCAATTTAATTCCCCTTTTTAGCATTTTTTAGATATTTTATGAGATATTTTGTGCCTTGGGCTTTGCAAAGCCTCGAGGACAAGTTTAGATATTTTGAATAGGTCAGTGAGAGTGCAAATTGAACTAAGAGGTTTTCCTCACTTGAGCATATATATTCCAAAGGATTTCATTGTAAACAAGGACGAACTTGATGATAGAAGCAATATATGGTAATATAAGCTTTGGAAGAAATACTTGTCTCATGCTCTTGGATAGTCTCTTGGATGTTCTTGGATGATGCAAGAGGATTGTTGTTGGATTCCATGACTTGGTAGAATTGTATAGTGTCTCTTTCTTTGTTTTGTTTTCTAGTTTTCATTCATGAATCCATGTTTCTTGCTTGCTATAGATCAGTAGAGAAAAAATTTGAGACATGCCCTTGGAGGCACCTCAAATTTCCTATTTCTTCATAGCTTCCATGTTTTCTTCTTCCTTAGTCACATTAAAGAATTATTGATTGCTCTTTAATAACTTAAGGATATTGTTGCTTATTTCATTCATGGTTTTATGCATGCTAAGTATGATTTACGGTACGTCCTGCTTACCAATGGCTATCCATAGCTCCATCCATGAAATTTCTCTTTGACTGATTAGATTGTCATTTGTTGAACCAAGGAGGTCTTGTTCCGATCTTGCCCTTTGCCTAATACTATGCAATCTTGTTTTCAAAGTGCCCAATAACTTGAAGTACTGTGTTTAGGTGTTCTGGCATAGTGATTTGAGTTTTTTGTCTCTCTTAAGTGTATTTCCCCAAAGTTAGAGAGTTATATATCTCTATGCATGGCTTGAATGTTTATTTCTATGTATTGATTAGCTTATAGTTCCATTTCTCATGATTAATGGTTTTCCCTACCATGTTTATGTCAGCTATTAAACTAGTTATGCTTGAAATCCTTTGTTGTTCCCAAACTTGATGTCCATTTTATTCCATTTTGCCCAAAGATCCTTTCTACCTCGAATAAAATCGGCCCTTCAACAACCTTGTATCACCGTTTGATAGCTTTCTAGACCTTTTCGACCCCATAGCCCAGTTGATTTGACATCTTTTTACCTATCTTATATCTTTGATCAGTTTCATCCCTTACAACCTAAAAACCAAAAGACCTACTTCATAACTAGCCTAAAATCAGAACACAATAAGCAAACACACAGATATCCCTTACACATATAGAGAGAGCCCTCTCTGAGTCCAGGAAGGATAGGTCCTTGGGCTCCAAAGACTGGTTTAATGTTACACTATCATTTGGTTTTCCAATCATCCAAATCACGGGATCCTAACAGCACCTAATTTTTTCAATAATTGCAAGCGTAAAAGAAGTGCTTCATATTTAGCTATGATATTGGTACATTGAAAATTCAGTTTATATGAATGACCTTTTGCATGATTATTTCCTAAATTTGAGACCCACGCACCTAATCCTGACCCTGCTCTACTAAAAGAACCATCAAATCTCATGTTCCAAAAAATTCCAGTTTTAGTTTTTTTTGTACAATTTGTGTTTGATTTTCATGTGTTTCACAAATGTCATTTTGAGCATTGGCAACCTAGGCATCAATATCTCCATCACTATACAGAATGAAGGAGTCTAAATTAGAGTGAATAGAGTAAAGGGTGTAATTATGTGGCTTCTTCTGACTACTTACCATGAATTTCATTAAGGTCTCCCTATAGAATCTTCTTTGTTGACCAAACATTGGGATGGTTGCATAAGTCATATCCATTTGTTGGTTACCTTGTAATTTTTCTCCCCAATAATGTGACAACAACATGCCATACTTTGGGGGAATGTTAGCCACCACTATATCCATAACTATACTCTTAGGTGGGATTTGGGATAAAGTGACACATAGATCCTTAATGAGACCTAAACATATTACTTTGCTTGAATCAAATGAATACAAATATTTGTAAGGCCTAGTAATGTCAAGACCAAGTTTCTCCATAATGGCTTTTGGCATCAAATTATGTGAGGCACCTGAATCTAACATAACATTGTGGAGAATTTTATCATAAACATTATGACGGACATAAAATGGAGGAAATCCTCATGGTGGTTTTCCATATACCTTTGGACCAAATAATAATTGAGGCTGATCATCATTTAGACAGACAATATCATTGTTTTCTCCTATGTTCAAATATTTCATAACTTGAGTTCTTTAAAGATTTTTATTCTTTAACTCAGTCAAAGGGATAGGAATTTTCAGCTTTGCTAATTCATTTTAAATATTGAATGATGCTTGAAATTGATTTAAGTTCAGAAAGTCAGATTTATCAGTAATTTA
This sequence comes from Pinus albicaulis, assembly GCA_034641835.2. NCBI lineage: Eukaryota > Viridiplantae > Streptophyta > Pinopsida > Pinales > Pinaceae > Pinus > Pinus albicaulis. Next base: position 108,996,742 of record CM076576.1, on the reverse strand, counting down.
TTTTGACACATGTTCTTTTTGGTGACTGGTGGTGGGAACTTTTGTTTGAGTAGTTTTGGAGGAACTCTCAACAATATTTTTAGCAGGAATGGCAACTGTCTTTTTGCTAGAACTATCAGCAATTTTCTTAGCAACATTTTCTGGAGTTTTCTTTGAAGTGGTGTCAGGAGTTTTCTTGACAGGGCTTTCGTTAGTATTTTTGTTTGGAGAATCTAATGTTTTCTTACTCCTAATATTATACTATCTATGGACTTCCATGATAATGTTTTCAAATCCCTGCTTATAGTCACATGATTCCTCAGAATCAAGTTCAGTTTGGAATAATTGGAATAGCTCTTGTTCTTCTTGAGTAAGAAAAATAGTTTCATGATCATTTATACCCATTAGATTTATCTGATTTTCTTCTACTTCTTCTACTACATCTCCATCATCAACAACATAATTCGCCTGAAAAAGAGGTCTAATTTTCTGATCAAGACCCCTCTTCTCTCTTTTTTTTATTTGTGGAGGATTTTTCTAGGATTTTGACTTTGATTTTGAGGTGCAGGTTGATTTTCCCTAGGTGCAACCCTCTCATTCAAATTAATCCTCTCCATAATTCTTTCTACCGTTCTAACTAAGGAATCAATTTTAGCATCAGAAAAATAAGTAGAGGGTTCGTCTTCTATTGTTTATCTCCTTTCATTTCTAAGTCTAGCTCGCTTTACTAACAGATTTGGTTCTACACTCATTGCATCCCCTTGAATTTCTTCTAGTGTGGATGAATTCATTTCTCTAAGTTGGTAAGCCATGTCTACCTCAAAACCATCTGGGAATTTAATTAGGGCTAATCCGTATGGTGGTTTATATTAGCAAGGATTGCATTGTATACACTATTGAATCGAGTGCATTAGTCTTGAACACTTTCCCCTGGAATTCTTTCATATTCAAATAAAATCCCAAGAGGGTTTTTATTAATTTCCCACCTAGTAAGGAATGTTTGATGGAATCTTGGAAAATCATTAATACTAGCAGTAGGTAATGCTTTAAACCATTTCCTCACCTCTCCTGTGAGACTTTGTACAAACAACCTAATTTTTACACTCTCCTCATCTACCTCCTAAAGATTAAAGTTATCATTCATCCTGTCTACATTTTGTTGGGCAGTGATAGGTCCAGTGCCATCAAATTGAGGGATTATTGTTTGATAATCTTGTGCAATTTTTGCCAAAGGATATTGAAGGACAAGGGGAGAATATGTAGCTACCATTATGGGGATATGAGGATGAACAATATGATGTGGCTGTTGGATGAAAGGTGGAGGATGAATGGGAGGTAAAGGTTGCACTGAAACTTGGGGTTTTGGTGGAGAAAAAGGTTGGATTGTAGTTGAGGATTGGTGAGAAGAAGGGGTTTTAGTTTCTTGGTGATGTTAGCACTCTGTAATTTCGAGGCTGAAGAAAAAACCTTTGAGATAACATCAAAACCGCTTTTGAATCTAAGATCTAGCCCTCCTAGTCTTAGAGAGGGATCTCTATATAAGTTTTAGCTTTGTTTTAAATACTATATTAAGATAGATATGATAGCACATAGTTTTTTTTTTGAATTGTTAGGTTTAAATAGCAAGGGAAATGGACCATTGGGTAATGGAGTCAAAGAGGCCTCATTCAATCAATGGCAGTTCTACATGAAAACTTACAATGCAGGATATGCACCTTTGTTGGTTTCTTGAGATTGTTGAGTGATGTCAGAGAAAAGGTGAGGAAAGAGGATTGTAGCATAGGAATTAATAATTTTGAAACTAATCCTATAGTAGAAAACATATAAATTATCCAAAGACAAAAACATAGTGTTATTTTAAACAAATTATGCTCTTAATTTTCTATTGAGTAATTCAGAATTTATGAACAACAAATGAATAATAGTGAAAAAAAACATACAAAGTCAGATGCAATTCACCAAAATGAGTGACACAAGAATCCTATAATGCTGCAATTGTGTTACTGAAATTAATCAAAGGAGGCTCTGTGAGCTTCTTTAGAACATTGGCCCAATCCTACAAACAAAATTCCCCCTGAATACTTCGAATACATGAAGTGTTTATGATAATCCTAAAAATAATGTCATATCAAATAGGAAATATGTTATTAATTACAAAAATAATATTTTTTGACTAATGTGACAAAAAAACTGAACTCATTGAGAACATCTGGACATTTAATATTCCCAAATTGGGACTACTATCAAGGCATGCCTGAAAATGCATTTTTTAGGAAGGTGTGTTACAAATTTGGAAATAAACCCTTGGGCCCCTTAGATATGAAAATAAAATACCCAAATCCAAGAGGATATTAGAAAAAAATCTTCCTAGGTGGGTTAAATAGATCTCCCACACCTAGTACAGCTGGACAATTGCCCAAAGAAGGGACTGCAACACTATGTGAAAGGATTGCTCAGAAAATAACGTAGTTCAGCCAAATATATACAAGAGGCCAATATGTAGGTTCAATCATGTCATTTACATCATCACTTCAAGATTATATTGAAGCCCATACATCATAGAACATAAACTAGGAAACTTTACATGAATAAATACCCAAAATAAGAGGCTGCAACCATATGATATGACTGTACAAGCGTGAAAACGTAATTTTATTAGATGAAAAGAGTTGTAAGTTACAATTCAGATCTAGAGAAGATATATGTACAAAAAGTTAAAACTATAGAAGATCTATACACTATAGAGTCTCCTCTTGAAAAGCCCCTTCGGGTTTTCAGCATAAAATGTAGTAAATGGAGTAGATCTGATATCTAATGCAGCTAATCTACAAAATGGTTCAGAATTTATGAAGAAAATACATCAGTATTCAGATCAGATCTGAATGGAACATGGATTAGATCTGTAATCCACGGATCACCACAGTGAAGGGTAGATTCCCAACACTAGAGATCTCTCCTCCTTGAAGTGCCAAAAGACCCTGCAACTTTCTCCTTGAAAATAATGCAGTTCTAGAAGATGGAATGTGCCGTAGGCTCTAGATAATGATGTGGCCTCAAGTTAAGATCTGAAAATGAGCTCTCCTCATACAATACTCTCTTGGCAATGGGATAGAAGACTTTCCCAGTGAAAAGAGGCACTAGAATGGCTTAGATATGAGTAGATATAGCCTCCAATTGCTACAAATTACAAGGACAACCAAACCATCAACAATATCTGCATTGTAGTTGGAAGAAGAGCTTGGCCAAATTCCTGATAGTGGTCAAGAAATGTAAGTCTCCTCCAAAAGGCCTCTCAAGGAAGAGGTGGGATTACCGATCAAGAACACCCTAGTGCTAAACAACACTATTCTCAGCTAAACATCTATAGAATGAGAAGTGTATAAGCAGAAAAATCCTTCAGAAATAATATCATCAACAACCCCTCTCATGTTGTCCTTGTCCTCCTTAAATAAGATGGAATCCTTGCCAAACCCTAAACCACCTCAATGATTTAGCTCCATTCACATGATTAAACTCCAACTAAAACTCCGTTGTGTATTTAGGTAGTTCAATGTATCTAGACAACGCTATTGATTTGGTCTAGTTGACCCAGTCAAATGACTTAATCCCCTTTGACACATAAGGGTGTTTTGCTAAAGAAACCTAGATTTAGCCTTGTTCACATGGGCATGGATTTATTTTGTTGTTTTTAGGAGTTTAATTTATCCTCCTTTAAAATTTTATTCTTGCAACAAGAAAATGAAAACAAAATAGTATATTCCTATTAGCTTGGGCTAATTAGGAATATTACAGTCCTCCCCTCCAAAATGTTTCTTGTCCTCAAACAATTGATAAGGTCAGTGCTGCAACTCATCTCCTCTTCCATTGGTGTCACAAAAAAAGGATAAGCTTCTCTCATAAGCTAAGTGATCCCCAAACCATCCATCCATGACTTGTGCCAACAATGTTCTCATGAGATGCAAATAGCTCATCCCATAAGGAAACAATAAATCACATGAAAAAACCATGGTTTTCCCAATGCCCTCCCTGAAATATAAGGCAGAAAGTACAGGTATTGTAGTCATCCCATATGGCATATGCATGCCTTCCCTCATTCCTCCATACATCCCCATGAAAAGCACAAGTACATAATCAATATAGGGGATCAAAAAAATGTACAAAAAAATAAAAATGTGTGCACATGGAGGTGGATCATAGTCCCACATGTGGAACCAGTGCAGAGCATCCCTTGCCTACATCAAACCAAGATGTGGTAAGTGGTTTTCCCACCACTTACTTGTGACCCATACCATCTCACCATAGCTGAAAGTGTGAGATATATTTGGTGCCTTTGGGAAGAACCCATCATGATGAAAAATCTCCCCTGTTCTTCCAAGGGAGTGGCCCAATTCAGAAAATTTTGGGACCCAATATTGGCCATGAGGCTTACAAAATATATTACTCCTCCTTGGATTCATGGCTTGAAAAACATGATGTAAGAATGCACGAAATCATAATATAAAATAGATGTACTAAGAGCATGCTCTTCACCAACAATCCTCCTCCCAACAATGGAGTGGTGCATAGATCTACTCTCTTCTTCAAGGGAAGAAGGAGAGCGTTGATTTAACTCTTCCTTAGAGTCATGTTGTTGCTCCAACTCCACAAGGTCCATGCATATATGAAAATGATGATATAGTTCTCTTTCAAATCCCTCCCAATAATAGCTCCTCAAAATGATATTGTTGAACTTCATAGAATAGGTGTGGTTGAAATTGAACTCTTCATAAGCCCTCTATAGTAACTTCTCCTTGAGCTTGGAAGCTCTAGACAAGAAGATCCTACCATGATTATAGATTACTCCATCAAGGATTGAATAACTCTCTTCATGCAGCCAGTCATCAAGAATCATGCAAGTATGAAGATCCTTGGAATATTCCACCAGCAGTTGGGATTTCCAATAGGGATTTAATGTGCTCAACAATGAAAGCATTGTTAGTGTCATCTGAAGTTTCCACCATTTTGTTTTTATTCTCCTTGACATATCCCATGTCAAAGGTGTATGTTGGAAAACCATGCTTCCCATTTTCCTCCTCCTTGACATCTCCCATGCCAAAGGTACAAGGTGGAAGGTTGCAAGTCTTTCCTTGCTGCCCTCCTTGCTCATGCACATGCTCAAAAGAAGATGGAAGTTATTGGAAGTTACTCTCCCATGGGAGGCTATCATCTATCCAAAACCTCCTTGGCTTTGTCAAAGTATGCATATGTGACCACCATATCTCATCATGTATGGAAGAGGAAACTCCAAACAAATTTGTCTTCTGATTCAAGGATTGTTTTCCTTGCTTCATGATGGTGTCACCCTTAATTCTTGCAGCATATTTTCTCAGCAGTATGAGATGAGAGAGTGTATAGTGATGTTAAGGGAAAAATGCTTTCCCTCTCCTTGTACTTTCCCCATACTCTCAGCGCTGAAGCATGGTATTCTAATGCTCCCTTCCTTCTTGGATATATGAAAGGAGCATCAATGCATGAAACATCTTTCATCAAATCTGAATCAGGTGGTTTCCCAAGTGGAATAACACAAGATAATTATGTATCATGGCTCATTCCCATGTGAACAACAGATGGGAACAGATCATGATCTCTTCCACTACGCAAATCCATCTTTGATTACTATGTGGAAGTGTAATAATAAGGAGAAATTGGAGAAACTCCCCCTTCTTCTTCTTCATCACCCATCTTCTGCAAGATCTCATAGTATAAGGTGCTCACTTTAGATGTAGTTAACTCATGTACACCCATCATCTCATTGGTTTCAAGAGTCTTGATCATGTTGGTGTCCCGTGTTTTTATAGTTTGGAAAATCAAAAGACAAGGCAACATCAGAACCAATATTTAGAGTTACAGGATCTAGTCCTCCTTCTCTCAGAGAGGGATCTCTCAAATTATTTGTTTTTGCAAAGGTTTATCTTGTGTGCTTTGAGTATAGGTTTTAGACTAGTTATTAAGTGCAAGGGTTTGTTTGTTTGTTTGGTTGGAATTGATACAAAAGAACCTAAAAGGTCTAGTAAAGATAGATATAAATGGGAATTTTCCTCTTCATGGGGCAATGGAGTCAAAATAAGGTCATGACAAATTTATCAATGGATATGGGATATCAAAGGGAAAATCTAACTTGGCCACAGGATCCTTTGGTTTTGGAATGAGATGAACATCAATGATTTGGAAAGAGAAGTTTAATTCTCAACAAAGGGAAATTGGAAACACTACTTGAACAATAAAGAGCTATTTGATAGACAGGGCTAGCCATGAATTCTACAAATCACACATCAAGCAAATAATGACTTCAAAATAACTTTTAAAATGAAATCTAAGATTCGGGGAACACCCTATTTCCTCAAAGATTTTATTTCAAATGACTTAGAAAACATAAACGATTCACTGATAATTATGATCATAGAAGAGGGAACACCTAAATACATATATGATCACAACTATAAATACCTTTAAGCCAACTGTTCAAGCAAGGACAAGGGGAAAGATCAGAACATGCCTCCTTGACTTACTGTAAACAAAGAAACTTCAAAGGGAGACTTCAATAACAGTCTTTAAGTGGCAGCAGACAAGCAGGGAGAACCATAAATCATGCTGAAACCAACTATTCAGACTATTAAGGAAAAAAACAAGCATGAGGACTAAAGAGACAGGTTAAAGACTCTAAAAATACCTCAGCAGAAGAAAACATAAAACAGTGAAGGAAGAACAGGTCTAAGGTGCTTCCAGGAATCATTTCTTAGCCTAAAACTTTCATCCTACTGTAGTAAGAAATTATGGAATAAAATGAAAATAGGAGAAAACATTAAACAGTTCAGAATACTTCACCAATAGCCAAGCTCATGGATCCGATGATAGAGCCTTCTCAAAAACAAGCATGCAACAACATCATCAAGGCTTCCAAGACTTCAATTTCTTCTTCAACTTCAACAGACTATGTATCATTTTAGAGAGTTTCAGTATTACAATTAGTGATTAGCCAACCAACCAACCAACCCAATTTTCATCTTATACACTAGTATTTATAGAAAGAATGAGGAGGTGAGATGTGATAAAGATCTCCCAGGGAAATTAATGTTGTCCTCGTCCTCCTTAAATAAGATGGAATCCTTGCCAAACCCTAAACCACCTCAATGATTTAGCTCCATTCACATGATTAGCCTCCAACTAAAACTACACTGTGTATCTAGGTAGTTCAATGTATCTAGACAACGCTATTGATTTGGTCTAGTTGACCTAGTCAAATGACTTAATCCCCTTTGACACATAAGGGTGTTTTGCTAAAGCAGCCTAGATTTAGCCTTGTTCACATGGGCATGGATTTATTTTGCTGTTTTTAGGAGTTTAATTTATCCTCCTTTAAAATTTTATTCTTGCAACAAGAAAATGAAAAAAAAATAGTATATTCCTATTAGCTTGGGCTCATTAGGAATATTACAGTCCTCCCCTCCAAAATGTTGCTTGTCCTCAAACAACTGATAAGGTCAGTGCTACAACTCATCTCCTCTTCCATTGGTGTCACAAAAAAAAGATAAGCTTCTCTCATAAGCTAAGTGATCCCCAAACCATCCATCCGTGACTTGTGCCAACAATGTTCTCATGAGATGCAAATATCTCATCCCATAAGGAAACAATAAATCACATGAAAAAACCATGGTTTTCCCAATGCCCTCCTTGAAATATAAGGCAGAAAGTACAGATATTGTAGTCATCCCATAGGGCATATGCATGCCTTCCCTCATTCCTCTATACATCCCCATGAAAAGCACAAGTACATAATCAATATAGTGGATCAAAAAAATGTAAAAAAAAACAAAAATGTGTGCACATGGAGGTGGATCATAGTCCCACATGTGGAACCAGTGCAGAGCATCCCCTGCCTACATCAAACCAAGATGTGGTAAGTGGTTTTCCCACCACTTACTTGCGACCCATACCATCTCACCATAGCTGAAAGTGTGAGATATATTTGGTGCCTTTGGGAAGCACCCATCATGATGAAAACTCTCCCCTGTTCTTCCAAAGGAGTGGCCCAATTCAGAAATTTTTGGGACCCAATATTGGCCATGAGGCTTAAAAAATATATTACTCCTCCTTGGATTCATGGCTTGCAAAACATGATGTAAGAATGCATGAAATCATAATATAAAATAGATGTACTAAGAGCATGCTCTTCACCAACAATCCTCCTCCCAACAATGGAGTGGTGCATAGATCTACTCTCTTCTTCAAGGGAAGAAGGAGAGGGCTGATTTAACTCTTCCTTAGAGTCATTTTTCTGCTCGAACTCCACAAGGTCCATGAATCTATGAAAATGATGATATAGTTCTCTTTCAAATCCCTCCCAATAATAGAACCTCAAAATGATATTGTTGAGCTTCATAGAATAGGTGTGGCTGAAATTGAACTCTTCATAAGCCCTCTATAGTAACTTCTCCTTGATCTTGGAAGCTCTAGACAAGAAGATCCTACCATTATTATAGATGACTCCATCAAGGATTGAATATCTCTCTTCATGCAGCCAGTCATCAAGAATCATGCAAGTATGAAGATCCTTGGAATATTCCACCAGCAGTTGGGATTTCCAATAGGGATCTAATGTGCTTAACAATGAAATCATTGTTAGTGTCATATGAAGTTTCCACCATTTTGTTTTTATTCTCCTTGACATATCCCATGTCAAAGGTGTATGTTGGAAAACCATGCTTCCCATTTTCCTCCTCCTTGACATCTCCCATACCAAAGGTACAAGGTGGAAGGTTGCGAGTCTTTCCTTGCTACCCTCCTTGCTCATGCACATGCTCAAAAGAAGATGGAAGTTATTGGAAGTTAGTCTCCCATGGGAGGCTATCATATATCCAAAACCTCCTTGGCTTTGTCAAAGTATGCATATGTGACCACCATCTCTCATCATGTATGGAAGAGGATCCTCCAAACAAATTTGTCTTCTGATTCAAGGATTGCTTTCCTTGCTTCATGATGGTATCACCCTTAATTATTGTAGCATCTTTTCTCAGCAGTATGAGATGAGAGAGTGTATAGTGATGTTAAGGGAAAAATTCTTTCCCTCTCCTTGTACTTTCCCCATACTCTCAGCGCTGAAGCATGGTCTTCTAATGCTCCCTTCCTTCTTGGATATATGAAAGGAGCATCAATGCATGAAACATCTTTCACCAAATCTGAATCAGGTGGTTTCCCAAGTGGAATACCACAAGATAATTATGTCTCATGGCTCATTCCCATGTGAACAATAGATGGGAACATATCATGATTTCTTCCACTACGCAAATCCATCCTTCATTATTATGTGGAAGTGTCATAATAAGGAGAAATTGGAGCAACTCCCCCTTCTTCTTCTTCATCACCCATCTTCTGCAAGATCTCATAGTCTAAGGTGCTCCCTTTAGATGTAGTTAACTCATGTACACCCATCATCTCATTGGTGTCAAGAGTCTTGATCATGTTGGTGTCCCGTGTTTTGATAGTTTGGAGGCAACATCAGAACCAATATTTAGAGTTACAGGATCTAGTCCTCCTTCTCTCAGAGAGGGATCTCTCAAATTATTTGTTTTTGCAAAGGTTTATCTTGTGTGCTTTGAGTATAGGTTTTAGACTAGTTATTAAGTGCAAGGGTTTGTTTGTTTTTTTGGTTGGAATTGATACAAAAGAACCTGAAAGGTCTAGTAAAGATAGATAGAAATGGGAATTTTCCTCTTCATGGGGCAATGGAGTCAAAATACGGTCATGAAAAACTTATCAATGGATATGGGATATCAAAGGGAAAATCTAACTTGGCCACAGGATCCTTTGGTTTTGGAATGAGATGAACAACAATGATTTGGAAAGAGAAGTTTAATTCTCAACAAAGGGAAATTGGAAACACTACTTGAAAAATAAAGAGCTATTTGATAGACAGGGATAACCATGAATTCTACAAATCACACTTCAAGCAAATAATGACTTCAAAACAAATTTTAAAATGAAATCTAAGATTCGGGGAACACCCTATTTCCTCAAATATTTTATTTCAAATGACTTAGAAAACATAAAAGATTCACTGATAATTATGATCATAGAAGAGGGAACACCTAAATACATATATGATCACAACTATAAAGACCTTTAAGCCAATTGTTCAAGCAAGGACAAGGGGAAAGATCAGAACAGGCCTCCTTGGCTTACTATAAACAAAGAAACTTCAAAGGGAGACTTCAATAACAGTCTTTAAGTGGCGGCAGACAAACAAGGAGAACCATAAATCATGCTGAAACCAACTATTCAGACTATTAAGGAAATAAACAAGCATGAGGACTAAAGAGACAGGTTAAAAACTCTAAAATACCTTAGCAGAAGAAAACATAAAACATTGAAGGAAGAACAGGTCTAAGGTGCTTCCAGGAGTCATTTCTTAGCCTAAAAATTTCATCCTACTGTAGTAAGAAATTATGGAATAAAATGAAAACAGGAGAAAAAATTAAACAGTTCAGAATACTTCACCAACAGCCAAGCTCATGGATCCGATGATAGAGCCTTCTCAAAAGCAAGCATGCAACAACATCATCAAGGCTTCCAAGGCTTCAATTTATTCTTCAACTTCAACATACTATGTATCATTTTAGAGAGTTTCATTATTACAATTAGTGATCAACCAACCAACCAACCAACCCACTTCTCATCTTATACAGGAGTATTTATAGAAAGAATGAGGAGGTGAGATGTGATAAAGATCTCCCAGGGAAATTAATACAGACTAATGACTTCTCGGTCTTTGAGGGGATCAATGGAGAAGCATACAGATATTCTCACTGTATTAATTGATTTAAATTTAAGATTTAAGCTCAGTGGGAGCTTTTATTGACTTTTAGTCTCTATTTCAGGATGTAATAACTCTAATGATAATTTTTGCATTAAGTTCCCTTAGCAGAATTAAATCTTTGACTGTGTTGAGGAAAAATATATTCTTTTGATAAATAACTTCTGCCTCTTGTTTGAATGCTTTGAGGCACGAGTGGCCTTGTGGTGGCTGAGAGGAATCAATTTGCCTCAGATGTGGCGGTGGAGGCCTTTATGTTTGATAAACATGTATTATTTTCTTTAACTGTGTTTTAATTTGGAAGATTAGGCTTTTGATAATGAATCTTAGTCGTAATCCCCCAAATTGTCTTCAATATTTTGTTATGCTATGTTCTGTCTTCGACACTGATACTATTTGTTTAATTGTGTGTCTTGTTGCTGTGCAGGGCTGCATAGGGCTCATATGGCATCAATGCCTGCGAAACAATTGATGAGACATGGATTTCGAACCCTGTGAAATGATATTCCTTTTATGAATGAAACTCCAGAGGATCATCACCCTCGGTTTTCATTTCCCTTTATTATAATGGGAAAATCCTTCGAAACCTGTAAAATACACAAAATATTAGGAAATCCTGCATTTGTGGGATAAACTGCTTCAGAGGGTGTGGGGAGAGAGTGTGGCAATTGGATGGCATCATCCAACGGTGGAGCTTGAATGGGGAATGTTTGGGAAGAATAATGGTGTCAATTAAGTCAGATTCGTCGATCGCACAAAGATCAATGGTCAGGGTTGGTCGAAAAAACATTAGGAGCATAATGCATAAAATGTAACCAAAGTCGTGAGGCGTGATCTGGACACGTGGACGGTCCAGATGCAATATGAGGCAAAGGCATCCGCGGGGTGAAGGACTTGGAGTGCGACGGAGTGATTAGTTATGGGCCGTCTATCTCCAGATCAGATCGATGACAGGGAAAGAATCGGGAGATGTCAATCGGAGGTGGAGGAAAGTTTAATGTGCTCGATGAAAATGTTGCGATGTGATTATGCACGGGCCGTTAGATCAGCCCAATGATCAACGTCGGAGATCGTGTTTAAGACATACACCGGCAGAAACCTTTATAATAATGAAAACCCAATATTTAATAAAATACAAAGGTTTCACGGTTTGGGAGCAGAATATATATCTATATATCGATATATATATATATATATATATATATATATATATATATATATGTAATGGTCATGGCGCCCGACTATGGGACCTGTGGTCTTTATGAAATACAATATGCCTGGGGCGTATATAATAAAAGGGTTATATTAATCAGGAAGGTTTATTTAACAAGTTTTAGCACCCGATTGTGGGCCTTTGGTTTTGTGAAGTGACAAAAGGACCGGGGCTCATATATAACAGAGCTAATCGCATCAGAGGCTTTTATGAAAGCCAAAGACTTGCACTCACTGATTACTTCCAATGCGATAAGCGCCCGATGGGCATAGTGCCTGGTCTAGGGTGCGGGCATATGGATGGGAAGTGATTAAGACTTAGCCCAAGGGGGCTTAAGCCTGTGGTAAAAAACGTATCTTGTTTGTGAAATTTTCCAAGTCTTTTCAATGGATTTGGGGGTTTCGGCAGAGTTTAAAAAGTGGGTTTTAAACTTTGTAAGGTGGATTTTATGAAGGGGAAAATGAAAAAAAGGAAAAAATAGAGGAAATTTATGGAGAAAAGGGGTAAAAAATGGAGGTTAGTTTTGAAGTGGAGGGAAGGAAAAAATGGATTTTGCAGCAGTTCTTTCTCATGAAATCAGCAGAATTTCTGAGTTTGGAAAGGAAACAACAATGAAGATTGAAACAAGTGCATGATGTCTTCAAGAGTCTTCAAGAGATAACATTTTTTAGCAATAAAAAATGTTCCTTGAAGGCTCCAAAAATGTTTTAGCCACTATTTTATATGAAAAATTTTATTGGTGGCTAACAGTGGCTCCACTTGGGGATGGTGCCTTCTTGAAGGCATCAAGAATTTCAGACTTGCATTCTCTGGAGGCTGATCAGTGCCTTATCCATTGGGCTACATCTTTATTTACTTGGATATTCTTCTTTTTCTCTAAAAATATTAGCAGCCATGAAAAAAATTGGAACTTTATCAACACCATCTTTCTACCTACCCAATCCTACTGATCTAACATTTTTCTTCTTTAGAGTGCACCTGGATTGGAAAACTCTCTTTACAATATTTTATTCTTATTGAAAGAAAAAAAATAATCTATTTCTACTTCTTATGTCTCCATGAACTCAGATTAAACAGTTGAGTTCATATGCTTCTCTACCTAATCTACTAATATGTTAGGATTAAAAAGTCTAACAGATTTTTATTCACTAACTTCTAAAATAGAAATTTAAAAGCATACAAGTCAGGATTGAACAGTCTAACTTATTGCTGATCTATGGCATAAAAAAAAGCTGCAGATAGATATTATTTTGCAGAAAATTAAATCAAAATGGAAGGCTTAATATCCAAAAGTTCAAAGCACGACCTTCTCTCTTCTTCAGCTCTATTTTTTAAGTTTATTCGAGCTATTTTTGCTTGTCATCTGGTTCAGATTTTGAGCTAATTAGAACCAATTTACCTCTGTTTTTTACTTATAAAATAAAACCGTTCAGAGGAATTCTTCTTTGGAAACTTGGGTTCAGATTTTGAGCTTGTTTGAACCTTTAATTTCTAGCCCAATCTACCTACTGATAAGCCAATATTAAGTTGTTTGGAAAATATGATTCACTAACCTATCAGCAGTCAATTTAAAACTAATTAGTCATGACTAAACTGTATGACTAACTAGAAGTGTTTTTTTTAGGAGTGGCATTTGAGCTTGCACACTTTATGATTTTTTTTTTCTCTCTTTTTTGGTATGGGGCTGTACCTTTATTGTTTTTACAATCTGACATATTTTCTTTCTTTTACTATTTTTGTATTTTTTATTTTTCTTTCAAGACAAAAATCAACAACTAACTGCTCAAAGCTGAGATTTATTGACATTACTATCTAACCTAATCTAACTTGGAATATTTACATGTTTTAGCTGATGAAATCTCTTTTCCAGTACAACCAATCCAGTAAATGATTCCACGATTGGTCCTTATTCATCTCTTTGGGGAGGCTGGACGAATAGGGCCACTTCCATTCCTTTTGTTTTTTAGCAGCAGTGCTAAATATTCTTCTTGCTTTTGGTAAATAAACTTTATCCATTCTTCAAATGTCTTCAAGAAGTGAGCAAAGGGATCTTGAAATAATGCCTGGCAAAGAGTATTTGGAAGACATGGTTCTACCAGGATCATCTCTTTTTTCTCCATTGGATTAAGGCAAAGATTCTTATGAGAAAGAAAAACTTCCTCATCTTCATCAATATCTGAACTAGAAGACTCATCATATATTGCAGTGTTATCTTCTTGTAGTCCTGGTATGCTCTGATTCAGTGGAATTTACTTTGTGAAGAGATCATTATATTCTTGAGCAAGGGTATCACTTATTACCTCAACTTTTTCAGGAGAAGGCTCCTTATCTTCATCCTACTCAAGAAATTTCTCTTTCTTTTTAATCTCAACCTTAAAACTAATAGATTGTTGATTCCAAATTATGTGAAAGCTATTTCTGATGGATTGGATTGGCTGATTGCTTCTTTCAAGCTTATGATAAGGAAATTCATGACACCAACCCACTGCTAGTTTCCCTACATGATTAGTTTCTGTTTGGAGCTCATTATCATCATCAAATTGATTAGAAGTTGAAAAATCACTAGTATACACAATTTCACCAATCAAACATATTGGGTTATCATTTTGTTCCTCTTTGAGATTTTCTATAACTGTGTTTTTTGATTCAAGACAACAATGTTCAGTAAGTAGATGAGTAGAAGTGTTTTGTTCAAATGAAGGTTTGGAGGTTGGCTGTCTATTTAATATTAGATCAATCTCTTCTTCTATTAAGAGAGATGGAATTATCTTTTTGCTTAGGACAAATGTACAACAGTCTTCTTGAGCCTCTTCTAATGGATCTCCATTTGAGTTTGCAGGGGAACTTTGAGGTTTCTGCTATTTTCCTTGGTCTACCTCAGTTTTGAACAACTCCCCATGATTTTTGTGACAATTATTTAAAATATGGGATTCGGGAGTTGTTTCTAATAGATTATCAGGATGCCATTCTTCTTTAATAATCTAAAATGAGTCATGACATAAAGGTAGAGACTCTGGTTATGTTTTCTCTTCTCCTATTTCAGATTTTGTGGGTTCAAAATGGCTTATGTTTTCCTCGAGGCACTGCTTACTATTATTTTTTTCAATTTGGTCATGAAGTTCTCTTAATAGAATTGTACAAGATATAGGTAGGTAATCAGGAATTTCCTGACAACCTTCTTCATTGCTTTCTTTGTAATCTTGTTCATCATACATATATTGTAGAGTTTGGGTTTGTTCTTGATTTGAAAGGAGCATGGGCTGATCTAGATCATCAATATTTAAGTTAGCCTTGTTCCTTTCAATTTTTTTCCCAAGCATGTACACCATCTTCTCCATCATGATCAATAATTTTCCTTTATTTTTTTCTCTATAATCTTGCTCACCTTATTCTATCAAGTCTTGATAATCATCTATATATTGCTCATTTTCTAGGTCTTGTAATGGTTGAGTTTTTGTTTGATTTGGGAAAAGCATATGTTTCTCTGGATAATCAACATCTATATCATCCTCATGCCTTTCCAATCTTTTATCCAATATGTACACTATTTTCCCAATTAGGTTTAATAATGTGTTTATTTTAGCTTCTCTATCCATACTTGGATCCATGTTTGTAATAAGAGGTCACTGTATCTTTCTAACCAATTCAGAATCCTTTACCAGTGGATTCATTAGGTCTTTTGGGATTGTGGAGTCGCCAAGTGGAATATTTTGAACTTTTTTGTCCACCAACAACATGATTGGGTTTGCTCATTGCATTCCCAAGGGAGTCTACAAGGACTAGAAGGGTAATAGGCCTTTTGGAGGTTAGTGGAGTCACCAGGTGGAAAAATTTTAGCTTTTGTAAAGGTAAAATGTTTTATGGTTCCACCACCATGTTTATTATGAAACCAAAGTAAATATTTTGGGTTTTTCTGAGTTTCTATGGTTGGTTGAAAGACTAATACGTTTATAAGATCTTTCTAAGCAACTATGAACTCAGTATTCCCACCGTGATCGCCATTATGTTGGTGTCCTATGATTTGATAGTTTGGAAAATCAAAAGACAAGGCAACATCATAACCAATCTTTAGAGTTATAGGATGTAGTCCTCCTGATATTAGAGAGGGATCTCTCAAATTATTTGTTTTTGCAAAGGTTTATCTTGTGTGCTTTGAGTATAGGTTTTAGACTAGTTATTAAGTGCAAGGGTTTGTTTGTTTGTTTGGTTGGGATTGATACAACAGAACTTGAAAGGTCTAGGAAAGATAGATAGAAAGGGGAAATGTCCACTTCATGGGGCAATGGAGTCAAAATAAGGTCATGAAAAACTTATCAATGGATATGGGATATCAAAGGGAAAATCTAAATTGGTCGCAGGATCCTTTGGTTTTAGAATGAGATGAACATCAATGATTTGGAAAGAGAAGTTTAATTCTCAACAAAGGGAAATTGAAAACACTACTTGAAAAATAAAGAGCTATTTGATAGACAAGGCTAACCATGAATTCTAAAAATCACACTTCAAGCAAATAATGACTTCAAAAAAACTTTTAAAATGAAATCTAAGATTCGGGGAACACCCTATTTCCTCAGAGATTTTATTTCAAATGACTTAGAAAAAATAAAATATTCACTGATAATTACGATCATAGAAGAGGGAACACCTAAATACATCTATGATCACAACTATAAAGACCTTTAAGCCATCTGTTCAAGCAAGGACAAGGGGCAAGATCAAAAAAGACCTCCTTGATTTAATGTAAACAAAGAAAATTCAAGGGGAGACTTCAATAACAGTATTTAAGCGGCAGCAGACAAGCAGGGAGAACCATAAATCATGCTAAAACCAACTATTCAGACTATTAAGGAAATAAACAAGTATGAGGACTAAAGAGAGAGGTTAAAGAATCTAAAATACCTCAACAGAAGAAAACATAAAACAGTGAAGGACGAACGGGTCTAAGGTGCTTCCAAGAGCCATTTCTTAGCCTAAAACTTTCATCCTACTATAGTAAGAAATTATGGAACTAAATGAAAATAGGAGAAAACATTAAACAGTTCAGAATACTTCACCAACAGCCAAGCTCATGGATCCAATGATAGAGCCTTCTCAAAAACAAGCATGCAACAACATCATCAAGGCTTCCAAGAATTCATTTTCTTCTTCAACTTCAACATACTATGTATCATTTTAGAGAGTTTCAGTATCAAACCAACCAACCAACAAACCAACCAACCAACCCACTTCTCATCTTATACAAGAGTATTTATAGAAAGAATGAGGAGGTGAGATCTGATAAAGATCTCCCATGGAAATTAATACAGACTAATGACTTCTCGGCCTTTCAGGGGCTCAATGGAGAAATGTACAGATATTCTCACTGTATTAATTGATTTACATTTAAGATTTAAGCTCAGTTGGAGCTTTTATTGACTTTTAGTCTCTGTTTCAGGATGTAATAACTCTGCTGATAATTTTTGCATTAAGTTCCCTTAGCAGAATTAAATCTTTGGCTGCGTTGAGGAAAAATATATTCTTTTGATAAATAATTTTGGCCTCTTGTTTGAATGCTTTGAGGCACAGGTGGCCTTGTGGTAGTTGAGAGGAATCAATTTGCCTCAGATGTGGCAGTGGAGGCCTTTCTGTTTGATAAACACGTATGATTTTCTTTAAATTTGTTTTAATTTGGAAGATTAGGCTTTTGATAATCAATCTTAGCTGTAATCCCCCAAATTTTCTTCAATATTCTATTCTGCTGTGTTCTATCTTCGACACTGATACTCTTCGTTTAATTGTGTGTATTGTTGCTATGCAGGGCTGCAAAAGGCTCATATGGCATCAATTCCCACGAAACAATTGATGAGACGTGGATTTCAAACCCTGTGGAATGATCTTCCTTTTATGAATGAAACTCGAGAGGATCATCACCCTCGGTTTTAATTTCCCTTTATTATAATGGGAAAATCCTTCGAAACCTGTAAAATACACAAAATATTAGGAAATCCTATGTTTTTGGGATAAACTGCTTCAGAGGGTGTGGGGAGAGACCGTGGCCGTTGGATGGCATAATCCAACGGTGGAGGTTGAATGGGGAATTTTTGGGAAGAATAATGGGGTCGATTAATTCAAAGCGGTCGATCGCGTAAAGATCAACAGTCGGGGTTGGTCAAAAAAACATCAGGAGCGGAATGCATAAAATGTAACCAAAGTCGTGAGGCACGATCTGGACACGTGGACGATCTAGATGCAATCAGAGGCAAAGGCATCGGCAGGGTGAAGGACCTGGAGTGAGAATGAGCGATTAGTTATGGTTCGTCGATCTGCAGATCAGATTGATGGCAGGGAAAGAATCGAGAGACGTCAATCGGAGGTGGAGGAAATTTTAACGCGCTCGATGAAAATGTTGTGATGCGATAATGCGCGGGCCATTAGATCGGCCCAATGATCAATGACAGAGATCATGTTTAAGACATAGACCGGCGGAAACCTTTATAATAATGAAAGCCCAATATTTAATAAAATACAAAGGTTTCACGCTTTGGGGGCGGGATATATATATATGTAATAGTCATGGCACCCGACTATGGGGCTTGTGGTCTTTATGAAATATAATATGCCCAGGGCATATATAATAAAAGGGCTAATCGCAATCAGAAGGTTGGGCCTTCGGGCTTTTCAATCTAACCATTTGATATTTGTGATGCGGTTAGCACCTTGGGATATTTAACATTAGGTCCCAGGTGAAAGTTATATGGAGTAGAAAGCGGAGGGGGCAAGTTTTTAACAAAGGGATTTAATCGCATTGGAATTTTCGATGCGGGTCTTTTCGATCTACCCATTGTGAATTTCTCCGATGGGATTGCACTTCGAGACTTTTTAATCTAACCATTTTTAATTAATAAGGCTCTGGCAATTTTTGCTCAAAAATTAGGAAAAATTTGGTTTATGAATTTACAAAGGGTTATATTAATCGGAAAGGTTTATTTAACAAGTTTTAGTGCCCGATTGCAGGCCTTTGGTTTTGTGAAGTGGAAAAAGGACCAGGGCTCATATATAACAGAGCTAATCGCATCAGAGACTTTTATGAAAGCCAAAGACTTGCGCTCACTGATTACTTTCGATGCGATAAGTGCCCGATAGGCACAGTGCCTGGTTCTAAGGTGCGGGAATATGGAGGGGAATTGGTTAAGACTTAGCCCAAAGGGGCTCAAGCCTGTGGTAAAAAACGTATCTTTTTGTGAAATTTTCCAAGTCTTTTCAATGGATTTGGGGGTTTCGGCAGAGTTAAAAAAGTGGGTTTTAAACTCTGTAAGGTGGATTTTATGAAGGGGAAAATGAAACAAGGGAGAAAATAGAGGAAGTTTATGGGAAAAAGGGGTAAAAAATGGAGGTTAGTTTTGAAGTGGAGGGAAGGGAAAAATGGCTTTTGCAACAGTTCTTTCTCATGAAATCAGTAGAATTTCTGAGTTTGGAAAGGAAACAGCAATGAAGATTGAAACAAGGGCACGATGTCTTCAAGAGTCTTCAAGAGATAAAAAAATTTAGCAATAAAACGTGTTCCTTGGAGGCTCCAAAAAAAATTTAGCCACCATTTGATATGACAAATTTTATTGGTGGCTAACAAATCACAAAGGACTGATCCATCATAGTGTGCGTTCCAAAATTTGGATGAAATGTTGGAATAAATTTCCTCCATTGTTTTGTCTCTTTGTCTATGAACATAGATACATCTAACCCTCTTCATGTATAGGATCCTTGGGGCCTTCTTATAAAGATACAAGAGCTCTCTTAGTGGATGCAATGGCTTCATCTCCATCTCTCAATGAAATTAAATATCCCCTTGCTGTCACAACGCTAGAGGAACCTTCCAGTTCTTCTTTTTTCTTATCCTCATCAAGGAAGTATGCCTCATCAGTAAGAGATCTTTTTTACTTGATCTCTCCTTGAAAAGGAGCACTCATGTCTTCTTCTTGAGAAGAAATTTCTTGCTAAAGTAGGGCCTTTTCCTTTGGCAAATCATGTAGCAGATCTTTAACCCCTTCAACAATGTTCTGAAATGGAGCTATCTTCATGGATCTTCCCATATAATGCAAAGGTTCTAATTTATTAGGCTTAGTTTGTTTACCCATGGAAATTTTAGATGGCATAGAATCAAATATTTTCACTAACCTCCTAGTGAACTTTTCATAAGTAGAGATGTTTACATTTTTCAATGAAGAAGACTCAAATAACCACCAGACATATGATTTACCTTGGAGGTGCAACGATGCTACTCTTATGGATTCTTCTTCAAAAATTGGATGCAACTAAAAATATGTGTCCAGCTTCTTTACCCAAGACTTGGTTGAGCTCTCAGGTGACCCATCAAAAGTAGGTAGAAAAATTCCACCCAAGGTGTGCTGCATGCGCCCTCTTCTTCTCATAATTATGTTGGATATTCTTTCTTCTTTGAGTTAAAAAAACTCTAGGAAGCTTATATTCTCTTTGAACCTTTTAGACTAAGATTCATATTTTCAGAGATAGTCACCAAGAGTCTCCTCTTTTGGTGTCTCTCCTTCTTTTTCTCCTCTTGCAAGGAACGTAGGCATGCTACAACATTGTGAATCAAATTTTGTGGCTGAATGCTCACACACATCATATGAATTTGTGGGGATTTCTTCATGTGTAATCATTTCCAAAATATCTGCTTAGCTTTCATTCCTCACTCCCCTGATTTCATTCTTCAGCTCAGGCATAGTTTGGAATAGATTTTTTGAAAGGTCTTTCCCATTCAATCTTCCAGATGAAGGGTTTGGACCCTTGTCTTCTATATCTTCAGTGTAACTAAAATTATTCATCAGTATTTTCTTTCCATGAAAATAAATATTGGCTCTTCATTAAGAAAAGCATAGGTTTTGCCAAGATAGTTGCTCTGATACCACTGTAAGATTCCCAAATTGGGACTACTAGCAACACATGACTGAAAAACACATTTTTTAGGAATGTATGCTACAGATCTAGAAATCAACCCTTGGATCCCTTAGATCTAATAATATAAGACCCAAATCCAAGAGGAGATCAGAAACCAATCTTCCTAGGTGGGTTAAGCATATCTTCCATACCTAGTACAACTGGAAAATTTCCCAAAGAAGGGATTGCAACACTATGTGAAAGGACTGCTCAGAAAATAACGCAGTTCAGAAAAATATATGCAAGATGCCAATATGTATGCTCAATCATGTCATTTACATCAACATTTCAAGATTATATTGAAGCCCATAAATCATAGAACAGAAAATAGGAAACTTTACATGAAGAAATGCCCAAAATAAGAGGCTCCAACCATATGATATGACTGTACAAACTTGACAACTTTATTTTATTAGCTGAAAAGAGATTTAAGTTACACTTTAGATCTAGAGCATATATGTGTACAAAAATTTAGATATATATCATATATGTACACTATAGAGTCTCCTCTTCAAGATCCCCTTGGGGTTTTTAACAGAGAATGTAGTACATGGAGTAGACTTGAGATCTAATGCAACTAATCTACAAAATGATTCAAAATTTATGAAGAAAATACATTAGTATTTAGATCAGATTTGAATGGAACATGGATTAGATATGTTATCCATGGATCACCACAGTGAAGGGCAGATTCCCAACACTAGAAATCTCTCCTCCTCGAAGTGCCAAAAGACCCTGCAACTTTCTCCTTGAAAATAAAATAGGTCTAGAGGATGGACTACGCTGTAGGCTCTAAAGCATGATGTGGCCTCAAGCCAAGATCTGAAGATGAGCTGTCCTCATCCAATACTCTCTTTCCAATGGGATAAAAGACTTTCCCTATGAAAAGAGGCACTAGAATGGCTTAGATCTGAGTAGATGTAGCCTCCACTTGCTGCAGCTTACAAGGAAAACCAAACCCTCAACAGGATCTGTGTTTTATTTGGAAGAATATATTGGCCAAATGCTTGATAGTGGTCATGAAATGCGAGTCTCCTCCAAGAGGCCTCTCAAGGAAGACGTGGGATTCCCGATCAGGAACACCCTAGTGCTAAACAATACTATTCTCAACTAAACTGCTAGAGAATGAGAAGTGTCTAAGCAAAAAAATACTTCATAAATAATATCATCAACAACCCCTCTAATTTTTTCCTCGTCCTCCTTAAATAAGATGGAATCCTTTCCAAACCCTAAACCACCTCAATGATTTAGCTGCATTCACATGATTAGCCTCCAACTAAAACTGCATTGTGTATCTAGGTGGTTCAACGTATCTAGACAATGTTATTTATTTATTCTAGTTGACCCAGTGCAATGACATAATCCCCTTTCACACATAAGGGTGTTTTTCTAAAGCAGCCCAGATTTAGCCTTGTTCACATGGGCATGGATTTATTTTGTTATTTTTAAGAGTTTAATTTATCCTCCTTTACAATTTTATTCTTGTAAAAATAAAATGAAAACAAAATAATATATTCCTATTAGCTTGGGCTAATTATGAATATTACAGGACATCGGGCACTTTTTCTAGGAAACAGTTACTGAATGATATGATCTGATTGCACTTTGGGAGGCTCGATTGTATCCTTGTTTTTCTACCACAAAATCAATAAATAAATTGCCTCATCATTCTCTGCTGTCAACAAATCTCATTAAAATATACCTTCAACTACCACTTGTGCTCTATTTTCCATGTGTAGCCTGTAAATGAATTTTATGTCTGCTATTTCAGTGGCTAGAAATTTGAAATTTCTTTTCATCAAAATCTGGAAAGGATAAAATTTCTTTAGTGTTGAATCTGTCGAAATATTCTAACTGTTTATTTGGTTCTTCAAAATCTGATTTGCTGACTTTCATCATCCTTTATTTTGTCACAACTATTTGAGGAAAAATATATTTAAATTAAATCATTAAATGAATTTAATGATTAAATTTCTCAATATATTCATTTAAATGTTTTAATAAAAATATATTTTTCACATCCAACTGTCGCTTTCCTCACCTCATGGATTTTGAGAAACCATATGTTGTTTGCAAAAAGCCATGCCCTCTTTATCCTTTTACCTCTGTAAATGTAATTCCAAATTTACATGTACCTATGGATTTAAAAAAACCATATGTTGTTTGCAAAACCATGTTGTGTTTATCCTTTTACCTCCAAATTTACATGTACTTGTAAATTATTTTTATCTTTGTCTCTTTTACATGACCCTTTTATCATCAAATGAAATTCACGTGAATATCATTTTTGTTGTCTTGTACATTAATTTCATAACTATATGATTGCACAACCTCCCTTTTTCATTTTCCTGCATGGTAAATTGTTTTGCATACATCTGTAAAATCCTTTTACACATTCACCTCCCATCAACATAACATTTATTCCACATCTTATAAAACTCCATTCCCGTGACCTTTATAAAAGTCAAATGATAAAGTTAATGGTTTTCGGAGGGGGGTAAGGTAGTATGAGGTTGAGGCTTGGGGGGTGTGAAATTTATGCGAGGATGAAAGTTGTAAAATGTGGTAAAAAGTGAAAACCACTTTTCAAATCCCCCTTTGGTTAAATGTCTCTGGGAATGGGGGATCTGAAATAACTCAATAGCATTTGATTTATTTTTCACACATCTAAGGGTTATGACATAAGGGGCATGTTAATGCATGAATGCAGGGTGGGCCATGAAATTAAAATTATTCTAATGTTTTTGAGTTTATATTTATTATTTATATTTGAATTAATTTAATAATTCAAAATAAATAATTTCATAATTAGGAAATTTTCTCTGTTTTATTGTTTACAAGAGAAAAATTCATCCTTCTCTATCTTGGGATCTAGGAATTGGACTTGGGCGAAAAATATATCATTGGATAGCTTCTTCCAAGGAATTTATGATGGAAACACCTTCAAACTAATCTGACCCAAACATGTTATGCAAAAATGTCCCTAATCTTTCAGACTTGGCCTCTTCTTGGAAATAATTTGCAGGATAAAGTATTATCTATAATTTCATATGACTAATAGAAAATATTCAATCACCTTGTGATCCTATAAATTATAGGACCCTAACAAAGGCTCCAGCTAGGGATGGCAACTCCTTTAGGAGATGTCAAGAACCACATATCTTTGAATTTGCAGATCAGTGACTTATCTATTGGCTTATTCCCAAAACTTTAACATGTAGCCTTTAAAATTCCTTACTCTGAAACCAGAACCATACTATAATCGAGGCTGAAAACTAAATTTGCACATGTTGAAAACTGAACTAAATCAGTGAAAGTGAAAAACTGAAAATTCTACTGCATACTGAAAATATGAATCATACTAAATTGAAACTGAAAAATGCTCAAAGTGCTGAGCTTATTTACACACTATTACCTACCCCACACCACTGAAAATGGTGTTGATTCAAACGATACAAAAATTCCAATGAGGACAGTCAAGTAGCTAAAGAAACAAATGGACAACTTGACTGCTTGTCAGCAAAATCAGAAGTATAACTTGATTATCTATCCACATAATCAAAGTTGTAATATGTAATGGAAATTGATGATGTATTTGGTCCTTATAGAGAAAACATGTTTGAAAACTCGAGCTAAAAGGAACCTCCATGTAATCTGCTATAGGATCAATAAAAGAATAATGTATGATATTTGCTTCTAGGCCTTCAATGAATACTTGCTTAGTTGCATCGTCAAAATTAAACCCTACATATACAATTTCAGTATTGTACTCGAAAACATAATCATCCTCAAACTTCAAATAAACAGGTAGTACAATTTCCTCTTGCTTTGGAGAAGGAATATTTTCCAAGAATTCTTTACAATCTCGGAAATTATATGACTAAATTTGAGAATCCAAAAGTTTGATTGCATTTTCATATTTTTCAACAACTAACTCAAGAAAACATGTTTTAGCTTCAGGAAAAAATTTGTTTGATTTCAAAATAAGAAAGACAACCCTTAGAAAATCTCCATCAAGATGAAATTCTAATAACTGATTCCTGAATGTATTTAAATCTTCACAAGATAAAAGCTTTGCCACAAACCTTGTCATCTTGTTTAGCACAAAATCTGGTCAGCATATTTTGGAGTCACCATGAATTCTCTAAAATTTCGGTTCTTTGAATTATTGAGTCAACAGGTAAGCAATTTAGCCTTGATGTGTCTAATCATTGTCCACCATAAGTAATCAAATCTAAACTTTGATGTACTTTTCCAAGGAATATAAATTCTTCCCCATTATGGTCGCCACTATGTTAGCACTCTCTAATTCTGAGGATGAAGACAAAATAGTGGAGGTAACATCAAAACCACCTTTTATTCTAAGATCTAGCCCTCCTAGACTCATAGAGGGATCTCTATATAAGTTTTATATTTATTTTAAAGAATATATTAGGCTACCTATGATAGCACATAGTTTTATTTTTTGAATTTTTTGGTTGGAACAACAAGGGAAATGGAGCATTGGGCAATGGAGTCAAAGGCGCCTAATTCAATCAATGGCAGTTCTACATAAAAATTTACAGGGCAGGATAGGCACCTTTGTTGGTTTCTTGAGATTGTTGAGTGACGTGAGAGAAAAGGTGCGGAAAGAGGATTGTAGCAGACGAATTAAGAATTCTGAAACTAATCCTCTAGCAGAAAACATAGAAATTATCCAAAGACAGAAACAGAGTGTTCTTTTAAACACATTTTTCTCTTAGTTTTCTATTGAATAATTCATAATTTATGAAAAACACATGAATAATAGTGAAAACACAGATACAAAGTCACGTACACTTCACCAACATGAGTGACATGAGAATCTTGTAATGTTGCAATTGCATTACTGAAATTAATCAAAGGAGGCTCTATGAGCTACTTTACAACATTGGTCCAATCCTAAAAACAAAATCCCCCCTGAATACTTTGAATACATGAAGTACTTATGCTAATCCTACAAAGAATATTGTATCAAACAAGAAATATGTTATTAATTACAAAAATAACAGTTTTTGACTAATTTGAAAAAAAAGTGGAGTCATTGAGAACATCTAGGCATCTGGCACTTTTTCTAGGAAGCAATTACTGAATGATCTAATCCGATTTCACTTTGGGAGGTTCTATTTTATCCTTGTTTTTCTGTCACAAAATCATTAAATAAATTGACTCATCATTCTCTGCTATCAAAAAATCTCCTTAAAATATGCCTTCGACTGCCACTTGTGCTGTAATTGCCATGTGTACCCTGTAAATGAATTTCTTGTCTACTATTTCAGTGGCTAGAAATCTGAAATTTCTTTTCATCAAAATATGGAAAGGATAAAATTTCTTCACTGCTGAATGTGTTGAAATATTCTAACTGCTGATTTGGTTCTTCGAAATCTGATTTGCTAACTTTAATCATCCTTTATTTTGTCACAAATATTTGAGGAAAAATATGTTGAAATTGAATCATTAAATGAATTCCGTGATTAAATTTCTCAATATATTCATTTGAATGTTTTAATAAAAATATATTTTTCACATCGTGTCACTGTCCTCTCCTCATGGATTTTGAAAAACCATACGTAGTTTGCAAAAAACCATACCTTGTTCATCCTTTTACCTCTGTAAACGCAATTCCAAATTTACATGTACCTATGGATTTAGAAAAACCATATGTTGTTTGCAAAACCATTTCCTGTTTATCCTTTTACCTCCAAATTTACATATACCTGTAAAATATTTTTACCTCTGTCTCTTTTACCTGAGCCTTCATCAAATTAAATTCATGTGAATATCATTTTTGTTGTCCTATACATTAATTTCATAACTGCATGATTACACAAACTCCCTTTCTCATTTTCCTGCATGGTAATTTTTTTTTTCCTGTATCTGTAAAATCATTCCACATAACATTTATTCCATATCTTATAAAAGTCCATTCCCGCAACCTTTATATAATTCAAATGATAAATTTAATGGTTTTTGGAGGGGGGTTAAGGTAGTATGAGGTTTAGGCTTGGGGGAGTGTGAAATTTATGCGAGAAGGGGCATGTTAATGCATGAATGTGGGGTGGGCCATGAAATTAAAGTTATTATAATTTTTTAGAGTTTATATTTATTATTTATTTTTGAATTAAGTTAATAATTCAAAATAAATAATTTCATAATTAGGTAATTTTCTCTGTTTTATTGTTTACAGGAGAAAAAATTCATCCTTCTCTATCTTGTGATCCTGGAATTGGACTTGGGCACAAGATATATCATTGGAAAGCTGCTTCTAAGGAATTTCTGATGGAAACACCTATAGACTAATCCGACACAAACATGTCATGAAAAAATCTCCCTAATCTTTCAGACTTGGCCTCTTCTTGGATATAATTTGGAGGATGAAATATTATCTATAACTTCATATGACTGATATAAAATATTCAATCACCTTGTGATCCTATAAATTATAGGACCCTAATAGGTGAGAACATACTGGAGTAGTTGTACAAACTATAAAAGGGGTAGGACTTAATGATTTATGGAAAAGTACTAGAGTAGTTGTAGAAAATACAGAAGGGGTAGGACTTGTTGATCTAGGATGCACAGATTGTGATGAGGTGGATGATTCTGCATAAGAAGTGAGAGAATAAAGTTCGATAGATTTTTGGAAAAAATCTTCATGAACAGAAAGGTATAATCCCAAGACAAAACCTTGCAATGTGTCAGAGTCTTGGAATATTTGAAGGTCTATATCAGCAGGAGTAGATTGGGCTTCAGATGAATTTCTTCTTAATTTATCTTGGTCTACTAATATTTGGTCTACCAAATTGGCTCATTTAGTTCTAAATAGGCTTTGTTCAAAGGGTAAATCAAATTAAATGTCTTGCAGAGTTACAAAGTCTTTTGCGAGTGAATCTGCTCTATGAGGGGGCCTACTACTTCCTTGGCTTTATTCTATGCTCTTTCTTTTAAGTATTTTCTTAGGGTCATCTACAATTTATGCAGGCTTTAGATCAGGATGATCTCTGGCATAGGCTCCTTTAGGAGCCAGAGTTATGAGCTAAATGCACACACACACACACACACACACACACACACTTATTATTTACACTATTGAAAAGAAATCCAATCTTAAAGTATTCCTATCATACAATGTTTTAACCAGGGTTATGAATTCAAAATAATTTTCAATTTTTTCAATTCGTCCCTAGTATGGTCGCCACTATGTTATCGTTCTGTAATTTTTAATATTTTTAGAATAAACATAGAGGAAAACATCAAAACCAATTTGGAAGTTGGGATCTAGCTTTTCCAGCTTCAGAGAGGGATCTCTCTTTAATATTTAGCTTTTTTTTTAATAGGTATTAGGATAGTAATTACTGTACTTGGTGGTTGTTTGATTTTGATTTATTTGGTTGATTAAATCTTTATTTTTCCACTGGGAAATGGAGTCAAAACATAAAACTAGATTTTACATCAATTTTTAAAAGAGTTAAAACAGGGCAAGCGAGGTTGAATTCAACGGATTCTTTAATATTTTTAAATGAATAATAGATATGGCAGAAAAGTGAATTTTAGTTGAGACTGAAAAGCATTGAAGTATTTTTCAATATGAATTCAAGTAGAAAACATTTCAATTGTAAAACCAACTAGAATAAGGTGTTTTAAATAACATGTTATATTCATCGCACTTTCTGTTTTACAATTAATAATTCTGATACATAGAGAAAGAGAAAACAATGGAAAAAACAAAAGCAATAGAAACACTTCACCAATAATTACACCACATGAATCCTGAAAGAAGTATTTATATTATTTATGCTCCAACAAAAACTTGGAATTTACAATTGTGTAGTAGGAAAAATATGGTTAGAAATCAACCTCTAATACTTCAAACAATGAAGTATTTATACTAAAATATTACAAAATTGATTACAATAAATGGTGTCTCAAAAAATAGTATATTATTAGCCTAAATCTAACAATAAACTCTAACTGTGACAAAAAATTGGCTTGATGTGGGTGATATGGCATTTTGGAACTACTTTCAAGGAATTACTTGCTGAGTAGGCCTATTTGTAGGTTGCACTAGCTATAGTGCTGGATGATGTGCTATCCTATGGGATGGTTGCAGATGACTATTATTGTTAATTTTTACCCTTGGAATTCAGTTAACTTATCCCATCGATCTTCATCTAAGATAGTTAACTTGATGACCTTCCTATAGATTTCATCTACTTTAGTATACTTAGAAAAAGTTGGTTTCACCACAAAAACATGGTTTATCTCGAGTTGGATGAAAATTTCATGAGCCAATGCCTTGAAGAACACTTTCCCTATCATAGTGCCTCTGATATTAAAAAACTTAGATGTGTCCCTGGCAATTATGATTTGGCTTCTTTACATAATCTTCATTTTTCATTAATTTGTTATTGATTACAAATAAGGAAGGAAGACCTTTTTGAGTTAAAGGCTCTATCCTACTGAAAAATATGTTTACAACTATCTCTAAGCTATGACATTTTTCTTCCATGTGTACATTTAGGTTTCTCTTTGTAAGAACCTTCTTTACCTACAAAATTTCCTCTGTCCTTTCTTCAACTCCCAAGTCATCTAGTTCATATCTATTTTTGGAGTTAAGTAACTTGATGATGTTGTTAGCAACAGTTGGCATGACTACAAGCTCCTCCTTGATAGTTTTGATGGCATAATTGGCTTTCTGTATCAATTATTTATGCTCAAATATGATGTTCATGCAGGGCCATATTTCATTGATTGAATCAATGATGTCTGTCCAAATTATGTCTTTGACTTGGCCCAAGGTATTTCTAATAGTTGACTCCTTCTCAAACTTCTACAACCTTTCTATTAAATTTTGTGCTCTTCGGGCTTTAGCTGCATGTGAGCTCTCACTCTTGGATTTCTGATCCAGCAAAAATTTCACTTGGTCCTAAAGCTACTTTATTTCTTTTGTCTGGGTTGACAGATTCTACAATGCTTTGGTGAGATGTTCTGCTTGATTTGCTGTACTTTTTGTAGAAGGTGTGATTGTGGGAATGGCTGTAAGGGGTGCAATTTCCAAAGGAACTAATGAAAGTTTGGCAGCCTGCTTTTTTTCCTTTATCATCTTTTCAATATCTAATTCCATCTGCCTCAGTTGAGCACTATCCTCCATGATGAGCTTCATCATGTTTGATTTTTGGGATTCTGTCTCTTCAATTTCTTTGGTCAAGAGGTCCTCTATAGTTGGCAGTTTTATTTTATTCCTTAGTGCTTCTATGTCAGCATTTTTATTTTTAATCACCTCTTCTGCAGCTTTGATGTTGGAGAGATCATATCCAAATATGATTACTAAGTCTTCCGAAGACTTAATCCGTGAATCCTTGGCCAAAGAAGATATGTTTTCCATCTTGAGCCATGACTGGATATTTTCTAAAGAAACCTGCAATTTGGACAAACTCATAGCAGTGTTAGTGAGTGTATATGAAATCATTTAACTTGTCTATTTGTGCATCCCCGTTTGATCAATGGGATGTATGTATTTAATATGAAATTCAAATGCAGCCTCTTTATAATCTGTTGTTGTCTTTGGCTATGGAATTTGTGCTTGGAGAAAATCCATCTGCATTTTTCCTTTCTCAGAGTTAGACACTAACAAAAATCTACTCTGAGAGTTAGAAGCCTGCTTCCAGAATTGATTATATGTACTGGTCTCCAAAACTTCATTCTTCAATTTAATCTCCCTAAATGTATCAAATATGCTATTCTCTTTCTCCCTTGTGACAATTGTACATGTTTTAATAGTTTTTTGTAGAGGTGGTAGGAGATAGTGTGTTCTAACCACCTACTTGTGACGAAGTAGGTGTCTCTTTGGTGATGATAATGACTTCCTTATCTGATTCCTTGCTTGGGTTTACCTTAGGATTGAGCTTAGACCTCTTCATATACATGATTTTTAATTCTTTGCTGGAAGTGTCAGTCACTGAACGTGACTCTTCTTCTCTTATCCTTTTTCATTCTTTTTCCCGTGGAATAGGAGTATGTGATGTTGAAGTTGGAACCAACTGTTCCTCAGCCTCTTGTAGAGTGTTCTATGTCCATTCTAGCTGGTTCATGTACCTCTTAATTTCTGGTTTGTGTGTATGAATGTAAGGTGTAGATTTTTTCTCTACCCTTAGCTTGGATATGGTACCTAATGGATCATATGACCATCTAAAATTGAGGCTGAATTGCATTTCTTTTAGAAATTTGTCTGCTTCCTCCCCTACTACTTTGTTGTTAGAAATGAAGGGTCCTATATATGTTTTGATCCTGAATTGATATTTTTTCTTTGCAGACACAAAATGGACCTCATCGGCATTTAAAATTTTACTTATGTATTCTAAAGAAAAAATCCTCACTGAGAAGAATTTTTGGAGCTTATATGGGGAAAGCTCAAATCCATAGATCCTTAGTTTTGTGTAATTTTGGTAAACAAACTAGTCTCCTATTTTGGTTTGGTCTGATAGCTACAATATTTTCCTGAATTCTTCACTGATTCTTGGTTCTAAATTGTTTCTTAGAAGGATGAGTTCTGGATGTACAAATAGTTCTATGAACTGTTTGATTGAGTATTCCTTTTTCTCCTTCATTACCATTGTAGTTCAGAAGATGACAGATTGTTGATTTCCATCATCATCCAACTTCTACAATGCTAACTTGAACCTATCTCCCTCAAAATATAGAAACACATATACTAAAACAAAGGCATATTTAAATACTTCTTTAGGTTGGAATTTGACAAATTGTTCATTGATGGAATCTGCTATGAATTGGCTAAAGTTGAATAAGATGTAAGGATTAGAATCTATGGATAAAATGGAAATGAATATTATAATGGCCTCATCTACCCACTAATTTGAGTAATAACCTAGGAGGTAGGAGATAATTGTAATGATTTTCTAGGATCTATTAGGGAAAATGGAGGATGAATAGGGAGGATTTTTCTTGGGTAGTTGGGCAACATCAGCCAGAAAAAACTCAAGGGTTTTAGCCCTTTTTTCAAAATCCAGCTTCTAATATAATTCGGTGAGTGCTTCTTGAGAGAAAGGGACAACATTTTCTTTGATAGGGGCCTGAATCATTTGGTTTATAGATTGGGCAGTTATGGTGATTAAAATCTCTCTTGTAGGGGAAATAATAGCTCTCTGGCTGGGTACATAACAAGCTTGAAATTTCCTGATGAATTTAGGGGAACTATGGGTGTGGAGAAATATGTAGTGGGAAAATTAGATTCCCACAGTCCAATATCATCAGAATTTCCAATGAATTTGTCTTCAAGCCAATAGTACATTTTAAGTAACTCAAACTCACACAGGGTTTCATGGATTTTATAATCCATGTCTACTAAAGGAAGGTGGTTAAGGTCAAATGGGGGATGGAGTAGTGGATTACAGGCTCTTCCTGTCTCGTCTTCTTAGGAGGCATGGTTGGAGCAGGTTATATAGTGAATGAGGGATTCTGATAGATAAATGGGGGTCGGAACTGTGTAAAATCTCTAAGTTTTAGGAAGAAGTTGCAACAGTTGCATAGAGTACTTTGAAAAATACTGGATTCGATTTTCTGGCGCTCTGTCAACCTGCAACAAACATGTAGAGAGTAGAGAAAAGGGTAAGGTAAATGATTAAACATTTACCATGCATATATTTACACACAATTTGGTCGATTTCCCAT
The DNA here is from genome assembly GCA_034641835.2 of Pinus albicaulis. NCBI lineage: Eukaryota > Viridiplantae > Streptophyta > Pinopsida > Pinales > Pinaceae > Pinus > Pinus albicaulis. Next base: position 108,964,064 of record CM076576.1, on the reverse strand, counting down.
TGAGAATGGCACGAATCCATTGGATCAATGACCATTGATGAATTAAATTCATCAACGATTGTATTACTGTGGGAAATCATTTAATTGGCAACAATATGGTGTATGTGGCATGATATGATGGGCGCTCAAAAGCCAGAATGACAATTTTTATACGGCGGAGAAAATTATTTTTGGAGGGGGTCTAGAGTACTAAGAGGTTTAATATGGGGGGTGCGAAATGACGGGAAGGCGCCACATTAGCATGGGCCCAAAATAGAAAATCACATTTTTCAGACCACCCCCTCGCCCCCGCTCTCCCGGCTGTAAAGTTCAGATGGAGAGGGGGGGGGTTTGAAAATTGATAAGGGTTGTCAGATGTAAGAGTGGCAGATCGGATGAGCGGATATATGAAGGTAAGTTAACATGCAACGATGGGATTTTATGAGATTTGTTTTCGGGTAGGGGGGGTTTGATAAAGTTGAAAACTTATGATAATGGATTATATGTCAAAACCTTATATTGATGCACCTGATCACTTTAAACATAGGATAAAGCATTTACCCTTTTGACTTCTCATTTGCATGAAATATAACTTTGGAATTTTCAAACTTAGGATAAATATTTTCATATTTTTCAAAGCCATAATGCAACTTCTACCTACACTTTCATTTTCAATTCTTTTTCTATGCTAACATTTTTTCATCTTCTTTCCTTAGGGTGCATTTAAGTTAGCAAACCCACATAACATATTTTATAAAAATCTAACCTACTCTATCACTTATTTCTCCCATTGATTCAGATTATACTGTTGAATCAATCTCATTTTCTACGTAACTATTGATTTGTCAAGATTAAATGTAATGTTCCCAATTTTAACCTCAAGCTAAAATGGAATATTATAGTGGCATATTTTATTTTTTCTTAATAAAATGGGTAAGGAGACCCCTTAACCACTTTTGATGGAAAATAACACTCCTTGTGTGAAAGGAGAAATAATAAAGCAACCGAGATAAACACCCCATGGTGTGAACATGATGAGGATCACCTTGAGTTGGCCATTTTGACCAAGTCAACAGCACTGCCTTAGAGGGTTAGCTTGCTTGAGAAGACAATGCAGTTTTTGGAGGGAAAGCATTAAAAAGTGAATGGAAACCCTAATGGTGGGGGATATGGTGAAAGAGAGTTCATTTGCTTTATGAGAACAAAGGAGAATCTCATTTGGATTATGCTTTGATTCAGAAATTTCGTGGTGAGGTCAAGGACGTGCATATCCGGGCTGTTTAGCAGGATTGCAGTGCTCTCGAGCACTGGGGGTGTTCCCAGTGGGGATCCCCCACCTCTTCCTCATGGGAGGAGATGATTGAAGCTGAATTTCCTCATTTCGGCATATGGCCAGGCTCACTCCTTCAGTTTCAGCGTTATTCCTGTAGCAGGTTGGTGCTGTGTAGCTGGGGTAGCAGAAGAGGAACTCATAGAGTTCTTCCCTACTTGAATTTTCAGAGAAGGATGGATTTATTATTTGGAGGAGTTGTAGAGAGGGCTCCTGGAGCTGATTTCATATATGTGGCAATAGGACACTCATTCACCATCTCCCATTGTTCAGTCATTTGGAGAAACTACGTTATTCCATGAGGGCAATGTTGGGGGAGATTCTTGTGCTTATCAGGAGGAGTGATTTTGAGAAAAAAGGGATCAGCCCCTTTTCCCTTGAGGAATTCAATCAGAGGAGGGAATCATTATATTATATCAGCCACAACCTCATGTTCATTGGTTCTAGCTGCAGTGACAATTTATTTGTCACTATTGTATTTTGTTCGGCATTTCTAGCAATCTTCCTGAGTTTGGCTAGAAATCCTATATTCAGCCCATTTTCTCATGTATGGGCATTTATTTGTATTCCTTCAGCTATATCATCATTTTTTATGTATTCAGAAACTGCATATCTCATAGAGACTACGCAGTTATGCTTTTCCAGAATTTTTGTGTAGCTGCAGCTACTCCAACATTACACTGTCTATTCATTGGAGATTGGTTCTAGTGCTTGAGGGATTGGTTCCTCATGATATTTCTGTATATTATTGATAATATAATAATAATATTATGGCTATGATATTTACCCTCTCATGATACATTTATATTTGCAGAGTTCTGGATTTATGTTTTGCATATTGCTATAAGCTCTTTCATTGAGCATTGTTATAGAGATCTAGATTGGGGAGATCTGAATAACCCATCTAGTGTTATTTATTTGAGCTCATTTTCTGCAGGGGAGTTATATTATAAGTTTTATAGGGCATCCCAAAATTGTGTAGCCTTATTTATGCAACATCTTCCTTATATAGTGTCCTCATGGGCAGCTGTAGCAGAAATTCCTGAGGTGGAATATTGCATATCCATAGGCAAAGTCTGTGAAGGGCCAGCTAGCCTCAGGATCTCTCCCTTATTTGAAGGAGACATATCCTGTAAATTCCCCAACAGTAGATCTTTGAAATGGATTTGCAGTGTCTCACTGAAGAAGGAAAAATGTAACATCTAAGATGTTCCCGATTGAGCAAAAAGTTCCTGAAAAAGGGACATTACAGTGGTATCAGAACATGATCTTAGCTCAGTCTGTGCCCAAGATCCATTGCTATCAGAAAGAGGAGCTTCTTTCCAAGGAGAGGATATTTACAAAGGAGACAAGGAAAGAGGAATGAAGGAAAAGGAGGTTTCCCTTATTCTTTTCTAGACCATTGAGCACACCATTAAAGATCTGCTGAAAGGGAAACTTTTGGAGAAATTTTTGGAGAAGGGTTTGTTGATGAGACAATTCCTAGCTATTTTCATGAAGGGTGTGGTCATTCAACCACACATGCAGATTCACAGTGTAGTCCTTTTTCACTTTCTTTGCAAAGGAATGGAGGAAGAAAGGAGGCCATGGGAGGAGCAACACTGCAACTCAAGGTATGGCTCATGATTGTTGGTTTGAGGGTTTCATTTTTCATTGTCATGTAAATGCAAAAACATGTGATGCATTCACTAAGGGTTTGATGGAGAAAAATTGGTGAAACTCATTGTGTCATAAACACAAACACTTTGCATGCACTGGAAAGAACCAACAATGCTGTCACATTATGAGGAGATCCATCACCACATGGAGGTGAAAATGGGGCCATTGCTTCTACTAGAGGAGCCCTTGTGTCTTTGCAATGAGTTCCAAATATTTTTTCATGTGGGTACCAAGGCACAATTCCAGAGCCATATGTAGCATTTGCTAGGGATTGTGAGATGGAGGAAAAAGAGCAGAAGGATCATCATGGAGGGATGATGAGAATTCTCCCTTGTCTATTTCAGAGGGTTCCTGCACAAAGGAAAGAGACTGCACTGCGTAGAGGAGAGAGTGACAATTCAGTCCACTCATACATGCAGTCAATTTCAGATCTCAATGTCTCAATTTTTGGAGGTTTTCCACTTGAAGGCCACTTGATCTAGAGATGATGAGAGGCATCATGCTTTTTGGTTCACCACTCTTGGATTCCGGAGAGATGGAGGCATTAGAGGGGTCCAACACAGCGTAGAGAGTTTGGGGTAAACTCAAGGAGGAGAGATATACTTTCTCATTTTCAGTATCACCCCTCTTCATCAGCTTTACTGCGCTGACAAAGTTTTCTGCATGGATGGAGGGTAGCATCTTTATGATGCAGGATGACTGCTCCATGGATTTAGTGAGAGAGATATCACATCCTTAGGGAAGGACTATTTCATGCTTTGGAGTAGATGAAGGCCACTCATGCTTACATTTCCCAGGATCGGGAGATTCTTGGGAGGTGATAGTCTCTCATGGGAGGCTCATTTTCAGAGGTCCTTATTTTTATTTGAGCATGAGCAGCTGCATGATGGCATGGAAGCAACTTGGAGGATGAATTTGACATGATGGAATGTAAAGGTAGTAGGAAGCTGTGTGATGGAGCACCACATTGCAGAATATCAGCACTGTCTATGGGGAGGTTTGATCAAGGATGGATGACTTAGCTTTGGTTAAGTATTCCCCAAGATCCTGATGCATGCATGATTTTTGATGACCAAGAGGGAGATGACTAATGTAGATTTTATGATATGGTCAACTAACACTATGGCAGATTCTTCTTGGCTAGGGCTTCTAGTCTCAAGGAGAAATTATTTGCACGCAACATATGAGGGCTTCCTAGCTATTCACTTGGATGCATACTTTTATTAGCTAGAGGAGTTCATTTGGAGGGCATAAATCATAGCATCTATCAGCATAGGGATATGCATATCCTGCTTGGTTATGGTGGAGAGAACCTCAAAACCACATCCCTACTCATTGACGGTAGAGGGGAATTTTTTGTTGGGCCATTTCAAGCTCAAGAGACCAAGTACAAATTGGAGAAGGTATAATATTACATTTATATTTTACTTTCCTTCCTTGTTGGAGCAGCATGATGAGTCAATAAGATCTGATTTCTTCTTGCATAATGTACAAGGATGTATTTTTAGGCTTTGTGGCAGGAGAATGGACCATTCTTATGGTGGTTTTTGGAGGGAGCCACATGCTCCTTGGTGTGCACCATTGGCACCAATTTACATTTTCATGCTCATATCTTTTGAGGTGGGTGTGGCAGAAAACAAGTGGCTGGGAAAGCACTTGTTGTTTTGATGCAGGCAAGAGGCACACTTCGCTAGTCCCATGAGAGGAGTAGTGACCCACTCTCTAGTTGTCTTATGGCAGCTTGTTTTCATTGTATTATGCAACCTTGTATTTCTTATGCTTATTTTTAACAGGGAGCACTATGTGGAGAGTGACTTATATTATTGGGACAGCCCATTGGGAGCACTATTCTCCCCATTACACATGCTCTATATTGTAGGAGATACCATGGGCAAACCATGAGTGCCATGCTATTACTTTTCTCTTCTTGTAGGGAAAACCACTTGGAGAATTTGGAGAGGCATTTCATGGATGAATATTTTGATGGGGTAGCTTCAGCCACTCTTGGAGGCCACACCATTTCAGCCCAAGGACATCAGCAGCCCCATATGTACTACAAAGAGAGAGATGAGCTTATTGGGATGAAGCAACAAAACTCTCCATTCAGCCCCATTACATTACACAGAACTGGGGGCAAGGTTTTCATTTGGATGATAGAATGGTTGAGGAGATCATCAGTGGGATTATATTCTCCCATGCATGTCATCACTCCTACCTTGAGGAGGCTATGGTTCAGTAGGAGGATTTCCACCTACACCTTCTACCTTTCAGGACGTACACCATTCCAGTTTGCATACTTGGAAGAAGTCATTGGAGCACAGTTTATTGTAGCATATGTTGAGCAGCGGTGGATATTGTTGATGAGGAGGCCATAAGAGAAGAAGGGGGAGAAATTTTTTTCTCTCTATGTAGTTGCTTGGGGACAAGAAACATGTGGGAGGGGAGGACTGTAATGTTCCCAATTTTATCCTCAAGCTAAAATGGAACATTATAGTGGCATATTTTATTTTTGCTTAATAAAATGGGTAAGGAGACCCCTTAACCACTTTTTATGGAAAATAACACTCCTTGTGTGAAAGGATAAATAATAAAGTAGCAGAGATAAACACCCCATGGTGTGAACAAGATGAGGATCACCTTGAGTTGGCCATTTTGACTAAGTCAACAGCGCTGCCTTAGAGGGTTAGATTGCTTGAGAAGACAATGCAATTTTTTGAGGGAAAGCATTCAAAAGTGGATGGAAACCATAATGGTGGGGCCTATGGTGAAAGAGAGTTCATTTTCTTTATAATAACTAAGGATCAATTCATTTGTATTATGCTTTGATTCAGAAATTTCGTGGTGAGGTCAAGGACTTGCATATCTGAGCTGTTTAGTAGGATTGTAGTGCTCTTGAGCACTGGGGGTGTTCCTGGTGGGGATCCCCCACCTCTTCCTCATGGAAGAAGATTATTTGAGCTGAATTTCCTCATTATGACATATGTCCAAGCTCACTCCTTCGGTTGCAGCGTTATTTCTGTAGCAGGTTGGTGCTGTGTAGCTGGGGTAGCAGCAGAGGAACTCATAGAGTTCTTCCTTACTTGCATTTTCAGAGGAGGATGGATTTCTTCTTTGGGGGAGCTGTAGAGAGGGCTCTTGGAGCTGATTTAATATCTATGGCAACAGGCTACTCATTCACCATCTCCCATTGCACATTCATTTGGAGAAACTGCGCTATTCCATGACGGTAGTGTTGGGGGAGATTCTTGTGCTCATCCGGAGGAGTGTTTTTGAGAAAAAGGGGATCAACCCCTTTTCCCTTGAGGACTTGAATCAGAGGAGGGAATAATTATCTTATATCAACCACATCCTCATGTTCATTGGTTCCAGTTGCAGTGACAATTTTTTTGTCACTATTGTATTTTGTCTGGCATTTCTAGCAATCTCCCTGAGATTGGCTAGAAATCCTATATTCAGCCAATTTTCTCATTTATGGTCATTTATTTGTATTCCTTCAGCTCTATCATCATTTTTTATGTATTCAATAGTTGCATCTCTCATAGAGACTGCGCAATTATGGTTTTCTGGAATTTCTTTGTAGCTGCAGCTACTCCAACATTACATTGTTTATTCATTTGAGATTGGTTCTAGTGCTTGAGGGCTTGGTTCCTCATGATATTTATGTATATTATTGCTGATATAATAATAATATTATGGTTTTGATATTTACCCTCTCATGATACATTCAAATTTTCAAATTTCTGGATTTATGTTTTCCATATTGTTGTAAGGTCTTTCATTGAGCATTGTTATAGAGACCTAGATTGGGGAGATCTGAATAACCCATCTAGTGTTATTTCTTTGAGCTCATTTTCTGTAGGGGAGTTATATTATAAGTTTTCTAGGGCATCCCAGCATTGGATAGACTTATTTATGAATCAGCTTCCTTATACAACATCTTCATGGGCAGCTGTAGCAGAAATTCCCGAGGTGGAATATTGCATATCCATAGGCAGAGTTTGTGAAGGGCCAAATAGCCTCATGATCTCTCCCTCCTTTGGAGGAGACATATCCTGTAAATGCCCCAACATTAGATCTCTGAAATGGACTTGCAGTGTCTCACTGAAGAAGGAAAAATGGAACGTCTAAGATGTTCCCGATTGAGCAGCAAGTTCCTAAAAAAGGGACATTACATTAAAATGCTTAACAAATCTTTATTAACTAACCTAATTAACATGAAATTCACAATTGTTGCATCATGATTAAGTTGTATGATTCGAACAAAAAATATATTCATTGTGGCATTTTAAGACAAGCCGCACACAAACTTATTGGATTTTGGGATAACAGAAACTAATTTGAGAGTAGTGGCATTTAAATTTGCAACACTTTCAGTATTACTTCTATTTTTCTTTTGTGGGGTTTTATTCTCTTTTACTCTTTTTTCAATTTTGTTTCTTTTCACATACCCTCTTTTGATTTTATTTTATATATATTTTTTGAAATCATTTGAAAATTTAAAATTATTTACAATGTAAAATAACAAATATGGAATACTAAATCACCTTGATATCCTATAAAATATAGGACCCTAACATTCTCCAAGTCTCAAACTTTGTGGAGAGGCATAGATACGTGTATTCCACATGGCTCGGAATTTTTTTTGGGAAGTTCCACCCGAAAATAGTTTTATTTGATAAATTGAATATGTTTAATGATGGCCATAAGTCCAAATTAGGAAATTAAAATAATTAATGGGTATTAATTGAAACTGTGGGTGAAACATCTATAAAAATAAGATTAAGTCTAAATGTAATCTTATCCATTGATTGGAGATATAATCTTGGCCATTTAAGTCTCAATGATAATACTATAAAGGAAGGCTTGAAGGCCATTTGGAAGATGCACCAAAAGGATTGAGTGATAAAATTTTCTAAAGTGATCAGTGCTCAAGAGTAAAACCAGATCTAAGTGATTCTTTAGCATAGTTGAGGGATAGAGGCTTTTTTTGTTAGAGGATTTTCTCTGGGGCCAAGGATCATTAGCAGAGAGGCAAAGAAATATGTAGAGGGAGAAATGAAACACCCAGAGACGGTGACTGATGCAGGAGAATTCTTCAAAGTTTATAAGACCTAACAGTATTATCACACATTTACTAAAGAGAGTGGTTTCCCTTAATTAATTTGTTTATTTTCTTAATTTTAGTTTCAGTTCTAAGATAATTAAATGTAATTTGTTCAATGAAGAATATCTCGTGAGTTTTAGTTATCTTAGGGATGAGTGAGTAATCCTAGGCAGAAAGAGGATTTTAGGGATCTAGAGGTCTAATATAGGATTTTGGTTGAGTAAAGAATGGAATTGAGAGAATCCTTAGGAAATATTGAGAGATTGTTGGATCTGAACTGAAATTGGTTCATGATTCCTTTTTTGTATATATTGGTAAGCATTTTGCAACATAAGGGTTTGTCCTAGATTTAATAGTTTGGGCCTTATGAGGTAGGAGTTGATAATATTACGAAATATAGTTGTTAGCCTTTGTAAATATATTCTGTTATATTAATAAAAAGGCACAGTGTGAAATGAGAGTGATGATATGGGGTTTTGATTTCTGTGTTTTGTGAACGATTCTATTTTGGAAGGTTCGTCTCTATCACTTCAATGGTGAATCAAAATTCACATCTGGTTGAGTCTATTACGGTCCTATAATAATAGGATTCATAATTTTTAATTGACTATGATTAGTCTTGTAATATTGTACGTACTTTTATTTCTGCAAATTGTTTTCCCATAATTAAAAAATGTAAAGAGAGTAAGTCCTAAAAGAAAATCAAAGGGCTGAAAGAAAAATATCAAAAAATAATATAAAATATGAACCCCACCAAAAAAAAAGAGAGATAAAAATAGATCTCGAAAGTGATGCAAATTCAAATTCCACTACCTTTTACTTTACTTTGAAAAATAATATTGTGTGCAGCTTGTCAAAAATTCCACAATCTATGACAGTCAAAATTCTTAATCTTGATTATTCTTGCTTTAAATTTCATGATAATAGATAGAGAATAATGATCTAGCCAAACTATTTGATCTTGGCAGATTAGTAGTTTGGTAGAGAATAATAATGAGTTCAACAGTTTAATCTGAGCCATTAGAAGTCATAAGGTTAGAATTAGAGAGTCTGCTTATCAAAGAAAAATAAAAAGGGTATGCAAGCTCAAATTCACCCATATAAATGAAGAAAAAATGTTAGGGTAGATGATGGGTAGGCAGAAGCAGTTTTCACAAGGCATGGATAGTAGAAATTGTTCATTTCATATTACTAACTCCCTTCTAAACTCATTTCCCTTGTAAAAATACCCCTTCCCCTTCATATTAATCTTTACCCTTACTACATTCATTTTTTCTTACAAAATCCCTTTTCCATAGTTAAAAATACAATTTCCCTTTGGAAAAGTAAATTCCCTTTTCACTCAAAATACCCCAAAAATCCCTTTATCCTAAGTAAAGTTTAAAATGATATGTCAGTTATCACATTGAAAAATCCTCCTGATATCAATTTTTACATTAATTCTTAAGTGTATTTTATACATCACGCACTACATTCATTAAACTCCCTTTTCATTAACCCCAGTTTAAATTCATATAGTTAAACTCATTCCTGCATATAATACACATTCACCCCATATGTATTAATTCCCGCATAGGATATGTTACTCCCGATCCCATATAACATATACTTTATTATACACCTCACCTATTATAAAGTCTCGACCCCGTATATTCCTAGCCTTTTCACATATATCACAACCCCATCACATGGCTTAAGAACTTGGGTCCTGCCTTTCAAAATCCCTGATAGATTCCTCACATTTTCCCATCCGTCAGATCTTTATCGATCAAATCCAATGCCCCATATCCTCTTTCGCATTCCCAATTGAGAAATATTTAATATTACCAAGATCTTGCAAAATAATATGTTTTCGTAACCCCTCTCCCTGTTACGTGGCATTCCCTAATTCCATCGCATCCTCCAAAAGAATACGGCCCACCCGCTTTTCACAATGTGAAAACCACCGAGCTGTTTTCTACTCATTGCAACCATATCGTCCACATTTTAAGTTGACCCCGCACCTAAAATTTAACCACTGATTGGTTAAAAATAAATGAGATTGCCTTTTCACACCTTTTTCCACTATTCTATTCAAATTTGTAGATAATATGCTTTGTCGACATATTCTCAAGCCACAAAGCTCCGTCGACCTATTTAAATATATTTTAAACTATAATTCAAGGCCTTTTAACACTAGAAACATTGCAAAACCGATTTGAAACAATATAAAGACTTAGAAGGAACTGCATTGCCGCAGAGAACCATTCTGCAAACAAAAAAGCCTTCATTTTCCAGGTATTCCTAAATACCAAGGCTTTTACTTAAGCTGAAGAAATTAACAAGTTAATTAAACCAGTTTAGGAGTATTGTAGACCATAGAAAGACATTGTGCCCTCCCAAACCCTTTTGCAGAATGTAATAATCTTTCACAATATTCCTAAGGGCTTGAAACTATTTCTTGATCACAAAGAGTAATTAATTGATTAAAATTAAAAAAACCATGGCTTCGCAAGGCATTTTAATAGTCAATCCTTGACAACCTCCAGCTGTTGATGTAGAAAATACTCCCCTTGTAGAGAGAGACTTAAAAATTAGTGACCTTGTCACTGATTTTAACCTCCTTGAGCTCCACTACTGGAACCATGATAATTCAATTGACCAAACTGATTATGTTTTCCTTTGGGAGTCAAATTTTCCCAAGTATATTGTCCCAGAGACCTTCCAGTGTCTAAAGGTTATCAAACTTTGCCAAACTATGTATCTTTGTGACTAAGGAACCCTTGTAACCCCTGGTAAATAAATTTTATTGACCATCACAGCTGAATCAATAAACCAAATGCTCCAAATTCAACCTAGGCCTGATGAAGCCCCTGTTGGAGTTCCCATGTTTTGGCCAGGTTGACAGAGACCAAAAGATGAGACAACATAGAACCACTTTCAGACCTTAGGATCTAGCCCTCCTAGGTCCAGAGAGGGATCTCTCTATGATAGCCAGAGGTTTATGTATTTAAGGCTCAAAGTTGTGATTTTAGGCTAGTTGTAGGCTCATGGTTGTTTGTTTGATTGTTTGTGTTTGGTTGGAGGGAATCAGGAAAATAAGGACCAATATAAGACAAGGATGAGCAAAGAGGAAGATTAGGCAGAGACAGATAACTCGAAGAACATCAGAGCCATTGGGCTATGGAGTCAAGAAAGGATTTATTTGTAATCAATGTGCAAGCTTCCAGTTGGGCTAGTCATCTAGAGCATTTGGATCTTGAAGGAGATATTTGGAATGAGACATTAAGGATTGAAAATGGGTAAAGGGGAAACTATCAACTCTGTCTATAGATCAAACTAGAGGTCATTTAACTTCAGGCCTGCTTGGACAGAATTAGAGGTGAAACAAGGGATCTTGGAGAGGTTTAATTGGGATGGAAAGCTCCTAGAGAGACATTGACCAGGTTCTAGACCTCTAGGATTCTCAACACATCCAACTGAATCCTAACAAGAACATCTAAATACAGATTTCATTAATTCATACATCAGAGAGCAGGTAATAACATCCACTACACTAGTTAAACCAATTGAAATCAACATTCAGATACACGTATTAGCAGAAAACATAAAAGGCTGGGAGAGCAACAACATAAGGTACCTATCAAGGGTAAATATTATGCCAAACTTCTGATGCGAGGCTGAAGAAACACGATGAAATGAAAGCAAGTCAATCACAAATACAGAGAAAGAAAAACATCACCAGCTGCTTTAGATCAGGATCCAAAGAAACATGCTTGTCATATTAAAAACAACACCAATCAGGTACATCATAGCCCATAGCTTGAACATTCAGTCTGAATACATCTAGTCTCAGCCTGTCTTACAATATACACAGAGAACTTGTCTCAAGAGGAAACAATACTTGTGTTTCACTGATTTCTCATCAAAAACCATTACAATGTTTCCTTCTGTGCTTTATAGCAAAGGATGAACCTAAGATCGACTGAGAAGGTAGGTGAAAATTAAATGTATCTTTAAACACAACAATGAATGCAGGGCCGAAGCCCATTCTGCTTGACATGATGTATATTTAATCTCTATCACCTTCCTTGTGAGAGAATGATCTGCTCCAGATTTGATCTTGACATCTTTTGGCTGAAGTACTCCTAGATGATTTGAGCAAAATGAAATAAACTGCTAGGAAGGTCTGTCTCATAAATGTCTGACTGTTTTTTGAGCTATAGTTTGGTGGAAATCGTTTTAGGGACACGGTGCATAAATAAGACCATATGGGTGCCCGGTACCTGATATAGAAAAACATTCTGCTGACGAAAACCCTGATATTACCTTTGCCTGCGCTCAGGATCCTTTGATCAATCCTCGAGGTCTGTGAACTGATGCTTTGCCTCTTAAACACCGATTAAGGCTCAAGATCGTCATTATCGTGCCTTAATCCCTTGTCCTCGCTCTGAACCATTCCTTCTTTTCCGACCTTGCCATACTGTGCTTTAAATGATGCCGGAAAGTTCCTCACAGGGCTTGAAGTTTTCTCATTTAATAGGAAACCCTGTCTCCACCTTCCCTGGTCCTTTTCCATAAATAAAATCCGCAGCAAAATGGTTCTCTGCGATTTCTCGTTGCGACAGAGACTGTGTGTTAAGGTGGTCTTTTCTCCTCGAAAACCCTGCAAGAACAGCAAACATCGTCAAGAAAACACAGATGGGGTGACGGAGGTGGTGTGAATAGATGGGAGGATCGTGCAGCGGATGGAATGGGGGCAAAAACACGAAAAACGGTGAAAACCCATGAACAGAGGACTAGAAGATGTTGCATGCGACGGAGTGGGAGATTACGTAAAAATCATTAAAAATCGCGAAGAATGGAACAATATATGCAATGGAATGGTAGAAGGTATGGATGGAACACATGGCGCTGACGTGGCATGACAGGGTGACAGGGCGAGGTGAGAGACCGTGGAATGGTCGACAATGCATGAACAGATCTGGGTCGTCGATCGGGCGGAGATCGACGGCAGGGAGCGGCGGAAGGTGGACCCGCGGACACGATGGACGGGCATTAAATGGTGATCATCTTCAAGAGATGACAGCCGTTGGATTTAGCGCAGAGGATCGGACGACGATGATTGATTCCGTTGCCTGTCTATCATCTGAACGATAATGCGCAAAATAGAAGCGGTTTCAGGATCGTACAGGGGACGCGTGTCGACAGACGTGTGGAATCGTTGGGTTTCGGATGAATACCGCCAGTTCGCAGATGGTGGTGCGGAAAAACCACGTGGGTTTGGAACAGTGCAAGCGGGTGACGTATGCAGGCGGGGTCCACTGTTTCGGGTGCGCTCCGCGCCGTCGGATCCAGATCTTAACGGAAAACGGAGATTCATCGATCAATCCAAAAATATTAAAACCCCAAATGCGTGTTTGCAAAGGTTTGGAGGGGCTAAGCGCCTTGCGGATTTGGCGTTGGTCACGGCGCTGGGTCTCATGGGAAAAGGTGTGGGGGCTAATGGGGGAAGGGGAGTAAGGCCTCGAAACATATAGTTTACCATTTTAATTCATTTTAATGAGTTTTGGGGGAAATTAAAGGGTAATGGTAGAAGGGTCAAGGGGAATTTTGAGGGAAAAAAAGGTAAAGGAACAATCCAAAGGGGATTTTGGGGGGATTAAGGGAGGAATTGGGGAGAAGACAAAGGGGGAAACAGGGGTGACCATGTGGTGTTTTGCAGGGATATAAGGGGAAATGATGGGCTTTTTTAAGAAATGAATCAGCAGAGGAACCATATGTTAGGCACAACACACAGAGACTCCAAGGAGGATGAATTTTCAAGGGAAAGGCATTCCTTGGAGGCTCCAGAGCAAACTAGCCCCCAGCTTGCTTGTCAAGAATTTCATAGGGGGGCTAATAGTGGCTCTACATGGGGATGGCTTCTCCTTGGAGGAGTCAAGAAACCAGATATGATCTTTGGATTAGGCCAGATGCCTACTGTCATAAGCCATATTTATTCTTCCATTTTAGTTGCTACAGTGTGATATGAACATCAGCAAAAGCATTTCCCAACCAATCTACCTACCCAAACTACAGTTCTACAATTTTCCCTTGGGTGCATTTGAACTAGCAGACCCTTTTCATTTATTTGCAAAACAAAAACAAATCTATTCTAATTCTACCCTTATTGCTCCATGAGGCCAGATTAGACTGTTGGCCTCACATGTTTCTCTACCTAATCTACTACCTGTTGGGATTAAATTGTCCAACAAGTTTCTTCACCTACATTCTAAAACAGGAAATTTAAACACAGCCAAGTCAGGATTAGACTGTTTGACTTGCTGGGCAGAAGCTTGTAGAAAACAAAACTGTGAAGGCATGGAATTCTGCAACTGTGAAACATCCTTCTTTCTTTCTTGTGACTCAGGTTTTGAGCATATTTGAGTCACCCCTTTTCTTTGCTTCAGCTCTAGTTTTGGGCATATTAGAGCCGATTCTTCTTTTGCTGTTGATCCAGATTTTGAGCTTGTTAGGACCAGCTATTCTACTTCCTTTTGGCTTAGATTCTGATCAGGTTTGAGCCATGCCTTTTACTTCAGAGGTTCATGTTTTGAGCATGTCTGAACCTCTCTTTTCATTATGTTTTTTTTGGAACTTTTCTCTTTTTTTTTCTTCTGAAAATGAAACATGCTATGGTATATAAAATGGAGGTGAAACTGGAAATGGAAAATAAATAGAAGTAATGTTTGAGCATCCTGCCATTGACAGGACCCCCAAACAACTCGGTGCCATCAAGTTCTTGCAGAAAAAATGCATTAGGACCCACAGTGGCTTGTATGATATATGGACCTTGCCACAAACTGTCAAACTTGCCATGTTTTCCTTTGTCCTCTCTCCTTGAATCCCATTTCAGAACTTTATCTCCAACCTTGAAATCTGAAGCTTTGGTCCTTTTGTCAAACTGCTTTTTTATGCTTTCCTGTACTCTGGCAGCTCTACTATAAACCCGCTCTCTTTTTTGTTGCAAATGGATAGTTTCATTGATTCTCCTTATCATACTATCTTCCTCTGATTGGATCTCCTGAACAAGCTTGATTACTGGAACTCCAAGACTAGTAGGGAAAACTGCTTCAGTCCCATAAACCAGCTGGAAGGGTGACATGCCAATAGATTTCTTGTAGTGAGCCTATCTTCCCACAAAGCATGTATCAAATTTTTATGCCATGATCTTTTGTTCTCTTCTAGCAGCTTCTTAATGATTGTAACCAGGCTTTTGTTAGATGATTTAGCTAGGCCATTACCTTGGGGGTAATAGGCAGTTGAATGTCCAAGTGCTATTTCGTACCGGTGACAGAAATCAACCATTCTTTTGGATCCGAAAGCAGCAGCATTGTCAGTGACTATTTTCCTTGGACAACCAAAACAAGATAGGATGAAGTCTACTAGGAACCTAATGATGATAGAGTCGGTGGCATTCCTAGTGGGTATAGCTTCTATCCATTTAGTAAAGTAATTTGTAGCAGTTAGGATCCATTTATGTTGTCCAGAGGAGGCAGGGTGAATTTCTCCTATAAAGTCTAGGCCCCATTGCATGAAAGGACCTTCTATGGTGATGGGCTGTAGAGGGAGGGGAAGGAGTTTTCTTTTGCCCTCAAAGATCTGA
The DNA here is from genome assembly GCA_034641835.2 of Pinus albicaulis. NCBI lineage: Eukaryota > Viridiplantae > Streptophyta > Pinopsida > Pinales > Pinaceae > Pinus > Pinus albicaulis. The sequence continues at coordinate 108,948,365 of CM076576.1, read as the reverse complement.
CATTTATGACAGGCAAGTATCATTTTATGAACATCACTGAAGAGGGTAGGCCAGTAGTAACCAGCCCTGAGTATCTTATTTGCAGTGGTTTTCCAACTTAGGTGGCCTCCGCACTCCCCAACATGGAATTCTTGTTTTATTCTTTCAGCTTCAGTTTCAGACAAACATTTCAGTAGAAGGCCATTTAGATTTTTCCAGTATAGACTCTCATTCATAATGCAGTAATTCCTAGCTCTGAGTTTTATGAATCTGGCCTTTGTTTTAGATAGTTCTGGAGGGGCATTGAGGTTAGTGAGCACGTAAAGGATATCAGTATACCAAGGAGAGTTCTGAAACCACTCCTCAACATTTGCATGGGGCGATCCTTCCTGCTCAGCTAAGGCATTTATCATGTTAATATCCAAGGCCTGCAAATTTGTTTTAGCCATTAATTGGGCCAGACCTTGACCTTTGATCAGCTTGGTGGGTTTTATTTCAAGGTCGTACTCTAAGATGGTAGCAATCCATTTTCCCCTCTTCCCATCAAGGTCTTGGGACAAGATATCTTTGACCACTATATTTGGTACATAGGCAATGGTGTGAGAATGCAGAATGTACACCCTAAAGTATTTTAAGGCCTTAATCAGGGCATAGGCCTGTTTTTCCATGATGTTGTACTTTTAGGGTGCATCTCTTAAGGCTTTACTGAAGAAGGCTATAGGCTGTTCATTACCTTCTGAATTTTTCTGCAGCAAAACTGCAGCTATTGTGTGTTGGGAAGCAAACGAAAATATCAGAAAGTCTTTTGAGAAGTTAGGGCTGATAAGTACAGGGGCCTGAGTGAGTGCAATTTTTACTGACTCAAAATATTTCTTGGCTTCGACAATCCACTTAATTCCTGCATCTTTCTTTAGCATTTCAGTCATTTTCCTAAGATGCACGGTGAGATTGAGGATAAATCTTCTAAGGAAATTGATCTTCCCAATGAAGGACTGTAGCTCCTTGATGTTTCTTGGATGTGTAATTTGAAGTATTCCCTCAACCCTCTGTGGGTCTATCCTGATCCCTTTCTCAGATATAATGTGGCCAAGAATTTTACCTTCTTGCAGCCCAAAGATAGTTTTCTTAGGATTCAGGGACAGACCATACCTTCTACATTTTTCAAAGACTTTCTTCAGATGTTTCAAGTGTTCTTCTTCAGTTTTAGAAAAGACAGTCAATTCATCCAAGTAGATAACTATAAAGTGTCCAATCTCGTCTGAGAAATCAATATCCATTGTTCTCTTGAAGGTAGCTCTAGCATTCATCAGTTCAAAGGGCATTTTCACATACATGAAGGTGCCCCATGGAGTGGTAAAAGCTGTTTTGAGTTGATCTTCTGGGAGTACCAGAACTTGGTTGTATCCTGAAAAACCATCAAGCAGGGAGATCCTTTTAGAGCCTACTACCTTCTGTAGGATATGTTCCATTGTAGGCAAAAGGTAGTTGTCTTTCAGGGAGGCTCTATTGAGATTTCTGAAGTCTATGCATAGCCTGATCTCCCCTGTTTTCTTCCTTACAACCACTAAGTTTGACACCTAATCAGAAAACCTCACAGGGACTATTATGCCTACTTCATACATCTTTTCAATTTCTTTCTCTACTGCAGGCAATTGTTTTGGATTGATTCTTCGAAGTTTTTGTCTGAAAGGCTTATGATTTTCCTTCAGTGGTATCTTATGTTGTATGATGTTGGTGTCATAGGCCTTTAAGTCTTCATATCTCCATGCAAACACGTCAATGAATTCCTTAAACAAGTCAATGTAATTTTTCTTCATGTTTGCAGGTATAGACTTAGCCAGTTTTATCATTTTGGGTTTGTCTTCAGTGCCTATGTTGCATTCTTCCACATCCGAGTCAACATGTTCTATTGTGGGCTTTTTTTCTACGTCATCAAAATCAAAGAGGTCCTCCAAGGGTGCCAGGCCTCTGGGTATATTCTTGTCTTTGGCCTGCAGCACTTCAACCTCTTCATTTTTTGTGTTTTCCATGTTTTCGTTAAAATTTCTAGTTTGCTCGGAAAAAGAATTTATTTCTATATTACAGGGTGTTTCTTGTTCATCTGGGGGATCCTCGCTTGGGCAGCTATCATCAGAAATTGAGTCTAAATCAGAAAATTCAAACTCGTTCCTGCCCACCAGGAAATCTTCGATCTGTTTGTCTCCTTCAAAGACCTGCCAATATTTTTCATTGTCTGGCACTGCAGGCCTAAATTTGGTCTGAATGATAATTTTTTGGTCAACAGGGGCTTTAGGATATGAACTGGCTAGGCAAGCTAATACATTTTCAATTGTATTTTGCCCCCTAGGAATGAATACTAACTCATACTCAACAAATGTTTTCAGCAAATCTAGAGTGTAATTCCTGTATGACCTAAGCCCGGGGTGTTTTGCTGAATACTCACCATTCACTTGTTTGATTACCAACTCTGAATCTCCTCTCACAACTATCCTACGAGCTCCTAGTTTTTTCAACAGATTTAAGCCCAAGATCAGAGCTTCATATTCTGCAATGTTATTCATGCATTTGAAGTGCAGATTGACAGCGTGGCTCTCTGCGTGATCATTTTCAGCGTTACACAGCCACACTCCTGCTCCAGCACTCAGCCTAGTACAGGACCCATCAAATTTCATTTCCCACAAGGGTTGGCTGTTCTCTTCGTCTTCATCCCTTCCCCTACAGCTGGGTTTTCCATCATGTTGAGTTGTGAGGTTTGTGCTAGGAGGGGGGTCATTTTGTGGTTCATTATGGGCATGGAGATCAGGGAGGTGGCTATCTTGCTGTTTTTGTTCTGTTTCTATTTCATTCAGAGTTATATTTTCAGCAGTTTTCCCATGGTATTCTTCTTCGTATTCTTCCAGAGTAGCCATTATGTTGAAATCCATGGGTTGTATGTTTGTATTTCCATTATCTAATCTTGACTCTTCCATGGATTGGTCATTGTAGAGGATAAAAGAGTCTATATCTGTATGTACAGAGTATAATGGTGAGTTTTCAGGTTTCTCGGGGCTACTGACTAAGAACTTCATCTGAGACTCTCTATACAGTCTTCTAAGTTGGCCAAATATAGGGATAGTGGCATAAGAGCCATCCATCTGCATTGTTCCTTGCAGTTTGGCTCCCCATGATCTTGACAACAACATGCCATACTTTGGTGGCACATCTGCCACCACGACATCCATGACCATACACTTAGCAGGGATTTGGGTTAAACTCACACATAAGTCTTTGATGAGGCCTAGGAATTTTACTCTACTAGAGTCAAATGAGTATAAGTCTTTGTAAGGTCTGGTAATTTCTAAGCCTAGCCTTTCCATCACTACCTTAGGCATTAAGTTGTGTGATGCTCCGAAGTCATGCATGGCATTGTGGAGTATCTTGTCATGAATGTTGAGACTGATATAAAAAGGTGGAACTACCCCTTCCTGAAACTTTCCTTCAATTTTGGGACCAAAGAGCAGGGATGGTTGATCATCATTCAGATTTACAGTATCATTATTTTCCCTTAGGTTCAATGCTTTCAAAATTTGGCCTTTATATACATCCAGAGTGGCTGGCTTAGATAATGGTACATAAATTTTGATTTTTTCAAGTTCACTCTCTAAATTGAAAGTGGACTGTGTCTTGGAAACACTTGACTCTGTTTTATTTGTTGCCTTGGTAGCTGAGTCATTTGGTGTCTTCTCACTATGTACAAGGTTTGGAACAGTTGTATCAGGAGTACTAACTGAAGTGCTAGTACTACTGGTTGGTTGGCTTCATTTTTCAGCGTCTTGGTTGTCCTTCCCTTTATGTTTACCAGAACTTTCAGCTGTTGTTTTATTGTTTGCAGAGGTTGCTTTGGAAATTTTATCAGGTCTTTTCTTGATGGTTACCTCAGGAGTCTTTGTTTTGGGAGTATCTTGGTTTTTCTTGCTCCTAAGTTCATATTGTTCCCGGACCTGTAGCATGGCATCCTCAAATCCTAATCTGTAATCTTCAGTTTCTAACCATTCCTCTTCCCAAAATGATGGTGAGGGTTGATCTTCTTTTGAATCACAGTTAAGGACGGAGTCCTCTGCTTCAAACATGTTAATTGTATTCCCTTCAGACTCTTCAATGTTTCCCTCATCTTCATCTAAAAAGTTTTCTTGAAATGGGGGAATGATTTGTTGATCTAACTCTCTTTGTCTATTGGGAGCAGCATTGTTTCTTCTAATGTTTTGGTTCTGGTTTCTGTTTTGGTTGTTGTTTTGGAAAAACATCCTCTTTATCATTTGTTGAAGTTCTTCCACATTTTTTGTAAGTCTGTCGTATTTGGGGTCAGATGTGAAAGCTACATTGTCATCCCTATATGTTACCCTTTTTTCAGCTCTTAGTCTTGCCCTTTTTTCCATTAAATTTGCTTCTATGGTTATGGCTCCTTTCTTCATGTCTTCTAGTGTGGTATACTCTTTATCTCTAAGCTCATAGGCCATGTCAGCATCAAATCCATCAGGATATTTTTCTAAGGCCATACCTTGTGGAGGTTTCATGTGTGGAGGGAGAGCATTATAAATGCTGTTGAATCTAGTGGTGTAATCATGAACACTCTCTCCTACATTCCTCTTGAGGGACATGTATTTTGCAAGGAGCTGGCGAGGGTTTGCTCTAACCTCCGACTTGTTTATGAATGTTTTGTATAATGCAGGGAGATCTTGAATGCTGCCAGGAGGCAATCCTTTAAACCATTTCTTCACCTCACCCCCTAAGCTTTGGGCAAAGATCCTCATTTTGATTGTTTCATCATCAATTTTCATATAATCAAAAGAGTCCTCCATCTTATCTACATGTTTCTGGGCTGTTATGGACTCTTTAGCAGTGAAGTGTGGGATTTTTGATTGATAATCGTTTGGTAAGGGTAACAAGGGTTGGGGAAGAAATAAAGGTGCATACCAAGCTGCCATGTTAATGTTTTGATGAAGTATAGGGTTGGCCTGAGCAGCTGGTATTTGGATGACAGGGATGTTTGGACCAACAGAAGTCTGTTGAGCAGATCTAGTGTGAGAGAGTCCCAAGTTTTGAAGGAAGTGAAAATCAGGTGGTGTGGAAGGAGGGGTTTCACTGTCCCTAGTGTTTTGCTGGTCTAAAACACTGAATGACCTAGTTCTCGGTAGACTATTGGGTGTGTATAGGTCAGGGAGGAAATGTGTCAGAGTTGTTAGGTTTTCTGGTGCAGAATTAGCTCTAAGAATGTGACTGGAAATGGTTGGTCTTTTAAGTGTAGGAGCTCCTTTGAGGATACTCTCTGGATTTTCAACTATTTCTGGTGGGTCAAGGTTGGGATAAGCTCTTGTGTGAATGGTTCTGAGAGCCAGAATGTTGTTTATAAGGCAAGTAGCTTAACCCTACTCGTTACTTCTATTGTGGTTAATGTTGTCTCAAGAGTTGGCCCCCCAGTGGAGTCTTCATTATGTTTCGGGTCTGGTCTCCCAGTGGAGTCTGATGCGAAACCAGGATGATCAGCAGGCCTACTGATCACCAGTGGAGTCTTTTAACGTTCAGGAAAAATGGAGTCGCCAGGTGGAGGGTTTAGGATGTTTCTAAGGGGTACACTGTCCACCACAATGCTCAAGCACTATCACCTTTCAGGAATCTCCTCTAAACAACAAGCTCCAACCAGAGATTGACTGGGAGGGCATTTACCAGATATGTCACCTCTGAAAAGAGGATGAGATCTGGAGGCTACCTGGCCCTTTCCAGGCTCTTTCTAAGAGTGTGGTGGATATTCAATAATGGAGGTTGATTCGAGAAAGGGGTGACTTATTGTCAACCTAACCAGAGTTCTAAGTTTCTGAGTCTTTTACGAATGTTTAAGGTGAAATGTACTCAAAACTCCCCAGCGGAGTCGCCATTATGTTGGAGTTCCCATGTTTTGGCCAGGTTGACAGAGACCAAAAGATGAGACAACATAGAACCAATTTCACACCTTAGGATCTACCCCTCCTAGGTCCAGAGAGGGATCTCTCTATGATAGCCAGAGGTTTATGTCTTTAAGGCTCAAAGTTGTGATTTTAGGCTAGTTGTAGGCTCATGGTTGTTTGTTTGATTGTTTGTGTTTGGTTGGAGGGAATCAGGAAAAGAAGGACCAATATAAGACAAGGATGAGCAAAGAGGAAGCTTAGGCAGAGATAGATAACTCGAAGAACATCAAAGCCATTGGGCTATGGAGTCAAGAAAGGATTTATTTGTAATCAATGTGCAAGCTTTCAGTTGGGCTAGTCATCTAGAGCATTTGGATCTTGAAGGAGATATTTGGAATGAGACATTAAGGATTGAAAATGGGTAAACGGGAAACTACCAACTCTGTCTATAGATCAGAATAGAGGTCATTTAACTCCAGGCCTGCTTGGACAGCATTAGAGGTGAAACAAGGGATATTGGAGAGGTTTAATTGGGATGGAAAGCTCCTAGAGAGACAGTGACCAGGTTCTAGACCTCCAGGATTCTCAACACATCCAACTGAATCCTAACAAGAACATCTAAATACAGATTTCATTAATTCATACATCAGAGAGCAGGAAATAACATCCACTACACTGGTTAAACCAATTGAAATCAACATTTAGATACACGTATTAGCAGAAAACATAAAAGGCTAGGAGAGCAGAAACATAAGGTACCTATCAAGGGTAAATCTTATGCCAAACTTTTGATGCGAGCCTGAAGAAACACGATGAAATGAAAGAAAGTCAATAACAAATACAGAGAAACGAAAACATCACCAGCTGCTTTAGATCAGGATCCAAAGAAACATGCTTGTCATATTAAAAACAACACAATCCAGGTACATCATAGCCCATAGCTTGAACATTCAGTCTGAATACATCTAGTCTCAGCCTGTCTTACAATATACACAGAGAACTTGTCTCAAGAGGAAAAAATACTTGTGTTTCACTGATTTCTCATCAACAACCATTACAATGTTTCCTTCTGTGCTTTATAGCAAAGGATGAACCTAAGATCGACTGAGAAGGTAAGTGAAAATTAAATGTATCTTTAAACACAACAATGAATGCAGGGCCGAAGCCCATTCTGCTTGACATGCTATATATTTAATCTCTGTCACCTTCCTTGTGAGAGAATGATCTGCTCCAGATTTGATCTTGACATCTTTTGGCTGAAGTACTCCTGGATGATTTGAACAAAATGAAATAAACTGCTAGGAAGGTCTGTCTCATAAATGTCTGACTGTTTTTTGAGCTATAGTCTAGTGGAAATATTTTCAGGGACACGGTGCATAAATAAGACAGTATGGGTGCCCGGTACCTGATATAGAAAAACATTCTGCTGATGAAAACCCTGATATTACCTTTTGCCTGCGCTCAGTATCCTTTGATCGATCCTCGGGGTCTGTGAACTGATGCTTTGCCTCTTAAACAACAATTAAGGCTCAAGATCCTCATTATCGTGCCTTAATCCCTTGTCCTCGCTCTGAACCATTCCTTCTTTTCTGACCTTGCCATACTGCGCTTTAAATTATGCCGGAAAGTTCCTCACAGAGCTTGAAGTTTGCTCATTTAATAGGAAACCCTGTATCCACCTTCCCTGGTGCTTTTCCATAAATACAATCTGCAGCAAAATGGTTCTCTGCGATTTCTCGTTGCGATGGAAACTGTGTGTTAAGGTGGTCTTTTCTCCTCGAAAACCCTGCAAGAACAGAAAACATCGTTAAGAAAACACAGATGGGGTGACGGAGGTGGTGTGAACGGATGGGAGGATCGTGCAGTGGACGAAATGGGGGCAAAAACACGAAAAACGGTGAAAAACCATGAACAGAGGACCAGAAGATGTTGCATGTGGCGGAGCAGGAGATTACGTAAAAATCATTAAAAATCGTGAAGAATGGAACAATATATGCAATGTAATGGTAGAAGGTACAGATGGAACACGTGGCGCTGACGTGGCGTGACGGGGTGATAGGGCGAGGTGAGAGACTGTGGAATGGTTGACAACAAATGAACAGATCTGGGCCGTCGATCGGGCGGAGATCGACGGTAGGGAGCGACGGAAGGCGGACCCATGGACACGATGGACGGGCGTTAAATGGTGAGCAGCTTCGGGAGATGACAGTCGTTGGATTTAGCACGGAGGATCGGACGGCGATGATTGATTCTACTTCCCGTCTATCATCTGAACGATAATGCGTGAAATAGAAGCGGTTTCAGGATCGTACAGGGGACGCGTGTCGACAGACGTGTGCAATCGCTGTGTTTCGGATGAATACCGCCAGTTCGCAGATGGTGGTACGGAAAAACCACGTGGTTTTGGAACAGTGCAAGCGGGTGACGTATGCAGGCGGGGTCCACTATTTCGGGCGCGCTCCGCGCCATCGGATCTAGATCTTAACGGACGGCGGAGATTCATCGATCAATCCAAAAATATTAAAACCCCAAATGCGCGTTTGCAAAGGTTTGGAGGGGCTAAGCGCCTCACGGATTTGGCGTTGGTCACGACGCCAGGTCTCATGGGAAAAGGTGCGGGGGCTAATTGGGGAAGGGGGCTAAGGCCCCAAAACATATAATTTACCATTTTAATTCATTTTAATGAGTTTTTGGGGCAATTAAAGGGTAACGGTAGATTGGTCAAGGGGAATTTTGAGGGAACAAAAGGTAAAGGAACAATCCAAAGGGGATTTTGGGGGGATTAAGGGAGGAATTGGGGAGAAGACAAAGGGGGAAACAAGGGTGACCATGTGGTGTTTTGCAGGGATATAAGGGGCAATGATGGTCTTTTTTGAGAAATGAATCAGCAGAGGAACCATATGTTAGGCAAAACACACACAGACTCCAAGGAGGATGAATTTTCAAGGGAAAGGCATTCCTTGGAGGCTCCAGAGCAAACTAGCCCCCAACTTGCTTGTCAAGAATTTCATAGGGGGGCTAACAACCCCTTTGTCTATTGAGAGCCTTACTCAGTTATATATATATATATCTGGACTTCCCCAAGAGGTTCCATATATTCCAAACATTCATTCCCTCATCAGTAGAAACTCTAAAGACTAATCCTTCTTTTCCAACTGCTATATTCTCTGAGAGAACCAGGCATATCATCATGATTTTGTCATGTATTATGGGTTATTTCACTGATGAACATACTGATGCTTCAGTCTTAGGTTTCCTTTCTATTTTCTCCCGTGGTCAGCCTCCTGGTTCTATATTCAATTTTTCCTAGTACCTCTCTGATACAATCCATGAACAACTTGTTAAAATTCTTGAAGAAGGTGTCTTCAAGTATTCATCTGTTTTTCTCCATATGTTCCTTTACTTCCAATCTGAAATATTTGTAATAAACCTTCAAAAACTGGATGTTTAAGGTAATCCTCAATGAGTAATATTTTGGACTTAATTAATTAGGAAACATTCAACATAGTTCACATACAAAGACTTCATCAAATCCTTCACCTATATAATTATGAGCATGCTGAACCACAACATGCAACCAAGATTCAATGATGAGATTAAAAAGGTCTTTCAGTTATCAGAACATAGTAAGGCATGAGATTAGTATCTTTAGCAAAACCACACAAAGATTAGAGTTTATTGATGTCATCTAACCCCATATAAACTACCAAAATACCTCCCACTGAGGTTATTTGCACTTTATTATATCAGGAATATTCTTAACTCTAATGAAGATAAATTTCCATCAGCCAAGAAGAAAACACAATTTAAAATCAAAAACTAGATTGGTCCCTTCATCTGTAATAACAGGACTATTGGTCAATAGGCAGAAAAGTATCTTCAGGAATTTAGGTTCAGTAAAAGCTTCAAATGGACTTATGATCCTTTAGGAGTTATAAGCAAGCTAAGAATCAAGTTTAAGCTAACTCCTTTTGTCGATGAGTCCAAGCCAGACATTGAGAAGTACTCCAATCAATCTAAATGGTTGGATAATACTTTAAAAGAGGCAGAGAAGAAAGGTGATACTAGTTCCATCTTGCAAACTCTAGACCCACAGGATAGGAACTCTAAGAAGGAAAGAGAAGGAGGATCATACTCAACTCAAACCACCACAGAAAAAAAATTTCAAATTGATGTACAGGAAGAAGCCAAAATTAAATCCTATAAATGAACAAGTTGAAACAATTGAGATTATTGACACAGAGACAGTGGTAAAATACAATGCACCTCCATCTGTTTCAGCGAAAACTCACCAGCCTTCAACATCCAACACTAAAATCATTCAAAAGCATCATGGTGTTGAAGTGCCTTTTATCAAGTAAGCCAACAGAGAAAGAACATGATATCATGCAAAAGTATAAGGAAATCAAGCTTAGGAATGAGGCATTAAAAGAATATACTTATGCCCAGTACTGAAAGCAGACACATAGTGACCAAAGAAGGTTTCTTTCAACATCTGACTACAAGAACAAGAAGATGTAGATGAATTTCTTACAACCCACAGTGAAACATCCTAAGTCATCAAAAAATTATAAGAAGACATCATATGAAGTTCAAGCCAAAGATCTTCATCCTATAGACCAAATATAATTTCACAAACAAGCTGGTGAAATGTTTTATTCTACCATGACCAATAAAGCCATGAGTGTAAAAAAGTTGCAAAATAATCTAGAAAACATCAGAGGTTAGTTAAAGCTAGAACATGCTTCCTCACAAGCCAAAGAAAATAGAATCAAATCCCTCGAATAATTGGTCATAGAGGTAGGATATTCCCTAAAAACATCAAAGTTGTAGAAGAACTCATTAAGAAAAAGAACGCATAAATTTTTGCATTAAAGAAACAACTCAAATTGCCTCCTATTGAACATCCACAGGCCAAAGAAGTATTACAGGATGCAACCCAAAAAGATGAGATGATGAACCTCATTCTTCAATTAACTACACAATTTAAATAAATGAAAAATGAGATGGATAAGTTAGTGCAGGATAAAAAGGCCAGCATGGAAGAAATCCTTGTCACTATTATTCCTATAGTCACTACAACAGTTCCTTCTACCTTAGCAGATTCATTGGCCCCATCAGTTCTAGTAGCTACAACACTTCCCATTACATCAGCAACTACTTCAGCTACAAATTCATGTGAAAATGTGAAGCTGGGTTACACTTTTTGCCCTTTTTTGAGAAAAAATTTTCATTTTTTTCGGTTCTTCAACTTTCTGCAAACTATAACAATTTTTCTGTGTAGAATTTCATTTTGCGGTAAAAATAAAAGTTGTGAGAAATTTTGTTAGCTTTCTATTACTTATTTTTTGAAATTTTTTTATGCAGATTTGATATATCAACTTAGCGTTTCTTTGAGTGTGTGTTTCTTAACAATCAAAGAATTCATAAGAAGTCATGTTATGTGGCAACATTGTATTCATTGAAAATTTGTGTTTTTGAAAAAACAAAATGTGTTACAACAATCTAGACAGAGTCTACTTTGGTTTCTTCATAATTACAAAGCAAATGGATGCATATCATAATTACTAGAATTTTCTGAACTGGTCCAATACGAAAAACTGCGTATTTTTGATATGTTTCGCGTGGCAACAAATTTCTTAACATACAAGTTATAAACTAAAAATCTAAAAGCTACCCATTACAGTCAACGGACCAATTTAATGCCCCATAATTTTTTAAATTTTTTTTACAATGTATTTTGGGAGATACAAAATTTTGATTTCACTGAATCACGATGACCCTCAAAAATTGTTTGCACTCATTTTATTAGAAAAATAATTAAAATTAATAAACGTTTACAAAATTTCATAAAATTTATATTTCCTGAAAGTAGATTCAATTCTGAAAATGCTTGTCTTGGTTCCGACAGTTAATTAACAAGTTTTCATGGAGTTTAATCAGTCCAAAGTTGCAGAACCGTTTTCAGAGCTTGGCTCTGCGTAATCAGTGACGCGTTAGTTCGGCCGAACTATTAGCAACAGTTCGGCCGAACTATGTTTTCCGCTTACGGACCGCTAAAACTAACGGCTTAATAGTTCGGCCGAACTGTTGATAAAAATTTCGGTCGAACTATTGTGCAATTCTCCGTCGGCCGGAAATTTTTGTGGAGCCCCCTACAAAACACACATTTCGCGTCAATATAAATTGCCGCGAAATGAGTCAAAATTTTCGCACATTTCGCACTTCATTTCATTCTACAACTTGGCTTGAATTCAAAAACTTTTCTTCAAATTCTGGGTTTAAAAAAAAAATTTGGAAGACATTTTTTGGAGGCGGCGTGATTCTTCTTGGAGGTTCAAAGTTTGAGTTTAAAGAACAAGACATTTTTTTGGAGGCAACTTGATTTTTCTTGGAGGTATGTAAGTGTTTTGTGTTGAAATAAATATTTTGAGCTTCTTTGTACAAAAAGTTTTCTTCACATTTTAGAGGCGGTGTGATTTTTCTTAGAGGTATGTACGTGTTTTGGATCCCATCTACAACAGTAGCACAACCTAGTGATGAAGTAGGTAAAATAGTTAAAGAAATGCAATAAATGTCCATCCAGACTAATGAATAGACTCAAATAAAATTTAAAAAGTCTAGAGGATTGTTAGTATGAATCCTTTGTCGAAGTGTACAAAAAAGGACCACTTTAGCTACGCATAACTAATATCCCTAACAACAAAAGTGGTTGCCAATATCTTCAGATCTGCGGTTAGTTGGACAAGAAAAGAGCTGCAAAAAACTAGATCTATGCATGGAAATACATTAAGCAGTAAAAACAAGGTTTTGATCCATATACCAATAGACAAGACAAGAACAATTTTTGAAAGAATTTTTGTATTAATTGGGCACCTGGGAGGAAAACAAGAAGGCGTATCCAATTCTCCTCAGTGGGATGGGTTCTTGGAAGTCCTCAGCACTTCAGATCTAATATTTCTCTCTCTTGTTGATGTAGAAAACCCAATGCAAAGAATAGAGCTCAAAGGGATCTCACACATCAAATAATGGAAAAATGTGACCAACTGTATAGATCCAGAGTGATCTAATAGGCAACAAAATGTGAAGAATGATAGGAAAAACCCTCCTATTTATAACAAAATATGGGTCATTCTAGATCTTGGTGCATGATTAAAATAATGTTAACCAAATCTAGATCAACCTTTTATGGAATATTTTATTATATTTGTTGGAGGGAAAAGGTATTTGACTTGGGTCAAATCCCTTGATTTGTCAAAAATAAATAAATAAATGATTTATTTATATTTTTAAGGAAGCGGTTAGAAGATAATCAAATAAATAATGATTTATTTAATTATTTGTGGGTGATTTGGTCATATTTAACAAGGAATATTATCTAAATAAGATTTAAATAATTATTCCTAGAAAATAATAAGATAAATAAGGTTTATCTAATTAATTTCTTTGTTTTTGGGTTAAACATGACTGGGAATAATAATTAAATTATGGTTTAATTAATTATTCCATGAGGAAAATTAAACAAAATAGGTTTGTTTAATGTTTCCTTTTGGGGTTTTCTGTTTAGACCATAAACAACCTAATAAATGTGGTTTTTTAAGTTATTTAACATAGTGAAGGCAATTTTACTTAGGGTAAAATTGGTCTTACATGGTGTACTTGGGTCCATCTAATGATAATAGGTTAGATGACCAAAAAAATGGTGTAACAGATTTCCCCCCAGTGTGCGAGTGTCAGGAGCAAATTGTATGACCGAAGTACGTTGTAAAAACTCAATCACCAGACAGCAAAAGGGAAGTCAGAGAGAGAAATGCAAGGTAGATAGTGTGCTGAAGAACTAGAACCTAAGGAGATGAGACTCGCAAGTGCAAAAAGTCTATTTTTATGAGAGGGTACCTGTGCTGAAGGCGCCGGGGGAGGCATACCTATGCCTGCCGAGACAAAGTACAAAAGAATAGTGTGTCCAGTAAAAAAGGGACCGAACCATAAAGTACAGCTGGCATAATCATGAGCCAGATAAAAATACAATGAGGAATCCCACATACATGATGTGCCTGGGATAACAGCCAGGACTGATACAATAATATCTGAGTACATGAGATACAAATACAACCCAAATGCCCCCTGTAAATGGGGAAGGGCTCACAAAATCTGACTGATACATGCAAATAAAAGAGGCGTTGCAAGTGGCTAAGGCCAACATCATCAAATATCTGGAGCTGCATCGAAGGCTGCAAGGAGGAGGTTATCCGGGCATGTGGGGGGCTACCTACAGGGCCACCCCCTCATGAGGGTTCAGACACCTCACACACACCCAGGAATCATCAAGAGTTTATGCTGTATCACTGAACCATCAAGTATACGAATCTCGGTCATGCTGAAAGGAGGTGGAGTGGAGAAACAATCAAGTCAAAGGGAAATGAGAGATCCCTTTGCCTGATCCGAGGCACCAAACAAGAGTGGAAGCTGGAACCAAGGTACACTGCCCTCTAGACCTGGCTTCTGGAATGAATGAGCTGATGTCGACAGAAGGAGGTCCGCCATAGGTGAGGCAATGAGATATCCTCAACTAAGGCACGAGATAAAATAGTAGAGCGACGGACAGACTGACACTAATGATGATAGTGAAATGGAAAGGACTGAGTAGCGAATGTACGACTTCCCTTGTTAGAGAATAAAGGGCATGAATGACATGGCAGTGACTGACACAATATCATAAGGGATAGGGGACAGTGGGACCGAAGGTCAGAATGTGTGACACAAGAGAGAGACCAAGCAATGAAGGATGGAGGGCTATAGCGGTGTACAAAGGGACTCGGGATAAACTCCATGAATGTGATGGTGACTCAACTTGGATGCTCTAAACAAGGGCGACTCAATGGTGCTGCCACACAATAAAGGCCCAATGGGGGACGATGAAAACATGAGTACAAGATGGTAACTCATGACGAAAATCGACATGAACAAAGACAAGTAAGGAGGAAAAATGGTGCTCTAAGTAAAAGTGTTGTAAGTGAGGAAATTCGATTTTAAGGAGAGGTGAAGTGACCTTTCTTGGAAAAAATGTGTCCTGGTGAAGTATCAAATCGAAAAAAACTAACAGATACCCATTTTAGGGCTCGGTGAGAGCTTTCCAATGGTGCAGACAGTTTGTCAAACGGGGCTATGGTATGGTCGCAGCAGTCGAAAGAAGAAACAGGGGTTAATAAGGCAGCTTTCCCTCCAAATTCACTCATTTTCTATTGTTTCCGTGGTGAATGTAGAGAGGAGAGAAGGCCCTAAATCTTGCGGTGAGCGTAGCGGACAAACCGACCGTTGGAATCGAGATCCGTCAGTTGCAGGTAAGAGGCCTAACCTTAATCTTTCATTTTGATGGATTGAAAGTTCAGTTTAGGGCCCAAAATCTCAGAAACAGACCCTCCTTCATCTCTATGGCCGGGTCGCACTTTTTGGGCCAAAAAGTGTGACCTGGGAAGCAGGTTTCAGGGAAAAATGTGCGACCTGTCCTAGAATTGGGTAGAAAACTATGACCTGGGAGATGAAGGGGTTTTGGTGCTGTTTAATGGCTGAGAGTTGGATTTTTGTGTTTGGTTATGGTATTCCCGATCTGTATGCTGACAAAGATGATGTTTTTGTGCAGGTATGGCAGATTTACAAGTTAACTGGAGAGAGAGAGACCTGGGTACATTACGGGCAGAGATCTAGGCGGATCAGGGTGGCCGTCATGTGTTGGCTAGGCTTGGGGTTCTAAAGTTTTTGGAGAACCCTTTGATGAGAGCAGGAGAGCCTTTGTTGGCCCGGATTATCAGTTACTAGGATCCAGAGCATGAGGTCTTTGTAGTGCAGGGGCACAGGATCGAACTGACAGTCCAAGATGTGTATTTCCTGACGGGTTTCCCGCCACTGGGGATGGTGGGAAACATGCAGCCAGTATTACTGCGGGGGCGGCATATCATGGAGTTTGTGGAGCGACATTGTCGACCGGGTCTCCAAGTCAAGGGGACTCGGATACTGATCGAGGATCTAGAGAGACTAGAAACCCGTGCAGTGGCCGCAGCTGTGCTGCGTATCCTGGGCAACCAGGCGCTCCATCACATCACTGGGGGGCAGATGATGATTGTGGAGAGTGTGTTGAGTGGGACCTACTATGGGTGGGCCCAAATGATGCTGGTGTCGCTAAAACAACAACTGTCGCTCTGCAAGTGGAAAGTGAACCACGATTGCTCGTATGGGACTTTATTGTGCGCCTTCTTCTTTGATAAGATCCCGACCTTGCAGCCTCATATACAACTTCCATATGGGGGCCTGAGAGAGCCCAGGATGTGCCGGTGGGGGCGGCTACTGTGCAGAGGAGGAGGAGGGGCGGTCGGGCGAGTGTTTCGACCTGAGTTTTTTGCCCATTGGGATCAGATGTCGTTATACATAGACGACTATCCCTATAGTGGGATGATTTATTGTGGAGATCGGGACCTACCACTTCCGCCTGGTCGAGTATGGGGGCCTGATGGTAAGTGACAGATTGCTATTCTTTTATGGGAATGTTAAATTTTTTGAATAGTAGCTAGGGTACTGATTCATGTACTTTTGGTATGCAGATATAGCTCCGGTAAAACTGGCCGGATATATGGGACGACTGGCAGCATTTGGAGCTGCAGATCCGATTGGGTCGAGAGCAGCGCATAATGAGGATGCGGCCGCCCTTCTGGAGGACATCCGCGTAGATGCGAAAGGTTGCTGACCGGAGTATCAGAGCGCGGGTGGCAGGACTTAGACCACCAGTACATAGAGCCATGTATTGGTCTACCCTCGAAATGGCGAGGTGTCATGTGGCGCATGGCGATGGCCGGTCAGGGGATGCATGATCTACAGGCTGCAGGGGCAGAGCCATTGGCTCGGGATCCTCCAGATAGTGATTAGGTGTGGGGCATGTGGTGCCCCCTAGTGTGTATGTAGGGGCAGGTGATGCCCCCATTTTTGAATTTTTTGTAACATGCTATGGGCATGTCATATGTATCAGAGTAGATGGACTCTAAACACATGTTTTGCGACACATATTATGGATATGCATCATTTTTTAATGATTATAAATGTTATTGTCTTGTATGAAATGCGTGTGATAAATTCCAATCTAGAACTGTTGAGAATGCAGCAAGATGATGGAGCTTAGTGAAATGAAGTCGCCTTCACTAAGTGGGCCCGCAGGCAAATTCTGGCGCAAAGTCTATTTTTAGACTATGTCTATTTTTAGACATACGGAGCATAATTTGGGAATTCTACTTGGAGATTCTTGAAGTATGCGACATGTCAGTAAAAATAGATGAGACCCTATTTTTTAGGACCCAGACTATTTTTAGACTGATCTCCTAAAAATATGGAAGTCAAATATTATTTACCCTTAATAATATTTTGACTATAAACAGCAGTTTACTCTCTTGGCGCACTTGAGTTTGAGTCATGGAGGTGACTCATGCAACTGACACAAGGAATCACGTGGTTCCTAGGGTTTGATGGCATCTTGCATGGTTGGCTTCAGTTAGACTTCAGTGGCGGGAGTTTTGGAGGAGTTAACGGGACAGATAGTGGAGTTGTGTTCTGTTTGTTTTAGTTGAACTAGTTGGGATTAGTTAACTAACTAATCAACTAGATATGAGTGGAGTAAATTAAATAATATTTAATTTACTAAATATTAACTCATTAGTCAACTCAAGAACACTTGAGTTCACTACAGTGCATGATCAGTTCAGTGGAGACCAGTGGAAGAGGTAGATGAAAGGGTGAGTAAAGCTATCAGTTGGTAGATTTGTTTTGCATGAGATTTGCATTACACTTGGAGGAATTTTCCATGACAATTACGCAATCAAGGCAAAGGGATTCGAACCTTGAACCTCTTCATATACAGGCCATGATTGCGCAATAGAGGCAAGGCAATTGGCGGGGAGTTTTGAACCTCAAACTTGTTCAAAACTGAGTCAGATTGTGAGTAACTTCATGATAGAGTACTGAGTACTTGTGAGGAGTATTGTACTTGTTTGGTTACTTGATTTCTCCATTATAATATACACAATAGCTGCGGGGTTTTCAGCTATAGGCTTTCCCCATACATACCGAGTTAATGTGTGATTGATTTGATGTGAGATTGCTTCTGTTATTTCCGCATGTGACAATTAATTGTAGAAGAAGGTTATGTGTTATGTATGCAATTCGAAATTGATATATGACCAGGTTAATCTTCAGTGAATAAGTGATTTATTCAGCTAATTTCTACAAGAACATGGTTTGCAATACTATCTACATAGTGATTCTATTCTCAAGGTACATGGTTGAAAGTTATGGTTTCAAATGCACGTATCAAGAGTTTCACTTGTAAATAGCATCTAAACAGCACAGGGTTATGCACACGATAAACATCATTTAGTTGCATGACAAGAAGTAGGGAATCCAAACGAACGTGCAGATGGAGGATGCGATGGAAGAGGGCATCGGCTAAGAGACCACGCACTGCATCATATTTGGCCTGATTGTTGGTGGAGGAGGGGGGAGACCAGGAAAAGTTCCAAGCAGGAAGAATTTTTGTAAACGTCGGGGGAGACACTGGTCAAGGAATCGACGGTTTTCTTGTTATTCAGAAAGGAAGTGTTGATGGTGGTGTCAGGAGTCACAATCATGTTATATCTAGAGCTCAATATCGTAATCTTTAGATATGAAGAAGCCATCTGCTGGACTGGGACTTTTAACATATCATGGGTGGCACCTTAATGAAGATGTTGTGCTGGCGTCTGCGAGTGATGACTTGGCGTCGCTCGTGGTCTCGAGCGAGGGTGACTGGACGTGCAGTCAGAGAAACGAGACGATGGGGCTGGGAGGCATGGCCATCTCACGCTCGAAGGGTGATCGTGGAAGGGCCAACTGGGATAACTCGGGGGATCGGAGTTGCTTCCGAAAGCGGACATCACGCGGTGGATGCCTCATGATTATACAAGGAGACGTTGGCGTTAATTTTGGCCCAGGATTTGGAAGGCGACGGAAGGAGGAAGAGGAGGATGGTCTGATTGAGTGGCGTCGAAAACAATCATTTGGTCATCAGCAGGATCTACAGTGCCCACGGCAGATAGTATAGCCTTCTTTTGGGAAGGGCACGACTGGAGGAGTTCCAGTGTGGAAATGGTAGTAGGAGATTGCGCCAAATCATCTACTATGCTATACGAATGATCAGCTCGACCGGAAGCAGCGTTTCGACGTAATGGTCCCTTAGGAATCTTGGTATGAACCTCAACTTTGGGTTGAGGGATATGTAAGGGGCCACTGGGTGTCGAAAGAGGCTCTTTAGAACCTGAAGAAGGAGGCTCGGGGGCAGACTGAGCAGGAGGCTTGGGGTAATGGCGAGACCGAGTTTGAAGGTGGAGGTCGACGGTTGGGGATGGATCAGAGTTCATCATGAGGATCTGGTAATCAGAGGAACCAGAAATGGAAGGTGGAGTGGAGACCCTCCCGTCAGGTGGTTGGGTAGCCACGAATCCTTGCTGAGGGAAAGGATCAGTAAACACAGCTGGTTGAGTAGTGGCCACATTAGGGGGAGCATGAGGGGAGGCATGTTGCCCTCGCAATGTGGCTTGAGACTCCCACATCTGCCGTATCTGTGGTAAAAGGGGACAGTCGTGGGTGTAATGACCGTAAACACCGCAACACAAACAAGGCTTGCTGGTAAGAAGAGGCTTGTCCGGCTTGGGCTGAGTGCCCTGTTGCTGGTTAGCGGTGTTAGGGTCAAAACCTTGAGGATTGGGTCCATGAGTACCAGGGGCAGATTGATTTGGATTTCCTCTCTACCTTCTTTGAGAAGAAGGGGGATTAATCGCACCCTGTTGTGCAAATAATTTCTCTGAAGGGGGCTGTAGGTGCTGCTGCTGGGGTTGAGGAGGCAAGGGAGGTGGAAGCGCATATGTTGGAGGAGCTGGCACACCAGGCTGTGGATAAAGGTAATGGTTAGGTTGGGCAACATTGAGGTAAGCAGGAGGTTGGGCAAAAGGAGGAGGCATGCCATATCCTGGGTACATGCTACCAGGAGGAGGAAGAGTGCTAGAGGTGCTGGCCCCTCCGTGAGGGAGACTGTAGCCCATAGGAGGTTGAGCATACGTATGGGAAAGGGCTCCAATGATAACGTCGGTGAAATGAGATGCCCCCAGGGTGTTAGCGCCACCGAGCCTGGGGAGGTCAGGAAGGAAGGTATAAACATAACCAGACTGGGCGTAGATCAGGTCAGATTTCAAGGCTATTTGGAGGGCGGCTTCTTCAGTTTGAGGGAAATGGGAGGCAACATCTTTGCCGATGGGAGCTAGGAGAGAGCGAAGGAACCAGTCCATATAGATCTGATCTTCGAAGGGGGGAGCTTGACATAAGCTACGTCTACGTCACCATTCCTGAACATGGGTGGAAAGGCGGGTCGAAGATGTTTTCTTAAAGGAAGTCAAGAGCTCCGTACCGATATCGTATCGGAGAGGGAGCTGGAAGTAAGATAAAAATTCTTGGGCAATGGTCGCAAAGGTGGTATGGGAAGAGGTGGCTTGGTCAACATACCATTTAGAAGCTTCACCGGTAAGCGTGCATTGGAACAAACGAAGACGGATGGAGTCATCGGTAATGGAATTGGAGGAACACCACATGTGGAAAGATCAGACATGATTGGTTGGATCTTCTCTAGCAAGGCCTTCAAACTTAGGGATGTCGGAGGGGAGCTTGGTTGGCATAGTAGGCCAACCAACATCGTGGCGGATAGGGTCATTGATCAACTGATTGAAATCGGGGAGGCTGAGGCCTGCAATGTATGGCAGCAAGGGTATGGCCGAGGTAGTTCCTGTGGCGGTTCCGCTAGTAGTGGTTCCAGAATTAGGGCCTGGAGCACCGCTAACGTTAGGCCCTGGACCAGACATAGTGAAGGTGACAGGGGGAGAACCAAGAGGAGAAGGAGAACCCAATGAATCAAAAGAGGAGTCGGAGTGCGAACTCGGAGGAGGACTGGCTCGACGACGGCGGGGCGGAGCAGGTCGATCGACCGGAAACTAAGGGTGAAGGCCAAGAATTCTCCGGGAAAGGCGCCTTGGGGGCGCAATGATGATGGGAAGAAGGAAACCAAAAAGGGAAAAAAGGGACAGAATCAAGTGAGGTCAAGGGCAGAAAATGTGTAGTGACAATTGATTTTACAGTCTTTGTCAGGCGGTGTTAACCAGGCGCTTCTTCACTTAGGGTCAGTGTGTGGTGTGCGTTAATTTTAATTTTTAAAACCTTTTTCGTTTTGAGAGCAAGAAAAAAGTGTGCTGCATAACTGAAAATAAATCTGCAGAGAACAGTATATAATGCTGAAATAACAGAAAATTAACAGCTACTATTGCATCTATCTAACCCAAGAAGGCGGGTCCCTCAAAACTAGTCTAAAAAAAAAAAAGGGGAAAAATCTAGTCAAAACACACTGAAAAGAGGCCAATAGATCTAAGGTCGGGAGGGATAGGGATCTAAAGGATAAAGCTGCTGAAAAGAGGTGCAGATCACAGCCAAGAGACAGAGGCAAGGTGGCTAGAAAAAAACGAGGAAATCAGCAAAAAGTAGAAAGGACAGGGAAGAGGTCCTAAAGAGAGGTCCAAACAAAATGACAAGAGGTGATTTGAAAGGAAGAAAGGCTGATTTAAAGGGATCTGAGGAGGAGGTTTCAGATCTGAAAAAGGGAAGGCTGAAACTCTGAAAAACAGACGGTTGAAACAACTAAAACTCTTCCATAAAAAGTGGAGGGTACTGAAGCCCTAGGGGGCTAGGTTCCCACTTAGATGAGTAAAAACAGATCAGAACTAGGTCAGCGGCAGACCATTTGGAAAACCTTGAAGCTTCGAGCTAAAACCCAGAAAGTCAGAGAAAAACCTTGAAAAATTGGCGGGTCACGAGGTTCTTTGTTTTGATGCAGTCGCGAAAAGGAAATTTGAAAAGTGCAACACAGAGGTCCATCGATTTTGAAACGGTGAAAAATCACATTCCAGATTCAGTTGTCTCGGCAATGATTTTTGAAAAGTTATTAATCTCGATTGCGGGCGATGTCGCTTACCTACGCAATAGGGCCCGAAACACACGGAAGTTAAAAATTTTAATGTTTTAGGGTTTTATGTAAGAAAAAAAACATAAAAATAGGAAAAATAAACAGCTGAAAAGAAACCCTAGGGTTTGAAGTAGCTGGATATGTAGGAATATGAAAAACGACAGCGGTCGTAATTTAAAACCCGTGTGGAGTTGCCATTTGTTAGTATGAATCCTTTGTCGAAGTGTACGAAAAAGGACCACTTTAGCTACGCATAACTAATAGCCATAACAACAAAAGTGGCTGCCAATATCTTCAGATCTGCGGTTAGTTGAACAAGAAAAGAGCTGCAAAAAACCAGATCTATGCATGGAAAGACATTAAGCAGTAAAAACAAGGGTTTGCTCCATATACCAATAGACAAGACAAGAACAATTTTGAAAGAATTTTTGTATTAATTGGGCACCTGGGAGGAAAACAAGAAGGCGTATCCAATTCTCCTCAGTGGGATGGGTTCTTGGAAGTCCTCAGCACTTCAGATCTAAGATTTCTCTCTCTTGTTGGTGTAGAAAACCCAATGCAAAGAATAGAGCTCAAAGGGAGCTCACATAACAAATAATGGAAAAATGTGACCAAGTGTATAGATCCAGAGTGATCTAATAGGCAACAAAAGGTGAATATTGATAGGAAAAACCCTCCTATTTATAACAAAATATTGGGTCATTCTAGATCTTGGTGCATGATTAAAATAATGTTAACCAAATCTAGATCCACCTTTTATGGAATATTTTATTATATTTGTTGGAGGGAAAAGGTATTTGACTTGGGTCAAATCCCTTAATTTGTGAAAAATAAATAAATAAATGATTTATTTATCTTTTTAAGGAAGCGGTTAGAAGATAATCAAATAAATAATGATTTATTTAATTATTTGTGGGTGATTTGGTCATATTTAACAAAGAATATTATCTAAATAAGATTTAAATAATTATTCCTAGAAAATAATAAGATAAATAAAGGTTTATCTAATTAATTTCTTTGTTTTTGGGTTAAACATGGCTGGGAATAATAATTAAATTATGGTTTAATTAATTATTCCATGAGGAAAATCAAACAAATATAGGTTTGTTTAATATTTCCTTTTGGGGTTTTCTGTTTAGACCATAAACAACCTAATAAATGTGGTTTATTAAGTTATTTAACATAGTGAAGGCAATTTTACTTAGGGTAAAATTGGTCTTACATGGTGTACTTGGGTCCATCTAATGATAATAGGTTAGATGACCAAAAAAATGGTGTAACAAGGATGAGAAGAAACTAGTACAAATCATGCACAAGAATGAAGTACATAAGAAAAACAGATTGACAGAGAAATTGCAGAAGTTAGAGAAAGAACTGACATTGAAAGAACCACTTGCTCAAGCCAAGAAGCAGCTATGGACCAATATCATTGACTCTGTTAATGATATGTGGTCATCCATTCAAGTTATTTATGAGCAAAAAGATCTTATCAAAGTAGCAAGTGAAGCCATTCAGAAAATCAAGGAAGAACCTGGTAACAGGCCAGAAGAAGCCAATTAAATCATTAAGTTTCTTAATTCCAAGAATAAGAAGGAATTATAGGAAATTGGCATTAGTGACAGAACATAAAAGATTCTTGAAGTTAGTAAGGTAATCTCTAAAAGGAACTTAATGGTTCAACTTGAAGAAAAAATGTCAGAACATGGAACTTTCCATAACCAGATTCATGGTGAAGTTTGATATTTTGAGGCAGAAAGGACTACCAAATCCATTAGTTATCAATAAAAGGTTGATGAAACATGAAGATTATGATAAGAAGATTAGAGAACTAGCAAAGGAAGAAGCCAAAAATTCAACCATGCAAGGAATTCCAACAGGAAAAGTACTCTATAAAAGTTTTGAGAACCTCTTTTACCTACATCATGAGGTAAAACATCTCTTCATTAACAGAGGATAATGATATATTCAGAAGAATGGTAAAAATCAAGTTACTAGATGTAGAGGATTGGGAGAAGTTGACTGATTTACTGTGAAAGTGAAAAGTAAAACAGATCAGTCAAAAGGTTAATGTAAAACATGAGAGTTAAAGAGTATTAGAGCAGTTAAATAGTATCAGGTGAAAGACAGAGTTTAAAGTGAAAAAGAAAAGTGAAATACGGCTAGCATAAAGAACACTCAACAACATCCAGCGTTGAGTAAAAATTAAAGTGAGAAATCAATAAATGATCAGTAAAGCAAACAAAAAAACTAAATAAGAGGGAAAACTAGCATTTAGTCTCGCAGGTGTCTCTATCTTCTTGCATGAAGATATTTATTTTTTGTTGAATAATTCTTGGAGCAGTTTAGGATATTTTGTATTAGTTTTTTGTATAAATACTTCATAATTCAAAGTAATGTGTGTGGATTATGGATTGCTAAACATTTCTATAGTTTTATTGTTCTGAAACCTGAGGATGATTGTACCATTTTCAAGTAAGCGGACTGGATTGAAAAATAAAGGAATTATATTATAGGATTCATGTGTTGGGCCACTTCAATGAAGTACTCTCAATTGTTCTTTTTTATTATCTGAAATTTTCACATACTTTCATGTTTTCTAAATATAAATGTATAACAGGAATTTTATTTCAAAATTTGTTTAAAAACACTTTGTCTTGATGTCATTTCATTTTCATGTTTTCTACTGATATCCAGATTATGTAATTCTTCATTGCTCCCTAGTTTTGATTGACCTATGTCATTTCCCTCATTGTCCAGATCTGGGAATCCTTAATTTCTCTCTCATCCCGATTGAAACCATTTCATCATCCAGCCTAAAGACCAAAAGTTACTTAGCTACCTTTCCCTATGAACACTTCGCTTTAGAGGCTTGATTCTATTTTGTTCCTTGATAGATTGAATCCATTATCCCAATGGTAAGAAGACCTAAATTTATCCATCTGAATCAATGATTCCACCACCAAACCAAACCAAATAAAAACCCAATCATTCTTACATAACTAGCCTAAAATCAACTAAAATCAACAAAGTTAAATCATAAAGAGAGAGCCCTCTCTGAGCATTAGGAATGCTAGATTCTAAGCTTAAAGGTAGGTTTGTGGTTACCTCTAATATTCTTTAAAAAAAAAATATTAACAACAGAGTCATTAACAGAATATAAAATACATTAAATTGTGAATCTACGTAGTTAGAATATTTTTCGTGTTGGGCGATATTGATGAAATTCTAAAGTTTTCCTTTGGGGAACTAGTGTTTAGAAGTTTTCTTAGAAGTCTATGTGTAGGTGCATAAGAGCCAATATTTCCTTATTGAAATGGCGGATGGATCCATTCGGCAGTAATTGTAGTGGTGTTACTATGGATGAGAGGAAAAGAAAATGTATTTTCTGAAGGCAGAACTATATTTTTCCCCAAAGTTCCAGAGGTTTCAGAACAAAAGTGTGAAGGATGAATGGATGGTTGATATTATCTCATAGATCTGAAGTGAAGAGCGATGTATGGTTAAAATCCTATCGCAAAATGAATAGAAGATAGACAGGTGAGATCATATCGCAAAAGTGCAGCGGGAAATGAATGGTTGAGAAACCATATCGCAACTGACAATTCTTATCTTTATTGCTAAGTCATCGCAATTTATATTATTTAAGTTTTCGATGCGATGAAGTGGCCATGTGTCGGGTTTCCGTGTATATCTCATATCCCATCAGTTAAGGGATCATTGAAATGCGATATGTTATAATCGCTGACGTGTGAAGTGTATATTTTCCGAGATGCGAGATCGACATACTTGCGATATTGCAATGTAGGTAAAACTGAGATTTTGAAATGCAGTTGAGTTGTAAAGTGAAATAGGGAGGAAATTCATGCTGATGTGATTTTCGAAAGAGAAGAGTCGAGATGAGATAAAGCTACCTCAGTTAACGTGAAGGGACGCTTGTAGAAGTGATGTGTAGGTAGAGAAAGGTAAGATGAAGTGATAAGGTTAGAGAGCTTTTAATAAAGGTTTAAAAGATACAGGTTGGACTGAAGGGAGCTTCTTACAATGAAATTTATGATGAATAAAGTGGGTTTATAAAAATAAAATAGGTTTTACGAACCTATTTGGATGTGAACAAATTCAGAACATATACTCTATTTCGAGTATAATATTGGGTTAAGGCGGGGTTGATAGTTATCCCTACATCATTTTTTGGTATCAGAGCTAGACTAGTGCTTTTTGGGGTTTTTTATTCAGGGATTGAATTTTATTCTCAGTATGTGTAGAATTTGCATTGGTAATAGATCCAGATATAGGGGGTTATGGTTTGAAAGGAATTGGTTGTTGGGAGATAAAAACGCAAAATATTTTATTCAGAGAGGAATCCTGAAAAGTTGCAGGAAATGAAGACTTCAGCCATTTCATTCAAGATAGAATGCGGAAAGAGGTTTGAGGAAGATAAGACTAGGGAAGGATCTGTTGGGTGTGGAGCCTGATTATCTTGTTTATTTTGTATCACAGCATTGGACCGTTGTACCTTAATGGGGAGGCAATGCCGCCCGTAATTAAACGTTGCTTGGGGGGTACGAGGGGGGCTGTGAATTTATGGAGCCTCCCTCTGGTGGGGGGTTTCAGGGGCAATGCCCTTGAAGCTAAAAGAAAATGTAAAATTTCCTTGTAGAAGTATAGCAATTTCTAGTCAATCTGGGTCGTTCATTAGGCAGATGATCTGATGATACAAGTTATGTTTAGTTTAGGGTTTTCTGCCCTATAAGGAAACCCCTCGTTTGTATGAGGATACTGTATTGGGGCTACGTATTGTATGTGTATTCTCGGAGTGGGAAATAGATAGGGAGACTATGAGAGAGAACAGAGGATATTACATCAGATCTATTGTAGGTTGTGTCTCTTCATTTTGTTGGATAATAGAAAGGAAGGACTGGCTATTCGGGGTGGACGTAGCCGAAACTGGGTGAACCACGTATATCTGTGTCTCTCTGGTTTTATGTGTTTTGTGTGCTTGTGTTTTCTGCATATTCTATGTGTTTCGTTTCTCTGTAATATTTAATTTTCTAACAGGATCTTATAAGTTTTAAAAACTTTAATGACATATGTATGTGAATATAAGTAGAAACAATAAATTGTAGTTAGGTAGTTGTGACAAAGGGCAAGGGAGAAAGTGAAGAAATTGCAGCAAGAGATGTTGTAAGGAAATGAATAGAACATGGATGTTCTCAGAAGGAAAAGGAAATTAGTGGAAGAGGAACTGATTTGTAGACAATGAAAGTAAAGCAACATGTTTATTGTCCAAGACAATGAAAGCTTAAGGAGATAATATCATTTTAATATCTCTCAAGCATGAGTTATATTTCAATATTTGGTATAATTTGAATTAGTTTCACATAGAAGAGAATGATAGTAGCCAACACACAACAACAGACTGTGTAAAGGGAAGAGAGGTTTTGTTAGTGGAAAATTCAGTAAAGGACATTTTTTTAGAAAATAAGAGAATAACAGATTTCTCAAAATAGAGAGAAGGGTAGGCGATCATTGGTTACAAAATCCTGACAACAATGGAATATGAGGAGAAGGAGTGCTGAAAATAGGTTTTGTTGCAGAAACCCAAGGAAATTTACTAAGATAATGAATTGGTGTAGGTGGCAAGTAAAGACTTGTTACAAAGAAATGAGAGAGGATTATTGTAAGCTCAAAGTGGGAAAAGGGATTCCACATAAAGAAGTCGAGATAACTATTACAGTTCTTAAGAGAAGCCACAATAGAAGAAAGAAATATGGCAAGGGAAATAAGATGAGTCAAGAATTACTTGACAAAGACATTGCTGAATTGAAAGCAAGTATTGATGCAATAATAATTCTTCTTGAAGATTGTGAAATGGGCGGAAGGTATGGTAGGAATATGAAAAGAAAGAAGACAAAATGGAAGTTATTGCAAAAACATAAAAAGAGGATAATGCACATCAGATTAAGAGAAGAACTCAGAATAACTAAGTTGAAGGTGAAATATGGCTATTACATACCTGAGCAATAAGTTTACCTTGCTGACGAAGGAAGTATTGATGATTTTCTGAATTGTTGGACATGTTTGGATTAGCTGAGAGGTGTGATGATTGAGACATCAAAGGAAGAGGAGCTTTGTATTTTTGAAACTAATGTTTTGTGTATGCATGTAGGTGATGAAAAACCTTTAGAAGATGTATTTCTGCAGGTTGATGAAGAAATGAAGCTATTATAAGATATGGTTGTAATAGAACAATTCTTAATTGAACATGTGTTCAAAGACACTAAAGATGGACAACTGTTGAAGACTACTATGGAAGCTAAAAATGATGAATCTATTAAGACTTGGAAAAATGATGGTAGACAGTCTGAAGACAAAAGGAAATTGAAGATTGCAAAATAAGAAGTAGAAAAGAAGTATGAAGGTAGCCTTATGACATGATCAAACAAGAGTATATGTACAATGCAAACAATTTAGGTAATGGGATTATCTCTTCAAATTTTATTCAAAAATTATGAACCTATATTGATAGTTGATGGGAAAGAAATTTCCTTGAAAGGAAATAATGGAGCATCAATGGAAAGGTATCTTAATAAATTTTGCATTGTAGAGGATGGTAGAATAGAAATTTATAAGGATAATTTATTCCAAGGAGGTATAGCTATTCCAGTAAAGGCTATGATGAATGAAGGAAAAGAGGACAGTTGAGAACTTAAGAATAAGTTGGCAGAGGCTAATGCATAGCAAAAAATTGAAGACAATGTTATCTGTACAAATTGCAAAAGGATTAAAGGTGAATGTAATCAGTAAACTGAAAGGAGACAGGAAATCTCAGAGGATGAAGGCAAGGATGCTTTCGTGAACTATGAATTTGCAGTAAGAAATACAGGGGTTCAATGGAATGTGATATTCATGGTGTTAACAGTAATTTTTACTATTGTAAAAGGGACTTTACAGTGGAATGGAAAATCTGTTGTATATTGTGATTTTGTTTCCTATAAATAAAAAAGAAGAAGAGAACTTTAGATTCTAAAATTAGAGATTGGCATATTTTGATTGAAAATAAAGAGGAATGGAAAAAGAAACTCATTGGCTTACAGATTTGTAAGGAAGAAAAGGGAAGAATGAAAAGAAATATGAAAGGAAGGAAGGCCAAAGAGAAGAACAAAGAAAATAATTCAAAAATTAGACAACATTCAGGACAAAGTAAAAACAAAGAAGCCTTCTCCAAGACCAAACAATATAAAGAAAATGGTTTGGAAACAGAAGAGGATGCTAGTGATAGGGTCAAAATTCAAAATATACGGTCAGGCAAAAGACAATGGAACTAGTAGAGAAGACATGAAGTTGAAGTTAAATACTATTGAGATGATGACCAGACAACAACACACAGAGGGACAAAAATTTATGTTTCTTGAAGAGATACTTATGTTGAATATCAGTATCAAAGCATTATGAGGTAGAGATGCTCATGACAACAGAGCAAAAGGAAATCCACAATAAAAGGTTTGACATCTAGGAGAAGGAGAGAATGCGGAAAATACACCTGCAATTGGAAAAGGTCAGACAACCAGTTGGAAGATGAAGTTTAATGAAGTTTACAACAAAGTAAGTTGGAAGACCCATGAACATGAGTCCATAAATTATTTCAACCTAGGGAGTCTGATGGAGGAGCATTCTTCAAAATTTTATAAGACCTAAGAGTCTTATCACACATTACTAAAGGGTGTGGGTTCACTTAATTATTTTTTTTTATTTTCCTAAGTTT
This sequence comes from Pinus albicaulis, assembly GCA_034641835.2. Classification (NCBI taxonomy): domain Eukaryota; kingdom Viridiplantae; phylum Streptophyta; class Pinopsida; order Pinales; family Pinaceae; genus Pinus; species Pinus albicaulis. Next base: position 108,918,628 of record CM076576.1, on the reverse strand, counting down.
AATTTGAGTTCTAAAGAGATTTAAATGTAATTTGATTAATGAAGAATATCTCGTGAGTTTTAGAGATCTTAGGGATGAGTGAGTAATCCTAGCAAGAATGAGGATTTTAGGGATCTACATTAGGGGAATTTTGAAGTCTAAAATGGGCCTCCTAAGGAAATTATAAAATAATAGTGGAAATAATAAAATGATATTAGATTACATCATCAACAGTTAGAGGGAAAAAGGAAAAAAATATTTGTTCAACTTGTATTTTGAACTTATCTTCCTATGGGTTTACCGAAATTTCAAGTGGAAACACTCGTTGGATGCATAATTTAATTCCTCATCCAAGGAGTACCCATGTTGCATACTTTTGATTGACCCTGCTACACGAAAAATGAGAAATACATGAAAAATGTGATTGCAATCACTTTTTTTCATGTATTTCTCATTTTTGGTATAACAGGTTCCATCGAAAGTATGAAACATGGGTACTCCATGCACGAGGAATTGAAATTTGCATCCAACGAGTACCCACACTCGAAATTTGAGTAAAAACTTACGGATATAAGTTCAAAATACAAGTTGAAAAAGTAGTTTTATTATTTTTTATTCTTTTTACATTTTCACTCAAAAAATGCTAAATCAACCCCCATGGTTGACATCATCATCTTGAATCCTATTGGTTCTTATAAAGTTAATTTTAGTTGTACATTTTCCTTAGGAGACCCATTTTAGACCTCAAAATTGCCCTAATGGAGGTCTAATCTAGGATTTTGGGGTAGTAAAAAATGGAATCGAGAGAAGCTTTATGAAATATTGAGAGATTGTTGGATCTGAACTAAAATTGTTTCATGTTTCCTTTTTTGTATATATTGGTTAGAATTTTGAAACATAAGGGGTTGGCCCGGAGTTAATAGTTTGGGCCTTATGAGGTAGGAGTTAATAATCTTACGAAATATAGTTGTTAGTCTTTGTAAATATATTATGCTATATTAATAGAAAAACACAGTGTGCAACAAGAGTGATGAGATGGGATTTTGATTTTTGTGTTGTGTGAACAGTTCTGTTTTGGAAGGTTCGTCTCTGTAAGTTCAATGGTGAATCAAAATTCACTTCTGATTGAGTTATTGACAGAATATAAAATACATTAAATTGTGAATCTGCGTAGTTAGAATATTTTCTGTGTTGAGCGATATTGATGAAATTATAAAGTTTTCCTTCGGGGAACCAGTGTGTAGAATTTTCGTTAGAAGTCCGTGTGCAGGTGCATAATAGTCTAGATTTCCTTATTGAAATGACAGATGGATCTGTTTGGTGGTAAATGCAGTGGTGTTACTATTGACGACAAGAAAAAAATGTATTTTCCAAAGCCATAATTTTATTTTTCCCCAAAGTTCCAGAGGTTTCTGAACAAAAGTGCGAAGGGTGAATAGACGGTTGAGATTTCACGCAGATCTGAAGCGGAGAGCGATGGATGGTTAAGATCCTATCACAAAAATGAATATAATATGGATGGTGTTAGGCTGTATTAATCACTATTAAATGACTAAACAAGTACACATAAATTATCAATCCAAGGACATCTTTTATTTCAATGACAGCCGCACTATATGTGCTGATACATCAAACCAGAAGAAAACCCAATTAAAGTAAATCATTGCTGAAGTAGATGCTGGAAGGAAATCATCATGTGGAAATAAAATGATCTACAATACTGTAATCACACCTCAATTAATTTGTTCTATCACGTCACACAACAATTATCCAGCCGGTATCTCTGATCTGATATGTGTAACAACATATAAAATATTAAAATTGAAGTGGATATATTCACAGCTGAAACAACAACAACAATACTTCTACTATTACATAAAAAAAATACAAACACATATACATAGCTACCTTAATCACTGCAATCCCTACTAAAGAGGAGGGCTCTTCCTCCCTAGCAGGGCATAGGTAGAGAAATAACTTAACAGAAAATAAATTGAATAATGCATGTAACAGCAATAACGAGATAATTAGTACCAATATGAAAAACATTAGAGAGCCAAAGTAATTATCTTCTCCACTAACCATTCGACCTCAAGGTCCGAGAACTATATAGTGGTTACATCTTAGAAAAATGATCGATGTATCAGTCATGAGAATCTCATGATTCTCATGCTAATCGAAATAGAATACATATGATTATAACCACTTCTTAATAAAAGTCTGACTGGAAAATTATAGATTACAATCAAAACCGCATAGAGGCTATTATCTAAAAATACAACACTTAATAACTTCTACAGCTATCACGATAAATCACAATTGTAGTGTAAAAGCTAGAGGACAGGTCAGCAACAGGAGTTGACGTGATCCAGTCAGCAGTACAAATGTAACAACATTTCTCCAGCGGGTCTGTAATAGCATGGTGTAACAGCATCATGGTGTAAAAATCTCACTATAATAGCCTCGTGCTCGGGATATTTTGTGCGACAAATGGTATATGGAAAGACAACAAATATACCATATATCTTCTCCAAACATTCACCTCAGTTAGTCATAAAAAGCCACAATACATCATAATAATTGATGAAATGGCAAAGTAATGAAAATAAGGTGAAACAACACAAGTTAATATAGAATGGTAGGAAAAAGAGGCAAATATAGTCCCAATGGTAGTAGTCATGAGGTAAAATAGGGGAAAAAAATGTAGGAAAAGTGTGAAAAACTGGCACCCAAAATCTCCCCCCAACTGAAGCACTTGCATGTCCTCATGCAAAATCTCATCTCTAGTGGGAATATCTTCAGCGCAGGTTAGTGAGATCATAAGCACTAGCTGTATCTTCATCTGCAGTCTTGTATCATTGATTTTCCATTAGCTTCCATACCCAATACTTTGATTCATACTTGCTCAATTCATAATTACTCTGATAATCCTCAATTGGCAGCCATATCAAAGGAAACTTGAATCTCAATCTAAGCGAAAAAGCACCAAGGTATTGTAATATCTCTGCATATGCTGGTACATGTGTAACAACCACCACAAAATTCTGGAATGAAAATGGGTCCCCCTTCAGTAGCTCAACATTGCTGGCTTTCGTGCACTTCACGCACCTATTCAAGGCTCGACTCTTCATCATTGAGAACTGATTGAGGCAGAAGTTAAAAATCCTTCTTCTGTAAGTGGTAGCCAATTCCTTTATCCCAGGAGTACTCAAGATTCTCCTAAATTCTTGCCTTAACTCGATGTCCTGTCCTAGTTCTGTCCGAATCCATAATGTCGTCTTCTCCTCATTAGCATCCATAGATTTGATGGAAAAATTCCACTCAATATGATACTTTATGAAGGACACAAAATATCGCAACTTCAAATCCCCCATATAGGAGAATATCATTACAACCATTTGCATACTCACATGCTCACAAATGATATTGTGTAAGAATAACGCACACAGCAGGGTTTGCTCATAAAAAACAGAGGCATGAAAAACATCTAAAAATGTATGGGTGGAAGAACATAGATAGGTTATGTCCTTCATAACAGCTTTCATCTGGAAGAGGAAGTAGAATTCCCATAGAAAAATGGGATAGGATGGAGAAGGTCACCTGCACCCGAATAAATTAAGGGCAACATCATGAAGTTTTTTCTTATCTATGGTAAGATCCTGAACCTGCTACTGTAACAAAATTAGTTGTTTTTCTTGCTTCTTCAGGGCTTCCTTCTTCCTATAATTCTTCCATCCTTTCTTCAGCTCTTCTTTCATATATATTTTAGGTAGGGCATCTATCTCCCTCCGATGTTCTTTTAGCGAAATCGTCCCCTCCCGAAGGGAGATTGCTTCCTATTTCCACTTCTGTAATTCAAAAATTAGTGAGATTTTCTCAGAACTCCATCTTGAGATGGGACTTGGAATTATTATGACTTCAAATTCAACATCAATAGTGGGTGTAACAACCTCTACTAAATGGGTTTGTTCAACCTCTACTGCTGGTTCTTGTGTAACAACAACTTCCTCGGTGGGTTCTTATGTATCAGCCCCTTAATTTCCACCTATAGTAGCCTTTATGTCTATTGTTGTTTCTTCTACAATAGCAGTCGCCTCCACAAGTTCTTGTGTATCACCCTCTAGGTGAATTTCTATAGGAGGCTCTGCATTAACTATTGGTTCTTGTGTAATAGAAGTATCCTTATCAGGTTCTTATGTAACAACCTCATGTCGTTTTGTTTCTATTTCCATTGGGTTGATGTTTTCCCCACATACCTTATATCCCACCGCTGTTAGTTCTTGAAAACATATATTGCATATAGACACCAATATTTCCTTCCCCTAAGATAATATTTGCTTCAATTCTTCATTTTCCTTTCTTATATTTTCAAGTTCTAAAAATAGGACATGAGTTTTGTCCTTACATTAAAGTGTTGCCTTTGAGCTAATACGATACCTTGCTTTAAATGCAGCTCAGTAGTGAAGCAAGGTTATAATAATTATGTTAAATTTCACCCCTCTGTGTTTTGATAATCATGCCCAGATGGTACATCTGAGTTCTTTCTCAATTAAAACTTGGCAGGGTGGAGTATACTTCACTTCTGTGACTTATCTTGAAGTTGTGGCTTATTTACATTAGTATGAATTCTTGATAATAGAAAAGCACCACTTTGCTTATGTAACTCATGACCCTAACACTTTAACCAAAACATGAGCATCTTGAGATCTGAATTATTGATTAAATCTTTGGCAAGCAGGATCTAAATGGAAAGACATTAAGCGATCGTCAAGAGTTTACTCAAAATAATTAACAAGACAGAGCAAAACCGATTTTTTGAATGAATTTTATATTACAGGGCACCTGGGAGGAAAACAAGAAGGTGTATCCAGCTCTCCTCAATGGGATGGGTTCTTTGTAGTCCTCAGCACTTCAGATCTAAGCTTTCTCTCTCTTGTAGGTGTAGAAAACCCAATGCAGAAAATAGAGCTCAATGGGAGAAAATGGTAGAAATGAGACCAAGTGTATAGATCCAGAGTGATCTAATAGGCAACAAAAGGTGAAGAATGATGGGGAAAACCCTCCTATTTATAACAAAATATTGGGTCATTCTAGATCTTGGTGCATGATTAAAATAATGTTAATCAAATCTAGATCCACCTTTACGGAATATTTTATTATTATTTGTTGGAGGAAAAGGGTGTTTGACTTGGGTCAAATCCCTTGATTAGTGAAAAATAAATAAATAAATGATTTATTTATCTTTTTAAGGAAGTGGTTGGGAGATAATCAAATAAATAATGATTTATTTGATTAATGGTGGTTGATTTGGTCATATTTAACAGGGAATATTATCTAAATAAGATTTAAATAATTATTCCTAGAAAATAACAAGATAAATATGGGTTTATCTCATTAATTTCTTTGTTTTTGGGTTAAACATGACTGGGAATAATAATTAAATTATGGTTTAATTAATTATTCCTTTTGGGGTTTCCTAATTAACATGGTGAAAGCAGTTTTACTTGGGGTAAAACTGGTCTTACATGGTGTACTTGGGTCCATCTAATGATGAAAGGTTAGATGACCAAAAAATGGTGTAACATTTTCCTCAGTGTGTCCTCAGCCTCTTTCGCTTGAATTCTTCCCAGGTCCTTCCTTGCTGGCTTACGGCATCCATCACGATCAATTTTATGAGTCCATGATTGGTCACACATGCTTCCAGATGTGTTGTTATCTTTACTGCTATCGCCATATGCTTAATGTTCCCTAATAAGTAGAATGGAAGATCAATATTTTTTTGGTGCTGAAGGTGATTAAGTAGAGGAAAGTGATAATTAAACACTATTGTATATCTTTTCTCACAAGTGATATACTTGATTAAAAGCAAGGTGACATCTTTCCATGGTTGAGTGAGTGACAACCTATCAATTTCTCTCCCTTTCCTCTCCTTCTAGGAACTCTTCTTTCAAGGAGGGGTCATTGATTTTTCTGTTAAACCACCTTCATCCCTCTACTGGAAATGTAGTAACTCGGGTAATTAACTCTTCAGTCACCTCAATTTTTAGGCCCCTAACTTGGATCTGGTTGTTATTCATATCTTGAGCGAATTCGATTGCAACCGCCTCGTCCAAGCCTTCCAGCTTCTGAAAATACTCAATCCATCCAACATCTCTGAATATATGGTAGGCTTCTAGATAGTTCTACAAGGCATCCATGGAATTCGTCTCGTTCCTAACTGCTTCTCCACCCATCTTGCTGTTGTTTTTGAATTTGATTCTTATAGTTCAACCCACTATAATGTCACTGCGCTGCTCACTTCTTCTTAGCGTCTCTACTTATCCCAATTGATGAGTTTGCAATGCGGATAAAAGGATTAAGTCGAGGAGGTCAATGGGAGGTAACAGGTTTTACGGATTACCAAATCATAGCTCACACAAATTTTCATAAATGTCCCGTTATGGAAAGTAATGGGTTCTAATTACACACTCTCTTTCCAGACGGATTTAGTCATCATTGGCATTTGTGCTATTAATTGGTTCCATGTGGATTTGATAGAGGTTTATGACTACATATTTTTTCAATGATTTCAAGATACATCCCATCCCCTTCCTTAATGGTGATGGCTTCCCACGGCCGTCACGGGAATATCATTACTTTTTCCAATAATCACCAGATCATAAATGATGACATTACCTTTTGAATGACATACATGAGGCGATGTGGAGGAAGATTTGAAATTGGCGGCGTACTTCTTGCAGCACTTGTGACGGTTGCATTTGGCTAGCACAATTATTGTTGTTATGCGACAAAACATAGGAAACAATGTTCGTGGCTGTCGGCTCTTACATGTGTAACAAACAAGACAACTTTCAGATTATTATTCAAAAAAACATAATAATTAGGAGAAACCGGTATAGAAATAAATTCAAATGAATACCATCATCTTATAAAATGTATCAGGAAGGAAGGATGATGTTTCAGGAAGAAAAATATGGGTGTAACAGCCGCCACAGGAGTGGTTTTCAACTATTACAAACTGTCTGACTGCGCCCTGAAAAGAGGTTTTCATAGTTAGATTTTATTCATTTCTTTTATTTTCTTTTGTTATTTTTATTTTTATATTTATTATTTATTTATTTTTAAATAGGTGTAACAACTTCCACGAAGGTGGTTTTTAGTTGCTACACTTATTGGAATTTCAAATTTCAGGTTGCACAGGAGAATGTTCCTCTACTGTTGTAGCATGGATATCGGAGTCCACGACAATGTTAACAAATGATTCCTTTGAAGCGGGTTGATGATATAACCTTAGACGGTGCCCATTAACTAGTAATGGTGTCTTAGCACTATCGATGGTGACCAATTGTATAGTCCCATTGTCAAAGATTGTGTCCGCTTTGTAAGGACCTAGTCATCTAGTGTAGAGCTTGCCTTTGAAATCCCTAAACCTTGAATCATACAAAAGAGCCCGATCTCCTTTCTGAAACTTTTTCTTCTTAATCAACCCATCATGCCATCTAGATCTTTGCTACTGAATGATCTCTATCTATTGAATAGCAGCCAGTCGTTTCTCGTCCAACTCATTGACCTGGTTCAATCTTTGTGTATGTGTTGTACTTAAGTCCAGATCGACCTGCAATGTTGTTCTTAATGTCTTTATTTCAAACTCTATGGGGAATAGAGGGTTCTAATTTCTTACCATACATGAGTTCATATGGTGAGAAGCCTGTAGTATTCCTCCATGTTGTTCTGTAAGCCCACAATACCTCTGGAATTTTCTCCTCCCAGTTTCTTCGGTGGTTGGCTAGTAATCTTTGTTAATATTCCCTCAATGACTTTATTGGTGCTTTCCACTTGACCATTTACTTGTCGGTGATATGGTGAAGTGATTTTGTGATGAATTCTATACTTTTAAACCATCTTCTTAATCAAACTAGATGTGAACTGGGGCCCCCATTTGTCACTATCTCTCTAGGTACCCTGAAGCGAACAAAAATATCTTCAAACATGAAGTCTGAAACATCTTGCTCTATTTGCTCTAATTAGTGCATTTTTTTCAACCCACTTTGTGACATAGTCAGTTCACACCAATATGTATGATTTTTTCTATGATGAAGGATTAATTGGCCCCACAAACTTTAGGGCCCATTTCTCAAATGGTTCTATCACTATCTAAGGCTGTAATGAAATCTCAACTAATTTCAGAGGCTAGCCCATCCTTTGGTAGCTATCACATCCCTTCACAAATGTCTTGGCATCCTGGAATATATTTGGCCAGTAGTACTCTGTTGAGAGTACTTTATATCCTATCCTTTTTTCAGCGAAGTGCCCTCCACAGGGTTCCTCACGACAAGCCTTCAAGATCTCAAATACCTCATCTTCTCTAATACATTGCCTAATCTGAAATTATGGCCGAGTGTGATAGAGTTTTCCTTCTATTGAAGAGTAGGTAGCACTCTGTTGTATAATATTTGTCTTTTCTTTGGAATAAAAATGGTTTGGGAATTTTCCTGTAGAAGGGTAATTTGTTATATCAACATACCATGGTGAGTGAGTATACATGGAAAAAACATATTCATCTGGAAAAGAATCCTCAGTGGTAGTGCAGTCATCACTTATAATTAATCTTGAAATAAAATCAACAACTACATTATCTTCTTTGGCTTTATATAAAATAGTAATATAAAATTATTCTAACAAAAATAACCATCATGTAACTCTACCATTAGTAATAGGTTTGTTCATCTAAAATAAAATTGCAACATGGTTAGTGTGTACAAATAGTTGATACCCGGGGATGTAGTGCCAAAATGTGTTGATAACATGTACTACTACTAGGAATTCCTTCTCAGTAACAATGTAGTTGAGTTCTGCTGGAGTTAATTTCTTACTGATGTAATAAATGGCATAAGTTTTATTCTCCTCCAACTGTCCCAAAACAACACCCACGGCTCTGTCAGATGCATCCATAGCGTTATGAAATGGCAATCTCTAGTTTGGTCCTCATAAAAAATGTGTTACTGTTACATAGTTCTTTAACTTTAGAAAGGCCTGCTCACACATCCCTATCCACACAAATTCCTCATCTTTCATGAGCAATGAAAACATAGGAGATTCAATCTTTGAAAAGTTCTCTATAAATCTCCTACAGTATCCTACATGTCCCAAAAAACTACGTACATCTTTCAGAGTCTTAGGGGTCAGGATTTTCGAGATTACCTCAATTTTTACATGATTTACCTTGATTCCATCTGCCAAAATCAAATGTCCCAACACAATTCCCTCGGTCATCATCATGTGGAATTTCTCCGTGCTCAGAGCAACATTAGTTTGTTCACAACGTTCCAACACATTTTCCAAATTAGCTAATCCTGTCTCAAAGGAATCCATGTGGGGTGTAAAATCATCCATAAATATTTCATGGAAGTCATTCAAAATATTGGAAAAAATACCAATATTTCCCTCTGAAAATTTGTTGGTGCATTACATGGGCGAAAAGGAAGGACTCTGTATGAAAAAGTACCCCACAGGCAAGTGAAGGTTGTCTTGTCTTGGTCTTCCGGGGCAATCTTTATTTGATTATAGCCACTAAACCCATCTAGGAATTAAAAATTATTTTTCCTAGAGAGAGTATCTAGGACCTGATCAATGAATGGTAAAGGAAAATGGTCCTTCTAAGTAGCCTTGTTAAGCTCTCTATAGTCCACACAGACTCTCCATTTTCCGTTCTTCTTCGGAAGTATGACAAGCGAAGACACCCATTGGCTGTCAAAAATGGTGTAGATGAAATTAGTATTAAGAAGTTTCTATAATTCCTCTTTCACTATCTCCTTAAGTGCGAGGTTTATTCGGCACTGTAGTTGTCTAACTAGTTTGTAATCCTATTTAAGATAAATACGGTGAGTGCATAGGCTAGGATGGATTCCTTTCATATCCGTATAGTCCCATGCAAATTTCTTTTTTTATTTCTGTAACAGCTGTATCAAAAATTTGTTTTTTTCAAAATTAAGGTTAGGATTGATGTTTAAACATTTCCCAAGTTCAATTTCAACGAGACGGCTAATAGTATGCAAAGTGGTTTTCAAATGTTCAATAATTGCATCATCTACCTCATATTCTTCCCCTAGATCTCTAATGCAAGCAACATAGAGTGAATTACTAATAAAACCATTAATGATATCATCCTCTATTTCATCCTTAAATTATTGTGATTTTCCAAGCATGAGAAGAGGTAGGGAAAGATCAGATTCAGGTTCAAATTCGTCCCACCAGTGACTACTCAAATCCATATGAGGTTTTACTGGGGGTAAAGATTCAGGTTCTGAGTGGCCTTCCCATCTGAGATCACCATAGATCTGTACCTACACCTATTATATGCATCTGCAGTGGCTAGCCACAGTCTTCCCAAGATTAAAGGATGACCCCCCAGGTTGGATTTGGTTTGTAAAATGTGGAAATAAGTTGGATAATTCCAATAATCCATAGTGATAACCACATATTTTATCATTCCTTTAGGCTTGAAATGGGACCTATCTACTAATTCAAGCATTGTGGGTGTAAGTATAAGTCCATGAAGTCCTAGGGAGATGAAAAGGTCTTTATTCATGAGATTAATGGTTACCCCTAGATCAATCAGGGTATTGGTTATAGGTTGATCGTCAATATGGATAGTCACTGTAGGGTTCCTTGGGTCATTATATTTAGTCAACAAAGGCTGATCAATCATGAGATCAGACAGTTTCCCCGTGACATGGATAGTAGCAGGGTCTTTAGGTTTTCCTCCAGGTTTTCTGACGCATAGATCCCTCACTGTTTTAGCATAGATAGGTACTTCCTTAAGAGCTTCTAACAGCGGAAATCACACATAGAAATTTTTCAGTTCCTTGAGGAATTCAGATTCAGGTTGTGAGGCCGGCCAAGTTCCAGTTAATCGTTGAGGGTATGGAGGATTATGAATAATAATAGCTGAGTCAGCTATCACAGATGCACCAACCTTTCTTGGATTGGCTATTGTAGAAACAACATATCCTCCTGAGATGGTTGTTACAGGTGTATCAGTGGGTGATGTATCAGCTGTTACATGTGTAACAGCTACCTCAGAATCACCCATACCCTTTCTAGGTGACTCACATTCTTTGGTAATAATGGGAGTATGTTCAGGTCTGGTTACTTTCCCTAATCGAATTTGAACCTCATTAAATCCAATAGGAGTAATAAGATAATTCTGGAGGGTAACCGGAGCATCCATGCTCTGGGCTGCCTTATTATTCGGATTAGGGTTAGGTTGCACAGGTAATTAGTGTCAGACAGTAGGTGTAGGATTTTGAATAGAAGGTATATGTAACTGCTACTGTTGTATTGGTAATGCAGGGGGTACTAGACCCTGGACATTACTTCTCCAATTATGACCCCAAGGATTGGGTTGTGATGGGGGATATTGCATTGGTGGAGGAGATGGCAACTAGTTCCATGGTGAAGGAAATTCTGTTGAGGAAGGAGTAGGATACTACCATGGATATTACTGACTATTATAAACATTATTCCAAGGATAAAAATAGGAAAAATCTGAAGGAATACCTATAGGTCGTGGCTGCCATGGTCTCTTTGATCTGCTGAAATGAGAAGACTGGACATCCTCGCTTGATTCTTGAAGTATCACCTTCAATATGGGCAATTCAAGACACTGATTCGTAGAATGCACTAACTCACATATATTGCATATAAAGACGCTATTTAGTCCACATTCTCTTTCCAAATGTTTCTTTTGCATCGGGGATAGATTATTGCTAAGGCTGCTTCAGCTTCTTCTTGTGCTTTCTTAACTTATACCGTAGTGATATGGGGAGAGAGAGTTCTAAGGAGGTTAGTTTTAAAATCCTCAAATAGGTTTGCGATCTCTACTCTGGTTACTCCTCCACTCGTGGACATTTATATCCGGACTGAATGGTCCCTAACTGAACTTTTCCCTTTCATTAATCCTCTTGAGCTACGTATGAAAAGCTTCATTATTTCATCAAGCGGTTCTTGCAATATGTCCCCTTTTCCCAATAGGTTCAAATGCTCAAGACAATCATCTCTTATATCTCTTAAGAATATTGGCTTTATAATTTCCATGTCTAGGTTACTGAACTTAGACCTTTGTAAATTGTAATGAAATCAGTCCATATAGTCTTCCAGTGTCTCTTCCTCCCTCTGTGCAATTATGAAGATCTCGTCCTTCCAATCCCATCACATCACATCACCACATCATCACATCAAATTCGAACAAAAAGGTATCACATCACATCAAATTCAAACAAAAAGGTATCAGGATCTTCAACAACCATCCCTTGAAAGGACTGTATGGATGATAAAAGAATATTCTTCATAGGAGCCTCATCCCATGTTACTGCTATTGGGAATTCAAAAGTAACAGAGTTATTTGTCTTGACATTCTCGTCCCCCATGGCTAATTCTTCCTGATGTGATGAACTGACCTCAAAGTGTGCTGGATATTCATAAATAAAAGGATCAGGTTGTTCCAGGTGTTATTTCCTAAATCTACCTCAGGCTGAAAGAAGGCAGAGTTCAGGGTAACATCATACCATGCTCAATCTGGTAGCTAGCCCTGCCAGAACAGGAGAGGGCTCTCTCCGGGTCAAACTCAGGAAAAATGTATCAACAGGGTCTGAGATGACTTGAAATGAATGCTAATTTTAGGCTAGGTATATGAATAAAGGATTTTTATTTTTATTTTTAGGGTTTTTGTTGGAAAAAGGGAAAGGCAATTTTTGGGCTTGGGGATGAGGCCAAATTCTTGCAGAGTTCAAGGTGGGGCAGGGTAGGCAATGACTTTGATGTCTTAGATTCAATGAATGGATGGAAAAGACTACTAAGGAGCTGAAGAGGGTAAGAGGCTGCAAGGATCCTCTTCAAACAGATGAAAACACATAAAACTAAACAAAAGTTTAAGGCAGAGCACCAGCAAACTAATGAATTATACCTTAGTTACTCATTTGTTTAATTCAGAAGCAAAGAGAAGGGAAATGGAATACATAAACATTAATTAAACTTACAGATACATGGAGAAAAACATCATCAAAACTTAGAGCCACAAGGATCCCAACAAGTGCTGCAAAACTCTGGTATTTCCTTTGCCAAAAATGCTGAAATGAATATACAATGAGGTGCCAAACTATTCCCAAGAGTCCAACCCTGAAGATGTCTCAGAAAATAAATGATATAGACCATCCTAACCCCTTCCCATGCCTCTAGGGGTCGAGCTCATCATTCTAGGAGCTGTTTCAACCAATTCTAAACAAGGAACTGAAATCTAGGTAATCAAACAACTTGCCTCTATATGGAAGGAAACTGATTCATTCATTTAATTTTCACTTTTTAGTGAATGAATCCTCTAGAACAAGTAAATATGAGCCAAAATTACATCATAGTCATCAAATTACATCAATATAGATCAATAATTACATAAAAAATTGAAACTAGTCAAAACTAGGTGAATTTCTGAGTTGAAGAGTGAAAATGAGGCCAAATTTCTCTATGCGTCGCACCCAAAAACTCAATGCATCGCGCCACTTTGAGCCTGTTTTTGAGGCACTTCCCGAATTCAAAATTGATCTCATGATAGCTTGTTGGAAATCCCTACCTGTCTAATATCCAACCCAAGTGGAATTTCTAGATTTGGATGTCATTTTCCCCTCCAAAACATCAATCTCCCAAAACTAGTTCCTGTGTGTACAAAAGGTGGCAGAAAGGCCATTTTCAAGGTGTTTTTGACCCTTTAAACCACCCAGAACTTGATGAAATCCTTAGGAAATTCCTGAGCATGCATAATTTATCATAAAAAACTCAAAAATATCAAGTTTTCCTTCAAAATATGTCCCAATCATAAGCGCGCGCCAAGTGGCGCGACGCGTTGGGCGGAAAAATTTGTTTTGTGACCAAAATTTCAAAAATGACAAAATTTTCTCCAAATTCCTTGAAATTTGGACTGAAGGTCCCTCATCAAGTATCATGCTCAGCCAAAGAAGCTCCAGCCAAGATTCGGAGTCTATCGTCCCTTTTTCGATGTTTTAGTGTCCTCCTGGTGCATGCAGTTTCAGTTGTAACATCACTATCTTGGTCATGTGATGAATCTATCTCCACCTCCATGGTGTTGCAAACTGTGTGACAAGTGTATGTTTGTTTTGTTGAAAATGAAAAATTGGTGCCTTGTTTTAGTTTTCAAATGTGGGAGGGACTGAGGGAAATAGGGCAGTGTGGACAGTGGGGTCTTGTCAAGCGATAATTTGCCTTTTGGAATTTTGACAAATGTAGGAACAATGGACAGTTATTTGAATGCTTGGGTACTGTTTAGATAACTTGAAGTTTTGGGAATTTTACAAATGATATGGGGAAAGGGAAAACAATGGGAAATGAAATGATTCTATGAATGGGAAATGACTTGAGATATTAGGGAATAGGGGCTTTAGGAGTGAATGCTTCTTAGAGGTGTAAGAGGAAATAAAACATAGGTTATAATGATAATATAACACTTATGGGAAAGGAATCATAGGTGGGAAAAGATAGTATGACAGTGAGTATTCAGCATGAAAGTGAATTTTTAAAACACCACTTGCAACCCTAAGGTGTTGGAAATATGATGCAGAGTGTTGTCCTTGATGGCAACCCACTGAATGAAGATGAAGACATGTGACTGTTGACATGTGTTGTCCTTGATGGCAATCCACCTGATGAAGTTATGCTTGACTTAATGGACTTGGTAAACGATGTAAATCTGATGTGATATGATGTTTGTTAGCAATATGATGCTGAGTGTCTAATGTGATATGATGTTGGTGCTGTGATGTTAAGTATTTGTCATTGAATGGCAATATCATGATGAAGAAGATGAAAATTACACCAATGAAGTTGTGCTTGATAGGAATATGTTCTTGATGAAGAAAATATGATGTATCTGATGTGGAAGGAAATGAAAAAGAATTCAAGATAATGTGCTCAAGTATGATGATGAAAGAGTATGTGCTCATGAATACGTGATTTGTCTAAGAAAGTCGTATACGAAAAAGAGCGTTCCAAGTCAGCGTATATGGGAAAAAAGCATCAAAAGTGCAAATCCAGGAGCCGTGTTATTGAAGGCTCTGGTATTGTTTTAGCTCTGGTATTGAAAAAGGGCCCATGTGGTATTGAAAAAGGGCCTCATGGTATTGAAAAGGATAAACCTATATAAGGAGAAGAAATTCATTGTGCAAATCATGAGTGTGGGTGCAAGATGTCTGAGCTTGAATGAATACTTCTCTGTGAAGTATATCTGTATGGAAAGGGTAAAGGCTTGATGATAGATCTGAATCTATTATGCACCAATGAAGAAAATGATGAAGAAGGGGATCTAGATCTGAAATGTTGTATTTATGAATCATTTATGGAAGAAACAGATCAGAAATGGCGAACATACGATATTGGTAAATGAACTAATATCAGTCTAAAGAGTATGCTATATAATGATTGAAGATCTATCGCTACTTACTTCAAGGCGTATATCGCGGTTTGATGAATGAAGAAAGCAACGATATCATCATGAAATATGTATTGAGAACCTCGTGAATTGATAAGGATAATGATGTATATCGCGACATGAACAAAGGAAAGCGCGTATGAAAACTAGGGTTTGCTGAAGACTGTGGTAAGAAATGTCTAATCTGTTCTGCTGGTTTACTGATATCTGTCAGTGAGTTATATGTATCTGTTTCATGGTTGACTGTGCTTAAAAGTATGGAAAGGGTCCAGTTTGAAAATATGATGAAATGTGGCCTGCAAGTGGTGTCCTAAAGGAAGCTTTGGATCCAGTGTGAAAATTGATGAAACGTGGTCCATAGAGGTGCTGAGGGTTGTAGCCTTGAGTCAGGGGGTTTGTAGCTCCCTTCCGAGGGTGAGGCAATGTTAACAAGATCTGGGGGGTTGTGGCTCCTTCAGGTGAAAGTGTAAACGAGATCGGGGGTGCGTAGCTCCCTTCGAAGGAGAGGCTGTGTGGCAGTCGGGGGTGTGGCTCCCCCTTCCGGGGAGAGGGTGGCCAGTGCTGTTGTAGGTGGGTGCAACGTCTTTGAGTCAAAATCACCGCACTTTTATAAGTTGTAGAATGTTTTCTCTCATAATAAAATATTGAAGGCTGAGCTCTGTATTCTTGATAGTGGTTTTCTCCCGACTTGGGTTTCCACCTAAAATCCTGGTGTTCATGTGTGATGCTTATGTGTGTTGGTTTATTCTGTTCTTACTGCACATGTTTACAGTTTATTGAACATCTAATAAATGAATGATGGAATAATATAAGTAAAGAATTAATGGCATAACAAGATCTCTGTGTATACGCTAGTTTTATGAAGGATATCCGCGTGTATACGCTAGTTAGCTTCAGCAAAGTAGCGTATGGGTTTTAGTGAATGGAAAATTAAAAAGTTTTGAATATGCGATGAAAATCTCACGATTCACCCCTCTCAGTATTTTTCCCAACAATTGGTATCAGAGGGTGGTCCTTCTGTAGAAGCTTGATCGCTTGAAGGAGATCCGTCGCAATGGGAAAGAAGCAAAAGAAGAAGGTTACTCAAAGAAAGAAGAAGCCTCAGAAATCATGTATAGAAGAAATTGAAGGAGATGAAACAGGTATTGATCGCTGTTCTTGTATTTTACTTAACTGTATATGCAAATACTATGATAGTGAAAGTGAAGAAGAAGAAGATTCTGACCAAGCTCTACAAGTGCTCATGGCAAAGAAGAAGGCTACTCAAAGTAAGGAGATAGCTGAATTTGACAAAGATGAATCAGATAGTGATTGGGGTCCAGAAGTTTCTGACGAAGCTCTACAAGCACTCATGGCAAAGAAGAAAAAGGAGAAGGCTACTTGTAATACTCTTCCTTGTGCAAACAATGATGAAGATAGTGAGAGAAAAGTTGTGGATCTAGAAGAAGTTATCAAAGATCAACAAATAATATTTAATGAGAAGGAATCTGCTAACAAAGCTTTGATATTTAGACTGAAAAGGATGTTTGATGATGTATACAGTCGGAGTAAAGAATATGAAGCTGGAATCATCTCTCTACAAGCAGATCTTGAAGAATCAAATAAGAAGAATGAAGAACTTGAAGCAGAAATCATTTCCCTCAAAGCAGGTCTCGAAAAATCAAACAAGAAGAATGCAAGATTTGAAGCAGAAATCGTCTCCCTCAAAGAAGATCTGGAAGATTCAAACAAGAAGAATGAGAGACTTGAAGCTGAAATCATCTCCCTCAAGGAAGACCTGGATAAATCAAATAAGAAGAATGCTGGACTTGAAGCGGAAAACATATCTCTGAAAGAAGATCTCAAAGCATCGAAGAAGAAGAATGAAGAGCTGCATCAAACTTGTGAAGAAAATGAAAATTGGTTGAAAGAAGAGATTCTAAGTCTGAAGGATCAAGTAGAAGATGGAAGAAGGAAAGAAGAAAGCATGACAAAGCAATGTCAAGCCCTGGAGGTTGAGGTAAACATTCTCAAAGGTAAATTAGAAGAAAAGGTTAGACTTTTGAGGTTTCAAGATAGTACTAACATTTTGGACAACATTTTGAGTAATCAAAGGTTTCCTGCTATCAAACATGGTCTTGGTTTCCATGAAACTGTTAAAGGAGAATCTAGTTCACAAGGAAGTGCTAAAGATTCTAAGGAAGTCAATGCAAAACTTGAAGAGTTGAAAGAGACAAAAGGTCAACCAACAATGATGAAATCTAAAAGGAAATCATTCAATAATGTTGAATGTTTCAAATGTCATAATTATAGGCATGTTGCAGCAAATTGCAGGAGCAGATCATTTCAGCCTCAAACAAATAGATTCTACTCAGAAAGGTATTCTGGTTTATTCAAGGGATATTGTTTTTCATGCAACAAGTATGGTCACAAAGCTAGTGATTGTAATAGAAGAAAGAATAGAAAAGCTCATTATGATTCTTATGTTTATTTCTCTGGCCACATGAGATGTTATGCTTGTAACAAGTATGGACATGTAGAAAAGGAATGCAAGATGAACAGATCTGGGAAAGTGGACAATTTTCAGCACACAGTTGGAAAGCTCAAGCAAATTTGGAAAAAGAAGGAGGACCGATCAGAAACGTAGGGAATTCTGACCCTACTGCAGTCATCCGCTTCTGAAGCTTACTTCTCCGATTGACTGCAGGAATGATGTGGGATACATTATGAGATTTAGTAATGTATCGTCACAGGGGGAGCAATGCATGATGACTCTCAAGGTTGATTTGATTATTCTGGTTATGTTTACTCCTGACAGCGCTTCTGATGTGGAAAGGACAGGTACAGGAGGTACAAGGTCAGAAGGAAATGAAGGAAGATGAAAATTTTCTATGCTTCACTTTCCATACGCGGGTTCTATGAAACAAAGTCGCGTATACACGCGAGTTCCAGCTGACACAGCCGCGTATGCATTGATGATGAGAAAATTTATCTGATAGCTGAAGATCTGGAGCAGAGGTCTAGGGGGAGCATCAGTCTGACTGCTGATGATTGCACTATTAGCATTATTCTGGTTATACTCATGATAATGAAATGATACATGGGTTCTTGTGTTGAAGATTATGGATGAAGTCTGGTTGCTTTATAATGAAGAGCATTCGTTGATGAGATGAAAGTCTTATAATTCAGAAATAAGGACAGATCTTGCAGAGATTGTTGCTAATAACTTACTGTTGAAGGTGTTTTCAGATTGCACAAGTTAAGGAAGAGCACTGGTTTAGGGGGAGCAACAGGTTGAATACTAATGATTGCATTGTTGGCAATATGATATTCTTTGTGATACTCATGCTCAAATGATGATGACTTGGTACATGGATTATTATGATAAGACTTTGAGCCATGGTTGCTGATAAGTATCTTTTGTGCTCACACATGGATGAGTTGGATGTCGATTGATTCAAAAATAAGAAGAGATCATGCAGAGTATGTTACTATGGTTGAGATCCTTTGTCTACATATGTTACTTCATGTTAAATATTGAAGATCTTGATGATATTGGACCACATGGATGATTGTTTGACACTTATTTGAAGATGTTGTTACGATATGATAATCTCTCTTGAAAAGATTGTATTAATGTTGCAAAGAGTTTGAAGACTTGGTCACTATTGTGCTACAACCATTGGATGACGCTTGAAGACACAACTACACTATTCTATCTATCTGTAGTCCAGGGAAGCAGTCAAATATCTCAGAAAGATGCTGAACATTGTCTTTGCCTCACAGAGAATCAGATCTGGTTGAAATTTTAGAAGATGGCATTGGATACGCAAGTTTCCTGAAACACAGTCGCGTATATACGCGAGTTCCTGCACAGAAAACCGCGTATGTCTGATTGCTGACAATTTTCTGCTTGGAGTCAGCTCTCTTCAGCACAGCTGCAGTGCTGTTTGGTATCTCTGATACTGTTTGGTATCTCTGGTGGTGTTCCAGTTCTCATAATTCTGTTTCTAATGTTTTGATAAATATGCCTTGATGATTTGTTGGTGATGAAAGTGTTCAGGATGGACAAACTAAGGGGGAGCCTTAGTCTTTTGGAAAGGATGCTTAGATGCACAGATTCAGGGGGAGCATTGACTTTGCTGAGTATAATGCATTGTTGGCATTATGATGGTTCTGAAATATGTTCTCTTTCTTGAGGACTTTCTGGTGTTGGTCTTAAATGGTCATCTTTGTAATTTGTTGAAAAGGTCTTTTTGAGACCCATGATGAAAAATTGTAATATTCAGTCATGTAAGGACTTGTCAAATTTGTAAACCCACTTGGTTGGGTAGCTGAGTTGAATTGTGTAAACCCACTTGGTTGGGTACTTGAGTCTTATATGTAAATCCACTTGGTTGGATCTTTGATGTAAGTATGAGTCCTTGGTGATAGGAAGTTCATAGAGTCATGTACTTCATTGTAAATATGTTTGAATATTCAGCATGAACTCAGGGGGAGCTTGGTCACTTCAGGATACATTAGATCTGCAAAACGCTTCTTCTACATGAGGAGAAAAGGGGGTGAGTGTGTTGGTTTTGATCCACCCGTTGCCCTTGATGTCAAAGGGGGAGAGTGTGTTGGTTTTGATCTGCCCTTTACCCTTGATGTCAAAGGGGGAGAGTGACATGGTGTTTGAATGAAGATAATGGTGTCAAGAATGAGGAGAGTGACATGGTGTCATGGTATTCTTAATGTACCTATCTGTTGTGGTAACCAAACACCATCGTGGTTGCCATCAAGTCCAAAGGGGGAGATTGTTGGAAATACGATGCAGAGTGTTGTCCTTGATGGCAACCCACTGAATGAAGATGAAGACATGCGACTTTTGACATGTGTTGTCCTTGATGGCAATCCACCTGATGAAGTTATGCTTGACTTGATGGACTTGGTAAACGATGTAAATCTGATGTGATATGATGTTTGTTAGCAATGTGATGCTAAGTGTCTGATGTGATATGATGTTAGTTAGCAATATGATGCTAAGTGTTGTCATTGAATGGAAACTCACTTGATGAAGAAGATGGCAACTCACTTAATGAAGTTGTGCTTGATAGAATATGTTCTTGATGAAGAAAATATGATGTATCTACAGTGTGTACAGAAGGCAATGAAGAAAAGAATTTAGAATGTGCTCAAAGTATGATGAAAAGAGTATGTGTCTATGAATACGCGGATCTATCTAAGGAAAGTCGCGTATGCACGCGGAAAAGAACGTTCCAAGTCGCGTATGGGCAAAAGCGCTCAAAAAGTGCAAATCCAGGGGCCCGTGGTATTGAAGGCTCATGGTATTGGTTTGGCTCATGGTATTGAAAAAGGGGCCCGTGGTATTGAAGGCTCGTGGTATTGTTTTGGCTCGTGGTATTGAAAAAGGATAAACCTATATAAGGAGAAAAAATTCATTGTGCAAATCATGAGTGAGGGTGCAAGATGTCTGAGCTTGAATGAATACTTCTCTGTGAAGTATAACTGTATGGCAAGGGTAAAGGCTTGATGATAGATCTGAATCTATTATGCACCAATGAAGAAAATGATGAAGAAGGGGATCTAGATCTGAAATGTTTTTGTATTTGCTAGATCTGTTTATGGAAGGCTTAGATCTGAAATGAGGCGAACATATGTCTGAAGTAAAAGGGTAAATCTGAACTGAACATCTGATCTGAAGAAGTATGCTACTCTATAATGATTGAAGATCTATACGCTACTTCGCTGCAGAGGAAGCGCGTATATACGCGGCTTCGCTGAAGAGAAAGCGCGTATGCGCAATGAAATATGTACTAAGGTATACGCTAGTTGATGAGGACTAAAGCACGTATATACGCGACATCAGGGAAAGGAAAGCGCGTATGAAAACTAGGGTTTGCTGAAGACTGTGGTAAGAAATGTCTAATCTGTTCTGCTGGTTTACTGATATCTGTCAGTGAGTTATATGTATCTGTTTCATGGTTGACTGTGCTTAAAAGTATGGAAAGGGTTCGGTATGGAAATATGATGAATTGTGGCCTGCAAGTTGTGTTCTATTGAAGTTGTTGGATCCAGTGTGAAAATTGATGAAACGTGGTCCAAGGTGGTGCTGAGGGTTGTAGCCTTCTGTTAGGGGGTCGTAGCTCCCTTCCAGGTGAGGCTGGTAAATGAGATCAGGGGGTCGTAGCTCCCTTCCAGGAGAGGCTGGTAAACGAGTCAGGGGGTTGGAGCTCCCTTCCAGGAGTGGCTGGTAAACGAGTCGTGGTCGTAGCCCCTCCAGGAGAGGCCGGTAAACGAGCGCAAGTGGGTGCCCGCGTCGTCAAGTCCGGCGCCGAACATATGTTGTGAGATGTTTTCTTCTATAAGCCAAAATATTGAAGGCCGAGCAACCCAATGTGGTTTTCTCCCGACTTGGGTTTCCACCTAAAAATCCCGGTGTTCATGTGTGATGCTTTGTGTGATGGCTTATTCTGTTCTTACTGCACATGTTTACTGTTTATAGAACATCTAATAAATGAATGATGGAATTATGTAAGTGAAGAACTAATGGCATAATTAGATCTCTGGGTATATGCGAGTTTCGTGAAGAATATCCGCGTGTATACGCTAGTTGGCTTCAGAAAAGTAGCGTATGGGTCTTAAGGAATGAAAAAGTAAAAAGTTTTGAATATGCAGTAAATACTGATTCACCCCCCCCTCTCAGTATTTTTCCCAACATAAGGAGCATTTCTTACCACAATGATAAGGTTTACGCTTTTTCCATTCAACTCTCATATCCAATCTTTAAACAACTCCCAACACAAACTATGAGCAATATGGGATCGACTTTAACTTACTTCAACACGGAGCAACCAAGTAAAATTCGATTTTGGAGAAGACTGGCAAAAAATTTCAGTCTTAGGCCTATGCGCCATGTGAAAATCCCAACATGCCGTGACCTCTGTGTGCGCCACACCAGAGTAATTTTACACAGTGCAGGTCAGCTCTATGCGTCGCGCCTGCCCAGTGCGTCGCGCACAAACCCAATGCGTCGCGCCCACTCTTATATACGTCGTACCGTTTTAAAGGAGGCATTTGGAGGCCTTCATGATGTCCAAATTAGGCGTGTGATAGCTTTTTGGAAAGCTATTTGAGTCTAATTTCCAACCCAAGTGAAAATTTTCAATTTTGAGTTTATTTTCCTTTTCAAAAATCAAATCTCCCAAGACTGGTCAAAATGAGCAAAATGAGGCTGCCTCAAGGCAGAGTGCTGTTGCAGTCAACTTTTGAAGGTTTTACTCAACTCAAAATTGATCTCATGATAGCTCATTGGAAATATATTTTTGTCTAGCTATCATTTGATGCATCAAGCAAGTAATTTGGCCAACCAAGCTAGGCGAAATCAAGATTTTCCCAAGGTCACTTCAGAGGTGCATCAATTGTCCTGAGGCAACGGTATTGTTAACATTTATATAAAAAAATGACACCTCTGTAAAAAGTGAAGGAGGTTTTTCTTCCTTGGCCTGTTTGGGACGAAAACCTCTCTCATGTTTCCAAATTCATCTTTTATTTCTCTGAAACATCATTTGATTGAAACCCATCCCGATGTGTGAAACAAGGGATTTGTCGAAATGAAGCGAAATGAAGGGGATAAGGGACTTTTAATTTCTTGGGGAAATTTTGAGAAGTAGGGAGGGATATTAGGAAGTAGGGGAAAGTGGAATTTCAGAGATTTAGTGAGGGGAAGGGGTCCAAAAGTGAAAAACACAGGCCTAGCCTAGAAAATTGCCAAGTTGTAGCAAGAAACTAGGGTTTGTGCAAAATTGAGGAATTTGGGGGATCTCAGTGATGGGAAGTGTTTAATAAGGTACATTAAGGATAATAGAAGGTGTATGAACATCAGGATACAAGTTTTACTAATGATTTGACCATCCAAGAGCAATTACCTCCAAAACCCTAGGAGAGGGAAATGTAGGCACAACTGAAGCATGAACAAGGTGTAAAATGACCCAATGGAACTTGACATGATGATAAAAACCCTATGAATGATGGTACACTTAGCTGAATGGTGACATGGACCGACATTTGGACAACTTTGATAGTAGTAAAAGCAAACCCTAGACCTAATACCTAGTGACCAAATTTTGCTTGAAGACTCACTGAAATGACAAAATTTGACCTTGACACCTTAAAATCACTTTGTAAAAGCATGTTTGATCACTGGAGGAAAGCTAAAAAGGATGACACTAACACCAGGACCAACTCTTTAACAACACTACCAGTGTCCAATTGATGATCAATTAAAAGTTGTTCCTTAGGTCCCTGATGCTCTCCACTGGTCCCTATGTTCCCTTCAATTCTCATATCCTGATAAATGATCTTCCACTGTTTTTTTGAATCTGGAGTCTTGATATTAGGAGTGGATATGTTGTTCGAAGGGTGTTGAGGTCTAGACACGGAAGACATCGATGGCCCAAGTTTTGATATAGTAGCTGCTTTATGTGGTCCTATCTTCCTATTATCTCTGTATGACGTAGACTATTCCTTTTCTACCCTTGAGATCAAAGCTCCAAAGAATGTTTTTCTTTGCAAATCTGCACTCTTCTTTTCCTTCTTATGACCCATATTTCATGTACTTAGTAGAGTGGGGGGTGTTTGTAGATTTTGATATTGTCCTACTGGCACACATGGGCCCTATGAGTATCAATTTATCCTATAATTGTTTGATTTTATAAAACAGTGAGCCTGCTCAGGTTCGTTAGAGCGATGGATAGGTTTTTACCTCTCATCTTACCGCCCAACGATTGTATAGCTGAAAACACCCTAAAGAAACACCAAAAAATTCACACTTCTAAGTGTTCCAGAAAGACATTGGTGAGCCCGCTCAAGTTCGTTAGAGTGATGCGAAGGTTCTTACCTCTCGTATTACTGCCTGACATTTGTGTCACTAGAGACACACTAAAACAATGCCCAAAAATTCACACTTCTAAGTGTCCTAGCAAGAAAATGGTGAGCCCTCTCAAGTTCATTAGAGCACTATGCAATTTCTTACCTCTCATATTACTTCCTGGAAATTGTGCCACTGGAGACACACTAAAAAAAAACACACAGAAATTGCACCTCTAAGTGCCCTAGTGCAGCATTGGTAGTTTTTTAGAGCACTGCGCAGGTTCTTACCTCTCGTCTTATTGCTCGGCAATTGTAGACTGGGTACACTTTATCTTCTAAGAAACAACTCTAGTTGATTGGATCGTCACTTCCATCCCCAACAACGATGCCAAAATGTTGGGTTGCATTAATCGCTATTAAATGACTAAAAAATTACACATAAATTATCAATCCAGGGACGTCTTTTATTTCAATGACAACCACACTATTTTTGCCAATACATCAGACCAGAAGAAAACCCAATTAAAGGAAATTGTTGCTGAAGTAAATTTTGGAAGGAAATCATTCATGAAAAAATAAAATGATCTACAAGACTGTAATCACACCTTAATTAATCTATTCTAGTGCACCACACAACAATTATCTAGTTGGTATCTCTGATCTCATATGTGTAACGACATATAAAATATTGAAATTGAAGTGGATATATTCACAATTGAAACAAAAACAAAAAAAAATCTACTGATACATAAAGAATATACAAACACATATACACAAATTCCTTAATCACTGCAATTCCTTCTAAAGAGGAGGGGCCTTCCTCCCTTGCAGGGCGCATATAGAGAAAGAATTTAATAGAAACTAAATCGAATAATGCATGTAACAACAATAATAGGATAATTTTTATTAATATGAACAATATTACAGAGCAAAGTAATGTTTTTCTCTGCTAACCATTCAACCTCAAGGGCCAAGAACTATATAATGGTTACATCTCAGAAAAATGAGGGATGGATCAGTCATGTGAATCTTATGATTCTCATGCTGATTGAAATAGAATACATATCGTTATAACGACTTCTTAATAAAAGTTTGACTAGAAAATTATAGATTACAATCAAAACTACGTAGAGGCTGTTATCCAAAAATACAACACTTAATAACTTCTACAGCTATCATGATAAATCACAATTGTAGCGTAATAGCTAGAGGATAGGTCAGCAGTAGGAGTTGACGAGATCCAGTCAAGGGTACAATTGTAACAGTAGTTCGCTAACGAGTCTGTAACAACATGGTGTAACAGCATCATGGTGTAAAAGGCTCACTGTAACAACACACCCTTAACTGCTCATGTATGCCTCATGCTTGGGATCCTTTGTGATAAAAATGGTTTCTGGAAAGACAAAAAAAGGACCATATATCTTCTCCAAACATTCATCCTCAGTTAGTCATAAAAAGGCACGATACATCATAATAATTGATGAAATGGTAAAGTAATGAAAACAAGGTGAAAAAAAAGAATTTAAGATAGAATGGTATAAAAAAGAGGCAAAGATAGTCTCAATGGTTATAGTAATGAGGTCAAATAGGGGAAACAAATGTAGGAAAAGTGTGCAAAACTGGCACCCGCGACCCAATGGACAGGTAGATCATATCAAAAGAGTGCAATGGGAAATTAACGGTCAAGAAGCCATATCGCAACCGATGATTCTTATATTTATTGTTAGTCATAGCAAGTTATATTGTTTAAGCTTGAGATGCGATTAAGTGGACATGTGTTGGGTTTCCGCGTATATCTCATATTGTATCAGTTAAGGGATCATTGAAATGTGATATGTTATAATCGATGATGTGTGAAATCTATATTTTTCGAGATGCGAAATCAGGATACTTGCGATATTGCAATGTAAGTAAAACAATGATGTTGCAATGTGGCTGAGTTGCGAAGTGCGATAGGGTGGAAAGTCATGTTGATGTGATTTGCGAAAGATAAGAGTCAATATGAGATAAAGTTGACTCAGTTAACGTGGAGGGACACTTGCAGAAGAGATGTGTAGGCAGAGAAAGGTAAGATGAAGTGCTAGGGTTAAATCGTTTTTAATAAAGGTTTAAAAGATACAGGTTGGACTGAAGGGAACTTCCGCCAAGAAATATTATGATGAATAATGCGGGTTTATAAAAATAAAATAGGTTTTATGAACCTATTCAGATGTGAAAAAATTCAAAACATATACTCTATTTTGACTATAATCTTGGGTTAAGGCGGGGTTGATAGTTAGCCATGCATCAGTGACACAGGGCCATGCAAGCCCCACACAGAGGCAACCCAGTATTTCCGAGTTTCAATATGAATTTAGCGGGGAAATCGATATTTTGAGCTAGGAGGGTTGGATCACATTTCCTGAGAGCTGAAATAGCATGTAGAATGGATGACTTAGTCCTTCCGAAGTCCCCACGCAGGCCTACGGAGCTAATGCGTAGAGGCAACACAAAGGGTGTTGGGGTTTTGTCATTTCATTTACTAGATCAACTGAGACTTTGTAGATTGAGGTAAACTCACTATTTTTTCTTTGTCAGTATTATCTGTAATAAAAATTTTTGGTGAGACATTCACAGATGTATTCAAATATAATTGTTGCATAATAATAAAACCCTCAGATCTGCTACACCGATTTTTCCACATTGGTTTTTTCTGGGGAAATTTGTCCACAAATAATGGTGTCTTGTGTGTGCTATTTCTTTTGATCAGTTTCCTGTATTCACATCTAAATTAAATAAGTGATGGTTGCTTCAGTCATTTCTTTAATTTTTTCAGAAGTAGTCTACAAAATAACTTGTTTAATGTAATTTACAAGTAGGAGAAGTAATTCAATTTGTTGTAGTAGGATTCGAGATCTGGGACTTGAAATTTTCACATTGTATCAAAGCATTGATTGTGGAACTGGAAGAGCATATCCAACATTGAGACAGAGGCTGAAGAGTAGTAGAAAGAAGTAAATCAAATCCCGAGAAGGATTGTGCAGTACATAGCATGAGGGTTGAAATTTTTGGGAAAGTCTCTCTCTGAGGGAGTCGACAGAGAGGAAGGGATTTGAGATCGAATTTTTTTTGAGCCAGAGGGAACAACGTAGAGCCTCAACATAGAGTTGGTGGGATGCATTTTTCCACAGGAATATTTTGTTTTTATAGATGAAAATTTGTTGGAAAAGGAAGAAACCACACAATGAGGGAATTTTCTTCCTCGGGAAGTTCCTAGCCAGGGAATTTCATTTTTCCAAGATCTGAGCAACAGATTTGGGTGGAATATCTACAAAATCCAACAACAAGTGCCTGAACTAGTCCAGTGCTACGCAGAGGGGGAAGAGAGGGATAATATCTGACATTTTTCAAATGGAAAAGATGGAAACTAGTGGGTTGCATGACACTAAGGGAGTTTCTTCCTCAGAGAATTCCGAGAAAAGGAATTTGATTTCCTGTTGTAGAGAAGTAGTATCCAGGAGCGGATCTACATACTCCATTAGGGAGTGCATAGACCCAATCAACATCTATGTAGAGGAGAGAGGAGGCATTCCAAATTTTGGCGAGTTCATTTTTTCCTCTATTTTTGAGTTTCCATATTTTTTGCTGCTTTGCAGGGATGATCGTATGATATTTCCAGAAGAGTTCATGCAAATTATCCAAAATTAAAATCTCGGCAAGAGATCGACTTCCAGTAGCCGGAGATAGTTGCCGGAGGTAGAGCGAGTTGTATACTATGAGTTGAAAAGAGAGGAAGGGTCCCAACTGTTATCACTGAGTAGTCTTAACACTTTCATTGATGGGGTTTTATATGTCATTCACCTAGGTTCATGTTGTCTCATAGCCAGTTTCATGAAATTAAAAAAAAATACATGTGGTAATGTTTACCCTAAGTCTAAATCCACCTCGAGCCTTGTCATATCAATCAATTGCACCTCATATCATTTAGTTTTTGCTCCCACATCAAATCAAAAAGTTAATCCAATTGTCATTTTTACACCGTTTCGTAGAGAATTATATGGAAAAACAATAGATTTCAATATGAAACTGCCTGACAATTCCATAGTGAATCTGTGAGCAGTTTAAATTTTTTCACTAAAAAACTGGGTTTTTTCCTACAGAGATTAATAGAGCAGTGTGAGATGTCAAATTTTGATGGATAAAGACAAAGGTGAGGTCATGTGAGTTATTTATCATAATTCCCAAGCATGAAAGGTCATATATTTTCTAATCATTGCCTCTTATGGTCACATGTGTCATATTTTCCCCTCGAGTTGTAAAATTACATTTTAAACCTTGCCCTTAAGCTTCTCTTTGTCATTCATCAGCCAAATTATTACATGTAAAGAATCTTAGTGTCATTGTTAAAGAGTTGGTTCACCACACAAAGCAGGTTGTTGTTTAGTTTTGATTATGTAAGTTTCATAAGAAAGGAGGTAGCGAGAAGTATAAAGGATTAGTGGCATCGATGAAGAAAGAAAAAAAGGGTGGTTATTGTGTGAGGTACAAACCTATGGATTTGAAGTTGTTAAATGAAAATCCCAGTGCTATGGAAGCCTTTAGGAAGGTAGGTTGCCTACATTTTTGTCAAAAACTGCAGGGTTTCCATGTCTAGGTATCCAAAGACTTTGTAGTAAATTTTACAGGGATAGCCTCAAAGGTTGGAGTTTTTAACCTCACAGTGTCACCTGATTCCATCTCCCAAGTTTTAGAATTACCCAAAGGTGGTGAGGAATGGTTCAAAGGTACAAAATTTAGAATGCAAAGTTGTGAATATTTCTAAAACATGAACATAGAGGAGATGACATGAAAAATGGCATCATTAGGGGTTATATGAAAGAGAATTATGCAAAACTGTTGTTGGTGGTCCAAAAATACTTTACCTGCGAAGGGAGGTTCCACATGGTTTATTCTTATCATTTCAGATTCCTTCTGCATTTTTTTGGTAAGAAACCACTTGACTTGCCTTTATTTTTATATAGAATTTTGGGGAAGATGTCAGATAAGGTCCATGTCAAGGTAGAGGGTAGTGAAACCTCAGTATTTCACTATGGTCTGATCAAATTGTTAGTACTAGAGGAATTAAAAAGTTTAAATAGAGATTGGGCCTCTTTTATTTTTATGATTGGATATGAAGTAGATGCAGTGACACCATAGATGGTTTCAAAACCATAGACTACACCATCTCGAGTTGTAATTGAAGAGATTGATGAAGAAGGAGGAAAAACTCCTATAGAACCAATGGACATTAAAGTTGAATCTCTGTAAGAGACTAATATCCCTCAGCCATCACCTGCAAGACAAAAACATAGAATTATCAAACAAAGCAATAGGAGGGTAACAAGAGGCCAAAAATTTTCCAAAGAAAACCTGGAAGACATCCTCCAGGAAATAGATATTGAAGAATCCCCAATTTTACAAGAAGAAGGTATTGAAGGAGATAGAAGAAAATTGAAGAAAGTTAAGTCTGTCACGAAGTTAGATTTTGCAGGAGAGGAAGCTGGTTTCATTTTCCATCCAAGGAAGCCAATGACCAGGTCACATATTGCAAAGGATGCTATGGAAAGCAAAGCAGAAGAAAAGATCAGTGAAGGTAAGCAACCAGAGAACATCATAGATTTATCCCCAACAACAGAAGAAGTATTTGTACAAAGAAAAGGGAAAGAACATGTTCAAGAAAATATTGAAGTAAAAATTCTATAAGAACAATTAAGAGAGGCTAGAGAAGAATTAGTTGAAGAGAAGCTGGAATTAAAATAAGCCAAGGTGGACAAAAACTAGTGGAAGATTTTGAGAAAGAGATGAAGGAGCAGTTGGATAAGTATGATAAGACTTTGTCAAAATCCAAAAAGATGCTAAAGAGAAGCCTTCCCCTAAGGAGGGTGGTAAAAAACACAAGGAAAAGGAATTTTTGGTTACAGTCTGAGAGGAAAAAGCTTAAAGGGCAGGTCAAAGAGTTGGAAGACCAAATGGACATGATTCAAGAAGAACTGAAGAAAAGAGGGTTGAAAATTAGATTGGTAGATGAACCCGAGGTACAACTTGTTGTTAATGAAGATGAAGCGCCCAAGGACTCAGAAGTTGATCTAAAGGATTTTTTTTTAAATTTTACAGCTTGCAGGTGACACCAATTTTGGGTTAGAAGGTGAATTTTTGAAGAAAATTAAGAAAACTGTAGTTTCAACCATATCAGGCAGTTTCGTATCGAGGTCCAAGTTTGAGGGCCGAAATTCGCTACAAAATTTCTGAAGAATGTTTTTTTACCTAAAAAATCAGTTATATGGAGATCTAAGTAGGGAATTTGATGGTATTTAGTTATTTTTACTTGAAAAACACCTTTTAACTAGAAGAGGTGGTAGAAGAAAATGCTAAAAGGTAGAAGTGGGAACGCTACAAAACTACCTAAAGATACTCTGTTTTGCAGTGAGATATTTTTAAAGAGTTTTTTAAGGTTTGAATGGCATATGGAAGGACATCCAACCACCCGGAGGCATCCAAAAATACATTGGTCCATCCCAGCAGACATCCATTATTTGGCATATGTGTCACTCATAAAAATCAGCAAGAAGGAAAAGTTCTAGATAATGTTAATCTTTTCCTAAAAAATAGGACAATTGTTTCTAAATTCTTGTGGGTACATTCCTATCTTGGTGATGGAGAATTCCACTCGAGCATCTCATGTTTATCTATGTACTTTTCCCACTACTAGAGAAGTGGATGAAATAAATGTAAGTAGAGTCCTATTAGGAGAGTAAGTCTTCAATGACTAGGTGTCTTTTTATGTTCCAAAAATGTAGTTTTTAGTTATGATTAGGTGTCAAAGTCAAGGTTCGATGATCTAGCCAGCTGGGTAGATCCTATATAAGTAAAAAGGGTCTATTTATAGAGATAAAATCGAATGAGAAAGGGTCGAGAATGCTTCTGACACTACTACTATTGTAAATCTTTCATATCAGTAATAGACAGACACTGATTGTTTTCTGCTTCACCTCATATTCTTGAGATGTTTCAATGAGTTTATGTGTTTCCTTTATATCTTTCTTCCAGAAGTCTTGATGTTAAATTACTCAAAATTCATGTTATTCATGCTCTAACTTCCTTTTAGAATTGAGTTATAGATCATTTCCAGGTGTTAATGTTTTCTATCATTGAAATAGAAAAAACCTCAGTTTCCATAAGTAGAAATTATTGTCATTGAATTCCTTTTATTGACTCCATGAGCCCAATGGTAGTTGAATTTTTCCCATTTTTCACCTACAATAAGATACACTAAGACACTCACAAATCTAGCCATATGTTTTAAGACCTAATTGAGAAAATACTTTGATAAATAGAGAGCCCTATTAGGTTGAAGAGGCTAACCCTCAATCAAAATTTGGTTTGAAAGAGTTACTCTAAGT
This sequence comes from Pinus albicaulis, assembly GCA_034641835.2. NCBI lineage: Eukaryota > Viridiplantae > Streptophyta > Pinopsida > Pinales > Pinaceae > Pinus > Pinus albicaulis. Next base: position 108,886,888 of record CM076576.1, on the reverse strand, counting down.
TTTCAGGTGGAGAAACCCATTAGTACAAATTTAGAGATAACACCAACTATGGACTAGGCTTGAAAGGAGATAGTGGGAAATGAGATCTAGGAGGAGGAGGAGTATAAGACTCGAGTGTGCCATATTGAGCAGGATCCTTGAGGATTCCACCTCTTGGATCATGACCTTGCTACGAGTGTCGAAGATCAGCAATAGTAGGCTGAAGGAGTTTTTATTGGTGTAGAGGAGTTTAGAAGCGATAGATGTAGTGTTTAGCAGCACTAACATCTGAGTAGCGTAGAGAAAAGTTGTAGCAACGCAGAGGGATGCAGTGTAGATAAGCATCAATTAAATGCTTTAGAGGGGCAGCATGGGACTAGCAACAGTGAAAGTTTCAACCTAGATATGCATCATGAACACTTGTTCAGAATTTTGGATGTTTTTGAGTTGTTTCTCTCAGCAGCTGAGTTGCCGTGCAGATTAATCGTGGTAGTGCTGGCAGTAGATGCAATATTTGAGAGGGAGTTGCAGTATGAATGTAGTGTTAATCATGGCAGGGTAAACAATAGTATAGTTGCAACAACAACATAGTGGTTGGTGGAAAACATGTCAGACATCATCAGTGTAGAGGGAGATGCTTTAGAGTCAAAGCAGTGTGCAGCAGGGCATATCTGTTAGAGCTCATTCCTCGCTAAGAGGGAGTTTTGATTTGGGGAAAAATTGGATGTGCTGTAAGTATTAAACTTTGTGGAGAGGATTAGACACATGTATTCCACATAGCCGAGAATTGTTTTTGGGAACTTCCACCCATAAGAAGTTTTATATGATAAATTAATTATTTTTAATGAGGACCCTAAGTCGAACTTAGGAAATTAAAATAATTAATGGGTATTAATTTAAACTATGGATGAAACTTCTAGAAAAATCAGATCAAGTCTAAATGTAATCTTAGTTTTTGATTGGGTATTTAATATCATTTGTTGAAGTCTCAACGAGAAGACTATAAAGGAAGGCTTGAAGTTCATTTGGATGATACACCGAAAGGATCAAGTGATCACATTTTCTGAAGTGAGTAGTTGTCAAGAGGAAAAGCATATCTAAGTGATTATTCAACATTGTTGAGTCGTAGAGGTATTTTTGGCATGAGGATCTTCTCCGAGGCCAAGGATCATCAGTAGAGAGGTATATAAATGTTGAAATTTGCAACAAGAAATAGTGAAATTGGCATCCAAAAACAAAATCCAGAAAATGGCACCCAAAAATGGCTACCATGTGAGGCTTTTGATTTAATTATCCCTTGATTAAATTGAAAGTAAATTATAATTTCATCTCATAACAACTTGTATCAGTTTACTAAGTGAGATAGACTTAGTCACCTCAAGAATTTCGATTTGAGGGTCAAAGGTGAGGCATGTAGAGTGATTCTATTATTTTCAGGGTCCATTTGTAGTTAATGCACTAGTGTGGTGTGAGTGTAATCAATTAACTTAAATTAGTTGAGTTAAAATTAGTTTAACTAGTTCTAACTGAGTGATAAGCTAGTGAGAGGTCAAGTGAATTAAATTAGATTTAATTCAAAAGTAGTGATATACCAAGTATCTAATGATTCACTATTAATAGTTGCACGCATGTCAATTCTGATGACGACTCAATTAAGACATAGGTTAAAGGGAAGTTAACTATTAGTTGTATTATTAGCAAATTTCTTGGACACAATTATAAAATCAGAGGAAGGATCATGAAGGATTTCATAGTCAAGGAAGCTTGATTATCATATTTAATAGGGATTAATTGCATAGGGATTTCATGAGAAAGGTGAGGCTAATAAGGGGCTGAAAATTGGCTAAGTGTTGGTCAATTTTGCTAAGAATTGCTAGTCCGTTTTGAGCAGGATCAGGGTGACATGATTGGTAGAGTGTAGGATTTTATCGGTGTGTGAAAGCATTGTATTGTTTCATGATTATTTGAATATGTACAATATATGATAGAGGGGTTTTGAGAAGGTTCTTTCCCCAAGAACATCTTGTGTTGTGTGATTGATTACTTCTTTCTCTCACTTGCATGTGATTGAGGTTCTTGTTTTATATTCCATAAATATAGTAGAAGGATTCAATATCTTGTTTTAGTACGTTACATGAATAGATTGAATCCATTGACATAGATTTTCTATATGATTTATACATGGTATCAAAGCAATAGGAATCACAATAGAAGAGAATAATTTGAGTTTGTCTTGAGCAGGTTCAAATTTGCAGATTTATTCTTTGAGATCCAGCAAAAGATCAAGATGTTTTTCAATGGCTTCAGACTCAAATTTTCACTCGAGGGAAATTCAAATTATATTTCATGGAAGGATAATATGTAGGTAGTGTTGGAGGAAAATGGGTTGAAGTAATCCATAGACACTGATATTCCAAAGCCTGCAGTAGTAGATGCCCAACTTATTGATGCATGGAAGAAGAAGGTAGCAGAGGCGAGAAGGATCTTGTTGGAGGGAGTTCGAGATCATATTGTCTTGAGTATCCATGGGAAGGTGACTCCATATGCTATGTGGAAGGTCTTGAAATATCTGATTCAAAACAATAATGACGCAAGGAAGTTGGCGCTGAAGGACAAGCTCAAAAATATGAAGAAGGAGGAGGGTGAGACAATACCAACATACTTGGCGAAGTTCACACAATGTCAAGATGTGCTTGGAATTGTTGGTGTGATAGTAGCCAATGATGACTTGGTGAGCCTAGCACTTCTAGGTCTTCCCAAGAGGTGACATAGTTACCAAGACTGTGTGAATGGGAGGGAGAAGTCACTAGAGTGGGAGTCTTTGTGGTACGACTTGGTAATAGAAAAGACTCAGGCGGAGCACCAGAGAGGGGACCTCCAATGCTAAAAAAGATGAATATTGTGCATTAGTGGGAAAAAAAAAGAAGTTCGAGGGAAATAAATCCCAAGGTGAAGAGGGAAAGAGATACTTGTCCAAGATACGATGTTTTCACTGTCACGAGCATAGGAACTATGCCTCGAATTGTCCACAGAAGAAGGCGAGAAAGAAGGAGCCTGCAGTTGTAGCGGGTGAAGCATTGGCTTCACAGTTCTAGCTTTATTTTACTCTCATTGCATGCAGGGCTAGCACTATAATGGGATGCATGTGGTATCTAAACAGCGGTGCCTCATTCCATATTGTTGGGGTCCTGTGATTTGGCAGATTTGGATACCAAGTGACAAGGAAACATCAAAACCAATATTTAGAGTTCTAAGACCTAGCCTCCCTAGTCTTAGAGAGGGATCTCTCAATTATTTGCAAAGGTAAGACTTGTTTTCTTTTTAAGGTCTGATTTTAGGCTAGTTATTAAGTATAAGGGTGGTTTGTTTGTTTGGTTGGACATGATGATCTAGGAAGCATAGGTAGAATGAGTAAATGTCCAAGTCACTAGGAAATGGAGTCAAATGAAAGTCATGGAAAGTCATCTAATGGATCAGGGGTATCAAGGGGAAAATCTAACTTGGCCATTGGATCTTTAAGGCCTTTCAGGTGAAATGAAATGGAAATCAATGGTTTTTAGAATGAAAAGTAGAACTAAGGGCAATTAAGAATCCTTAATTATATGTACTTCTCAACAAAGGGACTTAAAACACTATCTGAACATAAAGAGACATTCAATAGACAAGGCTAACCATAAATTCTACAAACCATACTTCAGAAAATAATAATTCCAAGACAAACTTCTCCAATGAAATATAGAAGGCGAGAAACTCATTTAACTTCTAGTGATTTCACCTTCAAGGATAAGAAAAATTTAAGATTGACAAATAACTATATTCATAGAAGAGGGAACTCCTAAACATCTTTGATTACAGCCATAAAGACCTTAAAAACAATTACTTAAGCAATTACAAAGGGTATGATCAGAACAAAACCTCTTTGGAAAAATTTAAACAATGGTACTTTGAAGGGAGACTTCATAAACAGTTTTCAAGTGGCAGCAAGTAAGCAGGGAAAACTATAAATCATTCTTGAGACCAACTGTATTGAAATATTTAAGAAATAAACAAGCATAGGGGTTCTAGAGAGCAATTGAGAATTATCTAAAATATCCTAGTAGAAGAAAACATTATGGAAGTGAAGAAAAAATAGAACTAAGGTGATTTCAAAAGACATTTCTTAGCGTAAACCTTTTTCTATACTGCAACAGAGAATAATGAAACATAATGAAACAGGAAATAAGAATAACAAATTTAGAGTACTTCACCAACATCCAAGCTCAGGCATCCAATGATTTAGCCTTCTCCATCAACCAATAGGTCAAGACATCCACAAGTTCCAAAACACTAATTTCTTCTCAACTTCAACAGGAATATGTATTACTTCAAAGAGTCATCAAATGCCAAAAATATGATGATTTTATATGCAGTATTTATGTTGCAAATGAGGAGGTGGAGCTGATCTAGTCTTTGAGTGTTATTTATTGCAGAGTAAATGCATTCCTAAGCTTGAAAATCATGCAAGGCATAAGGTAGGAATATCTACAGCTACTTCTATGTTTTTTAATAACCCCGTCTCAACTTCAAAGAAAAGATAGGTGAAAAGTTTGACTTTGAGGCCTATCTTTATCTTTCATGATAATTTCCTTGACATATTTTAAAAATATTCTATTTGTGTAATAACTTCCATTTTTCCTTTACAGATAGAAAGTAGGCCATAGGTGGCAGCTGGATATTTTTGGGTGAATAACTGCCTCTATTTGATTTATTCAAGGCTGCCTTTCATCTATGTTTCCTTTGATTTAACCAATAATATATGTCTTTAGGCCCTTTAGCCTTGATTTTCATTTTTAATTGATCTTCTTTGCTGACCTTTCTGTGCAGGGGTTTCTTTGGTGCACTGGAGGTTTTCATTGACTTGATCAATGGTCATGAATCATAAATCTAACTTTTGGGAATAAAGCTTAGATACTTTCTTCTTGGTTTGTGGCCCTCAGATTTTCATCCAAAGATCTGAGTCAATCAATTTGACTGTGGGATGGCCCTTTGGGCTCGGGCTGCCATTAAACCTGCAAAATAAAAAATGCTTTTTAGCTTAAAACCTACATTTTTGTGGACTAAACTGCCTTTGGGGTTTATGAGGTGTTGGGAGTGATTGCAGAGGAAGGGAGGAATGTAGGGGAATGGTTCCAGAGGTGGAACCATGCAAAATAGTGAAAATTTGAAGATTGGCATGAAATGGAGGTAGGGTGGTTTTCCCGTTGAAGTTGGGTGGTAAGAGGTAAAGGCCCAAACGGACGTGATTCCATTCAATGGTTGCCACATGTCCTAGGAAAAACTGCCTATTTCGTGTGGAAATAAGGCATTAAACCATTTTGGAAAAATGTGCCTGAAATGGATGGGGAGCCGTTGGATCCGGGGGAGCTAGATCAACGGTGCTAGTTGATCTCGACCAATGGAGTTGATCGGTCGCAGGAGACAATAGTGGATGGTGGGACCGGGGGGTGATGTCAGCTTTTCTGTTGGGTAGCAAGAAGGCTGGGAGCACAATGGAGAAGATGGGGGTTGGACGAGAGTCGTCAGATCGGGATGATCGACGGTGGAGATCCGTAGCAAGGATGGGCGGATAAGAGATGGTCGGGGGAATGGCTAATGGAAGGAGGGAATGATCATCGTTGGATCGGTCAGATCAGCATTTGAGATATTTTGAAATAAGAATGACAGAGTGGGATATAAATAGGGATGAAAGGGTCTTAATAAAGTGTGGGGAAGTGGTCCTGTGGGGAGTAAATGGGAACGGGTTTTAGGACAAAAAAAGGGGCTGAGGGATTTTAACGAATGGTTGCGGGCCTTGGGTCATATGAGGAAAAGGGCAGAGGAATTTAAGCCCAAAGGGGCTTAAGGCCTGTTTTTTATAAATGATTGGATTTAGGCCTAAAAACAAGGGTTTTTAGCCTTTTTGAAGGTTCCAATAGGGTAAAAGAGGGTATTCTAAACCAAGGTTTTTATGGTTAAAAAGGTTTTTTAGTGGAATGGAGGGTATAAGAAAGGAAAATGAGCCTTTTTAGAGGAAAAGGGACTGATAAAAATAGGGGTAAGGATGGTAAAATGGGGGGATGAAATGGAGGTGAAAATGGTGGAAATATCCTGAAATAAGCTTCTTTTGAATCAACAGGATGACTTGAAAGGATTTTGAGTGAAGTTTTTTAGTAAATGGATAACTTTGAGGATAATGAACTCAATGAGATTTCCAAAACTCACAAGTTTTTCGTAAAAATATTATTTTTGGGAATCTAAGGACTTATTTAGCCATCATCTGATATGAAATTTTTTTATTGATGGCTAACAGTGGCTCCACTTGGGGAGGGCAGCTTTCCTTTCAAGGTGTCCAAAACCTTAGAAAATAAATCTTTGAGTTTCAGAAGACCAGTGCCTTATCCATTGGGAAAATTTTCCTTTCTTTCCTTATGCTGGTATTCCTCTGAAATTACATTCTTTCAACAATCTGCAATCTTTTATTTTTCTTTACATAGCATCTCTACCTACCCAATCCTACTTGTCCTAGAATTTTTCCTTCCTCTTTGAGTGCATTTGAACTAGAAAACTCTTTGACATTTTATTTTTGATAGCAGAAATAAACTATCTAATCCTATCCTTATTTCTTCCAAGAGTCCATATTAAAATTTTGAACTCTTTTATTCCCTACCTATACTAACTAACTGCTAAGATAAAACTGTTTGGCAATCTTGATTCTCTAGCTATTGACACAAAAATTTAAAGCATGGTTCAAATTAGGATTAGATAGTCCGATCAACCATGGTTGTGGAATTTTGAACAAGCTGCACAAAAACATTATTTTGCATAAAAAGGTAAATTAGAAAGATACGGCCATGATTTGTCCTTTGTAAGGCATCCCTATCTATCTCTTTGGTTCTGTTTTGAGCATGTGGAACCAACATCTTTATATTCTCCTAATCTATCGTTTTTGAATAAGTCAAGTATGAAATAATCTTATCAATCAATATTTCTACTAACTTATCAACATAAATTTAAAGCATGTTCATCCATGATTAGGCTAGACGACTGAAAAAGCTATCATTTTGAATCAGCAATGGCATTTAGATTTTCTCACTTTCAGAAAATTCTCTTTTTTGGCTATGGGCTTGTACCTCTTTTGAATCTACACTCTTTTCCTTTTCTTTTATTCTATTGTTTTTTGCATTTTTGGTGATTTTTACTATGCAATGTTATGTATAATGAATGAAAACTTTGGAACTAGGATTCTTAATAGAAATAGTGCTTGAGCATCTTGCCATTGACAGGACCTCAAAACAATTCTTGTCCATTCAGCTCTTGTAAAAAGAATGCATTATGACCCCTAATAGAATGAATGATGGAGGGACCTTTCCATAGATTCTCGAACTTGCCATGTTTACCTTTCTCTTCCCTCCTATAATCCCATTTTAGGACTATATTTCCGACTTGGAAATCATTTTCTTTAGTCCTTATGTCAAACATTTTCTTGATGCCTTATTGGATTGTTTGTGTTCTCTTGTACACTTCCTCTTTGGACTGCTTTAAATGAATGGTTTGATTTATCCTTCTCTGCATATCATTTTCTTCCAATTGTACTTCTTGAAGTAGTTTCATGACTAGAACCCCTAGAGTTGCTGGGAAGACAACATCCATGCCATAAACCAGCTGATAAGGAGACATATTGATTGATTTCTTGGTGGTTAATCTGTCAGCCCATAAAGCATGAATAAGATTACTATGCCATGTTTTATGATTTTGTTCCAACAATTTTTTGATAATATTGACAAGGATTTTTTTGGAGGATTCAACTAATCCATTTCCATGAGGGTAGTAGGTTGTGGAGTGACCCAATGTGATATGATATTTGTAGCAAAAGTCAACCATTCTTTTGGATTTGAAGGTAGCAGCATTGTCTGTGATAATTTTTCTAGGAAAACCAAATCTGGATAGTATGTTGGTTTCAAGGAACTTGATAATGACTGAGTCAGTAGAATTCCTAGAAGGTATGTCTTCTATCAATTTTGTAAAATAATTAGTGGCAATAAGGATCCACTTATGTTGGGCAGATGAGGAAGGGTGAATTTCCCCAATGAAATCCAAACCCCATTGTTGAAAGGGAGCCTCAACACTGATGGGATGCAAGGGTAAAGGTAGGAGTTTTCTCTTTCCATCAAAAATTTGACATTTATGGCAAGTCATGACTAGTTTTTGAGTATTTGGGAAAAGGGTGGGCCAATAGTAGCCAACTCTAAGAATCTTGTTTTTTGTGGTCTTCCAGTAAATATGGCTTCCACATTCTCCCTCATGCAGCTCATGCAAGATTTTGCCTGCATCATTCTCAAGCAAACATTTAAGAAATATTCCAATAGCATTTTTCCAATATAACACTCCATCTAAGATACAATAATTTAAAGCTTTTTGTTTCAATAATATAGCTTTAGTCTTCGATAGAGAAGGAGGGGTATTAAGATTGAGAAGCACATAAATGATATCAACATACCAAAATGAACTCAACAATATTTCTTCAATGTATGGAGCTATGAATTCTTCTGTTTCTTCTAAGACATCAACCATGTTCATATCTAGTGCTTGGAAATTTGACTCAGCCATGAGCTTTGCTAATCCATGTCCTTTTTTTAAATTGTGTATCCATACACCTACTCTAGAACCTACCTTGCTATAAGAACCATCAAATATCATTTCCCACAATGTTTCTATTTCATATTCATTGTTATTCTGTGGTTCAGGGCTACTAAATTTTGAGTTGTCATGTGCTTGAGTTGAAGGCAGGTTTGACTGTTCTAGGGGTCTAAATTGTTCCTCATTTTCCTTTCCTTGTTGGCTAGTTTCATCTTCACTATACAAGATAAAGTAATCAAAATCTAAATGAATGGATTAAATAGGAGCTTGGGCCTATCTATGTTGCTCACCATATATTTCATATGAGACTCCCTATATAATCTTTTGGTTTGGTTAAACACTGGGATGGTGGCATAGGACATGTCCATTTGAAGGCTCAGCTGAAGTTTGGCTCCCCATGATTTAGATAGAAGCATGGCATACTTAGGGGGAATGTCTTATACTACTATGTCCATGACTAGACCTTTAACAGGAATTTGTGCCAGGTTGACACATATATCTTTGATTAAACCTAAACATTTGACTCTGCTTGAATCAAAGGAATACAGGTCCTTATATGGTTTAGTAATTTCTAGGCCTAGGCTTTCCATCACTGCTTTGGGCATAAGGTTATGAGAAGCACCTGAGTCTAGCATGGCATTGGGGAAAAACCTTATCATGTATGTTCAAGCTAACATATAAGGGAGGGAAAACCCCTTCTTGGTATTTTCCTTCAACTTCAGGACCAAACAACAATTCTGGTTTGTCATCTGTCAAGTTTAAAGTATCAGTTTCACTGCCTATATTCAAAGCTTTCAAAACTTGGTTTTTATATACATCATGGGTTATTAATTTAGCTAGAGGTATGCTAATTTTGATCTTGGAAATATCTTCCTCAAGGCTTAAAGGAACTATTTTTTTTGACATATTTACATCTATTTTGTCAAGCATAGTTCTTTCAGCAATTCTGATTTGCTGAATTTTATTTGGATTTCTATTTAGGACAGATTTTTTAGGGCCACTAGAAGAGGTACTAGGGTAGCTTTGTTCAACACTTTCTTGGCTATTTTAATATTTTTTTAGATCATTTTTCTTGGCCATAGTGTTGGTGTTGCTGGCTTTTTAGGATTATTTTCTAAAGTTTTCCTAACAGTAGTACTAGTGTTTTTGTCATTGGAAATTTATGGGTTCCCTTTGCTTCTAAGATCATACTGTTTGTGGACCTCCATTATTGCGTTCTCAAATCCCAATCTATAATCTTCAGAATTCTCATAGGTTGTGTTAGTTTGTTCTGAGGAGAAGAACCCTTGATCTTCTTCAGTGAGAAAAGCATCACTCTCACTGTCAGATCCTATTAAATTTATATGACTTTCTTCCAACCTTTGAGTTTCCCTTTCTTCTTCCTCATCTACATAGTCTTGTTCAAAGGGAGGCCTAATTTGCTGATCATTATCTCTTTGCCTATCTTGAAGAGGGTCTCTTCTGAAATTAGGATTTCTATTTCTATTTTGGGGATTAACTTGCTTTTCTCTTGGAGGCATTTTGTCATTTAAATTTATTTTTTCAAGCATTCCTTCCATTACCCTCACTAAGTTGTCAATTATGGCATCAGATGATGAGGTTGAGGACATTGTCTCATCTTTGTATGTAACTCTTTTCTTTGATTTCAACCTAGTTCTCCTCTTAATCAGATTTTCCTCTACACTTATGGCTTCCCTTTGCATATCTTCTAAGGTTAATGGGTCTCTTTCTCTTAGCTGGTAGGCCATGTTTGGATCAAAGCCTTCAGGAAATTTAGCTAAGGCCAAGCCTAGTGGAGGTTTCATGTTCGGGGGAAGTGCATTTTAGACACTATTGAATCTAGTGAAATAATCATGTACACTTTCCCCATTGTTTCTCTTAAGGTTGTTATATTCAGAAAGGATTTGGAGAGGGTTCTTTTTAATTTCCCATTTATTTATGAAAGTTTGATATAAATAAGGGAGATAATTTATGCTATTACGAGTTAAGCTTTTAAACCATTTCTTGGCTTCTCCTAAACTTTGGTAAAATATTCTCATCTTAATGGTCTCTTCTTCTATTTCCATGTAATCAAAAGCATCATCCATTTTATCTACATGCTGTTGGGCAGTATTAGATTCAGTTCCAGTGAAATGGGGAATTCTATATTGGTAATCATTTGGTAAAGGAACCAGAGGTTGTGGTAACACTAATGGGGCATACCATACTACCATGATAAGAAAGAATGGTGTATTTACAAGAGGTGGGTTTATAAGAGGAAATGTGGGCTGAAATGGAGTGTTTTGAATAGTGGATGTGTGAATGGGAGTGGAGGAAACACTTGGGCCAGCAAACTGATTTTGAGCAGATTTGTTATGAAAGGAGCTGAAGTGATGGAGAAACTGAGAATCATGTGGAGTAGAAGGTGAGGTTTCTCTATTAGAGCTCCGCTGCAAATCTATGGGCTCAAGGTCAGCTTGGTCTATATTACTATATGAATTGGTTCTAAATAAGTTCTTTGTATGAGGTAAGTCAAAGTGAGGATCTTTCAAGACTGTAAGGTTTTAAGGGACATATCTTGTTCTTTGGACAGTCCTAAGAGTATTTAAATTTATAGATCTAGAAGTTTGCCACAAGATATTTTCTGGATCATCAACTATTTTAGGAGGATTAGGGTCTGGATGAGATCTAGTATAGATCTTATGTGAAGCGAGATTTCAATTTCAAAATTTAAGAGAGGCTGAAAGTATAAGAACTTTTTTCAAAAGATTAAACTATCTTGGTGTTTAGTATCTTTCTGAAACATGGGACTAGACTCCTAAACTTCTTTTAGAGCCAATTAACACAATCCTAAGGAAATATAGAGTCCCAGTGGAGTAATAGGCCTACTGGGGCTAGTGGAGTCGCCAGGTGGAAATGTTGAGCTTTTTTGAAGGTAAAATGTTTTATGGTCCACCACCAATAATTATTTTGAGGGCCAATCTAAAATTTTTTGGGTTTTCTGAGTTTTTAGACAGTTATATGGTTAATAAGAGTGTCCTATACTTGATTTCATCACTTAGCTAAGGTGGTGAAACAAACAGAGTCTACTCTATGGCTTATCAACTGATTTTCTGAGATAACTGAAGGACTAATGAGCCTATAAGAGCTTGCTAGGCTACTATGTACTCATGATCCCACCGTGATCACCATTACGTTGGGGTCCTGTGATTTGGCAGATTAGGATACCAAGTGACAAGGCAACATCAAAACTAATCTTTAGAGTTCTAGGACCTAGCCTTCCTAGTCTTAGAGAGGGATCTCTCAATTGTTTGTAAAGGTGAGACTTTTTTTCTTTCTAAGGGTTGATTTTAGGCTAGTTATTAAGTATCAGGGTGGTTTTTTGTTTGGTTTGACATGATGATCTAGGAAGCATAGGTAGAATGAGGAAATATCTAACTCACTAGGAAATGGAGTAAAATGAAATTCATGGAAAGTCAGCCAATGGATCAGGGGTATCAATGGGAAAAGCTAACTTGGCCAGTGGATCTTTAAGGTATTTCAGGTGAAATGAAATGGACATCAATAGATTTTAGAATGAAAATTAGAACTAAGGGTAATTAAGAATCCTTAATTATATGTACTTCTCAACAAAGGGACTTAAAAAATTATCTGAACATAAAGAGGCATTCAATAGACAAGGCTAACCATAAATTCTACAAACCACATTTCAGAAAATAATAATTCTAGGACAAACTTCTCCAATGAAATATAGAAGGCGAGAAACTCATTTAAATTCTAGTGATTTCACCTTCGAGGATAAGAAACATTCAAGATTGAAAAATAACTGTATTCATAGAATAGGGAACTCCTAAAAATATTTGATTACAGCCACAAAGACATTCAAAACAATTACTTAAGCAAGTGCAAAGGGTATGATCAGAGAAAAACCTCTTTGGCAGACTTTAAACAATGGTACTTTGAAGGGAGGCTTCATAAACAGTTTTCAAGTGGTAGCAAGTAAGCAGGGAAAACCATAAATCATTCTTGAGACCAACTATATTGAAATATTTAAGAAATAAACAAGCATAGGGGTTCTAGAGAGCTATTAAGAATTCTCTAAAATATCTTAGCAGAAGAAAACATTAAGGCAGTGAAGAAAAAATAGAACTAAAGTGCTTTCAAAAGACATTTCTTAGCCTAAACCTTTTTCTCTACTACAACAGAGAATAATGAAACATAATGAAACATGAAATGAAAATAACATATTTAGAGTGCTTCACCAACAACCAAGCTCAAGGTTCCAATGATCTAGCCTTATCCAACAACCAACAGGTCAGGACATCCACAAGTTCCAAAACACCAATTTCTACTCATCTTCAACAGGACTATGTATTACTTCAAAGAGTCATCAAATGCCAACAATATAATGAGTTCAGATGCAATATTTATACTGAAAATGAGGAGGTGGATCTGATCTAGGGTTTGAGTGTTATTTATTGTGGATTAAATGCATTCCTAACCTTGAAAACCATGCAAGGCATAAGGTAGGAATATCTACAGCTACTTCTTTATTTTTTAATAACTCCAACTCAACTTCAAAGGAAAGATAGGTGAAAAGTTTGACTTTGAGGCCTATCTTTATATTTCACAATAACTGCCTTGACAGATTTTAAAACATATTATATTTGTGTAATAACTGTCATTTTGCCTTTACAGATAGAAAGTAGGCCACAGGTGACAGTTGGATATTTTTGGGTGAATAACTGCCTCTGTTTGATTTATTCGAGGCTACCTTTAGTCTATGTTTCCTTTGATTTAACCAATAATACATGTCTTTAGGCCCTTTAGCCTTGATTTTCCTTTCTAATTGATCTTCTTTGCTGACCTTTTTGTGCAGGGGTTTCTTTGGTGCACTGGAGGTTTTCATTAAATTGATCAATGGTCATGAATCATCAATCTAACTTTTGGGAATAAACCTTAGATCCCTTATTCATGGTTTATGGCCCTCAGATCATCATCCAGAGACCTGAGTCACTCAATTTGACTGTGGGATGGCCCTTCTGGCTCTAGCCCCCATTAAAATTACAAAATAATCAATATTTTTTAGCTTAAAACATGCCTTTTTGTGGATTAAACTACCTTCGGGGTTTATGAGGTGTTAGGAGCGATTGTAGAGGAAGGGAGGAAAGCAGGGGCAGGGTTCCAGAGGTGAAACCAGGCTAAATAGTGCAAATTTGAATATTGGTGAGAAATGAAGGTAGGGTGGTTTTGGCGAAAACTAGCGGTTTCCACCTTGAAGTTGGGCGGTAAGCGGTAAAGGCCCAAACAGATGTGATTCCATTCAGTGGTTTCCACACATCCTAGGAAAAACCACCTATTTTGCGTGGAAATAAGGTGTTAAAACATTTTGGAAAATGTGCGTGAAATGGATGGGGAACCGTTGGATCTGGGGGAGCTAGGTCAATGGTGCTGGTTGATCCTGACCAATGTAGTTGATCGGTTGCAGGAGATGACAATGGATAGTCGAACCGGGGGGTGATGTCATCTTTTTTGTCAGGTAGCGAGAAGGCTGGGAGCGGAATGGAGAAGATGGGGGTTGGGCGAGAGCCATCAGATCGGGATGATCGATGGTGGAGATCCCTAGCAAGTATGGGTGAATAAGAGATGGTCGGGGGAATGGATAATGGGAGGAGGGAATGATTTCCGTTGGATCGGTCAAATCAATGGTTGAGATCTTTTGAAATAAGAATGAAAGAGCGGGATAGAAATAGGGATGAAAGGGTCTTAATAAAGTGTGGGGAAGTGGTCCCATGGGGAGAAAATGGGACTAGGTTTTGAGATGAAAAAAGGGGTTGAGGGATTTTAACGAATGGTTGCGGGCCTTAGGTCATATGAAGAAAGGAGTGGAGGACTTTAAGCCCAAAGGGGCTTAAGGCCTATTTTTTAGAAATGATTAGATTTAGGCCTAAAAATAGGGGTTTTTAGCCTTTTTGAAGGTTCCAATAGGGTAAAAGAAGGTATTTTAAACCAAGTTTTTTATGGTTAAAAAGGTTTTTTAGTGGAATAGAGGGTATAAGAAAGGAAAATGAGCCTTTTTAGAGGAAAAAGGGACTGATAAAAATAGGGGTAAGAATGGTAAAATGGGGGATGAAATGGAAGTGAAAATGGTGGAAATAGCCTAAAATAAGCTTCTTTTGAATCAGCAGGATGACTTGAAAGAATTTTGGGTGAATTGTTTTGGTAAATGGATAAATTTGAGGATAATGAACTCAGTGAGATTTCCAAAACTCACAAGTTTTTCATGAAAAGCTTTTTTTTTGGGAATCTAAGGACTTATTTAGCCATCATCTAATATGAAATTTTTTTATTGATGGCTAACACATATGATGGGGAATAGATATCTCTTTAGTGACTTTGAGGAGAAGGACATCCAGCCGATCATAGGGTTTGGAGATGACGGGTGGTATAGCGTGACTTGCGTAAGTACAATTACCTTTCAAAGGGAGTCTGGCTTCCCTTTCAGACTAGAAGATGTTGTGTATGTTGTAGGCATAAGGAAGAATGTTGTCTCTGTAGCGGTATTGGAAGACCGTAGTTATGAGGTGGTGTTTATAAAAGGAAAGGTGTTCCTTAACCACATAGCCAAGGGATAGGTGAAGAATATTGGTTCAAGACTCAAAAACCTGTATGCTCTCGAGGTTTAGGATGCATCCAAAGCTAGGAAGGGAAAAAAAGTGGTTAATGACTTGCTGGTTGAGAGGGAGAAATTATGTGCAATAGCCACAATTGGAGAAGAAGAGAGGAGACTTAGTGCAAGAGTCAACTCAAGCATAGACCTCTAGGAGGGGGAAATTTCGAGCCAAATGGGTAGAGGGAGTACATGCAGCTATACCTCTAGGAGAGAGGCGGGGAGATGTGTATAATTAATACCAAGAATAAATTTATGCAGGGTCCATTGAGATGGTGTGTCTCATGGATCAAACATGGCAACGAGGAGCCTATAGTACAACAGTAGCAAGAAATATCAGTTAGATAAATGTAGTTAGATGTTAGGAGGACATAAATCATAGTGACGAATGTCGGATACTGGAGTGCGGATAATAGTTGGTAGCAGTACAGAGGGCACAAACGTAGATGTCAGCAACAATGCATAAATTCTAGTAGACATATATTGTATGATCCAATAGTCAGAAGACTCTACTGACAGATGCGTTATATTGATTCAGTTTTTTGGAGGCTATTCAGTTTCAGGAGAGTTTCATATGCAAACAACACTAGAGAAGTGTTGCATGCAAGAACATTCCAAAGCTAATAGATTGGGATAGATTTATTTCTTTCTTGTTGAGAGGGAGTGTTGAATTTTTCAATAAGAAACATTGGAATTGGCATCCAGAAACAAAGTCCAGAACAAATTAAATTGAAATTAAATTGTAATCTCATCTCATAACAACTTGTATCAGTTAAATAAGTGAGATAGACTTAATTAGCTCAAGAATTTAGAGTTGAGGGTCAAAGGTGAGGCATGTAGAGTGATTCTATTATTTTCAGGGTCTAGTTACAGTTAATGCACTAGTTTGCAGTGATTATAATCAGTTAACTCAAATTAATTGAGTTAAAATTAGTTTAACTAGTTCTAACTGAGTGATGAGCTAGTGAGAGGTTAAGTGAATTAAATTAGATTTAATTCACAAGTAGTGATCTACCAAGTAACTGATGATTCAGTATAAATATCTACATGCATTTAAATTCTAATGATGACCTAGTTGAGACTAAGGTTAAAGGGAAGTTAACTATCAATTGTATTACTGGCGAATTTCCCAGGCGTAATTATAAACTCAGAGGAAGGCTCATGAAGGATTGCACAGTCAAGGAAGGTTTATGATCCTATTTAATAGGGATTAATTTCCACGGGATTGCATGAGAAAGGCTGGGCTAAGTAGGGGCTAAGAAATGATTAAGTTTTGGTCAATTTTTACTAATAATTGCTAGTCAGTTTTGAGCAGGATCAGGATGAGACGATCTGTAGAGTGCAAGATTTTCTCGGTGTGGGAAAGAATTGTATTATTTCATGATTATTTAACTATGTACAATATATGATAGAGGGGTTTTGAGCAGGTTTTTTCCCCAGTAACATGTTGTGTTTGTGTGATTGTTTACTTCTTTCTTTTACTTGCACGTGATTGAGGATCATGTTTTATATTCCACAAATATAGTAGAACGATTCAATATCTTGTTTTAGTACATTACATGATTTGATTTTATCCATTTATATATATTTTCTACATAATTTATACGATAAATGAATAGAGGGATGAACACAACACCCAGAGAGGGTGACGCAGGGCCATGCAAACGCCACGTAGAGGTAAAGCAATATTTTTGAGTTTCGGTCTGAATTTAGCTGGGAAATCTAGATTCTGATCCGAGAGGGATGAATCAATTTTCCTGAGAGTTGAAATATCATGTAGAAGGGCTAACAGAGTCCTTTATAAGTCCCCACATAGGCCTACATAGTTACTGCGTAGAGGTTTCGTCATTTCAGTTACCAGATCAACCAAGACTTGCAGAGTGAGGTAAACTCACTATTTTTTCTCTGTTAGTGTTCTTTGTAATTTTTTTGTCTGGTGAGATAATTAGAGATGTATTTAGATAAAACTGCTTCTTAATAATAACACTTGCAAATATGTTGCATCGGTTTTCTCGCATTGGGTTTTTCTGGGGACATTTGTCCAAAAATAATTGTGTCATGTGTGTTATTTATTTTTATTAGTTTCCTATATTTAAATATAAATTAAGTAAGTGAAGTTCGCTTTAGTAATTGCCTCAATGTTTTCAAAAGTGATCTGCAAAATAACTTGTTAAATTTAATTTACAAGTAGGAGAAGTAATTCAGTTTTTTGCAATAGGATTCAAGATCTAGGACTTGGAATTTTCACATGGAAGTGCTAACAAAGTTCATTGTGTGGAGGAAGCTTGGAAGATTTCATTATGTATATCTCTAAACTCCACATTGAAGGCTTTTACTGCTAATACTTTATTACTAAATAATCTATATTTGTTGTTCGCAATAACATCGAGGAAAGAAGAGGACCTATAATATATTATTGCTAATATTTTAGTTATAAATAATGCTTTTATTGGTAATATTTTAGTATCTAATAATCAATATTTTCTCTTGGAAATATTTTAATTATAAATAATGTGGATCTTCATATTCCCGAATATGAACAGTCAATTGAAAAAAGGTTTCTTAGAGTGTGAAGAAAATTGGATCATTGAGCACAAACTTTGTTTGTGGTTATGTTATTGATATTAGGGAGATGTGAGGAAGTGCAGAGGAAGTCCATCATGCAGAGGAAGATTTAAAGCGTTGATTCTTCAAACCCTTGCATTTTTCACTAAAGGATTTTGTATATTTTTTCTTGGAACAAATGTGTGAGTGCAACATCTCACTACGGAAAAGTTCAAAGCTAACGTACAATATCCGTTTTCATTTGTCAAATTTAATATTGCATATTATACTTGTTATTTGTGTAATATAAAATTATTGTTTATAACACGTTTTATTATATAATTAGTATATGTTTTGTATGGTTAGGTGAAAGGGGTAGAGCAAGATCAGTGAGACAGAATGGTTGAAATCCCAGGCCCATCTGAAATGGATTCTTTCTAGTTGAACTATGCAAAGCTCTATTGTCATCTGAAAGGGATTCAATCTAGTTCAAATGTTATATTTTGACTAAATAGTTTTATATTTATTTCTATTATGTCATTCCTATATGAAAATGCAACATATAAATGGATAATTCTATTTAGCCATAGTTTTGTGGTGGTGTTCAAAAAAAAAATTGATTTTTGGCAATGCAATGATCCTACAAGTTTTTCGGATGCTGAAATTTTGTTTAATTGTTGCAAATTTTATTGATCGAAGTGAATTCCAGATCAAAGGCCACTTTAGAAAATCTTAAAAACAAAATTCCTTCAATTTCCATTAAACCAGGGAAAAATAAAATAACTCGATGCAAGATTTCCAACAAAGCAAACAAAACCTCAATATGACATCATATGTGAAAGTTATGATAAGTCAAAGTTTTGGTCAACCCGACCCCATTGGCTAAATTTAGTAGAGTGATAAATAAATTTGGGAGCCAAAAATTTGGAGGTCTGCTATATTTGGTGGCCACTAACTAGGTGAAAAAGTGACAACGCTGATAGTTTTCGACGGTCGGAAATGGCGAAATTGTTGCCTACTTGAAATTTCTGGTGACCCTTAAAAACATGCGGAAATTTTTTGAATTATTATTATCTCTCTCTCTCTCTCTCTCTCTCTCTCTCTCTCTCTCTATATATATATATATATATATATATATATATATATATATATATATATATATATATATATATATATATATATATATATATGTATGTATGTATGTATGTATGTATGTATGTATGTATGTATGTATGTATGTATGTATGTTAAATAAGGGTAGCACGCCACCACCCCCACCAACCCCTGACATGGCCTTATTATTATAAATGGACAACGACCATGTATTATTTTGGGAGGCCGATGAGACACAAATCCATGTTGGCCATGTGGCTGAACCACTCGAAGCAACGACCCCATTCCAAATATAAACCACCGCAACCAATAGCCATTTATTAAATAAAATAATAAGGTGTGGGGGGAGGCTCGCAGGTTTGACCCTGGCACCTCCTACAACTGAATATTTTATATGAAATTCGCCAACAAGGTTGGTTTTGAAATTAACTGATAAAAAAAAAAAACTACAATTTTTTCAATTTGTGGATCTGTGGGTTATGGGCCCACGATATGAATGAAATATTTCACTACATAGCCACAAAATCCTTCTTAATTCACCTGGTATTAACTTTGGATCATATTGTATTTACACAGGGAACATGTAGCCTTAATTCATAGCCATTTTGTGATGCATGTACAATGAAAATGATGGCTACAAGGAAGCTCCCGTAAATCAACACCGTCATCATCAGTAGACAGATAAATGTAGCACTCTGCATCCTCTGCATAAAGAACTCATTCACTAGATGATTCTCCAGTGCACAAAATCAAAACTGATGGTGGGACCCTCAAAAATTTACAAATATCTTTATTTATCTACGTGTCAAATATGTCGTCTAATACATTGTTTCAATCCAACCACTATCGCATTCCAACTAGCACAAGGTACAATATTTTGATCTCATGCGACAGACTAAGGACCAGTTTATGAAACGACTTTGCATTCCACACATCTTTGCCAACTCACGGTTCCTCCAAAAGGCTCAGATTTCTCCCCATTGATTTTATTTCAAAACCTCCAATGGAATTGAACTTGTATTTTGGAAGACTACCAATATCCACTTCGGATGTCCTTCTTTGATCTGCCATGATATACAATATGGAAATAATGCATGGTAGGAAAAAACACACAGCTATGCCAATTACGCAGGCTAGGGCTGCACAGAAAACTAAGAAAATTACATCAAATGCCAGAAGCACAACAACAGAAAATTCATAATAATAAACAATAGATTTATATTAACTTCGAATTCAAACTACAATACGTTTATCTGAGTCAGGTCACCTTCTTAGCACTGGATATTACATTCTGTTTGGCCTCCCACCACTATACCAAAGGCTACAATTTATATGGAACACAATACATCGAATGGATCATTTCAGATCCATTTGTTTCTCTTAGGATCTCATAATAATTTGCTAAAATCATGCACTTCCATATTTTTATAATGGGCTGACCATAAAAATAGTAATTTCATTAATAAAAAATTAACAAACTCAACAAAACATGAGTAATTATCATCCTCATGTTATGCTTCTTCTTTTAGCACCATTGGATTCTAATTTTAATGATGGGTGCTCGGATGCTCCTGCATTAGAATCCCAAGGTACAAAAATTTTATGACCTCCTGGTCATATGCCTTCTTGATCTCTATAACAGATCTACATTTTTCTATCAGTACCAAGTTTTCTTCCTTAGCAATTCTACCCACATCCGAGTCTGTGGAATTTCCCTTTGTGATCTTCCTGTAACAACGTTCTTGAGCAATTCTACTTACATCCTTTGTGGAATTACCCTTTGTGAGCTGCATCAAAACCTCTACAATATCATGTCCTCCCTTCTATCGGATACCTCACCAAGCTTCTCTCCTTTGAGCTTAGTCTTTCGGCATCTCCCTAGTTCTCTCCTCTGGAACCATTTGAGCACTCCTGCTCTAGGTTGCTACAATATTCTCACCTTCCTCTACTGCTAACGTCACCAAAATATAAAAACCACAATATTTAAAAATATTTAACATAATTGTACCCCTTTTTCCTTGCATGAAAACTATTTCTCGCAGGAAATCCTTTTCCTGCTCTGATACCACTTAATGAAAACAAAACTGAAATTTTTTCAATTCATGGATCTGTGAGTTATGGGCCAATGATTTGAACGAAATAGTTCACTACACAGCCATAAAATCCTTCTTAATGCACCTGGTATTTACTTTGGATCATATTGTATTTACACAACGAACATGTAGCCTTAATTCGTAGCCATTTATCAATTCATGTACAATGAAAATGATGGATACAAGGAAGCTCCCATAAATCAACACCATCATCATTAGTAGATAGTTAAATGCAGAAATATACATCCTCTGTAGAAAGAACCCATTCAATAGATGATTCTCCAGTGCAAAAACTAAAAACTGATGCCGAAAACCTCAAAAATTTACAAATATCTTTATTTACCTATGTGTCAAATCCATCATCTAATCCTCTGTTTCAGTCCAACGGCTATCACATTCCAACTAGCACAAGGTATAAGCTTTTGACTCATGCGATAGACTAAGGACCAGTTTATGAAACCACTCTGCGTTCCACACATCTCCGCTAACTCACGGTTCCTCCGAAAGGCCAAGATTTCTCACCATTGATATTTTTTATAGAACCTCCAATGGACTTGAAATTGTATTTTGGAAGAATACCAATATTTGCTTTAGATGTCCTTCTTTGATATGCCACGGCATACAAAATTGAAATAATGCATGGTAGGAAATAACGCACATCTATGCCAATTACACAAGCTAGGGCCACACAGAAAACTAAGAAAATTACATCAAATGCCAGAAACACAACAACAAAAAATCCATAATAATAAACACCAGATTTATATTAACTTCGAATTCAAACTACAATACATTTATCTGAGCCAGGTCGCCTTCTCAACGCTGGATATTACATTCCATCTAGCCTCCCTCCACTATACCAAAGGCTATAATTTATATGGAACACAATACATCAAATGGATCATTTCAGATGCATTCGTTTCTCTTAGGATCTCGTAATAATTTGCTAAAATCATGCATTTCCCTATTTTTATAATGGGTTGACCATAAAAATAGTAATTTCATTAATAAAAATTTAAAAAACTCAAAAAAATGTGAGTAATTCTCATCCTCATTTTATTCTTCTTATTTTAGCACCATTGGATTTCAATTTTAATGAAGGGTGCTCGGATGCTCCTGCATCATTAATACTCAAATTTTTTTATTTAAACTAGTTGAGTCATTTTCCTAGAAAACAGATCCAAGAGGGAAAAACGAGCTATGGTACCAAGAAAGGTATTTTCGGACATGTTTTTTGAGACATGAATATTTTAGGGGAATATTCCATAGAATATTCATAGATTATTCCCATGCTGAATCAATGGGAAATCTTGGATATTCCTTTGGGGGCAATTTTGGAAGGTGTCAGAATTATGTTGAATTTATATTCATTTTTCTCAGTTTTTCGCAAGGAATGCGATGATGTGATAAATTTATTAACATAATAAACCAAATTCTAGTTATCCTATAGAATATAGTCTTTGGGGAATCTTTGATATTCTTGACGAGCCTAGATTTGACAGAATCATAAGGGATCAAGTTTACAACTAGATTTCACAATTTTTCGGTAGGAATTCAACCATGTAGTCCATTTATTCAACAAAGGTGTCTAATTTTATGCCATACTCATAACTAGAGGTGTAATAGGCACTGATGCCATGTCTTCTTTTGATTTTTTTCTAGGATGTTTTTTGATGTTGAGATACTTTTTTTTTCATTTTGTTGGAGGATCCTTATACGCCACTTCATGTGAGAACTTGGTATTTTGTCATGATTAAGGAGATATTTTATGAGTGAGAGTTATTATAGAAGAGTGTCACTTGGAGATACACGTCACTTTAGTTAAGGTATTTCTTCCTTGTATTGACAAAGAGCACATCATGTACTCATAATCATATTACAACATTTAATGAAGTGAACTCCCCACTCTTGACACTGAGCTCGAAGACGTAACCTGCATTAGGTGAACTCCGTTATAAACTTGTCTGTGTTACTTGATTTGATGTTTGTGGTTATGTTTTATCTTCTTTAAAGTATGCAATTTGGTTTTTCATACTATTTCACATGCAATTATCCTAACATCACATAAGTAAGATATCTTGGTTAATTCTGGTAGCTGAGAGAATCCAGATCATTTACAATCAAAGCTTTTGTTGTGCAAACAATATTATCATAGTTTTTGAATGCTATTTTTTAACTCAACGAAAAAAGACTGAAACCATATGAAGTTACAAACTGTTACGTAGTTTACTTATTTCAGTGAAAAAAGTTCATTTAAAATTTGGACAATGCGATAAAGGAAAAAAGGCATTCAAGTCACGAATTGACATGTAGGATCTAAAATTACATTTTCAAAGTAAAATTTGTTCGATATCAAGGCAAGCCTACATAGTAAATGTGTTGAATACACATTATTTCAGTGAATAATTATGAAAAATACTTTTATTTATTAGAAAAAGAGATTTAGTGAAGGAAAACAGAATGTGGTTTATGATATTAATAAAACAATATCTCAATATTGATTTCTAAAAAGTGTAAGACAGATTAATCACGAAACATAATCATATCAACTGGACTATGTCAAATTGGAATTTAAGTAAAATATATATGATTTAAAGGAACATATTTCATAAGAGTAATTTATGATTAAATATTGAGAAAATTAGTAGTATCCACATTGATGACAGTTACTGGTTAGTGAATAACAATAAAATTGATAGTAAATTTTGTTTTAGAAATTAGATGCCAATTCAGGATTTATATGAATTATTTCCTCTGATGCATTATATATATGTCTGTTTCCTGTCATTTTCATTTTACAATGTTAATTTTGTTCTTGAATCATTAGTAAGTTATAGGAAATTGACTTACTTTGTTGTTCTAAAATTGTTATGTGTTTTAAGGTTTTTCTTTATAATTTGTCTATTATTTTTTTCATTTATTACTAAAAACGAATAAATGGCCCAAATAAAAAATGGAAGGAGTAGAAAGGAAGAGGTATATGCAGGAAGGAAAGATAGCTTAATCCCCAACCAAGATATCTTAATGTTGAGCAAAGATGTTTTAATGCTAGTGGATAAGATACTAGAACTTCAGCTAATTCTTAGGCATCTCGAATGTGGAATAGATGTCATAAAAAAATTGTTATAATATCTCTTGCAATACATGAATAAATGAATTAGTTCTCGATTCTCATAGCATAATCATTAGAATCGTTAATGTCTAGAAACAATGGTTAATTAGTAAATAAATCACTACCAATTTTTACTAGCTGAAATAATTTTGAAATTATGTATATGTTGAAGGCTATGTATTGTAATATTCTTGATAGAAATAACGCATAAAAACATATTGAACTATTCTAGATTAATATATGTGTTATCACTTGATATGAAAAGTTGGGCTATATTAACCTCCAACCAAGAATAACTATTTCAAACCACTTATAGCTAGAAGATAGCCCTTCTAGCACGAGAGAAGCTCTCTTAAGAAATATTGGATAATATATTGAATAAGTTCAATTACAGATAGCTAACTCTATATTTTTCTATGATTTTGTAGGTGAAATCAAGTGTGATAATCACCACCATTGGGCATGGAGTTAGTTAAAGGATAACTCAATTATAGACAAACTTTATTTTGTGAAAGCTGAAGCATTTTTGGTTTAACTAATGTGAAGTAAATATTTACAGTCAATAAAAAAATATTTAAAGGAAGTTGGAGAAATATAAAATTTAATTCCAGGTAACCAAACACGCTATGAAAACTAATAATAGCATAAATACATGATGGGATAGAATGAAACCAAAAATTGAATCTTAGGTTGAAAACAGAGTATGCTGTAAATATATATTAACACAATAAAAATGTACAAAATATGGTCTTTCTCACTGTATCGATCCTTTGCAGATTATAAAAACTACAAATATATAGAAAGACATCTCCATGTGTCATTAATTACAAAATAAGCCATCTGGGGCCAGATTCGATCATCATGTTAAGAGGCCGAATCTTATTTGATTTACAAAACATATTGAGAAATTTTAGGAATTTTCTGTTTTGAAAAAAATTGAATTCAAATAGGATTCTATTCATTTATTATCCCTCAAAAATTATGTTTTCGAAACTTATCGAATCCACACTACAAGAAAAAATCACATTGGTGAGGGGAAAAAATGGTCACCATAAGCTCATTGGTGAGGGTCAAAAGAGCCTTCGTCACCAAAAACTGAACGTCACCAATGGTGGTGTCACCGAAAGTATAGGTGTTTGGGTGACATTCAAGGTCCATCATCAATAACAATTTATAGTGACAGATAGTGACCGTCACCATTTCATATGAGCAATGGTGACAGACAATAGCCTTCGTCACTAAAGGTGGCGTCACCAAAAGTATGTGTTGTGGTGAAATTCAAGGTCCGTCACAAATATTGATTATAATGAAGGATAGTGACCGCCACCATTTCATATGAACGTCAACGATTTTTTGTGACGTACCTTTCATGGCCGTCACTATTGGTGCATATATATGGCGACATTCATTGACGTCACCATAAACTCATTGGTGACATCAAGGTCTGTCACGAATAATGAATATACTGACTGACAGTGACCTTCACCATTTCATATCAACAACAATGATTTATGGTGATGGAACTTTGATGGTCGTCACTATTGATCCATATATATGGTGGCATTCGTTGACCATCACCATTTCATATTTTGGTGAGGGTCGAAAAATGTCACCATAAGCTCATTGGTGATGGTCAAAAGAGCATCCATCACTAAAAACTAATCTTCATCATTCCCTATGAATATTAGGGTACGATCTAATCGAGCCACCAACCTCCTGCTTATAAAGCAAGTGCTCTTCTATTGAGCTAGCACCCTTTAAAGAATTAGACTTTAAACTAGCAATTGCCCCTAAAGGTGCAAAGATACACCAAAGGAATAAGAACCAGGAAAACTGAAAGAATTCAGTGTCCTTGCTCCTATTTTTATTCTACGACACTCTGCAAAGTATGATATTGATCTATGATGCATTTGTGCCAAGTGGTTCTTATTTAATAGTAAATTTTATATTCAGATAAAATAAATGAATAACTAAGAGGCCTTATGGGGTAATTTTTAATCCTTACACCAAAATCTCTTAATATTCAAGTCTACGGAACAACTCGTTCAAAGTTCAAACTGAAGTAGATTTTAAATGGAAATCCTAAACCTAGCTAAGTAGTTTACAAGTTAACATATTGGATATAAATTTTGTTCAATTTATATGACAAGTTATGGCATAACCCTTAAACTAGTTTCTTAGCTAAAATACTTTCTTAAGTCATCAATGACAAAGAAAGATAGTCATGGCAAGAAAAATTCTCTTGTTTGTTCTAATGAGGGTACATGTAACTTGATAAAGGTTGTATGAGAGTATCAAACCATAAATAGTTTCACTAAAACATGGAAATGACAAAGTCTTGTTAAGCAACAAAAGTTTATTTGAATATATCAAAATCATCGAGCTAAATGATATCATTAAAAAATTGAAATTGCCATCATATACCATCTGGTTCGGTTAGTTCTTCAGAAATAGAAAGTGCAATTGCATGATCTAGCTCCTCATCTTGATTCTGTAATGGACCATCTTGAGAAAAAATGTCCACATACAGCAATCAATGTTATCGTATTGGTAAGAATTTTGATATAATCTATCAAAGTATGTACTATGTAGGAGAGTAACTGGAAAGCATGACTAGAAATTTGAATCACAACATAACAATATAAAAGAACACCCAACAAGAAAGGAACAACTCCACAGTTTGAGAAATATGAACAATCCATGAACCTTTTCTTATATATTGATATGATAATGAAATATAAATCTAGATTTATGAAATTCGAAAATCACACAACAATGTCTTGAACAAATATCAATATGTAAAATAGTTTTCTTTGCATTTGGATTTACCTTGCAAAACCTCAGGAAAAAGTTTCCACATAAACAACCAATAAACATAACAACATGGACCTCAGGAGCAATTGTGTAGGGGATAAAATATGAAGGTAACGCACTAGAGAAGTATTGAAAGAAAATGATGAAAAGCGTATCTAGAAATAATTGAGAACCCTCTCAGGTAAACCAAACATTCATCATCATGACTAGTACACTTGCAAAAAAATATCAGAATAAATTATGAACTATTCCACCAAAAAACAATGATTTTTTCCACTAAAATATAGTTTCAAATTAATCACTAGCATGACGCTAACTTTGTTAGAGCTAACAGATAGAAGATTGAAGTTTAAAAGATAATACACTTTGATGAATTAGGGATTACCATGGCATTACAGGGCACATGCCAAATTACATTATCATCTCCAATGCACCCCTATGTAATGTCTGTCTGAGACTTTGTGACTTGAACCTTTAAAAGGTTTTCTCAGCCACTTCATCATTTGAGATTTGTTTTGAGTATGATGGTACAATGTGACCTGCATGTCCCAAATAACATGAGCCAACAATGAAAACCATAATTAAATTATTAATTCCTTACTAATTTAATCCTTGAAAAGACAAAAAACGTGAATCCAAGAAAGAAAATGATAAGGTTCTCGTTAACCAACTATTATATTTACAGATGTGGCAGAATTGTTGATTGGTTGTTTCAGAATTTAAAGCATTTTACTTATTCTCTCAAACATATGAAAAGACACTAAAATTGCCAAGGTCATATTTCAACATAAATATTGTATAAAATCATATTGCAACTATGAAGGTATTATTACAAAAATATTATAGAAAATCAGATTGCAACTATGAAGATATTATTACAAAAATCTTGTAGAAAATCGGATTGCAACTATGAAGATATTATTACAAAAATCTTGCAGAAAATAAGATTGCAACTATGAAGATATTATTCTAAATTTTAAAAATTATAGTAATAAAATCCATCTTCAACATGACTTAACATTTTATATCATATTAGACAAATTTTGATTCAGGGAAAAAATACAACGTTCGAAGTTAAAATATTTCCATCAAGGACAAGGAGATATCATATATAAATTTCTGAGTTGAGGTTTATCACTAGAGAACATAGTCTTGAGTCTTAAACCAATACTTAATGAGGGAATTTTTGAAATAAATGGGTAAAAAATGTGAATTCATCCCTCATGAGTCATGGCAACCTGCAGACAACTCTTGAGGCTTTACAACCACTGCAGATGCACCCATCACACTACGTTTTTAGGTTGAAATGTCCACACTTGAGGCTTTGCAATTTGCATCCACTGTAGCTGCACCCATCACACCAGCTTCTTAGGCTGAATTGCCCACATGTCCTAATCCACAGAAGATGTAGTTGAATAGTCTGTTGTGCTGAATTGCACAATTTTTTCCCACAACTGAACATAAGTTATTATGTGTTATGAGTGCACCAGATATGTATCATGGTAGCCACAAAGCCTACAAACAAAATTTTCCATGAAGTCTAGAATGGGGAGGATGTTATTGGCAAGAACAAAGCTGGAAAAAATTCTCCCTTGCAATGAAATTCTAGATGTGTCTCCCCATGAACAGAGACCATTCTTATCAAAATATTCTAAGAGAAACACGTTTTAAAGATAAATGGATACAATTCATTAACCATCCTGCCATACTACCATGTCATATCACTTTGAGAACCCCCCAACACAGTGACTCCCTTGGTAAAAAAGGCCAAATAGATAAATAAGTTTTCTTAAAATGTAAAAACAACATCCAGATATGGGAAGAATACACCAATGCCCAACAAGCTTGGGACTAGCAGTTGCTTGCGAGGAGTTTCACACCTTTGGTCAATATTATGTTCTCACATGCTTCACCCATGGGGGATAGGAAGGGATTTAAATTATGAAATTGGGAGGTGATGAACCATGTCCATATATTGCCTCTTGTGACATGATTGCTCTTCGTGAGACAATTATTGATCAATACAAAAAATGTATATATTCTTGGAATATGATCTAACTATGAATATGGAAGTGTTCAGATATCTTATTGAGGACATTGTATTTGTAAAAATTTGGAATCAAAATCTTTAAAATAACATAATTTATGGGAGTGACAAGGTATGCAAGGCAGTGGTAAGCAGGAAATCAAATCTAAAATAACACAATTCCAAAATAGCTTATGGTTTACGGTGGCTCCACCAAAGATACTCTGACATGGAGGTTTTTCTCATGGTTATTTTATATTGTTGGAGAACTTTGGTGGAGCTAGGGTTTCTCTTGGTTTTCCCTATCTAGGGTTTTTGAAAGCATGGATAATTATATGATAGGTTTTGATTGTGTTCATGGGTTTCATTTATTCATTATATATATGATTTTTTTGGGTGAATGTTCCAAAAAATCCTAACACCTTAAGACAAAAACACATAAAGTACAAAGAAGATTTAATGAGAGAGAGAGAGAGTAGCACTGCTCTTACATGCCTATCCCAAGTATGAAAAGGAATATGCACAAGTGCATGATCGACTATAATAACAACTCACTCCTTCCTCTATTTATATGAGAGGTAAAGGGGCTTTACAATAACAAGTGGACCTAGTCCACTACAAGCAAACTTGAAAGACACATTTAGGTCCACCCATGTGAGGCACTCTACTCTACGTGACATGTGTCAGCATCAAAGGTGACAGTGATTAACAAGCAAGCCCTCCATGGCATGAGCACTACTCCCCAAGGTCCAACAATCCTCCAAAGGTCCTAAGCTCCAATGCATCTCCTACGTCATGTGTCTCCTTAAGGACAATGCATATCCAAGGTAATGTGTCACCTTAAGGACTCCCACACCTACATATCCACTCCCTCAACCCAAGAGTTCACATGTCAAGGGATTTTGTGTGCTCATGTTGATTTTGGGATGTTTTTGTCATGGTGAAATACCCTGCTCTACCTCAAGCACACAAACTCCCTTCATGCATCAACAACATGAAGTCACCAAGCTCCATACTAATCCAACACTTTGAGGAAGAATGCATTTCAAACATCCAAACAAGGTCCAGTAGCAAATGGTAAAACACCTCCAATTTCCAAGTGCATCAATGTAAAATTCATGCTATTATTATTTTAAGAATATTTATATTTTATCCAACTTGATGACCCACTATGTGCACTATTTGTAGGGAATCTTCTGGATTTTTCTGATTCAACGTGTTGATCCACTATGTGCATTGGTCAACAACTCCATTTAGTCAAGGAACTCTTCTAAAGTTCTTTCCAAGTTTCATTTTTCTTTCCTGTCATCAAGAAAATTGGTGCAACTAGAAAGAAATCCATTAATTGTTGTCCATCCAGTTGTTTCCTAAACAAGTTCCTATTGCTTAAAGAAAGTAGGAAACCATCATGAAACATGAATATAGCCACATAGTTTCAGTAGCTATAGTATAACAATGTTATTGAAAAAAAATGTTAGATTTGTTTCATAAAAGAGCACCTAGTCTCAAACAACAAAAAATGTTCATGGAGAATTGCTTGTTTCACTATAGTTGAGCTTGAATGTAAACACTAACAAGTTTTTAAGCCAATAAAGTCCCTGGAGAAAAGTGGTGCTGGTTTCTCTCTAAAACATATGCAGATAAAGATACCAGATGTGAGTGGAGGACTTACGTAGTTTCATGACTACCGCTTGAATTCTAACTCTTTGTTTTTTTGGTTTGCCTTATTTTTTATATTTCGGATCTAGTTCTAGAATTTTTGGATTTCAAATTTCAGTTATAATAGTAGAATTCTGGGTTGGATCACATCATTGGTATTAGAACCTCAATTAATAGTAGATTCATATCAGATTTTTCGCTACAGTTCATATTAGTTACTTATGTTCACCAATCTGTTTGTATTTCAAGGAATCCTTGTAAGGAAGATAGAGCAAAGCACAAATTAGATATATTGTCACCAACATACACATCAACTCAGATACATTGTCACCGAGAGAGAGAGAGAGTAGCACCACTCTTACATCCCTAACCGAAGCTTGAAAGGAATATGCACAAGTGCATGATCGACTATAATAACAACTCACTCCTTCTTCTTTTTGTATGAGAGGTAAAGGGGCTTTAGTTGACCTGGCACACTACAATCAAACTTGCAAGACACAAGTAGGTCCACCCATATGAAGCACTCTACTCTACTTGATATGTGTCAGCATCAAAGGTGACAGTGATTAACAAGCAAGCCCTCCATGGCATGAGCACTACTCCCCAAGGTCCAACAATCCTCCAAAGGTCCTAAGCTCATGCATCTCCTAGGTCATGTGTCTCCTTTAGGACAGTGCATAACCAAAGTAATGTGTCACCTTAAGGACTCCCACACCTACATATCCACTCCCTCAACCCAAGAGTTCACATGTCAATGGATTTTTTGTGCTTAAGTTGATTTTGGGATGTTTTTGTCATGTATAAATACCCAACTCTACTCCAATAACACAAACTCCCTTCATGCATCAACAACATGAAGTCACCAAGCTCCATACTAATCCAAAACTTCAAGGAAGAATGTCTTTCAAACATCCAAACAAGGTCTAGCAGAAAACGGTAAACCACCTCCAATGTCCAAGCCCATCAATTTAAAATTCATGCTATTATTATTTCAAGAATATTTATATTTTATCCAACATGATGACCCACTATGTGCACTATTTGTATGGAATCTTCTGGATTTTTCTGCTTCAACGTGTTGATCCACTATGTGCATTGGTCAACAACTCCATTTAGTCAAGGAACTCTTCTAAAGTTCCTTCCAAGTTTCATTTCTCTTTCCTGTCAGCAAGCAAATTTGAGCAACTAGAAAGAATTCCATTAAATGTCATCCATCCAGTTGTTTCCTAAACAAGTGCCTATTGCTTAAATAAATTAGGAAACCATCGTGAAAGATGACTATAGCCACATAGCTTCAGTAGCTATAATCTGAAAATGTTATTGAAAACATTGTTAGATTTGTTTCATAAAAGAGCACCTAGTCCCAAACAACAGAAAATGTTCATGGAGAATGGCTTGTTTCACTATCGTTGAGTTTGACTGTAAACACTGAGAGGTTTTTGAGCCAATAAAGTCCCTGCAGAGAAAAAATTATGGTTTCTCTCTAAAACATATGCAGATAAAGATAAAATATTCGAGTGGAGGACTTAAGTAGTTTCATGACTACCGCTTGAATAGTAACTGTTTGGTGTTTTGATCTGCTTTATTTTTTATATTTCAGATCTAGTTCCGGAATTTTTGGATTTCAAATTTTAGTTATAATAGTATAATTCTAGTTTGGATCACATCATTGGTATTAGAACCTCAATTAATAGCAGATTCATATAATATTTTTTGCTACAATTCAAATTATTTACTTATGTTCACCAATCTATTTATCTTTCAAGGAATCCTTGTAAGGAAGATAGAGAAAAGCACAACTCATATATATTTTCATGAACATACACATCAACTTATATTTATTGTCATCGATAGAGAGAGAGAGAGTAGCACTGCTCTTACATCCCTAACCCAATCTTGAAAGGAATATGCACAATTGCATGATCAACTATAATAACAACTCACTCATTCCTCTTTTTATATGAGAGGTAAAGGGGCTTTAGTGGACCTAGTCCACTACAAGAAAACTTGCAAGACACAAGTAGGTCCACCCATGTGAAGCACTCTACTCTAAGTGACATGTGTCAGCATCAGAGGTTACAATGATTAACAAGCAAGCCCTCCATGGCATGACTACTACTCCCCAAGGTCCAACAATCCGCCAAAGGTCCTAAGCTTCAATGCATCTTCTAGGTCATGTGTCTCCTTAAGGACAATGCATATCCAAGGTATTGTGTCACCTTAAGGACTCCCACACCTACATATCCACTCCCTCAACCCAAGAGTTCACATGTCAAGGGATTTTGTGTGCTCATGTTGATTTTGGGACGTTTTTGTCATGGTGAAATACCCAACTCTACTCCAAGCACACAAACTCCCTTCATCCATCGACAACATGAAGTCACCAAGCTCCATACTAATCCAACACTTTGAGGAAGAATTTCTTTCAAACATCCAAATAAGGTCTAGCAGAAAACGGTAAACCACCTCCAATGTCCAAGTCCATCAATGTAAAATTCATGATATTATTATTTCAAGAATATTCATATTTTATCCAATATGATGACCCTCTATGTGCACTATTTGTAGGGAGTATTCTATTATTTTCTGCTTCAACGTGTTGATCCACTATGTGCATTTGTCAAGAACTCCATTTAGTCAAGGAACTCTTCTAAATTTCTTTCCAAGTTTCATTTCTCTTTCCTATCATCAAGAAAATTTGAGCAACTAGAAAGAATTCCATTAACTGTCGTCCAGCCAGTTCTTTCCTAAAAAAGTGCCCATTTCTTAAAGAAAGTAGGAAACCATCATGAAACGTGACTATAGCCACATAGTTTTAGTAGCTATAATCTGACAATGTTATTGAAAACACTGTTAGATTTGTTTCATAAAAGAGCACCGGCTAGTCCCATACAACAGAAAATGTTCGTGGAGAATGGCTTGTTTCACTATCATTGAGCTTGACTGTAAACACTGATAGGTTTTTGAGCCAATAAAGTCCCTGGATAAAAATGGTGATGGTTTCTCTCTAAAACATAGGCAGATAAAAATAGATGGTGTCCAATTCCATCAATGTAAAATTCATGCTATTATTATTTCAAGAATATTTATATTTTATCCAACATGAGGACCCACTCTGTGCACTATTTGTAGGGAATCTTTTGGATTTTTTTGCTTCAACATATTGATCCACTATGTTCATTGGTCAAAAAATCCATTTAGTCAAGGAATTCTTCTAAATTTCTTTCCAAGTTTCATTTCTCTTTCATGTCATCAAGAAAATTGGAGCAACTAGAAAGAATTCCATTAGCAGTCATCCATCCAGTTGTTTCCTAAACAAGTGCCTATTGCTTAAAGAAAGTAGGAAACCATCATGAAGCATGACTATGGCCACATAGTTTCAGTAGCTATAATCTGACAATTTTATTGAAAGCACTATTAGATTTGTTTCATAAAAGAGCACCTAGTCCCAAACAACATAAAATGTTCGTGGAAAATGGCTTGTTTCACTATCGTTGAGCTTGACTGTAAATACTGACAGGTTTTTGAGCTAATAAAGTCCCTGGAGAAAAACAATGATGGTTTCTCTCTAAAACATATGCATATAAAGATAGATGGTGTCCAAGTCCATCAATGTAAAATTCATGCTATTATTATTTCAAGAACATTTATATTTATCCAACATGATGACCCACTTTGTCCACTATTTGTAGCGAATCTTCTAGATTTTTCTACTTCAACGTGTTGATCCACTATGTGCATTGGTCAAAAAATCCATTTTGTCAAGGAACTCTTCTAAATTTATTTCCAAGTTTCATTTCTCTTTTCTATCATCAAGAAAATTGGAGCAACTAGAAAGAATTCCATTAACTGTCGTCCATCCAGTTGTTTCCTAAACAAGTGCCTATTACTTTAAGAAAGTGGGAAACCATCATGAAAAATGACTATAGCCACATAGTTTCAGTAGTTATAATCTGACAATGTTATTGAAAACACTGTTAGATTTGTTTCATAAAAGAGCACCTAGTCCCAAACAACAAAAAATGTTCATGGAGAATGGCTTGTTTCACTATCATTGAGCTTGAATATAAACACTGACAGGTTTTCGAGCCAATAAAGTCTGTGGAGAAAAACGGTGATGGTTTATCTCTAAACAATATGCAAATAAAGGTACAAGATTTGAGTGGAGGACTTAAGTAGTTTCATGACTACCACTCGACTTGCAACTTTTTTGTTTTTTGATCTACTTTATTTTTATATTTCAGATCTAGTTCGAGAATTTTTAGATTTCAAATTTCAGTTATAATAGTAGAATTCTAGGTTGGCTCACATCATTGGTATTACAGCCTCAATTAATAGCAAATTCATATCATATTTTTTGCTACAGTTTAGATTAGTTACTTATGTTCACCAATCTGTTTATCTTTCAAGGAACCCTTTCAAGGAAGATAGAGAAAATCACAACTCAGATATATTGTCACTGAGAGAGAGAGAGTAGCACTCCTCTTACATCACTAACCCAAGCTTGAAAGGAATATGCACAAGTGCATGATCAACTATAATAACAACTGACTCCTTCCTCTTTTTATATGAGAGGTAAAGGGGCTTTAGTGGACCTAGTCCCCTACAAGAAAACTTGTAAGACACAAGTAGGTCCACCCATGTGAAGCACTCTACTCTACGTGACATGTGTCAGCATCAAAGGTTATAGTGATTAACAAGAAAACCCTCCATGGCATGAGCACCGCTCCCCAAGGGCCAACAATCCTCCAAAGGTCCTAAGCTCCAATGCATCTCCAAAGTCATGTGTCTCCTTATTCCTACTGTGAATTCTACCTATTATTTTCATAGTGCCAAAATGTCCACTTGCATTAAAAACTGCATGCCATGTACATAAATAGAAAACTTTATGGATGATAAGGAAAAGGGTCTATCATATATGCCATGGAACATCATATTCCATACTTAGAATGCAACCCAAGGTGTCATAATTTCCTGCTAATGGAAAATTTGCATTTCTTAGGTTAAAATCTGTGTTACAACTTACAGCCTGACCTGATTGCACACAGCCTCCTGCATATGTACCTATGGAAAAGTCATAAAATACAGTGCTACAGTACTTCTCCCTGTGCATCTTCCTACACTTCCATAATGATAATGTACAAATTCAAGTGAGAGTACTAAGCCTAACAAAAAAGTTTCATTGATTTACCTGTCTCTTGCAAAGTGCAAGTAGTCTTTAAAAGCATGCATGTCCAGGGCTCACTAAATATCAAAATTGTGATTTTAAAATTTTTGTGTGGTTAGTAGAACATTATTGATATTTTTACATCGTTATAGTTTCACTTCCAATACAGGAAGCCACTACTGTGAAAAAATATTGTGAAACTGCCAAATTTCACAACATGACAAATCAGGCTATGGTGCCTTCATAATTTTATATGCCAAAACATAGAGCACATATGGTGAAATATAGAGGTTTATAGCTAGAGTATATTATGGTCTACAACCCTACACAATTGAATTCCCAAGAACAATCTCAAATTGATATTTATTAAGCATCAACCATGCAATTTGTTTGGTCTCTAGAAACACACGCAACCTTCAAATAAATTGGATGCCCTATTGTCATTATAAATCATAATGAAAATTCTTGAAGTCCATGGTCTATTCAAGAAACCCAATGCAAAAAAAAAGAGGAAGCTTTACATGGAATGAAAGGTCTTTGCAACCATGGAATTACCTCAACAACAAAGTGATCCTAGATCTTGTCACTGTGAGCTTCCATAACTTCCTTTAAAGTCATAAACCCCAAGCCTCAAATGATGTCATCCATTTCAAGGAAGAGCCCCCGATCCTCACAAAGCATCTACAAAATTGGTGAAAACCAACAGAAGGTAACATGACAACTTTAAACCATGTCTCAAAATAACAAATTGAATTATTGAGTGCATATAAAAACCCTGCTAATCTAAAAATTTAACTGACCTCTATAAGTGTTTCTTGGGGCTGACTCATATTCTCCACTATGATATGGCATCCCATAGTTTGACGACCCAATTCCACTGACCATCTTGCACCACTTTCCAGGTTACCTTTTGAAAGAAATCCACCATCCTTATCAAGCACTTACATAGTTTCCAAGGAAATAAACAATTATACTTGAATGGTAAGTTTACAGTCATATTTTCTTTTTTTTAACTGTCAGGTCGGTGAATGTTTTTCACCATGAATATTTTTTATGTGAGATTTATTCAAAAGTTCAGGGGTCTCCTATGAATTCTTATTGAATTGATCTTGCAAAGGATGTTAAACACCATGTTAAACACACACATGGTGTATGAGAAAGATAAACACACACACAACAAGAAACTCAACACACAATGAAGGATAAGCATGTAGCTCTATTATTTTTCCATTATACATGATGTACATTTATAGTACAATGGTGTGACTCTTGGTTTCTCATTCCAATGTCACTTGGACTCCATTGTGAATTTTTGCATTCCACACCTACCCATGGAGGATTAGGTGTTCCAACATTCCCCCCCTTAATCCGAAGGGGTATGTGTGAGTCTAAGAAGAGAGTTGTAATACAAATATGCAAAGTATACATGGCAGCACTTGGGCTGAATAAAATCTCTGAAATGTTGACAAAAAGAGGTGATTTAAGGATGACCACCAACACTAGAACACAATACTTGTTGTAGTTCCCGGAACTCTTCCAAAACTGGAAAGAAGCTTAAAGCTTCTACTAGAGGAATTGTCCCTCATAAAAAAGGGAGACCTTCAACCTAAAAGAATGGAGGTCTACAACCTGTGATGGTTTAAGGATGACCAACAACACTGGAATGCTTGAAGCATTTCCTGGAACTCAACCAAAGATGGCAAGAAGCTAAAGGCTTATGCTAGAGGAAGTGTCCCTCATATATGAAAGGGAGACCTTCAACCTAAAAGAAGGGAGGTCTACAACCTGTGATGGTTTAAGGTTGTCCACCAACCAAAGGCATGCTCATGGGCATCCATGTCTCTCTCTACATCTTTGAATCTGGAATGAAAAATTGTGGCTCAGGCTCACTTGAACTACTGTGTCTCTGGATACAAATCTGAACATGGAATGATAGATTGTGGCTTAGGCTCGCTTGATCTGACATCGAAGCTTGTAGATGAACACCATTTCCCCCCCTGTCAGGGACAAGGTGAGATGATGCCGAAAACTCAACTTCAAGTTTGCTCAATATTCGTGAACATGCTCTGACATGTGACTTAAACATATTCTTGGCTGTTGATGCCCATTGCCAAGAAGCGATCCATCCAAGATGAATCTTTGTTCTTGCAAGAGGATTGTTTCTAAAGCATATGTTTGAAGAATGGGTGTGCCGACCACATTGCTTGCATGGATGAAGATCAAAACAGTGATCTTTCATATGGCCAACTCGATCACAGTGTTTGCATTTTTCAATCTGTTGTTGTTGTGGAAGTGGAGCAGGATCTGAAACAGCTGCAGGTGAACTGTCATACAAGAATCCGACACTCTGAAATATGATGGGCTTGGTGTAGTTTGGAATATGAAAGGACACATCCTTGTCATATCCAAGACCAGTTTTGTGGTTTTTGTGGACAAGCTCCTCCCAAGGTCTGATGATGGGCTTGAGAAGTGTAGGCTGAGTTGTTGCATCTGCATGTAAATCTACTCTTGTACAAGGAACTAAATGTGAATCAACTACAACTTTACTGACTTGCTGCTAATGGGAGACTTTCTTAATATTCTGAACAGAAACATGTTCAGAATGGTGACTCTTTTGCTGAAGTTCATCTTGTTGGAGCTGAGATTCCAACTGCAAACAACTTTGAATATTTCAAAGAGAATTCTTGCTCATTTTTATCATATCATCAACATTGGAATGAATGAGGTTATTCAACAACTCTAATTCCTCATTGATTTTAGCTATTTTTCAACAACTTAGGCTCAAAAATAAAGGGTGTCGGCTTCAACCGAAAATGCACCAGTTTACAATGTGATTCAATCTTCCTTTCAAACAAATAAAAATGTATTCAAAGAACTTCCAACAATGGAAATCTCAAAGTACAAAATCTACTCCTCAAATTATGGAGGACCTCAAGGTATAAACCTAGATGTCTAACTGGTAAGCAATAATGACTTATATCAACAATTTTTCCAACAACTCAAATACTGATTGCAGCTATGAGTGAAGAAGAAATATTCACTCACAATACAATGCCAGTTCAATACAACATCTCTGCAAATTTTTTTGTAAATGTGCAGCTGAAAACACTGTGCAAGAAGCCTTTAAGGCAGCTAATTTTTTTTCTTCTTCTTCAAAGAGCCGTTTTGCACCAATAACAACTCAACTGAACTGAACAAAAGGAGGAGATATTCACAAGCTTGGATGCTTGACCTTGCTGTAGAATGCAATAGAAATTAAGAGAAACTCAAAAAAATCAGAAGCTTTGTGTGGCCAAACTATGAATGCCAATGTTGTTTTGAAATTGAGGACCAATTTGTATTCAAATTGTCAATCTCTTCAGGAAATCACCCTTCTATATATGCCACAAATCATAAAATGTAAACTACACTTTTCTCCTCTATGTATATTTACTCATATGAAATTTTCTCTTTCATGGTGTTCATTTCCTCTTCCTCTATCTCTGTTGTTTACTTCCTTTCTTCCTCTCTCTCTACTGTTTTTTTTTTTAATTATTTGGGATTAATTAAAAAAAATGGGGAAAACAAAGGTAAAACTGGGGGAGGTTTTTACCTAGGGAAGGTGATTTCTGGGGAGGGTATTATCTAGGGAAGGTATATCTAATTTTTTTAAAAACTGATTTACAGATTTAAACAAAATAAGGGTTAATTTAAAAAAATTGGAGGGGGAATTAATTTAAAGGGAGAGGGGTGGTGGGATTTTAAAATTAACAAAAATTGAAAACATATAAAAAATTGAAAAAAAATTTAATTTTTTTTTAAAATAGGGAATTGAATGGTGGGAGGGGAGGGAAGGGTTTGAGTGGCATAGGGGGAAGGGGGGGAAGGCAGAGCTGTGAAGAGGGTCGTGAGGCCGCGGGAGTAATGGTGTAGGGGAGGCAAGTATGAGTGATCAGAGGAATGGGGTAAGGGAAATGTGTAGGGAGGGGGAGCAGCGAGGTGGGTAGGGCATAGGTAGATGTGGCAGGGGGACCGAGAGGGTAAGGGAATGGGGTTAGGGAGGGAGTTTGTGAGAGTCATGGAGAGCGGAGTGGGCGGTGTAGGCTGCATGGAAAGGGAGCACGATAGGGGTAGCAGAAGGGCTGAAAGGTCGAAAGGTGAGAGCGTGGGCTGGGTAGAGTTAGGAAATTTAAAAACGTGAGGGGGCCGTAATGATATGTGGTAGTGTGGTTAGGCAGAGCTGAGTGGTGGCGGGGGTTAGGCGGAGCTGAGTGGTGAGTGTTGGAGCAGCAAGCCGTGAGGTACATGGCTAAAGGGGGGGGGGGTTGTATTGTAGGTAGGGAGGAGGGAGGTCACTGTTAGTATGAATCTTTTGTCAAAGTGTACGAAAAAATACCACTTTAGCTACGCATAAAAAATAGCCCTCACATCAAATATGGTTGCCAATATCTTCAGATCTGTAGTTAGTTGATCAAGACAAATGCTGCAAAAATCCAGATCTATGCATAAAAAGACATTAAGCAGTAAAAATAAGGTTTTGCCCCATGCATCCAATAGACAAGACAAGAACAATATTTTTGAAAAAAAAATTATATTAAGGGCACTTGAGAGGAAAACAAGAAAGGTATTTTCAATTCTCCTCAATGGGATGGGTTCTTGAAAGTCCTCAGCGCTTCAGATCTAACATTTCTCTCTCTTGTTGGTGTAGAAAACCCAGACAAACATAGAACTCAAAGGGAGCTCACAAAGCAAATAATGGAGAATGTGACAATGATAATGGCTCAAAGTCAGACCAAGGGCATAGATCTAGAGTGATCTAATGGGAAAAAAAAGGTGACAAATGAATGGGAAAACCCTTCTATTTATAACAAAATATTGGGTCATTCTAGATCTTGGTGCATGATTAAAATAATATTAACCAAATCTAGATCCACCTTTTACGGAATATTTTATTATATTTGTTGGAGGGAAAAGGAATTCGACTTGGGTCAAATCCCTTTATTTGTAAATAATAAATAAATAAATGATTTATTTATTATTTTAAGGACGTGGTTGAATGATAATTAAATAAATAATGATTTATTTAATTATTTATAAATGATTTAGTCATATTTAACAAGGAATATTATTTAAATAATAATTCCTAGAAAATAATAAGATAAATAAGGATTTTTTCGATGCCTTTCAGTTAGACCATCCTCCCCTTCCTGCTTCCGTTGCTTTCCAAATCCCAATCAAAATCCGAAATGCTAACGTGTCTCAGTGTATTATTGATGAGGGGGCATCTACTTGTGTGATGTCTGCTTCGGTTTGGAAACAACTTGGATCCCCTAAGCTGGCCCCTTCCACAATCACCCTTCATGCATGGGATGGCCATGCCTTCCAGCCCATTGGCCTATTCTATAATTTTCCTATCACTCTTGCACGCAAGACTATTTGTGTTGACGTTGAATTCATCGATGCCCCTCTTGATTATAACATTATTTTGGGGCGTAGCTACACCTATGCTATATCTGTTGTCCCATACGCGGTACATTGCAAGATGTTTTTCCCTCATAACAGAAAGATAGTCACCATTGACTCCTTGACACATCATGAGCCAAATCTCAAACCTCCCCTAAGTCGACCATCTCTTTAGTAGCCCATAAGAAAACTGTCGATTCTTTGACTAGTGTCTCTCCCAGCATCTACAAAGACTCCTCTTTTCTTGGAACCTTCCCTGGTCTTCATTCTCCCCCTATATCTGATCCCAACTCATCGAATGTTTGCATGATGCAATCATCTTGGGCTGCCCTTAAGTGATCCGCTTTGGCTAGTCAGCAACCTCAACCTCGCCTGTCGCAACCTACTCCTAGCCCTTCGTCTCAGCCAACCGAACCTAGCCCTTCTTTCCCTTCTCCTACAGCTAGTATCCATGAGCCCCTTTATCCTCCCGGGTTGGTTCC
Organism: Pinus albicaulis; assembly: GCA_034641835.2. Classification (NCBI taxonomy): domain Eukaryota; kingdom Viridiplantae; phylum Streptophyta; class Pinopsida; order Pinales; family Pinaceae; genus Pinus; species Pinus albicaulis. The sequence continues at coordinate 108,845,153 of CM076576.1, read as the reverse complement.
ACTAGGCCTTAACCATCTTGGAGTCATCCCATCTGGTCACTACCCCGCTGGTCAGATACCTTTCCTTGCTCCCCCTCCTGGAGTCTATTCGGTTCCGATCATGGCCACCCTTTCTCTCCCCAATTTGACCTTGGGAATACCCGTCTGGTACGTTGATCCTCCAACCGCTACCCCGCCTAGTCACCCCAAACCCTACTTTGCTTTGACACTGGTTCAACCAGTTCCCCTCGCTTCTCCCGTTGCTACAGTGGCCTCAGCACCTCAACAGGACCCCTCTCCTATTGGGCTAGCTCCAGGAAAGAAAGGCAAAGCTTGCAAGGGTGCATCCAAAGACAAGGCCACCCCGACTGACCCTGTCCCTCCTCTGTCCGCAAATCCTTGCGCCTTGTGTGATGTCATCGGTCATGCCACCCATACTTGTCCCGAGTTGCCCCGTATTAAACCCATGGTTAAAGTCGCATTCCCTGAGTCTACGATTCTTGAAACCTTTGTTTCTTCTTCAACCGTAACCAAGAACCCAAAGACTATTCGCACCAACAAACCCTGTCATCTATGTGGTGTCCATGGCCATTATTCCCACCATTGTCCCCACCTGACGCATTACCCCGCCTCTTTAGAGGTAGTTCGGGAGTACGAGATTGAAAAAAATCAATCTTCCTCTCCCATACTTGCGTAGTATGATTCAGGTTAGCTTGAGGATTTACCGGCTCCCATTGACATTCCCCCTCCCAATGTCGAGATGATGGAGCCTGCTGCCACCATCTTCTACCTATCATCATCCATGAGACCCTTGGTGGAAGTCCCCTTGGAGACTTCCCCTAATGTTTTGCTCGACCCCCCTTCAGCGATTACCCTGGGCTCAACATCAGTAGATCCTTTATCTGCTTACTCTTTTGTCACCCCTTGTGACGATGCGCATGTGACCCTCTCTTCTCATGATGATGAGTCAGGTAGTTTTGTTGCATCAGGTGGTTTTTCTTCCACTAGTCACCCCATATTCTATCACGATGATGACATTATTGAAGGAATCACCTCCCCTGACTTTATCTATTCCCCCTTACATTGACCCCATGCATTCGAACCACATACACCGTGTGGCCATTACATTGAAAACCAATGTTTGGGTAAGGGGGTACCCATATTTGAGAGACCAGGAGAAGCAATTCTCCACAACTCTCCTAGTGTATCTGGTCGTGTCGACTTTAGTACCATTCTTCTTCCACATTTAGAAGAACCTATAGAGTCCCATATCACTTTAGATCACTCTAGGGATGATACCCCTTATCATTCCTTCATCTTACATCAGCAACCCAGTCTCTTAGACATTGTTGTTGACCAACCGATGGGTTTCCTAGGAGAGCATCAGTTCCTTATCTCCAAATCCTCTTTTTGGGATAGTGACACCAGGTCTTCCAACCTGGAAATGTAAAGTCCATTTGATTCATATATGCATCACTAAAAGAGATTGATAATCGTCCATTTCCTTTCTCAAGCTGCATAACCATAACAAAAACAAATGGCGCACCACATCATTAAAATGTGTTTAGATTCCTCTTTTCCTAAATACATTTTGGCATGACCACAACATGCTTGGGGGAAACTAGGCCCCTCAACCATACAAATCCTAGATCTTAGCCAAAAACAGCATTGGAACCCCCTTTCTCTGACAGGTCGCACTTTTTAGGTCATTTCCTTGGACAGGTCCCAGTTTTTTGCCCAGTACCTGCTACCCAGGTCGCAGAATAGACCCCAAAAAGTGTGACCTGGCCTATTCATGAGCTCTGGGTACCTATTAGTTTTTAGTACCTTGATACTTCACCAGGACACATTTTTTTCCACAAAGGGTCTATTCACGTCTCCTCCAAATCAGATTTCTTCACTTACAACACTTATATTTGGGGCACCACTTTGCCTCCTTACTTGTCCTTGTTCGTGTTGATTTTCATCATGATATACCCTCTTGTACTCATGTTTTTATGGTCCACCATTGGAACTTTAGTGTGTGGAAGCACCATCGATTCGCCCTTGTTTAGAACATCCGAGTTGAGTCATCATCGCATTCATGGAATCTATCTCGAGTCCCTTGGTATCCTGCTATAGTCCTCCATCCTTCATTGCTCAGTCCCTCTCTCATGTCACACATTATGGCCTTCAGTCCCACTATCCCCTATCCCTCATGATATTGTGTCAGTCGCTTCGAGGTCATCCATTCCCTTTATGCTTTAACAAGGGAAGTCATCCATTCGCTACTCAGTACCCCCCATTTCATCATCATCATTAGTGTCAGTCTATCAGTCGCTATACTATTTTCTCTCGTGCCTTAGTTGAGGGTTCCTTATTGCCTCACCTATGGCGGACCTCCTTCCGTCAACATCAGCTCATTCTTTCCAGAAGACAAGTCTAGAGGGCAATGTACCTTTGTTCCAGCTTCCACTCTTGTTCGGCACCCTAGATCAGGCAAAGGGACTACTTATTGCCCTTTGACTTGGTTGTTCCTCACCTTCAACTCCTTTCAGCATGATCAAGATCCATATACTTAATGGTCCAGTGATGCAGCAGCTATTCTCCATGATTCTTGGGTGTGTGTGAAATGTCTCAACCCTCGTGCGGGGGTGGCCCTGCAGGTAGCCCCCCACATGCCCATATGACCTCTTCCTCGCAGCCTTCAATGCAGCTCCATACATTTGATGATGTCGGCCTTAGCCGCTTGCAGCACCTCTATTATTTGCATGTATCAGTGAGATTTTGCGAGCTCTTCCTCGTTGATAGGGGACATTTGGGTTGTATTTGTATCTCATGTACATAGATATTGTTGTATAAGTCCTGGGTGTTATCCCAATCACATCATGCATGTGGGATTCATCATTATATATTTTATCTGGCTCATGTTTATGCCAACATGTACTTTATAGTTCGGTCCCTTGTTTACTGGATGCACTATTCTTTTGTGCTTTGTCTTGGCAGTCATAGGTATGCCTCCCTTACCGCCTCTAGCATAGGTACCCTCTCATAAAAAGAGACTTGTTGCACCTATAAGTCTCGTCTCCTCAGGGTCTAGTTCTCCAGCACATTAGGCTACCTTACATTTCTCTCTCTGACTTCCCTTTTGATGTCTGGTGATTGAGTTATTACAACATACTTCGATCATACGATTTTCTCCTAACACTCGCACGCTGGGGGGAAATCTGTTACACCACTTTTTGGTCATCTAACCTATTATCATTAGATGGACCCAAGTACACCATGTAAGACCAATTTTACCCTAAGTAAAATTGCTTTCACTATGTGAAATAACTTAATAAAACACATTTATTAAGTTTTTTATGGTCTAAATAAGAAACCCCAAAAGGAAATATTAAAAAAATCTATATTTGCTTGATTTTCCTCATGGAGTAACTAATTAAACAATAATTTAATTATTATTCCAGGTCATATTTAACCCAAAACAAGGAAATTAATTAGATAAATCCTTATTTATCTTATTATTTTCTAGGAATAATTATTTAAATCTTATTTAAATAATATTCCTTGTTAAATATGACTAAATCATTTATAAATAATTAAATAAATCATTATTTATTTAATTATCATTCAACCATGTCCTTAAAATAATAAATAAATCATTTATTTATTTATTATTTACAAATAAAGGGATTTGACCCAAGTCAAATGCCTTTTCCCTCCAACAAATATAATAAAAGGTCGATCTAGATTTGGTTAATATTATTTTAATCATGCACCAAGATCTAGAATGACACAATATTTTGTTATAAATAGAAGGGTTTTCCCATTCATTTTTCACCTTTTGTTGCCCATTAGATCACTCTGGATCTATGCCCTTGGTCTGACTTTGAGCCATTATCATTGTCACATTCTCCATTATTTTCTTTGTGAGCTCCCTTTGAGTTCTATGTTTGTCTAGGTTTTCTACACCAATAAGAGAGAGAAATGCTAGATCTGAAGTGGTGAGGACTTTCAAGAACCCATTCCATTGAGGAGAATTGAAAACACCTTTCTTGTTTTCCTCTCAGGTTCCCTTAATATAAAAATTCTTTCAAAAATATTGTTCTTGTCTTGTCTGTTGGATGCATGGAGAAAAACTTTATTTTTACTGCTTAATGTCTTTTTATGCATAGATCTGGATTTTTGCAGCATTTGTCTTGATCAACTAACTGCAGATCTGAAGATACTGGCAGCCATATTTGATGTTAGGGCTATTTGTTATGCGTAACTAAAGTCGTATTTTTTCGTACACTTAAACAAAATATTCACACTAACAGTCGCATAGGGGTGCTGTGGAGAGGGGTTGGGGGAACGACAGGTGCCGTAGGAAGGTGAATAGTAGAGTGTAGGGGTGGGGTTATGCCGTGCGAGTAGGTGGGGGGAGGGGGGCCAAAAGGCCAAGGGGTCGGGTGGAGAAGTGAGGTGCAGGGAGTAAGGGTGGGATGTGAGGCCGCGAGGGGACCGAAGGGCCGAGAACAATAATTTTTTTTTTTTTAAACAACAGAGAGCAGTAAAATAGCAGAAATTTTTTTCTTCTTCCAGGAAATGCAGGAATTTTACAGATATATAGCAGATTACACAACAGAGGTTGGCAGAATTTGTAGAATTTTACAAATGTATAGCATATTTTTTTTTCTTCCAAATATAAACAAAATTTTCAGAATTTGCAGGAAAATTTCAGTAAAAACTCAGATATTTTTAATAAAAACCCTAGAATTCTGCTTTAAAAAATATTTTCCAGTAGCTCTCCAATGTGCAAAAATTTAAAATTAGGTAGCTTAAATTGCGGGGAAAATTCAAAATTCGAATGAGCAATTAGAAAACCTACAGAATTCACGGTGTTATTCTTCTTCAAAATCAATGCTTCTCTTCTTCAAAACACCTTTCCGAATGCTGCAAAAAGGACCAAAATTTTGTAGATATGCAGAGGCCTTAAACACAAATGGCTCATTCAATGTTTAGTTGGTTATGAACGTATCAGCTCTGATACCATGTTAAACACCATGATAAACACACACATGGTGTATGAGAAAGATAAACACACACACACAACAAGAAACTCAACACACAATGAAGGATAAGCGTGTAGCTCTATTATTTTTCCATTATACATGATGTAAATTTATAGTACAATGGTGTGACTCTTGGTTTCTCATTCCAAGGTCATTTGGACTCCATTGTGACTTTTCAAATTCCACACCTACCCATGCAGGATTAGGTGTTCCAAAAAAGGAGGAATTCCATTCGTCTTTCCAAAGCCGATGTCAAGTTCATTGGATTGAGGCTTTTCTTGCCTTCCAAGTGATGCCAAACCTTGCTGGTCAATCTGTAGATTTACACAATTTACTGAAATGAAATTAAAATCTTATAATTAACTTCCAAAAAATCACCAAAACTAATGTAGTAAGGGTCAGCACGATAGCAAATCCTCGAACATCCAAAGGGGTTGGTTTCAAATCTGATTAGGTAATGTTACCAAGAGAACTCCGATGGTCAATCTGTAGAATTTCATAATTTCCTTAAGATAGCACAGGTAATGAAGTGAGGGTTTGCAGGGTAGCAAATTTCCAAGAATCCAGAGGTTTTCTTTCAAATTGCATTGCATTTTGTTAAATAACATGAATTTTATTTAACATTCTGGCATTCACTGCATACTGTTTGTTCAAGATAAACATTAAGAATCTAAGAAGTATTAAGTATATATATGCGGTAATTTTGATGGATGCATGTGAACTAGATTGAGAAATGAGAAAAGGAATTAAGAAAATTGTGGAATGAAGAAAGAGATATGAATATATCTACCTTCTCAAGTAAACTTTGGGCCACCTGAAGCTTTGAAGAAATCCATGCACAGGATGCTCAACCTTCCATCTTTCCATTCTTTGACTAGTCTTTCCTTGTGAAAAATCTTGAACCGGGTTTCAAATTGAGTATTTTCAGTGCGTAAAACTGTGGGCAGTAAGGAACCGGGGATGGGAGGAGCTATTCTGTAATATACAATAAATAAAATCTACTCCAAACATAATAAATTATATAATTCGTTGATATAGAAATTGTTTGAAATGTTCCTAGCAGAGTATTTCAAAGCTTTTCTAGACTTATATCTTTCTAGTTGAGTTTTCATCTTCAGTATATGTGATTGTAAAGTTTCAATTTTCCATAACATCTGCTCTATGGATTTTTCTCTGTCCTTGGATTCTGTCCCTCTTAAATGATCCTTGAAATGATTTTCCTCTAATCTGTTGTTACTCACATTACCTATAATTGTTTTCATGCTGTTAGAATCACCATCAATTGAAACTCCAACCACTTCCAATATTTCTTCTTCCCATATAAAGAAAACAAGGGATGACGATAGACATAAAAATACAACTCCACTAAATTTTCAACTTTCTTTCTTCACTTACATAGAAAAATCTAGTGCCTGTGATTTTTATGTATTAAAGGGGAAGATCTCATTATAAATGCCTTCATAGCTTGCTGCTCATGCTTCCATGGCTTTCTTGCTTGAAAAGCTTCAAGTAAGTGGTCGTATTTGGAAGCTAGACATCAAAGCTCTCTAATCCACAATTCAATCCCTTTTCACTGTCATTCACTATGGTGTCTAATATTTCCACTCAAGTGTCAATGCCTCTTCCTCTTCATTAATCCACTTCCATCAACTGTTGCAGAATTTGCATCTCCATTTCCATTACACAACTCTAATTCTACTTCAGCAACATCACACATTCTAGATCATGGACCATCATTTTCAATGTCAAATTCTATTTCTCAAAATGAACTTGAAGATTTAGTGGCCTGCTCAACACGATTGAATCTGATTTCATCTCCAGTGCACTTTAAAATTTCCACCATTGTCTCATCTATTTGAACTTATAGATTAGCCTCATAAATATTATCCAATATAGTCTAAGTGTTTTATCTATTCTCGTATAGTTCTTCAACATAGACCATATTTTGTGTGCATGGAAAATTAGAACCACAAACATATTGGAAGCTTTCATCTTTAGGGATACCACTAGTGTCAGCAGTTATCAATAGGTTGATAAGCTTCTGATCAGGAAGATTATATATTTCACAGGTAATATAACTTTGGTAATTTCTCTTTTTTTATGAGAAACTACACTCTGCATCTTGATAAAGCATTTACAATGGCCATTGCTAAAAGCATCAAGATAACAGGTTCTTTTACCATTATTAGTTTCATTTGGGAGGCCAAACCACATTTCTACTCTATCTTAAAATTGTTCAAGATATTTTCTACTCCGATATAATAAAGTATGTGCAACATTCCAAATGCTAGATCCTCTCTCTTTATAGTTCATCCCACACCCGCGGGTGTCCTCAAAGTCATCCACAAATGATCTCCATGTCCTATAGTCCTTAGAATGGATCTTATGATGCATATAAGGAAAGAAGATTGGTTTTATAGGTCTCTTCAAATGATCTGGCCCAAATGAATCTTTGAACAGATTGAAGAAAAATCCATCCTCATCCAGACTTACAAGCCCTTCCAGGATATCTATCAAATGTATTCCATCACATGCAAATAAGCCATTTTTTTATAGTTCCTTCTCCAACAACCTTCCTTTATTATTTCTGATACTGAAGCCTTGATCTCTTGGATCATTGCCAATACAAACCTTATGAAACACACGCTCTCTTTTTCCACCATTCGGTTCTTGGCTGGTTGGCTTCTCTGGCCTCTCCAAGATAGAAGGAAGAAATTTTTTTCCAAAAAACACCTTCTTTTACACCTTGATGGTTGAAAGACCCATGAAATGAATAAATCTCATGTGGATTTTCATTTTCACAAACAAGGGATTCTCTTCCTGTTTCGGTGTTAATAGAAATGCATGTTCCAAGACCTGCTAGGCTTGCTCTGATGGCCTTATTTAAATGCCATATATTTGATGTGATGTCTTCCTTATCTACAATGCAAGTGGATTTATCCAGTGTAGATTTTAACTTTGTTACATTAGCCACTTTTCCATGGCTTATAGGTAAATATTCCATGCCAACCAAGCAGTTACATGTTTCAGAGGTATATTTTGCCCTTAATTGTTCTTGCACAAAAACTGGACTCTCATTTTTCCTCATGAAGGACCAGGAGAATGTGAAGCATCTTTTACATACACAGAATTAATAGTCAAAGGTTGTCTACCGAACAAATCTACGACACATATATCCTTTCCACTGTCTGAAGGTTATGGAGTCATGTCTACCAAATTTCTCCCACTGGATACCCTCAAAAGCTTCTACGCTGATATAGGGTATCGATCTAACACTGTATCCTCAAACGTTGCATGTAATTTTCTTGCAAAACCCCCATCTTGCATATATTTTCTCAGTAAAACCTCCACTTCACAACATTTCTTTTTAAGAAAAAATTGGTCTTAACTTAATTGCGAGGAGGAATCCAATTTCATCGTACTTGAGATATGTACCTAAGATATATGAGACACGTAGAGAGCCTTGGCCGTGAGTTTCAAGAGTGATTCCATTAATAAATTAGGATCTCGAAGAAATCCGAGTTTCAAACCCTGTGCTGGACCTTTGGCGCCAATAGGAAGGAAATGGACCAGTCAATTAACATCGGATGAAAACAACGCTCCAACAATGATCTCTAAAGTGAAAAGATATCCAAGGAATAGAAGATAATTTTGAAAAACTATCATTATGAAAACGTTTATATAAATATTGATATTAATCTCTATCTATATTTCAAAAGAAGATGGAAAAAGAATTTTAGTGTATTTACATTCAGAAGGTGGCATCTCAAATAAATTTGAGTTTCAAACCCTATGCTGGACCTTTGGCACCAATAGGAAGGAAATGGACGAGTCAATTAACATCATATGGAAACGATGCTCCAGCAATGATCTCTAAAGTGCAAATATATCCAAGGAATAGAAGATAATTTTGAAAAACTATCATTATTTTGAAAACTCTTATATAGACATCACATAAACATTGATATTAATCTCTATCTATATTTTAAAAAAAAAAATGTTGAAAGTATTTTGGTGTATTTAAAAATAGTATGACATGGTATTTTTATTGATTTGTTCTATGTTTAGTTTCATTTACGTTAATTTGATTTGAAAATGGATTTTCAAGGATATGCATTGAATTTTCATCTAGAATCATTTATTTTTAATGTTGTTTTTATGTTCTGGCGTTGTTTCTTCAATTTTAGTTAATATAGGTAGTTTAATCTTCGTGAGATTCATTTTAGAAAATAATTTAGAGGTAATTGCTAGTTTATTAAAGGTGAAAGACAAGTGGTCTCTCGGTGAATCACTATGTAAATTTGATTAAATATAAAAATTTAAGCACTTCACCGAGTCACGATTAAACAAAGTAGTACGCAAGTTATTTCCCAATATTTCAAGTAGTTTTACATATCGAAATGGGGTCCCATAAAACATCTTGCTCCATTAACAAGACGTATATAGATATCCACACTTCTACACATACGAAACTCAATTTTGAACACTCAAAACAATTTTTCAATATGGTTGGGAATGGAGCATGAGTGTCCCCACGTCCCTAAATTTGTTCAGTCTATGGAAAAATATCTAAATTCATGGGTATAACTTTATAAATTTCATGGAAATCAACACAATAGTTTATATGTTTGTTCTTCTTACACATATGTGCTAATTTCATGCAAGTTATATGAATCATTCCTCTTCCTTCAAAATGATGACCATGCATTTCCCTAGGAGAGAGAAAAGGTGCCAAATTAGGCACTAATAAAGACCATGCATTTCCTCTGGAGGATGAAGAGATTCATGGATCTGATTCATCTCTTTAAATCTTAATCCACTGAATCGACAATGCTTTCCCATCTGTCCGTACACAAACAATGGATTGTACTACTGATTTCTTCTTTGCCATATCAATTTTTCGCCATTAGGCTTCAAATTAGGATTTCTCAATCTCGTCTATTGTGACGAATTCATTCTCGACTGCCTTTGTTCACTTCTTCAATTCCATTCCCACCTTCAACTCCTTCGCCACCAGTATCGAGTTGGAAAATTGGTTTGAATGTTGCAGCCAAGCCACCATGTGAACACCCATGTTGATGCTCTTCGAATTCAAATTCCACATGCAGTGCGTTAAGAAACTACTAGTAAGCCCTTGAGCCAATTCTTGGATTTGTTGGCATGATAGGGAACATGTTGTGCTAAAAGAAACATAAAAATTTGAAGTTGAAGCTTGGTCATTCAGTCATCTCAAGCAAATTACAACTTTTGAATTACCCTTCTTAGTCATCCAAATCGATTGAAGAAGAAGACGACCGATGGGAAACAGAGGATAATCACGTAATTCTCTCGGTGTATTTGCTGTCATCCACGAATTGAGATTCTAGGCTGCAAAAATTGTTCATGAGATGTATTGTCATTAGTGCTAGACTTTTTGCTTCGCATCCAGGTATGGAAGTAATAAATCTATCCGGGAAGCACCAGTTGTATGATACAATGCATTCCAAAATTCGAGTCCCATTCACCCATATCATTGATAAATAGGCATTGACACAACTGAAACTGTAGGTAGGGACTCGATGTGTTGTCACCAGTTTGAACCCACCCCAGAAACTAGTCATGCACTATCACAATCCTATTGGAATTTGAGAAGCAGAGGCTATGTATCAGACGATCGAAAATCTCTTGGAGATATTCCCTTGGACAGAGAAAACTAGATCGCTAAAGTCATTTCTGGAAATATGGTAGTCGTGAGATCTTTCACGTGGTAAAAATTTTGATTCGAGGGAGGAGGAAGAAAACCAAAGTATTTGATTGGCCAAATCTATCCAGACAAAGCCCGTAGAGGAACACTTTCGGTTTAATGTCAAGGACTTGTGAAAAAATAAGACTTAAAAGAAAACAATGGCATGGAAATGTTGGAAGATATAGACCATTGAACAAGTTGGTTTTAATTATGAAATGAAATGAAAATTTAACATCCACGAGATTAAAAATAGTCTATGGGATCATTAGTTCCTTATTTTTGGCCTTTTTCAATTCAATATTTTTCTTATTCGAATTGATGATAAGGTGACCCAACATTCCAACAATCTCCTAGCTGAAAAAGACAATGCCAAGAAACTGATGCTAACATATTTTCATAACTTTCTTTGATGTATTTGAATGCATCACATTACAAAATCTGTAAGATATTCACCTAAGGAGGCTCCAGATCACCCAATAAATCCTCCAACATGGCTCCCACAGGCTGTGGAGTCATGGTCAAATCCGGTCAAACACTTTGATCCAACAAACCTCCACAAAACATTGTTTTTCACACTATTAGTTTGTTTCTCTTGCAATTTTGGTTAGGGAAAAATGAAATCGTTAACCCTCCACTCTTGCAACAACCTTAACTCTTCAAGGGTTGCAGTACTCCAAGGACAAACTTCAAACTCTTGGAGATTTAGAGTTAAAGAAAAAATTGTGGTGATGTTTGGATGGGTGCTAATTTGTATGGTTTTTCATTTTTATAATTTTCTTTGTTGTGCTTTCAACCATGCTACCTAGTTGCTTTCCTATTTCCCTAGCATTTTAAATTTTTCAATGTCTATATATCTATTGTTTCTTGCCCCATTTGAAATGTCATCCTTATTTGGTAGGTGTTTTCTTCAATATAGTGTGAATATTTTTCCATCACACAACTTTTGTGGGGTTTGTCTACACAAATAGCTTGTAAGGCCCATTCATCAGGGTATTCGATGAAATGAAATGATTATCAATGATCAACAACTAATGGTACCTACAGAGATTTACTCTAACAATTCTACAGTTTTCCTATGCTAACAATTATACAACATTTTAACCTCATGAACTAGTCTCCTTTGTTCTCTTAGCTGATGCTATAAGCACTTGTTGCTCTTGTCAAAGCTTTTACTCTCTAGTCCCATTGAGCTATTTCAGTTATTTGTGGACATTGATATATTTTCATTTCATTTCTTCAATTTTTCTGATTGTTATGCGTTACCTTTGGCTAGTGCCTTCTTTCTTACCTATGTTTTTTCTGCTTAAGCATTCCATCCAGCCAGAGCAGCAGGGGCAGCAAGAGCCACACAGTCCAACGAGAGTCGAGCAGGGGTAGCGCAGAGGCAACAGGAGCCATGCAGGGTTGACGCAGGCCAATTCAGGGTAGCGTAGGGGCATTGTAAGCTCTTTAGGTGTGACGCAGACCCTTACTGAGTAGCGCAGAGGCTGACATAGGCTATTCAAGTTGATGTAGAGGGCTTCATAGCAACATATTACTGCCATTTTTATTTCTCTGTTGGTTGAACTAGTTTTGGTGCCCAAGATTGTTGTACTTAGATTATGCATAACCATAAAACCCTCCAGAGCTAGCTACACCATTTTTTCCACATTGGGTTTTTTTACAGGGACAGTTGTCAAGAAAATTTGTGTGTCACTTTGTTTATGAGCATGTTATTCAGTATTTGATCAATATGTGTAGCTTTCTAGTTTTATTTACTATTTACTTCACTAATTTATTGAATATTTTAGAAATTAACTTGTAACTTAATTCAATTAGGAGAATTAAATAAAGATACTGAAGTAGGGTTTCTTAGATTAAGAAATTTTCACATTCCCTAGGTCTAGCCCCATTAAGTAACTTAGGGAAACAATTTCATAGGAATCTAGCTAGAGGAAAACTTCTATCTCCTACAGGTAGCTACATTTTTGGGTGCCCTCACTCTCCTAAGATCTTGGGCCAATTCTGATTGTGGAATCTCCAGATACCTCAAGCCCTAGCTCTAGGATCAAGTTTTTCGTAGGTGTTCCCAAGGATAGAACATAGTAGGATCAATTTGACCTATCAAATCAAAAACTCTTGTCTGATCCTTTCCCCTCACCTTGTCCAAGATAGGAACATCATTTCTTGCTAAATTCCATCCTCGAACCTGGGTTGGGTTCACTTGGCCCCATGTGGTCCCATTTGGTTTCAAAGGCCTTTCATCAAGGACCATTTGGGAATCCAAGTTCCCAAAGGATTTTAGGGATTGAGAACTTCCTTCATAAGTCTTATTCTTCTCCCTCAACCCTTCAATCCGCCTCCTCTCTTCCTAGAAGATAAATTCCCTTGCTTAAAAGGAAAGCAAGTCCCTCTCTTTATTTTATATTAGGGAAAGGGTTTCGAGGGTCACTTCCCACCTATTAATTGACCTATACTCTATAAGTGACTTCCTAAACTACTGGGACTCCACCTATCGGTGAAATTTCATGAAGAAAAATGAGCCTTAGTTGTGATGAAAATGGGCTAAGCCTCCATTATTTCCTTTGTCCAAGTAGTTACCCTCTTAGGAACCCCTTTTAGGTCCACTACTAGTTTGAGTGCTAACAAGTTGTTCAAAGTTCCATGTGTGAACAACTCTTTGGTATGCCCATTTTTGCCATACTATAGCTCCAATATGAGAAGTCCAAGGCTATGGAGGCCACGCTTCTTCTCACTGAATCAATCCTCTACAATATAGTGAACTAGGGCTAGTTGGTTGGCCCACTTGATTGTTACTTTAGTCCTTCAAAGTTTGCACATCCTTAGGCCCTATACACTTGACCTTCTACCAATTTTTGTTGTCCTTCACCAAAACAAGAGTTAGGGCTCTTCTTTGACAGTAACCTAACAACTCTCCAACTGTACCTGGACTACCATCAATCTTCCCAACCACATTCAATTCTTTTTACGGATCTAGGGCCCACAATATTGTCTTCATCTAGGGCTCTTAAAATCTGCCACTTAACAAGGGTTTGAGTCCTCTCAAGGTCACTGTTCTTGTGTATCGAAAATTTTATCTTTGTTGTCCAATATATGAACAAATATGAACTACTCCTCTTATCATACTTCTAAAAATTTGTAGATGACTGAACTAGGGTCACAAATCATCCACTAACAGTCCATTTACTATTTTTCTATAGGTTTCTTTAGATCTTTGTCTAAAAATATATGGAAATTCCACCAAAATCAACTGCTCTACATGTCAATCCATTCTCCACATGGCACATTTCTTCTCCATGCTCAATATTCTTCTGAGGTTCCACCCTCCTTTGGATTTGTTTTTTCCAGACATACTGAATCTGCAAACCATCTTCCAGATCTGCGGTCTATGTTAGGACTCCACTATGTATCATTTTTGCTATATACTTTGACACCATTTTACTTTTATAACCATGATTAGAAAGGATTCCATTATCATTTTCATCTACTTTATCCCAAGGTATATAAAATCTTCCTCTTTATTATATGTTTAATCTGTTTTACATTTAATTCCATAATACTCTTATATTTTATCATTAATTGAAGTGCATCGTTGCTAACATAAGTCCAAAGATCGCAGATAAGTTATATGCGTTGCTAGGAACAAGCGGCCGTTACTGAAACAGCTGACTCAGTTGCTGAAACAGCCGTCAAGCACGCAAATTCCGTCATGCGTAATTTGCGATTCTGGAAGAACCTTTTGTGGAATAGTAGTAACAGCATGAAGACACGGTTACCTGGATTATCCTGAAGACAACATTCTTGTTGTCTCTGTTGTAACAGTATCTTTTTTTGGAAGAACAGAATAGTCCTGTTTTGAGAAAGTGAACAGATTTGGGATAAGCGTAGATTTGCTCTCATGTAATTGTAAAAGATGTCTCCTCTTTAAAAAGAGGAGACATCATCATTAGAAGAGAGTTCATTGTTGTAAAGCTACAGGAGAGTATTGTGTGAGAACCGGAGCTAGTCTCCATCTGTAATGTATCACTTACTTTGACAGATGAATAAATTCTTCTTTTGAGCGCTCTAATTTAATTCTTTCCCCCGGGGAATCTTGTGAGAGGGAAAGGGCCCGCCTTCCTCACAAGATTCACCCTTTGGTTCCTGTAATTTGTTTAATTCTTTATGTTGTTTGCACTTCACTTTAATTCTGTTGTTGGACACTAGTTACACAGTTTAGTAATACTCTGTTTCTTTAGCGCTGCATGTATTGAATGCATTCACTCTTGGAAGTTGAGAAATTCATTTCTATTGATTGTATGAATGTATGATGCTGGGAGGCAAGTGCTGAAGGTTCCTGCATAAGGGAATAGGTTCCTGCTCTCACTCATTGCTTTCCTTTTCCTGCAGTGTGATTAGAAACAAGAGAACAAGTGCTGAAGGTTCCTGTTCATAGGAATAGGGTCTTGTCTCTTGAAGTTACCTTTCATACAGTGTGATTAAGTGTCAGGCATCAGGTGCTGAAGTTCCTAACTAAGGAATAGGGTCCTGTTCCTGCTATGGTTGATTGATTTCTTTCTTTGCAGATTGGTTTTCCTTTGTTTGGACTTTAATTACAACATAGAAATCATTCTTGCTATAACTTAATTGACTTCAGCTTTGATTAAACAGAGTGTGAACCAGTAGAATTGTGAGATTAATAATTGTGTGGCTTTTTACTACAACATTGTTTCTGCTTTTGAAATTGAGCATATCCAGTGCGTGATTATCTTTGAAATAAAAAGACTTCCTCGGGTTGACAATTTATGTGGAGCTTGAATTGTGAAAGCAATTAAAGAAACCAACATTTTGGCGCCGTTGCCGGGGAAGGTAATTATAGATTTCAAAAGCATTAATTTTTTCTTTTTAAATGTGCAGATTGTATGAGAGGACGCGGAAACCAGAAGAAAACTAACCCCACAGGTGGCAAAGGCAAAGGAAGGGGAGGAAGAAAAACTTTCATTGACGAGATTGTATCAAAGGCTGAATCATCACAGAGATTAAGTTCTCGAAGATCAAAACTTCAGCACTCCCCTCAATCAGATTACAAAACAGAGGAATTTGTGGGTCCTGAAAATATAGAAGAACCAGCAGTCAGTGCTGGAGAGTCAGAAGAGAGTGTTAGTAAATCAGCAGAGCACATTGAGGAAATAGTAGAGAGCGTTGGACGACCAGTGGAAAACATTGAAGAGCCAGTAGAAGGTCTTGACGATCGAGCAAGTGCAGTAGGAGAGCCAACAATGGAAGGAAACAATGATGGTTTCTTTGGTGGAGGACGTGTAGATCCTGAAGGAGAAGGAAGGAATGAAAATTCCCTCTCTACCTTGGGATTTCCTATCAGTGATCTTCCTGCAGGGATAACTCCTATGAAAAATATTCCATTGTCTGCTTTACCTAACTTTCATGGTTTATCCTCTGAAGATCCGGATGAATTTATTTTTGAATTTGATATATTATGCAGAAGTTATGATTATGTTACTAATTCTCAAAAGTTGAAACTGTTTCCAGCCACCTTAAAAGGGAATGCTTTAAGATGGTTCATGAGCCTTGGAAGTCAGGTGATCACAACATGGGAGCAGATGAAACATAAATTTCTGCTTAAATATCAAGACTACTGCCGGACGAGAGAAAAGAAGGATGAACTATTCAATATGGCACAAAAGACGGATGAGAGTCCGGAGGACTATATAGAAAGGCTGCAGTACAACATACAGAGATCTGATCATCCGAATATAAGTAAGGAAATTCACAAAACAATATTACTTAAAGGTTTAAGGGATGATTGTTTAGATATGTTAAACATGCTTGCCAAGGGAGATATATCTAAGGAATCATATGATGAGATTTGTGAACTTGCTAAGAGGTGTTCTAGGGGAGCTGCAAGAAACAGAACAAGAGATTCCACCTATTCAAGAGTGCAGAAATCGGCCAATGGAGGAGCAACAAGAGCTGAAATAGGTAATTTACTTTAGGAATTTAAAACTGAGATGTTAAGCTCTTTTTCTTCACAAATTGACACTTTGCAGGTTAAGAAGAAGCAGGCTGAAGCAGAAGCAACTCTGGCTGTCTTTTGCCCGAAGTGCAGAGACAAACATCCACTAAGGGAATGCCCAATGGATAAAATACCAATTTGTACCCTTTGTGAGAAAGATCATGAGACAAAACAATGTCCATCTCTACCAGGAATAAAGGCAACATTGCAGCCAACGGAAGAAGAAGCTGAAGCAGTTTACCTGCTAACTCAAAGAAGACAATGGCAACCAAAAGGACAAGGTATGAACTCTAGTATGCCATTTAATCGTTGGAACAATTATTCTGCTTTTGGTCAAACAAATTACCCTCCCTTCAATCAAATGAAATACCCACCCTTCAATCAAATGAATTTCCCACCCATGCAGCAATCAAACCCTCCCTTTGTTGATCCTTCAATGTGGACTCCTTGGCCTCCACAGCAGCCATCTTCTTTCAACCCTTGGAATTCAAATTGGAGAAGTCAACCACTCCCGTATCCAAATCAATTGCCTCAATTCCAACAACCACTTCCTCTGCCATCAAATGCTCCGCCAAATAACCAAATGAGACCCCAGCTACCTGTGCAACCAAATCCTAACCCCAATAATAAAGTTGTGCAAGTTATTGATATTCAGAAGCAGTCTATATTTCCTACTATGCAATGTAACGATATTCATTTGAGATCTGGAAAAATAGTAGAGCCTATTATTGATGACATAACTTCTTCTGATTCTGATAAGGAGGAAACTGAGAAACATAAAGAAGCACAACCACCTCCTAACAAGAATGTTGAAATAACAGAACCACCATTCCCCGAGCGTTTGGTTTTAACCAGAACAGCTGAAACACCTGCTTTTAATCTTCTAGGGGAATTGCAAAATTTGTATGTTAGAATTCCACTTTTACAAGCATTAAGAGATGTACCAATTTATGCCAGAACATTAAGGGATATTTGTGTTAAGAAACCTGGTAGGAAAACTAAAGACCCCCTTACAGTACATGTGATGGGTGACTTGTCTGCATTAATGTCCGGAAAAGCCCCTCCTGTGAAATATGGTGATCCCGGCCATCCTACTGTGACAGTTCAGATTGGTAAAACAATGATTCCCCAAGTTCTGGTAGATTTAGGTGCTGCAATTAATATAATGACTCTTGAAACTTCACAATTGTTACAGCTGAATAACACAATTAGAGATACACCCACCATTCTAGAGTTGGCTGATCGTTCTACAATTAAACCTGAAGGAGTTGTTGAGGATCTACTTATTTCAGTTGAATCCTGGAAATACCCAGCTGATTTTGTTGTATTGCAGACCAAAACAAAGCTGGGGGGACACCCCTTAATTCTAGGAAGGCCATGGTTGGCCACAGCTGATGCTTTTATCAGTTGCAGATCTGGTTCAATGACAATTTCTAATGGTTATGAAACAAAACAACTTACTCTTTATCCTCATGCTACACCAATAATTAATAATGAAGATTCTATATGGATGGATTATGATGATAATGCTGTTCAGCCTATTCTAACTATTGGACAAGCTTTAACTCTTAAAGACAATACAGAGGATGAGATAAATAATAATTTTATTTGTGAACCTTCTTCTGTAATTGCTGAAACACATAATCAATTAACTGCAATTTTTGAAACTGATACACAAGAAAAGATTGAATCTGAAGATTCATCTCAGACATTAACCACCATCTCATCTAAAAGCATAACAGTTGAAATTGAACCTGGCAAGACATTAAACATAAATCCTGATCTAACAGATGCTGAAACACAGCAATTAATGAAGTTATTGCATGAATATAAGGAGGCATTTGCATGGGATTACACGGATATGAAAGGTATTTCTTCTGAATTATGTACTCATCGAATTTACATTAAAGAGGGATGCCGACCTGTTTGTCAACCCCAAAGACGAATGAATCCTAATTTACGAGAAATTGTTAAGGAAGAACTTCAAAAAATGCTTAATGCAGGATTTATATACCCTATATCTGACAGTGAATGGGTTTCCCCATTAGTAATTGTCCCTAAGAAAAACGGGAAATGGAGAGTATTTGTTGACTACAGAGCCTTAAACAAAGCTACTCAAAAAGATCACTTTCCTTTACCCTTCATTGATCAGGTGTTGGATAGTCTGGCAGGGAAGAAATTCTTTTCTTTTCTAGATGGATTTAGTGGGTATAATCAGATAAGAATTGCACCCCAAGACCAAGACAAGACCACTTTCACCAGCCCCTGGGGAACTTTTTCCTATAGAGTTCTTCCATTTGGGATATGTAACGCACCAGCAACTTTTCAAAGAGTTGTTATAGGAATTTTTTCTGATATGCTGAATGATTCTATGGAAATATTTATGGATGATTTTACTCCTTATGGTGTGTCTTTTGAAGATGCATTACAAAACCTTGAGAAAGTACTTAAAAGATGTATACAAGCTCACCTCTCCCTAAGTACTGAAAAATGCCATATGATGATGAGTGAAGGAATAGTGCTTGGACATTTTATTTCATCTCAAGGTATTCGGGTAGATCCATCTAAAATATTGGTCATTCAGAATCTTTCTGTTCCTAAAACTCAAACTGATGTGAGAAGTTTTCTAGGACATGCTGGATACTACAGAAGATTTATTAAAGATTTCTCTAAGATAGCTTCTCCATTATTTGTGTTGCTTATGAAAAATGCTGAATTTAAGTGGACTAATTCTTGTCAGAAAGCTTTTAAAGAAATCAAGCATCAGTTGTCTACTGCTCCTATTTTGAGGGGGCCTGATTGGAGTCTCCCTTTTCATATATCTTCTGATGCTTCAGACACTGCAATTGGAGCTGTCTTGGGACAAGAGGAAAATCATCTTCCTTATGCTATATATTTTATCAGTAAGAATATGACCCCTGCTGAGCTTAATTATACAGTTACCGAGAAGGAGTTTCTTGCAGTAATCTATGCCATTAATAAATTTCGACACTATATCACTGGTTATTCTACTTTTGTGCACACTGATCATTCAGCTATTAAGTATTTAATGAATAAATCTGTCACAAACGCTAGAGTTACCAGATGGCTATTATTATTGCAGGAATTTGATATCACAATTGTAGATCGGCCTGGTAAAGAAAATGTGGTGGCTGATTTCCTTTCACGGTTAAAAACTGACAATGATATTCCAGTAGATGATTCTTTTCCTGATGAGTATTTTTTTGCAGTTTCTGCTCACTCTCCATGGTATGCGGATATTGCTAATTATTTGGTTGCAGGAAAATTACCATCACACCTGTCATATAGAGAAAAGAGAAGAATTGTTCAACAAAGTGCCAGGTACAGCTGGATAAGCGGGTGTCTTTTCTACACTAGGCTTGATCAGGAAATCCGAAGATGCATTAGAGAAGATGAAGTGTATGACATATTGAAAGCTTGTCATGATGGCCCTTGTGGAGGGCATTTTGCTGATAAAAGAACAACACACAAAATTTTGAGGATGGGTTACTATTGGCCCTCATTATTCAAGGATGCAAAGAAATATGTAAGGGCTTGTGACAGCTGCCAGAGAATGGGTCAACCCAATCATAGAGACCAAATGCCATTAAACCCCCAGGTAGTTTCTGAACCATTTGAAATATGGGCCTTGGATTTCATAGGACCCATTAACCCTCCATCCAATCAAAGAACTTATATATTATTCTGTACAGACTATATGACTAAATGGGTGGAGGCCAAAGCACTTATTAGAGCCAATGAAGAGGCTGTCCTAGCTTTCTTATTTGAAGAAATCTTTACTATATTTGGAATTCCTAGAGAGCTAGTTACTGATGGAGGACCTCCATTCAATTCTCATGGTTTTAAATCTACCCTTCACAAATATCATATTCAACATAGAATGACTACACCATACCACCCCCAGACCAATGGGCAAGTGGAAAGCACAAATAAAGTTTTAGAAGCCATTCTAACTAAAACAGTGAAGGACAACCGGAAGGATTGGTCCCAAAGGCTCCCTGAGGCGTTATGGGCTTATAGAACTACTTGGAGAAACACTACAGGTTTTTCTCCCTATGAATTGGTTTATGGTAAAAATGCTGTTTTTCCTGTGGAATTTGAGATTAAAACTTTAAGAACTGCTTTAGCTGTTAATCTTGACTTGACTAATGTGCAGACAGCTAGGTTGCAGCAGCTTCTGGAGTTGGATGAAAAGAGATTAGATGCCATCCATCAAACAACCATGATACAGCAACAAAGGATGAAGTGGCATGACAAAATTATCAAACACAAGCAGTTCCAAAAAGGTAATTGGGCCTTGTTGTATGACTCTCGGTTTGAAAATTTTCAGGGTAAGCTACGTACACGCTGGCTTGGACCATATGAGGTAGATGCTATTTTTCCAAATGGAACGGTAAGACTTTTAACAATTGATGATTCTAAAACACCTCTACTAGTCAATGGTCATAGGCTCCGTCTATACCAGCGCCCTGTTTCTAAAGAAGATTTCAAGACTGCTTGCATGACTGATATTCATTATCTTTTTCTAGGGGAGTCTTCTGCTCCTCACAACATTTAATTTTCTGCACTGTATTTTTAGTATTAGATTAGATTTAGCACTAATAATCCCTGTCAAGGATTGGCATATTACAATTGAATTTTGCAGATTCTGGAAAAGCTCATTAAGGAGGACAGATTCATCATGAGAATATCTGAAGCTTCAATCACGGAAGCTTGTTCCCTTCATTTTACCCCATGTCCTAGCAATATCCCTTCATCCTCACTTCTACATTATTTCCATTTTTCCATCTTTCCCACTCCTACCATTCCTGAAATATCTTCCTTCACCTAGTATTCCCTATCCCTTACTGTTGAAATTATCCCCTATCAAATATTTTCCCCACTTCTTACAGACCCAAGTCATTTATCCCATTTTTCTGATTTTTCCCGTTGCTGAAACACCTGTTTCAACAACGTATCGTTCATTTTTCCGTTGCTGAAACACCAGTTTCAGCAACCTGTTATCACTAAAACATCATTTCTCTTCACTGTTATATAAGCTTTTTGGTTCTCCACGATTATACTTCAGATCCTTTGGGTGAAAAATTATTCAGCACAGAGCAAGATCCGGTTACACTCCTGTTCTAAAGTTCAGAGAAATCTACAGATTCTTCCATGTATACTAAGCCATTCTGAAGCACTCGACACTTCGAATTATTAAACCAAAGGTGAAAATGTAAGGTATGAGGTTTTAATGTAATTCAGTTAAATTATATTAAAGAGAGGATTTCATTCATAATGATTACAGATCCTTACACGCCCAATCATCATTACACCATACGTAGGGGGGGGGGATTTCAAAAATTGAACAATCATTTCGCATTTACCAAGCCTCTGTCCCTTGTCATATCTACTTCCGCCGTCATTTAGACCTTGCAGCCTCTGTTGCAACAACTAGCGCGATCAGGGTCTGTGTTTACTGTGTTTTGTGCCTCTGCGTATAACTCAAAGCTACAGCCATGGGAGGGTCGGCCATTAGACATGAGCCCGGCTCCATAAATCTTCTTCAATTGTTTCCCGAAGCCTATCAGATTTTCCAACAAGCGGGATGGAAAGTATATTTTGAAAGATTGGGTGAATTTGACCAGGAACAAGTTTTAGAGTTTGCACAAAACCTTCAAGGCGATTTTTCAGTGGTTCAAGGGGTTCGCATTTCAGTAACAGAGGAGGACATAGTTCAGATATCAGGGTTGCCAGCTATTGGTACTCGTTGGTTCAGCAGAAAGCAGGTTATTCTGAACGCACAGCAAGATTTTCTTCGTCCAGATGAGCCAGTTGAACTCAAAGGCCGCGGGGTTAGTCTGCACTCACTTCCTCAACCATGGCCATCGGTGGCAGAGTTCATCAAACACTACTTAACGTGTGAAGGGCGTTACCAGGTAGTGTACAATCACGATTTTGTCTTGATGAATCATTTGAGAAATGGACGACTGATTAATATCCCCTATTATCTACTTGGTTGTATTAGAAACATGTCTTATTATTGTAGACGGTCTAAATTCCCAATGTTATCCCTCACCCACCACCGTTTATGCCAGTTGTTGATACAGAGGGGTTTTTCTCAGCAAAATCCCCCTCTGCATGTCCTACTCCCTGTTCCCCAGCTGCCTGAAATTCCTCAGCAGGCTCAAACGTCCCAACAACCCGAAAGTTCTCATGATACTCCTGAAATTCCTTATGAAGGACAGCAGGATGATATTCCATATTCCCCAGTTGACCCAACCCCGAGCTCGCCCCACTTAGCAGAGTCAGCTGTCCCCACTATTTCTGTCCCTATTTACGACTCTCTAACACCCCCTTCCCCACCCACTTATAAAAAGAAAAGAACCCCAACAGTCTCAGTCTCCAAATGACGGACAAGGGCTAAATTTCAAATTCTCACTTCTTCTGAAAGCCCTTCCCCCAGAGAAGAACCCTTCCCCTCAAAGAAAAGGAAAGGTAGTGACTTTGCTGCTTTCCTACCAAAAAGAAAAATGAAGATGACTGTTGAGACAGGACTGACCTCCATTGCCCCTGACCCTGCCACTATTCTGTTAAAACTCCAATCTTCATCCCCATTTCAAACCTCCCAACCCGTCTCGTCCGGTGGCACTGCCACACAAGAACCAGTGCCCCGGGATAATACGACATTGTTTATGGCTCAAGAAGTGACTGATACACAAGAACCAGTCACTTACCCAGAGGCTGAAACACAAGAACCAGCCACTGTGGTACAAAAATACACCAAGCATGATGATAGTGGGAGATCAGCAGTAGCTGTCCCACAAGAACCAGCTACGACTGTGCATCAGCAGACTACCCCAACAGAGTCAACCAGCGCACAGGGTTTACATACTATGACATCTTTATTGGAGGAGAATGAATTCCTGAAGTCTGAATTGGAAGCCTACAAGAATGAATTAACCTTGGCACGAGAGGCCTTTGATAGAGAACTGAATCTCTATATGTTAGCACACACAGCCTCAACGCAAAATAAGGAGCCATGCAAGGAATACATGTGCCATGAGTGTGGCAACATTTACCAGGAGGCAGGCTACAAACTAGTTAAAATTCAATTATCTGAGGTATCTACATCAGCTGGAATAAAAGAGGGATGCCCTACTGCTCCACAAGAACCAGTAGGGCTCTCTATAAAGGAAGAAAAAGAAATTAAACCTCAGATACCTCGCCCTGTGCTAGTTAATGCAGCCATTCAGACAGAAGCACCACCACAGATATCTCGTCCTTTGCCAGTTAATGCAGCCACTCAGACAGAAGCATCACCACAGATATCTCGTTCTAAGTTAGTCAGTGTAGCCATTCAAACAACGTCCCAACCCAGTACTTCTGATGCCAGGACACAGACCTTGCCATGGAATCAATTGGAACAGATGAACAAATGGAAGAAGCAATATGCTGAAGAACAAGATACAATATTACGCCAGCATAAGCTAGCATGGCAGAACCACGTATATGCCAACTGGGATAGTTGGGAACAAATGATGCAACAGCTCAAGGACTCCAAAGAGGAAGTCAAGGAATCTAAGGAAAAGATGGCCTTGATGTTTTCATTAGTCCAGAAGTTGATGGCTACGCGCAAACCCTCTGTAAACTACTCTCTCTTTCTTTCTGAACGATTAGTTTATTTTCAATTAAAAGCAATAAAAGATGGCAGACCATATGAGTTAATTACTTCAGAGAAATTTGTTGAGACTTTTAATGAGGCCCCCGAGAGTGACCAGCATTTGCTGTGCGAACTCTACCTTCATAATGAGGCCATTCCTGACAATAGAAGAGTTAATCTTATTCCAATTGCAGGAGATATACAAATAAGGGCATTTGTTTCATTTTTGTCTAACCAGCTCACTTGGCAAACTGCGTTCACTGCAAGCAGTCATAATGAGGAGAATAAACTCCTGTGGATCAGACCAGAACCTTTAAGCCCAGCCATGTTCATAGCACAATATCATAAATTCTTACAGAAGCCAGGAATGCATAGGTATATACAACAATTACAGGCTTCAACACTTTCTAAGTGTCAATAACAAATTAGAGTAAAGGGTACTGCTGCATTGAAGGCCAATATTATGTTTTGGCAGAAGTCATGTAAAGAAAGACAGGATTATCACCCTTTTAACCCTCACAATATTCAAGCTGCATTATCCAGGGTTCCTAATTACATTGGTTGCATTCAACATTGTGGAGTAAACTGGATTGGGTATCATTTTCATTTTCCAATTTTATGGCTGCCTTCAGAGAAATATCAGTGTCATTACCAGTTGACTGACAGAGATGAAGCCTCGGCATGGCAACACTTGCAAAACAACAGAGGATTCAGATCTCCTACAGATGCCACCTTCTCCAGCTATTGCTTGAGTAATTTGCATGCTCAGTCCCAGTACTCAGACTCTGATTCAGACTAGGGGTTGCCTGAGGACATGCAACATTTTTAGCTGGGGGGGATGTTAGGACTCCACTATGTATCATTTTTGCTATATACTTTGACACCATTTTACTTTTATAACCATGATTAGAAAGGATTCCATTATCATTTTCATCTACTTTATCCCAAGGTATATAAAATCCTCCTCTTTATTATATGTTTAATCTATTTTACATTTAATTCCATAATACTCTTATATTTTATCATTAATTGAAGTGCATCGTTGCTAACATAAGTCCAAAGATCGCAGATAAGTTATATGCGTTGCTAGGAACAAGCGGCCGTTGCTAAAACAACTGACTCAGTTGCTGAAACAGCCGTCAAGCACGCAAATTCCGTCATGCGTAATTTGCGATTCTGGAAGAACCTTTTGTGGAATAGTAGTAACAACATGAAGACACGGTTACCTGGATTATCCTGAAGATAGCATTCTTGTTGTCTCTGTTGTAACAGTATCTTTTTTTGGAAGAACAGAATAGTCCTGTTTTGAGGAAGTAAACAGATTTGGGATAAGCGTAGATTTTCTCTCATGTAATTGTAAAAGATGTCTCCTCTTTAAAAAGAGGAGACATCATCATTAGAGGGGAGTTCATTGTTGTAAAGCTACAGGAGAACATTGTGTGAGAACTGGAGCTAGTCTCCATCTGTAATGTATCATTCACTTTGACAGATGAATAAATTCTTCGTTTGAGCGCTCTAATTTAATTCTTTCCCCGGGGAATCTTGTGAGAGGGAAAGGGCCTGCCTTCCTCACAAGATTCACCCTTTAGTTCCTGTAATTCATTTAATTCTTTACGTTGTTTGCACTTTACTTTAATACTGTTGTCGAACACTAGTTGCACAATTTAGTAGTACTCTGTTTCTTTAGCGCTGCATGTATTGAACACATTCACTCTTGGAAGTTGAGAAATCCATTTCTATTAATTGTATGAGTGTATGATGCTGGGAAGCAAGTGCTGAAGATTCCTGTATAAAGGAATAGGGTCCTGCTCCCATTCATTGCTTTCCTTTTCCTGCAGTGTGATTAGAAACAAGAGAACAAGTGCTGAAGGTTCCTGTTCATGGGAATAGGGTCTTGGTCTCTTGAAGCTACCTTTCCTACAGTGTGATTAAGTGTCAAGCAGCAGGTGCTGAAGTTCCTAACTAAGGAATAGGGTCCTGTTCCTGCTATGGTTGATTGATTTCTTTTCCTTGCAGATTGGTCTTCCTTTGTTTGGATTTTAACTGCAACATAGAAATTATTTCTGCTATAACTTAAGTGACTTCAGCCTTGATTAAACAGAGTGTGAATCGGTAGATTTGTGAGATTAATAATTGTGTGGCTATATTGCAGAAATAAACCTCGCTCTAAGGGTCACAACCTGTATTCCTCTACGCAAATTTGTCACAGTCTTAAGGGAATACCTTATGAACTAAACATGTTAGGAAACTATCCTAACTAGGACATTATACTTATGTACTTCTAATTGTTTTAGAACAAACCCTATCCACACATAGAAAAAACATGACTCTTGCCTCCATAAGAGACTCAACCTAGCTCATATGGATCCATATATTCTAGGCATTTCTTTGATTGAATCTTGACATGAAATTCAGATCTCAATGTTGACCCTAAAACTAGGGTTAAATCAGTCAATATTACACATGCGTCGACTTCTATTATGGCTCTAAATTATAGTTCAAGCCCTCGTCCATTTATGTTGGTCTTTATCACAGACCTTGCGGCCTACTAACCACCACAAGGAAAGATGGTATCAAACCTCTCTTCTATTTCACGTAGAAAATCTAACCAATGAGATTCAATCTGATCTTGTAATGTACTAAAACAAGATACTAAATCCTTCCTACAATTTGTGGAAACAAAACACGATTGCAAAATCACATATAAGTAAGAGGAAGAAATTATCAATCGAACAACACAAGATGTATCTGGGGAAGAAATTTCTCAAAACCATATATCTCTATTTTGTATTAATTCAAGGAATCATGAAACAATACAATGCTTAATATGTCTTGAGATTCTCCAGCACTCTTCCAATTGTCTCCTGTTGATCTAGGAAAAATCAGTCTAGTACTTAGCCAATTCTCAGCCTTCCTTCAGCCTACCTTGCTCACACAATTCTTATGAAATTATCTCCATATTAATTAGGAAAATCAACCTTTCTTTATTTCACAATCCATTGTGGCATCCCAATGACTTTATAATTTCACATGGGAAATTTTCTATAAATACAACTCATAGTTATGTTCCTCTGAACTATGTTACAATAAGGATCAAGGGCCTTTTTATTATTTAAAATAAGATAAAAACCTAAAAAACCAAAACCTTAACCCAAGAAGATGTAACACCAAGAGTTTATGGGCCCCATTGGGGAGCAATATCCCAAATTGGCAACAACTACACTATTGGGAATAATTTGAGTTATTACCAATGTGGAGCTTTGGAAAATCATGAGAATGGAAATGTAGAGAATCTAATTAGATGTAAAATAACATCATACCAATATATGAGAGAACCTCAACAACAATATGATCTATATTATCCTTCTTGGGCGGGGAAATGCAACAATATAGAGCATAAAACAGCTGTCTTTAGAAAATAACGCTATAAAAGTGAGAAATGGGACTTGGATCCCTTACAAAACATGATATAAAACTCAAATACAGATTTTTAGGTGAAACAAATCACTCTAGCTCATATAAACAGATCTCCCCAAGTTAATGCAGCTCAAATAAGCCCAAACCCCATAGTCTAGCTCATGCAGAAAGTACTGAAGGAATGACTACGTTATTATAATGAGGGTTTATGTAGAAAATGATGAGACAAGTCTGATATAGATCTTACATTAATCAAATGACAAAGAAAATGAGGTTTAAACTCTCTTACACAAACGGAAAGATACCCGGCAAGGGTTTCCAGCAATATACATGTACAAAAAGCAAGACTGCAGAAAATAACACAGTCTACTGCAACAATGAATTGAGCATGGCTGAATATGACATATGAAAGATGAATAATACGGAAAATGGAAAAAGGCCTCTCTAATAGAGCTCCTAGAGGGAAATAAGCACCTCTCCCTCAAAGACTAGCATAAAATCAAAGGGTGCAACCCTGCTGTTGCTGCCCCTGCATAAAAGACGCAGTTTATTGAAGGGAAATACGTTGTGACTGAGTAAGGGTGAATGGCCCCAAGCCAAATGTTTAAATGAAGCTCAAATCCTTCCCTCTTGATCACTTAAGCAAGCTAATCCAAAGAGAGGATGGAATTCCTGCACGGGAATTCTTTGCACCAACCATTGCAGCAACTCCGGCTAAACATCTAAAGCATTCAAATAGTTATAAGACCAAGATAGCTGAATACATGAATGATATATTTGATGCTATGCCCTTCCTTTTATCTTCGGTGAGCCACCTCACCCCAGACCCCACACAATGTTGAGGTGACTTCCTAGTGAAGCTTCCTCTTTCAAAACTGCGCTGCCCTAGCTAGCTTCCCTCCTCTTTGTAGCAACGTTGTTGACTTGGTCAACTGGAACTAATCCACCTTAAATGCCTCTTTTCATACTGAGGGGTCTTTAATCCGGTTCTCATATGTGTGTCTAGGCTGATTCTTGTTCACATTGAGCTAGTTTACTTGAGTGATTTCTTCCTCGTCAAGAATGGATGTTGACTTAGTCAAACTTGACTATGTCTCCATCTAATTTTCCCTTGTTCACACTTGGAAGCGTAAAACCAGCTCCTAAGGTGATATCCTTCCTTAATAAGGTGGAATTTATTCACATATTTATTGTTCATGGGCCTCCCTTCCTATTTATTTCTCTCATAAGTGAAAGCATCAGAATCTAATATTCCAATTTGCTTGTGTGCAAATTTTGGAATATTACAGTCCTCCCCTCCCAAATTTTTCTTGTCCTCAAGTGACTGCAAGGATAGGACTGAAGAGAATCCTCTTCTCCCCTATAGAAACCTCATAAGATGAAATCCTCCAAGGATCAAGGTGCTGCATCATCGATATATCTCCAAGTTGCCTCTCCCAAGTATGGAGGCTATCCAAATAGGTGGCATTATGTGACAATGGTTCATCCATGGAGGCAACAATGGGCTATTTGAAGGCCCTCTTAGGGCATGAGGGCTGATATAGATTGGGATTCATTATCCCCATTTGGATCTCTCCTCCCCAAGCTATCAATCAAACAAAATGAGCCATTCTCCAAAATGGTAACTCATGCAAATTATCCTCCACCTGATGCTCTGGAAAAGTAGGTTGGCTGAAATTCCGGACATGGTAGACATAGGAGCCTACCCCACACTTCTTTCCTCTCCACTTAATATAATTTTAGATAGTCTGCTGATCTTGGGCTGAAATAATGTTGCCCTCCAATGGCAAGAAGGAAACTAGACCTCCAAAGGTCCCTTTCCCATCACTGTGAATTAAGCTAGCCCAAACCATCTCATACATGGTGGATAAGAAATCATCATCATCATATGGCACCCCATCCCTCTCATGGTTCTCATCATAAAGAAACAAATATTTTTCTTTAGAGGCCATGTCTCTCCTTATGCTCCCCTTAGAGCATGTAATGCAGAAAGTGTGGGGATGCTCCTCGCCCAAGAACACACCCACTCCATGTGTTCCTCCTCCAATAATGCTCCTCATATAGGCAATAATAATATCAGAAAATAGGATCATGATCAAAATCATAATGAGAGAAAGACTGAAGGTATTATGTGGTGGTGGAAGGTACCAACAATCTCCCAAGTGGTCACAGTGCAGTCTTTCCCACTGCAGCTTCAGACAATGGTATGGTAAGTTGTCTCTTGAAAAATGGCTTGTTGTATAAGTCATCAAACCCACTAGTAAATAGTAGATGGATGAATATGTCAATTGAGCACACAAGAAGTAACCACATACTTGCCCCAGATCATACAGTAAATGGTTGTCTCCTTCATGATAGCTGGCCAAAAATAGACCACGGATCCTAAATAAAAACTTAACCCTTTGTAGAGAAATCCATTGCAATGAAATGTTAAGAGCATGCAAATATTGTATTGAACAATAAATAAATGAAAAAACGGAATTCTTACCATGTAATGAAGACAATATGGTGATAATATCCATAGATAAATCCTCCATAGTGGCATGACATACCCATATGAAGAGGATTGAACCACATGCTGCATAAAAATCCTCCTTCTCATTCTTGGAAATCCAAGTCAAGGAGAACACACCACAATAACCCATGAGTCCATTCATCACTCTACAAATCTCAACTCCTCTATGCCCACCAAATGCATCAAATATGAAGTGATCCTAGGTACACTCCATCAACAATCTCATGCTCCAAAGTGACAATGCTTTTGGCCTATGAAAATAGGCTCCTGCCAACTCATAAATCCATCCTCTGACATGTTCAATGTCAAAGACTTCTCTCCTAATGTTGCTATCTCCACACATTGCAACATCATGAAAAATGTGAGAGCAACTATACCCTTGCTCTCTCTCAATCCTCTAAAGCAAAAAATGTCTTTGTTGCCCCATCATACCTCCATCATATAACTCATGTGGTGAAAGAATAATGATTACATCATCATAACGCATCCACACTCCTTGCTGCCCCATGATGCAAGTATCCTGCCAAGTTCTTTCCTGCCACATACCCTTGCAAAAAGGATATGTCTCATGATGGCCAAACTCTCTCCAGAGTAGCCAGCGTAGTTTTTCCTCTTGCTGCCCAGTATCATATATTTTCAAGTAGCTCTCTAGCTCCTTTCTCTCTATCCACATCCTCTTATCCACCAAAGGATGCCTCCTACCATTCTCCACCTTGGTACTCCTCCAAAGAAGATTACCATCCTCCCATATTAGTTTTTTCTCCTTTCATTCCATGGGATGTTCAAATGAAACTTCTTGGAGACCTCCTAGAGAAGATATCTCACCGATGATCATCTTGAACCCATAAGGATCCAAGGGGGCTGAAGGCAAAACCTCCTTGCTACTACTTCTTTACAGCATTGTAACCCTCCTCCAGGGTGTTTTGGCTATCTCATGTCTCAACTCCGAGATGAACATTTGATTCTACATGAACTTGTTCAGAACCAATTTCACTCCATCCTCCAAGAATTCAAACTCCACCCTCAAGGATTGAGTGCAACTCCATAATGGTTCAAGAGAATGATGGTTCATTTTTTCCTTGAACCATTCAAGCTTGCACAACGCAGTGCAATCCTACTGCTCTACCTCAGCAATAATGTTTGATCTTTGGTCATATGAAGACATATTTAGATAATTTTTAGAAATATTTGCTGCAATAAGTGAAATTGGAAATCTCTCCATACCTTGGTGAGATGTGGGAACCTCTTGTAGTGCTACAAGGGATCCTCCATCCAATATAATGGTTGTGCTAGATGCTGATGTAGAAAGTTGCTCTCCCAAGGCTGTGGCAGTGCTGGTACATGGCTCCTCCCATGGTGGTGTGGAGCTTCTTTCCTTTGACCTTTCTCCATAAAAGGTTCTAATCAGCTCTTGAGTGAAATCAGAAAAATAATTCATCCTCGTGTGGCTTAAGTGACTGCAACATCAAGCATTGGCTTCACCCTCTAGGTGCAGCGCTGCAACTTATGTTGCCTCCCTCTCTACCAGTGGATGAAGTAGGAAGAATTCCTCAAGCTTCCTTGCCCAAGTTCTTGCTATAGTTGACCCATAAAATGTAGACAATAGGAATATATTCCCTTTAATCTCTCATTTGCTACAGGATCTTCCTTCTTCTCTCATTTCAATAAACTGAGGAAAAGCTAGGGTCTCTTTGGAAGCCCTAGGTTGGCACTTGTATTCTGCCAAATATCCACTTAGGATTTCATGCTCTAAGTGGTCTCCTTGCTCTCCAATCCCTCTATGAGAAAAGGAAGTGCGTGCATCTCCTTCTGCTCCTTGAAACCTTTGAGAGGTCTCACTGCAACTCTCTCCTCCTTGAAACCCTCTTGGAGTTTCAATGCATTTCTCTTCTTCTTTCTTCTTCAATCTGAAAATGGATAAGAGTAAGCTCATCCTATCCATCATTTCTTTTCTCCTCTTCTTCTTATCTTCTGATTGGATTTGAAATCCATAGGCTGAGCCAAGATGGCAGCTCCGATACCACTGTAATATCCCAAATTGGGAACAACTACACTATTGCGAATAATTTGCGTTATTACCAATGTGGAGCTTCAAAAAATCATGAGCATGGAAATGTAGAGAAGATAATTAGATGTAAAATAGCATCATACTAGCAGATGAGAGAACCTCAGCAACAAAATGATATATATTCTCCTTCCCGGGTGGGGAAATGCAATAATATAGAGCATAAAACATATGTATTCAAAAAATAATGCTATCCAAGTGAGAAATGGGACTTGTATCCCTTAGAAGACATGATATAAAACTCACATGTAGAATTGGAGATGAAACAAATCACTCTAGCTCATATAAACAGATCTCCCCAAGTTAAAGCAACTCAAATAAGCCCAAACCCCATGGTCTAGCTCATGCAAAAAGTACTGAAGCAAGGAATGATTTATTATAATGAAGGTTTATGAATAAAATGATGAGAAAATTCTGATATAGAGCTTATATTAATCAAATGACAAAGAAATGGAGGTTTAACCTCTCTTACAGAAAGGGAAAGATACCTGGAAAGGGTTTCCGACAATATACATGTACAAAAAGAAGGACTGCAGAAAATAATGCAGTCTACTGAAACACCACATTAAACATGGCTGAATATGACATATGAAAGCTGAATAATACAGAAAATGGCCAAAGGCCTCTCTAATAGAGCTCCCTGAGGGAAATAAGAACCTCTCCCTCAAAGACTAGCATAAAATCAGAGGGTGCAACCCTGTTGCTATTGCCCTTGCATAAAAGACGCAGTTTCCTGAAGGGAAATACACTGCGGCTAAGTATGGATGAATGGCCCCAAGACAAATGCTGAAATGAAGCTAAAATCCTTCCCTCTTGATCCCTTAAGCACGCTGATCCAAAGAGACGATGGAATTCCTGCACGGGAATTCTTTGCGCCAAGCAGTGCAGCAACTCCGGCTAAACAACTAAAGCATGAAAATACTCAAAAGACCAAGATAGCTCAATACATGAATGATATTTTTGATGCTATGCCCTTACTTTTATCTTTGGTGAGCCTCCTCACCCCGGACCCCACACAATTTTGAGGTGACTTCCTAGTCAAGCTTCCTCTTTCAAAACTGTGCTGCCCTAGCTAGCTTCCCTCCTCTTTGTAGCAGCATTGTTGACTTGGTCAACTGGAACTAATCCACCTGCAATGCCTCTTTTCACACTGAGGGATCTTCAATCCGGTTCTCATATTTGTGTCTAGGATGATCCTTGTTCACATTGAGCTAGTTTACTTGAGTGATTTCTTCCTCCTCAAGAATGGATGTTGACTTAGTCAAACTTGACTATGTCTCCATCTAATTTTCCCTTGTTCACACTTGGATGTAAAACCAGCTCCTAAAGTGATCTCCTTCCCTACTAAGGTGGAATTTACTCACATATTTATTATTCATGGGCCTCCTTTCCCATTTATTCCTCTCCTAAGTGAAAGCATCATAATCTAATATTCCAATTTGCTTGTGTGCAAATTTTGAAATATTACATGGGGTTAGTTGGGCAACGAACTTCCTGGGGTCGTAACTTGGTCATATGATATTATTTTAACACAAATGATAACTCATTAGAAATATCTCTACGAGGAATACAACTATGAATTTTCTATGAAATTGCCAAACCTTTCATGCCCAAAAAACGTCGTTTGGGGCCTCAAAACGGCTCCGGAAGTTTAGGACCCAAAAAACTGAAAAAAATAGTAAATTGTGCTATAATTAAGGAAACTAAAAAAATTAAAGAGACAATGGCAAGGGCCTAAGCGCAATACACCGGTGGCCACCAATATCCACCTCGATCACCTTAACTCGAATTTCTTGAGCTAACTCAGTCATCATGACTTAGTTAATTGACACAAGTTGTTATGATTTGAAATTATAATTTATTGTCCAATTTATTTAAGGGAAAAATAAATTAGATTGCTCACATTCCTCACTCCTGGTACATCAAAATTCCTCATCAGTGTGGGTGCATTTTTTTTTGTCCTTTCTAGTTGCCAATTTCACTGTTTCTTGTTGCAAATTTCAACACTCCCTCTCAACAAGAAAGGAATTCAATCTATCCCCATCTGGTACCTTTGGAATGTTCTGCATGCTACACTTCTCTAGTGTTGTTAGCACCTGCAAATCCTGAAACTAAATAGCCTCCAAAAAACTAAATCAGTATAATGCATTTTTCATTAGAGTCTTCTGATTGCTATTAGCTACTGCACCTGTCTAGTACTGGATTCTCTATGATGCTGCTGACATCTTCATTTGTACCCTATGAACTTTTTCTAACTCTGATTTGTGCTCCAGTATTTGACATCTGTCACTCTGATTTTTGTCTTGCTGACATCTGACTACATCAATCTAACTAATCCTTCCTACTACTATTGTACTGTGGGCTCCTTGTAGCTAGGTTCGATCCATGAGACACGCCATCTTAATGGACCTTGCCCAAATTTCTTATCTTGGGATTATGTCTACACATCACCCCACCTTAAACCTCGAGGTGTGGCTGATCCCTCTTCCCATCTGGCCCAAAATTTCCTCCATATGGAGGTCTCTTCTTGATTGTACGCTTCCACTCGGTCTCCTCTCTACTTCTCCAATTGTGGTAGCTACTCCACAACCTTCTGAGACTGATTCTCATGAGGCTGCATGTTGAGAGGTAATTTATGCTCCCTTTAAAACACCAAGTCTCTAACTTCTGCCTTTCTCCTCAAATATTTGCATGCATATGGTACCTCAAGTGCATATAGGTTCTTGACTCGGACAAAGTGTAATTGTCCCGACGTTACAAAATTTTTCTAAAAAAGAGTTTATTTAAAATCAATGATATCTCCCTCATCCTAGCTCTGATTTGACCGATTTTGTTTTTTCCATTTGGTCATTTTTTTGCAAGGAATCCAAATATTCTATTTGTTTTTGAAAATTTTACACCAAAATCTTCAGCTATTCTCCGCAAACTTGCCACCCAAAAAATTCCTGCTCTGATACCATGTAGAAAATCTAACCAATGAGATTAAATCTGATATTGTAATCTACTAAAACAAGATACTGAATACTTCCTACAATTTGCGGAAACAAAACATGATCGAACAATCAGATATAAGTAAGAGAAAGAAATTATCAATTGCACAAGAACATGATGTATTTGGGGAAAGAAACTGCTCAAAACCCCTCTATCCCTATTGTGTATTAAGTCAAGGAATCATGAAACAATACAATCCTTAATCTCTCATGAGATTCTCCAACACTCTGTCAATTTTTTCTGATTGATCTAGGCAAACTTGGTCTCTTACTTAGCCAATTCTCATCCTTACTTCAGCCTGCCTTGCTCATGCAATTCCTAGGGAATTAACTCCTTATTAATTAGGAAAATTAGTCTTCCTTGATTGCGCAATCCATCATGGAATCCAAATGACTTTATAATTGCACATGGGAAATTTTCTCTGAATACAACTGATAGTTATGTTCCCTTTAACCTCTATCTCAACTGGGTATTCCTTGAAACTAACATGCATGCAACTATTAATAGTGAATGATCAGTTATTTGATTGATCACTCATTGCAAATTAAATATAATTTAATTCATTGGACCTCTCACTAGATCATCACTCATTTAGAACTAGTTAAACTGGTTTTAACTCATCTAATTTATTTAATTACACTTGCACCCCACTAATTCATCAACTTCAACTGGACCCCAAAAAATTAGGATTCATCTAGATGCCTCATCTTAGACCCTCATCTTGAATTTCTTGAGCTAACTTGGTCATCATGACTTAATTAAATGACACAAGTTTTTATGAGATGAAATTACAATTTATTGTCCAATTTATTTAAGGGAAAAATAAATTAGACACCCCACATTCCTCACTCCTGGTGCATCAAAATTCGTCACCAGTGTGGGTGCATTATTTTTTTGTTCTTTCTGGTTTCCAATCTCACTGTTTCGTGTTGCAAATTTCAACATTTCATAATTTGATGTGGCCTTCACACAAAGACACCATTAAAATCACATGCCCAGATTCTCATGAGAAACCTTTCTTAAGCTCGATCTGCCAGAAGAGAACCAACAATATGCCATCCTACTTCCTAGCGTAAACCGACCATTAAGTTATCAAAAATTCTTTTGAACCCTCACATGATGATATTTCTCTTTGAGGATGATCATGACCTTCCTTTAGCAACCCTTACTTGGCCCTTGTACTCAACCTACTTTAGGACTACATCTCTCTTTGCCCCCTTGATGTGCCAAATAGTGGGAATACATGTCAAACATGATAAGATGTGCCAAGTGATAAGGCATGCCAAGATGTGCAAGGGTGTGCCAATGCATGTCAAGGGATGTCAAGACAACAAAAGGGAGAAAAAATTTAAACTACAAGGAAATTAACACATAAGAGGGTTAATAAGTCATCAGTTTATCTTTTCCAAGAGGGGCATGCCAGGCACACCAACACTAGGTGGCAATAGGTGCCAAGTGAAAACTCTTAGTGCATTATAAGTGCCAAGTATTCATTTGTTTCTTCTCATCTAATTTCAAAAAATTGATCATCAAAAATAAATTTAATATTAAACCATGCCAAATCATACCAAGGCATCTCAATGTATTCCATACATGTTAAGACTTTCCAATCCCCAACACGTGCCAAGCGCAAATATGTGTCAGGGAGTGTTATGCATGTTATGAAGTGGAAGGGAATGTTGAAGAGTGCTAAGGTGTACTAAAGAGTGATAATGCATGTTGATGAGTGTTACGGAGTACTAGGAAAAAACATTAAGGGAGAACTAGGAAAAAATTCATGGAATTTAATGAATATGAGGAACATGTGCCAGAGACTAGTGTTAATGAGTGTTAGTTGTCATGCCAAGGAGGGAGTGACACGGTATGCTAAGCAATGGTAAGGCATGCTAGGGAATATCAAGGCATGTCAAGAATTCCCAAAGTGTGCTTAGGAGTTCCAGGGTGTGCTAATTATATCATGTGCCAATTAATGGTGCCAAGATATGCCAATACATGCTAGGTGCTAAGGATGTGGTGTAGGGTGCCAGGGTATGTCAATATGCGTCAAGGAAACAAAAGGAAGAACCAATAAGAGGGTTAATAAGTCAGGACTTTATATTTTTGAAAAGGGGCATGGTAGGCACACTAATAATAGGTCCCAATACATGCCAAGTGCTAATGTATGTCAATGCATTCAACCAAGGTGTTCCAGGGCATGCTAGGAACTACAAGCAACATGCCAACACATTATAGGAGAGTTCCATGTTGTGCTAGCGCATGCCACCATGTGTTTGGGCGTCAATGTCATCACAAGATGTTCTAGGTACAAAGATGTTCCAAGACATGTTGGGTGCTAAGAAATGTTAGTGTGTTCCAAAGCATCAATTTAGGGTATGCCCAAATTGTTGAGGAGTGTTAGGTCTTTATCATTAATACAATTTTCAGAGCTTGATTATGTATTAAATAAAATATTTCATACACACAATAGTGGAACTTTATCTAAAGGTAATTTGCTAGATAATAAACTTAATAGATATGAATCATGTGTTGATTCATAAGAAATATCTATTCGACTAGTCATTAATTGAGGGAAATGATACACAATAATTACTTATCAAAAAATTGACTAACTCCAACCACTATGGCCTTGGACATATTATAAAAAATACTCCATGATAATGGTCTTAAATCGTTATATTTTGACAAAAAAATATTAACAGGCACATAGTGTCATCAAAAACTCATTGCAATGATCAATGATGATGGACATTTTTTGACTGTCACCAAAAGTAACAAAAAGAGCATTGGTGAGGGTCATTAAAAGTTTGTCACTAGAAGTGTCACCAAAGAGAGAATTAGTGATGGGCCCTTAACGACCCTCACCAAAAGTGTCATTGAAAATGACTTTGGTGACAGACAATAAAGGACCATCACTATATACACTTACAATGACGTTTTTTTAAGGACCGTCACCATATGTGACATTGGTGACGGACCTTAAAGGTCCGTCACAAGCATGACCCTCACCAATGTGCTTTTTCGTATGGTGCAAAACAAATGTCGAGTCTGTTGAACTGTTGATGTGCTCCTGCCACGTGGATGTGCTGACATGGTTAACTTTTCTCACTTGTGTAGTTGGAAAATAGGAGTTCCCTTATCTGATGATGTGGATATCCCTATGAACTTTAATTGATCTGACTGTCCTGTTCTCTGATGACAAACCAAAATTTATAACAAAAAAAAGTGATCTAATAGTTTTGTAGCAAAATTTAGTAGCAAGTTACAAAAAACATTCCTCCATGTTGGGTTTGTGTTATATTCTTTCCACGACTAGTCACGCGCAGGGGGGGGGGGGAGGGTAACAGAGGTGTCGATAGCCCCCCCTGTACGTTGCATTGGGCGCAATGTATGGGGGGGTCATAGGGGGGCGGTAGCCCCCCTTTTGGGGTCCAGGGCAGTGCCTCAGAAAAAAAATTTGGTCCTTATTTTTCGGTTGGCAGACCCGCCCATGGTTTTGTGCATAGGTTTGCACATGGTTTTGGGGCATGATGGTTTTCATCCCCTGGTATTTTGTAGATCCTTTACTCTATGTTTTGGTCATCCTTTTCCCTGTTCTTGTGGAATTATTTATTACATGTTCTATTTCTGGTTCTTTCTCTTCCCTAGGAGTCGTTGATTGATATTTTTGAGTTTTTCTAGAGGGAGTAGTAGAATCTAGCTTGTAACCACTCAAGAACAATAAATTAAGCCAGTATCTATTTAAATAATTTATCTCTTCTAAAACAAGAAATTTTATGAAGCCATGATGGAAGATCAAGGTATTGCTAGAATTAGGTTTGGCCTAGACTTTATCAACCATCTTTCCCAAACTCCTTAAAATATAGAAAGGAATGTCCAAAGGTTGTTTACCTATAAAACGTAAGAGTAGTCTAAAGTGATATTGGTAAACCATATTAAACCTTCCTTCACATGTAAAATTTTTTTGGATGACCATTAAAATTTCAAAAAAATTTCTTTAAGGAAAACCATAGAAATTCCAACAGTCATTTCAATTCCTCTATATTCATCCTTCAAAAAATCATCACAGTTGAGTAGCTGGAAATTATAAACTTTGAACCACATCTCACTAGACCTGGGAATATCTGTAGCATGTGAAATTGTATCTCAAGAGACTAAAAAATTCAACATGCCAACCTTTTTTATGTTCCTGTGAAATTTATGGCAAAATATTTATAAATTTTTCCATGGAAACCCTATAATTTATGGAAAAAATGTAGGCATCCAACGCAGGAAAAATACTGGCTGAAAACAGTGGTCTTCTTCCAAAAGCTTCATTTATTTTGGTTCATAGCATATCTTAGAGCCTCTCTTATATTGTTTCTTTTGTGCCATGGTTTCAACACATAATGATCTCCTTCTTGCCACCTGCAAATTCTCCTAATGACAACTAGACCTCCCCATGACAACAAAACCAACTTAAAAATGAAGAAGAGAACAATGGATCGTGTGGCTTTGCCATGTGACATTTGGGGATAATGGATAAAGGTAAACTATGACATGTACTCATGATCCATTGAGACTCTAACCCATGATTTTAAAAAAATGGACCATTACCAACTACAATAAGGTTTTGTAGCAGAACATATGGCAGAAGTGACGTATTTGCTACGGATGTTTCAGGAAATTTCATAGCAAACCCTCTGTTTCACAAATATACCAACTACAAAATTCAACAAAATTTCCTAAAAAATGATCATGAGAAAGTGAGACTGATACGAATAATTATTTGGACTCTGACTCATACTGTGGACCCCACATAGACCCATGTTGACTATGCGCACTCACTAGGTGACCAAACAAACACTTTGTAAATGTGATTTTATTTTGAGAAAATTTATAAACCTAGATATTTTGACAAATTAAATCCAAAATTTATTTAAGTGTTATCTAAGATAACATTGGATCCAATGGTGATGCTGCTCCCATATGATGTATCAAAGAACCAGTAAACTAGGTGCCTTATTCAAACATTAAAAACTGATAACATCATCTCCAAGTTCTTATGGCCTTCACTTCGGGCTCAAACTTGTTGAAGAGACCATCCACACCTACAAATTTGAAAATGAAAAATGGAATATGCACAATGATGTTTTTATAGCTAACTGAATCAAGAGGAAAAACGGTTAAGAAAAATTCCATTGACAGGTCGTCCTTTACACAGTTGACCATCCATATCTTGCAGTATAAATGCATTATTCCCATGGTAAGCTAAGATCTTATATGGACCTTTCTGGAGGTTCTCAAACTTTCAATGTTTACCTTTTTCTTCAATTCGAGCCTCCCACTTCAAAACCACATCATGAATATTGAGATCTCCTTATTTTGTTATTTTTTCAAATATCTTTTTAACCCCATTTAGATATTGTTGATAGTTTTTGTAGACTTCTTCTCTTTTTTCCTGCAAAGAAATCAACTGATTGATCCTTCGTTGAATTGCATTTGGTTCTTTCCCCAATCCTTGCAAAAATTTCATCACTGGAACTCCAAGGGATCTAGGAAACACAACTCTAGTCCCATAAATTAGCTCATAAGGAGAAACCCCTATCGATATTTTGGTACAAATTATGTCAGCCCATAAGGAAAATTTAAGTTTCAAGTGCCATGGCCTTTTATTTTCCTGCCAAATTTTCTTGATAATTCTAGTTAGGCTCATGTTTGATGACTCAGTGAAGCTGTTACCTTGAGGGTAATAAGTTGTAGAATGACCAAGGGTGATATTATACTCGTTACAAAATTTCACCATTTTTTTTTATTTAAAGGTATGACAATTGTTAGGGATGATTTCCATTGGACAACCAAATCTAGATAAAATGTGACTTTCCAAAAATTTTATGATTACTGAATATGTGGCTTGTCTTGTGGGAATTTCTTCAATCCACTTTGTAAAATATTCAGTGGTAGTTAGGATCCACCGATGTTGGTGTGAGGATGAAGAATGTTTTTCCCCAATAAAATCCAACCCCCACTACTAGAAATAATATTGCACACAAATTGTTTTCAAATGTAATGGGAGAAACTTTATTTTTCCTACAGAGATCTGACATTCATGACAAGCAACAATTTTCTTATAAACACATTTGAACATTTAAGGCCAATAAAAGTGTTCTCTAACTGTTTTATTTATTTTTTCTTTCTAGTAACGATGATCCCTGGTATCACCAAAATTGTACCTGACTGGTTGCTGATTAGACAACTTTAGTGTAACTATTCCAAACCAATCTTGTGACTGAGGCTTAGCCTCCTTAATCTGAGAGGGCTCTCTCAATGGTTAATGATATGGAAAAA
Source organism: Pinus albicaulis (assembly GCA_034641835.2). Taxonomy (NCBI): domain Eukaryota; kingdom Viridiplantae; phylum Streptophyta; class Pinopsida; order Pinales; family Pinaceae; genus Pinus; species Pinus albicaulis. Next base: position 108,803,428 of record CM076576.1, on the reverse strand, counting down.
ATATATGGATAGATGGCTAAATATATGAATTAAGTCTTTATTTTATATATTTGGAGGTTGAAAATATGAAAGCTAATACTACTATTCGGATTATGCAATCAACAAATTAGTAGGTTTAGTGGAAAGGTTTCTTGACATGGAAGCTAAGGAAAATAGGGGTGTTTAAAAAATAAAATTCACTCAAGAACATAGGTCAACATAGCCATTTCATTACTAAATGAATTTAGAGCATATAAATACGAATTCTAAGTAGTAGAAATGAAATCTACTACTAGAGGTTCAGAGGAAATTCACTCATAAAACATAGAAAAAACACAGTCATCTCATTACTAAAGGAAGTCAGAGCATAGGGTTATGAACTCTGAGTAATAGCAATTAGATCTACTGTAAGTAGTTAAAAATTGTATGTATATCAATAAAACATTAAAACCCCATGAGAATCTCAAGTCTGTCAAGAAGAAAACCTCTCTGCATTACTGATCATAGTCGATTACATAAAGCAGCAATTTTGCCAAAAAATTGTCCAACCCCTTACAAATTCGACCTCTTGGCCTTTAATAGACCTCTTACCACATCAGATAATCTCCCTTTAGGCTATATACATCTAATTTCTAACTACTGACACCTTTCATAACCATAAGACTTGAAATTTATTACAAAAAGACACCTATCGTACTTGACAGTCCTATTTCAAAAATGACTCAAACTCCTTATTACTATATTTAAAAACCTTATCCTAAATAAATTATCTACTTTAAATTATATCATTGACAAGTATATCATGTCATGGTCGAATTTGGATCATGATATTCAGTTCTTCATTGACCACTTTGTTGTCCTCCACAAAAGCAGGAAACCATACCCTCTTTTTTAGGCATAAGATTATTTTCCTTCCTTGAACATTCTAACCATCATTTAATCTTCTTTTCATGGTCCTTAACTGTTTAATATTAGCTTAACATGTTCCATCACTCTTCCCTAGCCTCTAGCTATCCAAACCACTACAAAAACTTGTTCAAAAGGATGTAATATATTGCACTACGAAAACACAACAGTTTTGTAGTGCCTTTTGTAGCGCTGCCATTTCAAACCTTTATTCTTAAAAAATTTGACTCCTGCCTCCTGCATTGTTTGAATTACCCCTCCACACCTTTTCATAAATTTTTTAGCTCTTGAATCACCTTTAAATTCCTTACATACTAATCAAAGGAAATATAAAAGGCAACTATAATAGTTTCGTAGAGCTTTTCTACCTTTTAACACTAAATGTGCTACGAAATTGCTGAGTATGCATTTTTTTAATAAATTTACCAAATAAAAAGTGTGGTTGTACAAAAAATCAAAATTTAAATTTTCCTCATCATCTAAAAACCATACAAATCATATACTAACTTCATTTTAGTCTCCTTGAGGCATTTCTTCTTTATTTGCAGATTTCTCCTGTTTTTTTTCCTGAAAAATAGTTCTTCGGACAGAGCCTATATCTCCTAATACATGATGTGTTTTGAGAAAATGAAGGAAATTTTTTAGGCCATTATTTCTTGAATAAAAATGTCTCTTGGTTTTTTGAAACACATCTCTTGCTATCTAGAAATTGCCTTTGAAAAACATATGTAAAATAGGAAAACACTGTTTTCTGAAAATAGGGCTTCAAAGAAATTCTTTTATCTCCCAAATTATAACACCTGTGAGAAACGTGAGAGAGGTTATGGTTACTTGGGATGGTTTTGAAAATAACCTCTCTCCGTTTCGTAAAATACCCTCTTTTTTTCTCAGAAACTTCCTTTGAAGTTGACTGTGCAAAATTAGAAAACATAGTTTTTTGCTTCATAACTTTCAGCGGTTTCGTAACGCTTTCTTCCTTTTTAACACTAAATGCGCTACAAAAACATGGATTCTTGGATAATTTGGAATTTTCAGTAGAAAAAACTTTGGAAAATGAAATGAATGAGAAAATTATGAATGATTTGACATGAAAGAGTTTGAACATGAGTGGGTTTTGACCTTAGGGTAAACTTAAACCATAAAAATTTAACATTTCCCTTGGCCAAACTTAAAAATGAATCCTAAAACCCTATTTTGACTCGAACCTATTTTACCTTGTGAAAATTATGTTTGAATTTTTTGAGTGATAACATTGGCTCCACTTGGGATTATGTGCCCCTGTGGTACACCAAAGAACCTATAGTTCCAGTGCCATCCATCTTCTTGGAAACAAAAATTTTGAAATTTATGAAAACTTCGCCAAGCTCTTATAGCATTCTCCTTGGGCTCAATATTTATGATTACTGCTGAAAAAACAACTTTGCACCTACTAAAAAAATTCTCAGTCAACTTTGAGCTTATTCACATACTCCTACCTACCCTAACAACTGCAATCTCCAATTTTAATTCAAGCAACATAAAACTTCCAATGAAGGTAGTCATTGATCTGATCTGACACTTCAATTTCTTGACTACGCTTGAACCACAAAAAAACAATATACTGGAATGACCAAGGCAACATAAGACACATCTAATCTTTATAATGTAAATATAACTGGAAATTTGGACTATAGAACTCTTCCACGTAGTCAGCTATAGGATTAAAGAGGACATGATCTATTTGATGCTTCTCATGACATTTTTCAACTTTGGACAACTCATCCATGCTTTGATAAACCACACAATACTTCATTTTTGTGCTCTCAAACTGCTTTTCAAACTAATTTTCAAAAACAGTGTATTCTTCCTCAAACTCAAAGGAGAAAGGTAGCAACACCCTCTCTTTTTTTTCTGGCATCAAAATCATTTGAAAATACTGATTCTTGATTATGAATACTATGATATTTAATTTTAACTTCTAAAAATTGAATATCTTTTTCATGGTTCTTAGCAACTTCATCCACAAATTGAATCTTAACTTCTGACTTGCACTCAAATGATTTCAGATTAGAAGACAAGAAAAAAGAAAACTTTTCACCCACTTCTTCCTTGGTGTGATCATCATTTGATGTAGGCTGATGCAAGAAAAGACATGAAGAATCAACTTTTTCCATACATGAGTATTGTAAAAATTATCTTCAAATATTTCCTCTTCCTGTTTGAAATGATTCTTATACTCCTGATGATAAAAAGACTGATAAATCTACTGCAATTTTTCATCAAACTTAGAGGATGTAACATGATTATCATAAATAAAAATCCTTCTATGTTTAATTTTCATCCAAGAGAGAGGATACCCTTTATTCTTGGTGATGAAAGGGATTTTCATGAAGGGCCTCTAAAATTTCCTCATCCATGAACTCATCATCCTCATAAAAATTCTCCAAATATTCAATGAAACTCACACAATGTTTACAGCAGTCTTTGACCAGCAATAAGGAGGGATGACACTCTTCATACATCTCATAAAATGCAACATGGAAATCGGCAAGATCATATAATGAACCATTTGGCTAGCTTTCATACCAAGACCATGCTTTTCCTTCTAAAGTGGCCATAAACATCTTCATGAGACAATCCTTAGGGAACTGAACCTTAAGAATGTGTACATGAATATTAAATCTAATTAAATTAAGAGTAGCATTGTCTTTATTTTCATATTTAAATATTGGAAGATCAATTAACCATTCAACCTTTGGCATAGGATTTGGAAAACCAGGGATATGAGACCGATTTATAGGGGCATACCTGGCATTTATTCTTTCAATGGAACACATCAAGCTAGTGATCTCAAGTAGTGGAGTCACCTTCCAATTGATTATTTGATGTGTGGAGTCGCCACAGAAGAAATAAAACCAATATTTGCCTAAGTGTCTACTGCTCTCAGACCTTAGAACCGAAACTTTGTCGTTCTTCCCAGGGAAAATTTATACCTTAGGTCCCTGGCAACGGTGCCAAAATTTTATCACCAAAATTGTATCTGATTGGCTGCTGATCAGACAAATTCAGTGCAACTATTTAAAACCAATCTTGTGACTGAGGCTTAGCCTCCTCAATCTAAGAGGGCTCTCTCAACGGTTAATGATATGGAATAAAGATATATATAGATGGCTAACTCTATGAATTAAGTCTTGATTTTGTATATTTGTAGGTTGAAAAGATGAAGGCTAATACTACCATTGGGCTTATGGAGTCAACAAATCAGTAGGTTCAGTGGTAAGGTTTTTTGACATGGAAGCTGAGGAAAATAGGGGTCGTTAACAAAGAAAATTCACTCAAGAACATAGGTCAACACAGTCATTTCATTACTAAAGGAAGTCAGAGCATAGAATTATGAATTATGAGTAATAGCAATGAAATATACTACTAGTGGTTCAAAGGCAATTCACTCATAAAAAAATAAAAAACACAGTCATCTCATTACTAAAGGAAGTCAGAGTATAGGATTATGAATTCTGAGTAATAGCAATGAGATCTACTCCAATTAGTTAAATATAATATGTAGATCAATAAAACATTAAAAACCCATGAGAATCTTAGGTCTGTCAAGAAGAAAACCTCTCTGCATTATTGATCACAGTCAATAACATAAAGCAACAGTTTTGCCAAAAATTCTCCAACCCCTTACAAATTCAACCTCTTGGCCTTTAATATACCTCTTACCACATCACATAATCTCCCTTTAGGCTAGATACATCTAGTTTCTAACTATTGACACCTTGCATAACCATAAGACATGAAATTTATTACGAAAAGACACCTATCCTACTTGATATTCCTATTTCAAAAAGGACTCAAACTCCTTATTACTATATTTAAAAACCTTATCTACTTTAAATTACATCATTAACAAGTATATCATGACATGGTCGAATTTGGATCATGATATTCAGTTCTTCATTGATCACTTTGTTGTCCTCCACAAAAGTAGGAAATCATACCCTGTTTTTTAGAGATAAGATTATTTTCCTTCCTTGAAAATTCTGACCGTCATTTAATCTTCATTTCATGGTCCTTGGATATTGAATACTATTTAAACATGTCCCATCACTCTTCCCTAGCCTCTAGCTATCCAAACTGCTACAAAAACTTTTTCAAAAGGTTGTAATATATTGCGCTACGAAAACATAGCAATTGCTATAGGGTAAACTGCTTGGGTTGTTGGTTTTCGAATATCCCTCTCAGGGATTTCCGGTGCCCGAGGCATACAGTAAGATTAGCTGTGATGTTCAAAAAGATGGCATGAGCATGTTCATATCAACTTAAAATAACTTGATGGAATGCGATAGAGAATTACCTCTTTGATGATCTCGGAGTCCCTTGGAGAGCGCTAGGCAGCGAAACAAGAGTCCTTCTTCGCCGGCTCCAAATCTTAGTCTTGCAATCAGTCAAAGCACCCGTGTAATTTCTAACGTAACATATATCCTATCAATAAAGTCAATATATAACGAACTACTAAATTCTACACATTTGAGCCATTCATATCATGCAATGTAAACATTCAAATGATAATGACAACATTAAGCATTGAATGGAAAAAACGAACACAGTTCTATCGATTTTGAAAGAAGGAGGATTACAACCGTCGGTTGTACCAAGCCCTCCTCAGTCTCCCCATCTTTTTTATCTCTCAAGTGAAGAACTCCAAGTCAACAAGCTCTCTAGGAACCTCTTTGACTCTTGGCCTTCATAATATAACACTATTCTCTATTCCACAAGTATGCCAAAACCTTTGGCAATCCTTCGACCTTCAATTAAGAGCCTTTAGCTCCTTCTTATAGGAGAGGGAGAAAGCCATTGTTGCCTTTCTCTTTCCACTAGTTTGGAATGGAAAAATATTAGATGTTTCTTTAATCTCTATGCTTTTTCCTCCTTTGGAGTTCAGTCTTGTTATAGCAATGACCAGTAATGAACTGGTGCTCTGCAGTTTCTTTTGTGAACTGACTCTCTTATGAGGGAAAGCCGGAGATTCAAATCATTCTCTGCAGGCTTTTCCCGATTCAAACTTAAAACACGGGTAACGCTTCCCTCCAGTGTAAACAGAGCGTTGCCCTAGCCACTAATGTGGCCCATTCACTGATTAGCTGCGTTATAATGCTCTTGTGTTGTTATAGATAGGCGTTACCCCGGCAGAAATAGATTTAATTTAGGTCTTTGTACTCCTTCCATATTTTTCTTCCCCTCTGAGCTGATGAGGAGGTATTTTTACTTGTAACAAATGCCCCCTAATGTGTGAGGTTAGAGATGAAGACGATGGCCGAAATAATTTATAATTTGTATAGAGATAAAGAGATTGAAAGACTGAGGAAAACCTGAAACAACAACATATGTCAGAAAATATAGTATCTGCCTTGAGTCGGGCATGTCCCATGATCAGTAGCTTAAACAACATGATTTCTCTAGAATAGATATATGAATAATCTGTCCACTGATAGGCACAATGTGGAAGTGTCTGTCATAACAGGATCAGGCTGAAGAAGCTGTCTCCATAAAAAATATCACAACTTGGGGAAGGAGACACAACTTTAATGATGTAGCCTTTGCCCCAAGGTCTTGACCACCGATTCACATAAACTGCATATTCCTCAACATGTGAATGAATGAGTTGTCATCGAACATGTGAGAAATCGTCTGATTACCAGTCGATAATGAAAACTGTTAAAAGATGCGAAGGTGGCCACCGATAATGATGATGGTCCCTAAGATGCACAGTACAATCTAGCGAGTGTGAATAAAATGAGTTGAAGTTGAACACTCGTAGAATTATTCGACCAGGAGCCAATGATGAAGACCCCTGATCAAACACAAGACTACCTGCCACTGATGTCTGCAAGTGTCTGGGTACTGATGGGTTTCTAGATCAACTTCCTAGATAATATGTTGAAGTCGATAGGAAGAGATCTGTCGAAAGGTAGGCACTGAGGCGTCCTACATCAGTCAACACGAAATGGAAACCAAATGATTTTTTTTATGATTGAGATAATGAAGAGTAAATGGGAACTTCGGACGACAAATAATTTTTGGCATAATGAGTGGTTTGGTTGATAATAGGAGCAGTAGATAGCGAGATCTGCTTGAACAATAGAAGGAACTCTAGCAGGGTACTAGGCAGCTGCAACGTGATGAACACCAAAGAGTGTGTTAGGATTTTACCGGTGTAAGGACACTGGGAAATGAAGGCTAATACTCATAGATGGTAGGGTTCGGCTAACTGCGAAAGAGTTTTCTGGGAAGTGCCATGTTCAAGAATTTTTTTGCCAAATCGACCTTTTTGAAAATGTAACAGAGGTAGTATCCATTTTGTCCAAATTTTTCCCCGTATGATTAATTTTAGTGAGTCCAGACGAGTAAACTCGGTGAATTTCTCATGTTTAGAGAGTTTGAAAAATGTTAGGAAAGACAACTCTGTGCCCCATATGATTAGTTTTAACGAGTCCAGATGAGTAAAATCGATGAATTTTTCATGTTTAGAGAGTCTGAAAAATGTCAGAAAAGACAACTCTGCGTCCCATCTTATTAGTTTTAATGATTCCAGATGAGTAAAATCGGTGAATTTTTCATGTTTAGAGAGTCTGAAAAATTTCAGAAAAGACAACTCTGCGTCCCATCTGATTAGGTTTAACGAGTCCAGACGAGTAAACTCGGTGAATTTTTCATGTTTAGAGAGTCTGGAAAATATCATAAAAGACAACTCCATTGGGGTACCTTTGTCATGTCTTGATAAACAAGCACAGCAAAGGGATAATAGTAAGCCCGAAACAGTTCATTTTCCGTAAGTTAGTCCATCAAAACCGGAAAAGTGAGAAATCTATGTTCGATAGACGTCTACCTCATTTTGTTATGAGTACGAGGAGACAGAGTGGACTCAGTATTATTTGTGAAATTTTAACGAGTCCAACAAAGAAAAACTCGGTGCCCTCCGTGAAATTTTAACGAGTCGTGCGGAGAAAACTCAATTACCTCCGTGAAATTTTAACGAGTCACGCAGAGAAAACTAGGTTACTTTTTCAGTTTAAAGAGCTTTGAAAAAGAGAAAAGAATGGCTCCATCATTTCTGTCGTGGTAGTTTAACGAGCCCGACAAAGGCAACTCAGGGTTTTTTCAGTTTTATGAGAGAGAAAAAGATTCCTAAAAAGAAAGCTCAATGCTTCTTCATGATTTTAACAAGTCTGAAGAAGAAAACTCTAGGTTTTTCGGATTAACGAGCAAGAAAAAGACCATACAAAAAGAACGCTCAATGTCAACTTCGTATAAGTTTAATGAGTCCGAAGAAGGGAACTCAAGGTTTTTTGGATTAACGAGCAAGAAAAATATCGTAAAAATAATGCTTGATGCTTCTTCGTGTAAATTTAATGAGCCCGAAGAAGAGGACTCGAGGTTTTTCGGATTAACGAGCAAGAAAAATACCATAAAAAGAATGCTCAGAATTTCTTGATCTCTTTCTCGTCAATAGAATTATCTATGTTGGGAATTTTCTTGTGATACCAAGAAAACACATCGCCGAATTCCTTGAAAAGGGATGTGAAGCATGCAATTTCCTCAGGATTGCAGTCGGCTCCAATCAGAATATTTTCCACGATACCTGTTTTGACCGAGATGTCAATGAGCATTGTCTTAGAAAGATTACCCATGTTCCCTTCTGACTCGATATTTTGGACAGTCGTGTAAGCGGAGGGAACCATCTCAGGTGGGTCAAAAGATGGGATTTTAGTTTTTATCACCTCCGAGTCAATCATCGAAGCGTGATGGTGAAACTCTCCCCAAAGTCGTTCTTCTAGAGACATGATCTCTCGAATAGCTTTGTCTGTAGGCAAGACTTCATTAAGGAGATCCTTAGATAGAATAGTGATGGGAGGGAGGTTTGTACCTTCGGTCGAAACCATAGTAGTGGAGGGTTCAAATGCGGTTTGGATGGTTTGGTAAGCCAACTCGGCTGGTGATAGCGGCATCTGATCTCCATAGGAATCAATGTCTGAAGGTGCCGGAATGATCCATGGGTTGATAGAGCCATCCAAAGTGGTGGATATCATTGCAACCGTGTTTGGGTTCGATGGCGGTGGGAGAGGAAAAAAACCCAGTAGGGAAGATGCCTTCAGAAGACCGGTACCGATACTGACGTAAGAGTCAGGAAAGCCTCCTATTAGGGGTACAGTGCTACTTGGTAACGTGGCATAATCAGGGGTGCAGAAGGATAGCTGGTCCACTGTGACTATTTTACCATCCAATGGAAATAGGATGAGTTAGAAGACCGGAGACACAATGGCAGTCATGGCATAAGACCAACTGCGACCAAGCAATAGATTATAGTCTAGATGGCGATCTACGACTTCAACGTCCACGTTTGCCATTTTCCCACTCAGAGTGATGGGAAAGCTAGCAAGGTATCCTTTTGGGAGGACAGTGTGGCCATCAAAAGCTTTGAGGGAATTCGATGGCGGGGTGAGGGTAGGAGAGCCTAAATTGAGCCAGCAAGCTTGTGACATAACGTAGGTCGAAGCACCTTCGTCTATGACAATGCGATGGATTGGTCTCCCTTTCGACACAACCTGCACTTGGAATGCGAGTTGGTGTGAGAGGCAAGGTTTAGCCTTTTCCATATCAAAGATATCTAGCATGGAATCCTGGGGGTCTATTCCACCAATGGCCGAAAGCAAGGCTTTCCATTGTGCTAGACAGGCTTGTAATACTTTGAGAGCAGACATAGCTGACGGTGCTTGCGCCAAATCTTCTACAATGTTGTAGTTTTTGGCTACACGTGCAGAGGTGTTATGAGTCGTGCGTCGAAGTGTCCCTTTGGGGGGACGAATTACGGGGTCAGCAGTAGGCTGTTCGATATGCAAATCGTTTGGCGGCGGTGGATTTGAACTAGTACCAGGTTCTTGAGCATCTATGGTAGGGTTTCCATAAATCTTAGCTCGAGTTTGAAGTTCAACACTCTCAATGCCATAAATGGCAGATGGTCCTTCGCCGGAAGGATATGAACCACCATTGCCCCGTTGATGGTGTTGTGGCGGATTTTCAACCATGTGTTGATGTTGCTGCTGTTGATTAGGGAAAGGATTATGAAGAACGACAGGTGTTCTCCCAGAATCCTTGTTGGCAATAAAATCGGTGCATTCCTACAGCCGAGGACATTTGTATGTCAACTGGTCCTCCGCATAGATTTTGCAAGGAAATTTCATGGGTCTATCCTTCCCTTTGTCATTTTTGGTAGCATTTTTCTGATTAGTGCTATTCTGATTATCTGACTGCTCTTCCAAAGAAGATGACTTTTTCTTGTTCTTCTTATTTTTCTCGCTAGTTTTTTGTGAGGTTTGCACCGAATTTACCTCAGCGGTGGGAAGAGTAGTCGTTTGGTGAGGGGCGGTGTCAGCCAAAGATGGATGGGAGGCTTGCCCCAGAGACTGCTTTGTGGCTACTGTTGAGCTCCAAGAATGTTCTTTCTTTCACCACATTCCACTCCATTTCTTTTTTCCATTGTTAATGTCAGGCTCAAATGATCAATAGAATTAGTTAAAATTTATTTGAGAATGAATATCATGACTAACTTGCTATCTTTTTATGATTTTATCATTGTAGTACTTTTTGAACTAAATCTAGCTACAGAATGCAGACATTCTGTAGCTAGTTGCCAATTCTACAGCCGTCATCATGTCTACACAAGTTCCAGGTGTCATCTCAGAGAAAAGAACATAGGGTTGTATTCCACATCATCTCCTTATCATTTGTTTCTCTCCACGAAGTTTGAACGGAATCCTGTAGGTGGTTATGTACATGGGAACTCAAATTAGGAGGTAGACTCCTAACAGGATAAGGACAGTCCAGATGTCCTTAATCATATTACGAGACCACCTTCAGAGTTCTAGTTTGATTCTAATTAGGAAAGACAATTATTCCTATGTTATCTCATATACGGTTATGTAATTTTGTTATAAATATGCTCGGGAAACCGAGGGACAAGGTTAGATTTTGATGGTTGATTGCTAGATTTCAGAAGTCCGAAAACACTCTGTTTTGAAGTAATTTCTCTTTAATGAAAGAAGTATCATTTCCTTGAAAGCGTTGAATCAATCTTGAAGTAGATTTCATGCTACTCTGGTGGTAGAGGGCCCCTGCTACCTGAGAAGCCTTGTTTATACGGTTTAGATAAGTATTTTAGTCTCGTTTTCATTTCTAGATTAAGTAGATTTCTGAAGTTTATGTTTCATACTTGTTTCATTAATCATTACAGCTATACTTACTCTTATAAAATCTTCCAAAATATCATTACGATGAATAAGGCATAGTTGTGGTGTTGTAGATTTTAGCTACATTTCCTTTCGTTAATTATCACAGTTAGACTTACTCTAATAAACTCTTCCAAAATATCATCATGATGAATAAGGCATAGCTGTGGTATTGTAGGTTTTAGTTGATTTTTTACACTAAGTGTCACAGCCGGTCTTACTCTTAAAAACTCTTCCAAAACATCATTCACAACGAATAAGAAATAGCTGTGGTGTCTTAGATTCTAGTTGCATTTGCTTTTAGTTTTATGTTTATGTCCAATTGCATTAAAAAATACAGCCATAATTTTTTTCACAAACTCTTCCAAAATATCATTCATATTAAACGAGATGGGCTGTAGAATTCCTTAGGTTAGTTGCATGTTAATTTAGTTACAACACTCCGGAAGTAGAATGCATTTAGTTCAGCTCTGTCACTACATTTCAGTTTGATAATGGCATTTTAGTTTAACACTATTCACTGTACTCCAAGTAGACTAGTAGCACTCTAGTTAGTCTTAGCTCACTGTATTAACCTTCCAGTTTAGTTGCTATCCATTGCATTTTAAATTGTATTAGTTGTTAAATTTAAATACCATGGTCTTCATTATTTACAAAACTTATTTTTTTCCAAACTCATATTAATACATAATCATCTGGACAGAAGCTAGTATTAGTCTAAGGCCTGGAGTATTTTGCAACCTTTTTACCATTTCACAAACAAGCCTTTTCTCAAAGACTATTCTAAAAAGGAAATCTATAACTTTTGAGTGAGGACAAGTGGTGTTAAATTGAGGTGCAAAACAAAATTAGAAGCTAGTTTAGAGTAGAAATCTTATTGTGCTACAAATGTTCTTTTCCAAATATATTCCAATAAACCTTTAATCATGAATGAGATGTTGTAACATTGTAAGTTGATTGTTTGATTGTTTAATTGGGAGAACTTCATTTATACTTAACTTGTCCATTTCTCAAGCGCTTCCAACACATATTTAATGAATGAATTGGATAAGTTTAAGTTCATGTTGTGATTTATTTTCTTGCACTGAAGTCATTATCAAACTTTTCATTTGTTGTTTTCCATCCATAGTTTAGGCTTTGTTTTGTTTTAACACAACCAATAGCTTATTTTCACCAGCACTTAGTTCTTTCCTTTTTCAACATAAAACCATAAAACCAAAAACATCATAAAAAACTGAACACAATGTAGTGAGAAACAAATACCTAGGCACATATAGTGCACCACACTTCAGCAGTTTACCAACCCTGGTTGAAAATTAATGAACTCAATTTAGGAACACTAGGTTGAGCACAAACATTTTGGGGCCGTTGCCGGGGAAGTGTAACTAGGTAGCCTTGTTTCTTAAACTCCCAAAAACAATTATATGCATAGAGAGAGAGACTCAAGGGGTAGATTCATAAGAAGTAGAAGCAGAAGCTTGATTCCTAGAACACCACTTGTTTCACCTAGACCAAGAGCCAGTGCACCTCCAACTCAGACCCACATTCCATCCTTTACTGATCCTAGACTTCTAGAAGACTTAAGATCAGATATTCCATTAGAAAGACCTTCCACTTCATCCACTGAACCTATCTTAGAAGAACATTCAAGGACTCCTGCTGGAGACACAAACTTTTCCACTTCCACAGAAGAATCAACTATGGCAGAAGAAGGGGGAGGAGGAGTCTTTAATGGAGAACACACATTATTTGGAGGGGATAGAGGTAGAGGTAGAGGAGAAGGAGGTAGAGGTGCAGAAGGAGAAGGAGGTAGAGGAAGAGGTAGAAGAGAAATGGGAAGCTCTTTTGGGTTTCCTATAGTAGATGAAGAAACCAATACAACCATGAAAAAAATTTCACCCTCTGTCCTTCCAAACTTCTATGGACTTAAAATTGAAGATCCTGAAACCTTCCTATTTGAATTTGAAATCCTGTGTAGAACTTATGACTACTTACAAGATGCTCAAAAACTTAAACTATTTCCTTCAACATTGAAAGGAGCAGCATTGAAGTGGTTTATGAGTTTGATCAATAGTTCTATTAGGACATGGGAAGACATGAAACAAGCATTTATAGAGAGGTATTTGGATTATTGTATGCCAATCAATCATAAGGAGGAAGTGTTTAAGATGTTACAAAAAGAATATGAAAACCTGGAAGATTTGTTGAAGATATTTCATTACAACATTAAAAGAGAAAAAATGGAAAACTTAGATCAAGACACCTTAAAAGCTCTCTTGTTGAAAACAATTAGGGATGAATGGTTGGATATTCTTAACATGATGGGAAAAGGGGATATATATCAACTCAAATTACCTTTGCAAGGGTAAGTAAGCTTGCTTCTAAGACAGTAAGTGCTTCTAAGACAAGAAGTAGGGCAGAAATAGGACATATGCTTGATGATTTCAAATCTGATATCTTAGGGAGTCTTAGTGAACAAATAGACACCCTTAAGTTACAAAACAAGCAAAAAGCTGAATCTGATGCCTTAGCAATCTTTTGTCCCAAATGTAGAAAGAAGCATGCCTTGAGAGAGTGTCCTTTGGATGCAAAATTTGTAGAGACTTGTGTAATTTGTCCAGAAAAACATGAGACCAAGAGTTGTCCTTCACTTCCTGGTCTTAAAGCTATCTTTCAAGAGGAAACTTCTGCAAATTCCATAGAATCTCTTAATTTCATCTCTAGAAGGCCTTGGAAAGGACCTCAAACACAAGGATTTCATGATCAAATTTATAATCAACCCCCACCAAATTGGAATTCTTGACAGCAAACTTGGCCCCAATTTCAAAATCAATCTCAAGCTTGGGCACAAGGTTCACAAAATCCCTATGGAAGATACTCTCAGGACTATCAGTATCCACCATCCTATCCACCATATCCACATTTTCCTCCTCAACAAAATTTTCAACAAAATCCTCAAAATACACAACATCAAAATCAACCACTCCCATTACCATTTCCTCAGAAATCAAATCAGTTTCTTGCTCAACCCATACCAAACCCCAACAATAAAAATCCTTAGAATACACACATGATAGAAGGCCAACAATTTCCAACTTATTTAATTACTCCTCTAGGCCTTAGTGATGTTCAACTTAGGTCTAGAAGAATACTTGAAAAGAGGAAACCTTCTGTGATTATACAAGAACAAGACAACTCTGAGGAAGACTCTCTACGGGAAAATAAAAGTCTTGAAGAAGACACATCTTTTCAGGACCCAAACATTGAAAAATCAAAACAAAAAGAACCAATAATTTCAACTCCTGTATTAGAGTAGCCATCAACATCCACTCCTACACCTCCCTTTCCAGAAAGATTACAAATTGATAGGGGTGTAGAAAAAAAAATTATGGTGCCTAATTATGATTTCCTAGATGAGTTGAGAAATGTTTGCATTAAGATTCCATTATTACAAGCCATCAAGGAAATTCCAATTTTAGCAAAAACAATAAAGGATTTGAGTATGAAGAAAACAAGAAAAAGAATAAGAGAGACAGAAAATTCAACTGGCAGGAAAAATAGCAGATATCATGATGGGTAAGATTGCTATTCCAAAGTATCTAGACCCAGGAAATCCAGTTGTTAAAATTCACATCAATGTAATTGAGATCCAAAACACACTCATTGATTTAGGAGCAGCAATCAATATCATGAGTAGAAAAATAATGGACAAACTGAAACTTCCTAATCTTCTCTTTACACCCACATTATTACAATTAGCAGACAGATCTGTGATCAAACCTGATGGGGTAATAGAAGACATTCCAGTGTCCCTAGATTCTTGGGAGTACCCTGTGGATTTTATGATCCTAACTCCTAAGAATAATCTAGTAGGACATCCTATTATATTAGGGAGACCTTGGTTAGCTATAACTGATGCTTTCATTAGTTGTAGATCCGGTGATATGTACATCTTTGATGGTATTTCAACTAAGAAATTCACTTTGTATCCTCCAGCAAGGAAAATTACAGATTTAGATGATACTCAATGGATAGAGGATGAAGAAGACTTACAACCTCTCTTCACAATTTCAGAAATTAGTGAAGATAGTCAAATTCTGAATACTTTAGAAAACTTTGAATCCTCTTCGGAATGCAAGCATGAAAAATTTCAAGAAGAATCCAACATTGAGTTTTTATCATCAAGACAGATGTCTCTTCATTCTATGGATAAATTTGGTAGCTCTACAAGTGATATATTTCCAGGAAAAACTTTAAACATAAACAAGAACCTAGAAAAATCTCAACAAGAAGAGCTAGTCAAGATCTTACAAAGACATTCTTCTGCATATGCATGGGAGTACATTGATATGAAAGGGATAAGCCCCAAGACTTGCACTCATCACATCTACATAGAGGAAAATTGTAAACCAATCAGACAACCTCAAAGACGGATGAATCCAAATCTTAGGGAGATTGTTAAAGAAGAATTGCAAAAATTGTTAAATGTCAACTTCATCTATCCTATTTCAGATAGTCAGTGGGTTTCTCCTTTGGTAATTGTGCCAAAGAAAAATGGTGAATGGAGGGTATGTGTTGACTACCGAGAATTAAACAAAGCTACTCTTAAAGACCATTTTCCCTTACCTTTCATAGATCAAGTATTAGATACATTAGCTGGCAAAAAGTACTTCTCATTTCTAGATGGGTTTAGTGGTTACAATCAAATTCAAGTAGCACTTGAAGATCAAGACAAAACTACATTTACCTATCCTTGGGGTACCTATGCTTACCGAGTGTTGTCATTTGGATTATGCAATGCACCTGCAACATTTCAAAGGGCAGTACTAGGAATTTTTTCAGATCTAATACATGATTGTGTAGAGGTATATATGGATGATTTCACAGTTTATGGAAACACATTTGAAGAAGCCTTAGCAAACTTGGAAATTTTTTTAGAGAGATGTAAAGAAGAAAATCTTTCACTTAGTCATGAAAATTGTTTTATGATGTTTACTGAAGGAATTGTTTTAGGACATCACATTTCAGGGGATGGGATTAGATTTGATGAGTCAAAAGTTGAGGTCATCTCCAACTTATCTATTCCAAGTTGTCAAAATGATGTTAGGATTTTTCTTGGATTTACAGGGTATTATCGAAGATTTATAGAAAACTTCACTAAGATAGAATCTCCACTCTTCAAATTATTTACCAAGACTGCGAATTCAATTGGAATTATGATTTCCAGTTAGCCTTTGAGACCATGAAAACAAAAATTTCTGAAGCACCTATTTTAAGGGGACCTAACTGGAAGTTACCTTTTCATGTTTCAACAGATGCCTCATATACAGCTCTAGGAGAAGTATTGGGACAAAAAGACCTGATTCCTTATGCCATCTACTATACCAGTAAAAATTTGACTCATGCAGAGTTAAACTATACTGTAACTGAAAAAGAATTTTTAGTTGTTGTTCATGCCATAAACAAATTTAGACACTATATAACAGGCTATGAAACTTTTGTTCACATAGATCATTCTGCAATTAGATACTTAATGAACAAATCAATTACTAATGGAAAAGTCATAAGATGGTTATTTATTTTACAAGAATTCAACATTACCATTCTAGATAGGCCTAGAAAACAAAACAGAGTAGCTGATTTCCTATCTAGACTCCAAAACATCCAAGATAATACCCCAGTTGAAGATCAATTTCCTGATGAATATCTTTTTTCAATTTCTACTCAGACTCCTTGGTTTACTGACATTGCTAATTATTTAGTTTCAGGGAAATTTCCTTCAATAATGAATGCAAGAGATAAAAGAAAAATCATTTATGACAGTGAAAAATATTCATGGGTTGCTAATGAGTTGTAGAGGACAGGTCCAGATTTTATCATTAGGCGATGTGTTCGGGAAGATGAGGTTCCTGAGATTCTCAAAGCATGTCATGATGAACCTTGTGGCAGACACTTTGTTGATAAGAGGACAACCTATAAGATCATTCATTTAGGATATTATTGGCCATCCCTTTTCAAAGATGCTAAAGAGTATGTCAAAAGGTGTGACAGTTGCCAAAGGGTAGGGAAACCTTCTCCTTCATGTGAGATGCCATTGCAGCCTCAGGTACATATTGAACCTTTTGAAAAATGGGCTTTGGATTTTGTAGGACCTATTAGTCCTCCATCAAGACAAAAGAGATATATATTAGTTTGCACTGATTATGTTACCAAATGGGTAGAGGCCAAGCCATTACTTTTTGCTACTGAAGCATCTATAGTTAATTTTATTTTTGAGGATATTTTTACTCGTTTTGGTGTCCCAAGGGAAATTGTTACAGATCAAGGAGCTCAATTCACATCAAGGCCAGTGGAACAAATGATGGAGGGGTACCAAATCAGACACAGAAAATCTACTCCCTATCATCCACAAGAAAATGGTCAAGTGGAATATACTAATAAGGATATTGAAGGGATCCTAACAAAGACTGTCCATTTACATAGAAGAGATTGGGTAGATAGGCTTCCTGAAGCCTTGTGGGCCTATATAACTACATGGAGAAGCACAATATGCCATACTCCTTATGAACTTGTTTATGGAAAGAAAGTTTTGTTTCCCATAGAGTTCCAGATTCAAAATTTCAAAATGGTAGTTCAGCTAGGACTTGATCTATCAGAGGCACAAAAGCACATATTGGAGCGGATTAATGAATTGGATGAGATCAGACAAGATGCAGTTCAGAAAAAAAGTATAGTCCAACAGCAAAGGACTAGATGGCATGACAAGTACATCAAGGAGAAGAAGTTCAAAGAAGGTGACTGGGCTCTCTTGTTTGATTCAAAGTTCAAGGATTTTCAAGGTAAATTTCAAACACATTGGCTTGGGCCATATGAAATTGTGAGAATTTTTTATAATGGAGAAATAAAAATTAGGAAAATAGATGAAGAAGAGGTTACTTTTCTTGTGAATAGTCATAGATTTAAGCTGTATCACAAACCGCTCTCAAGAGAAGAATGTGTCAAGAAGTTCGAGGAAAACAGTGATGTGAAGTTAATGAAGAAGAATCTTTCTTCTTCATCAACTTAATTGAATTTTTTGAAGTCAGATATATTGAAAAATAAATAAATAAATAAAAATAAAAAAATAAAAAATAAAAGTATAAACATGAAAACCAATCACTGATTGGCATGTTTATACATAAAAGATAGAGTGAAAATCAGAATTTTTCTCACACTCTAACTTTTCCATTTTGTTTTTTTTCTGCAAGCAGTTGTTACAAAATCATAAGTGCAGATCTATTTCACTTATGGTCCATCTCATTTCATTCATTCACCCATACTCCATTTCACTTCATTCATTCATACTTCACTTCATTCCATATTTCATTCATTTCATTCCATACTTCATCCACCTCATTTCAATTCCAGATTTTTAAAGTTTGATGTTTTTCTGCAATTAAATAATACATATCATGAATTGCAGCCCACTTCTCATACTTCACTCCATTTCATAAGTTGTGATCCATTCCACTCCATTATTCATTTCATTCATACTCCATTCTACCATATTTCATTATTCATTTCATACAACCTTTCATCATTCCAGCTTCAAACCATATTAAAAATTTTCTACAGGTACATTCTGCAATCAATCAGACATTCTGCAGCTAGTCAGACATTCTACAGCCAGAAAGACATTCTACAGCCAGAGAACCTGAAAGCACTATCTAGTAATCATTTGATCTGCAACAAAATGATCCTGCATATCCAAGAACAAGCAAATTCAAGGGAGTTATGAAGACTCAAAAAGTACTGATTTTCAGGGGAGAACAAAGCATATGAAGATCACAAGAAAATCAAATCAAAGGCAAAGGTATGAAATTATTATGGTGACATATCATGAAAATTTTAGCATAGTTCAGTTATATATTATTCAAAAGTTGTTTTAATTAATTTTTTTGATCATGCCTAACAAACCTCCCGCAAAAAATTTGGATAAAACTCCTTCTATTCCACCATTTCAAAACCCATATCCGATCATCATTTAAAAATCTAAATGGTTAAAGTGCTGAAGTGATTGGATTAGTCACATCACTGAGCATTTAATGATGATTTTTGAATTTGTTACAAAATATCTCCGCGATCTTTCCTCCTGTGATATCTTTGAACTCATATACATCATCCTCACCTCATTATATTCATTCCGTAATGACTCCATATCACTCTCTTCCGTAGCCAACTTTTAACCATTTCGGTCTGTGAGACAGAGGCATCTCTATAACAACCATTGTCACCGTGAATAGAGGAAACATTTGTGGGGCAAAAACAACTTGTTAACGGCCATTCTCACCATGAGCAGAATACTAGTGAGTTGAAGATTGAAGAAGAGTTATGGGCCTCATCGTGAGAACTGAACTAGTTGGCACTAAGTACTTGGAAGGCTATCCCCAAATCAGAGAAATCTTACAACAAGCAGGATGGTTGCAATTCCTTGAAAAATTCAGTAGCTTCCACAAATAGGTTACTAAAACTTTTGCAAGATCCTTTAATGGAGCCGAGGTTGAAATTGGAGATATTAAATTCACTGTCACAAAGACTTTTATTATAGAAGCAACATGATTGCCTAGACAAGGAGAAAGGTGGTTTAAGAACAGAGAATTTCATAACGAAGCATGGAAGCAGATACTCAAGTCACCAGGGATGGATGTCACTGTTTTTAAAAAGGGTATCCCGAGCTCTGCATTAAAGAACAAATGGAGGAACATGTTGCTTATCCTAAAAAAATTCATCTCTTGTGAAGGTAGATATGGTACTTTCTATGTTTACCATATTAGGTTGATAATGCATTTTCTAGAAGAAAAACTCAACTTGCCCTTTTTCTTGCTTCATAGTTTAAGGAAAATGGCTTCAAGTGTTCAAAAGAGAATTCAATTTCTAGAAACAACCTTATACCACCATGGTTTAGTCAAGATTTTAATTGAACATCATTTAGCAAAAATGGGAGATACTTGGGATGACTTCTTGGTGAGAAATCACTTTGAGGAACCAAAGGAACCTCCACCTAAAGACAAACCTACAAAAAGAAGCAGAAAATGGAAATCCTCCAAAACTGAAACTGGTAAAACAATACAAGAAAGCAGTGAAGAAATGATTTCTGAAAAATTAGTTCAGATTAAGAAGCAGCTTAAGAAAGAGAGGATCATAAGAAAATTTGCCAGAGAAAAAGGAGAAGGGCCATCTCAACCGAGAAGGAGCCACAGAATTAGGGGGATACTAAAGAAAACAAAAGTTAAACAAACTAGAGTCATAAACATAGAAGATGAAGAAACACCTACTGAGGAGGATTTTGATGAAGAAGTTCCAGAAATCGACCCAGCACAATAATAAATTTACAACTATGTTGAGTCATTGGAGAGAAGAGCTTCAGAAAGTAGAGACAAAACCCCTAGTCCACCAGAATCTTAAATAAATGTGCTAAGAAGAGATAAGTACGAGCTAGAAGTACTTAATAGGCATATCATGACTGAAAATGATATTTTGAGGGAGCAAGTTAAACTAAAAACCAATATGAATTCAACCCTGTCTCTACAAATGGACAAAGTGGAAAAGGCCAATGAAAAATTGAAAAAGAGAAACAAAAAGTTAATCAGGGCACTTACCAATTTAAGGTTCAAGTTAGTCATCAGGAAGCCCAGAAGGCCTTTAACTACCAAGCAAAGCAGAAGAAGAGGGTTGGATGTTCTTGCAGAGGTCTCAGAGTTCATGGAATAGTTGCATGAGGACATGCAAGAATCTAGCAGTGGGGGTATGTTAAGCTCCAAGAATGTTCTTTCTTCCACCACATTCCACTCCATTTCTTTTGTCCATTGTTAATCTCAGGCTCAAATGATCAATAGAATTAGTTAAAATTTCTTTGAGAATGAATATCATGACTAACTTGCTATGTTTTTTTTATTTTGTCATTGTAGTACTTTTTGAACTAAATCTAGCTACAGAATGCAGACATTCTATAGCTAGTTTCCAATTCTACAACCCTCTTCATGTCTACATAGGTTCCAAGTGTCATCTCAGAGAAAAGCACATATGGTCGTATTCCACATCATCTCCTTATCATTTGTTGCTCTCCACGAAGTTTGAACGGAATCCTGTAGGTGGTTATGTACGTGGGAACTCAAATTAGGAGGTAGATTCCTAACAGGATAAGGACAGTCCAGATGTCCTTAATCATATTACGATACCACCTTCAGAGTTCTATTTCGATTCTAATTAGGAAATAAAATTATTCCTATGTTATCTTAGATACGGTTATGTAATTTTGTTATAAATATGCTCAGGAAACCGAGGGACAAGGTTAGATTTTGATGGTTGATTGCTAGATTTTAAAAGTCCAAAAACACTCTGTTTTGAAGTAATTTCTCTTTAATGAAAGAAGCATCATTTCCTTGAAAGCGTTGAATCAATCTTGAAGTAGATTTCGTGGTACTCTGGTGGTAGAGGGCCCCTGCTACCTAAGTAGCCTTGTTTATACGGTTTAGATAAGTATTTTAGTCTCGTTTTCATTTCTAGCTTAAGTAGATTTCTGAAGTTTATGTTTCATACTTGTTTCATTAATTATTACAGCTATACTTACTCTTATAAACTCTTCCAAAATATCAATAAAGATGAATAAGGCATAGCTGTGGTGTTGCAGATTTTAGCTGCATTTCCTTTCGTTAATTATCACAGTTAGACTTACTCTAATAAACTCTTCCAAAATATCATCACGATGAATAAGGCATAGCTATGGTATTGTAGGTTTTAGTTGCTTGTTTACACTAAGTGTCACAGCCGGTCTTACTCTTACAAAATCTTCCAAAACATCATTCACAACGAATAAGAAACAACTGTGGTGTCTTAGATTCTAGTTGTATTTGCTTTCAGTTTTATTTTTATGTTCAATTGCATTGAATAATATAGCCATACTTGTTTTCACAAACTCTTCCAAAATATCGTTCATATTAAACGAGATGGGCTTTAGAATTCCTTAGGTTAGTTGCATGTTAATTTAGTTACATCACTCCGGAGGTAGAATGCATTTAGTTCAGCTCTGTCACTACATTTTAGTTTGATAATGGCATTTTAGTTTAACACTGTTCACTGTACTCCAAGTAGACTAGTAGCACTCTAGTTAGTCTTAGCTCACTGTATTAACATTCCAGTTTAGTTGCTATCCATTGCATTTTAAATTGTATTAGTTGTTAAATTTAAATACCACGGTCTTCATTATTTACAAAACTTCTTTTGTTCCAAACTCATATTAATACATAATCATCTGGACAAAAGCTAGTATTAGTCTAAGGCCTGGAGTATTTTGCAACCTTTTTAGCATTTCACAAACAAGCCTTTTCTAAAAGACTATTCTAAAAAGGAAATCTATAACTTTTGAGTGAGGACTAGTGGTGTTAAATTGAGTTGCATAACAGAATTAGAAGCTAGTTTAGAGTAGAAATCTTATTGTGCTACAAATGTTCTTTTCCAAATATATTCCAATAAACCTTTAATCATGGATGAGATGTTGTAACATTGTAAGTTGATTGTTTGATTGTTTAATTAAGAGAACTTCATTTATACTTAACCTGTCCATTTCTCAAGCTCTTCCAACACATCTTTAATGAATGAATTGGATAAGTTTAAGTTCATGTTGTGATTTATTTTCTTGCACTGAAGTCATTATCAAACTTTGCATTTGTTGTTTTCTGTCCATAGTTTAGGCTTTGTTCTGTTTTAACACAACCAATAGCTTCTTTTCACCAGCACTTAGTTCTTTCCTTTTTTAACATAAAACCATAAAACCAAAAACATCATAAAACACTAAACACAACGTAGTGAGAAACAAATACCTAGGCACATATAGTGCACCACACTTCAGCAGTTTACCAACGAGACACAAACAGCTATGCCAGAGATCGTGCCAACGAGACCATCGACATGAGCCCTGGTTTTGTGAGTAGTCAGAGGATTTGGGTTGCCAGGGGCATGGGGGAGCAAATCATACAACGTTCTAGATTGTGAATAGATTAAATCTAAATTCTAGGCACAACAGATGCATTGATCTTCTGTAACCGCACCAGATAGGCCAATGTCTTTAGCTATGTGAGGTAAGAGTGACTTGCAAAACCAATTGGCTAAGAGATGATCCAGAATTGGCGCTTTGACTATCCTCCTCCTATGTCTCCATTCATGAATGTGATCGTAGATGTGGGTGGCAGTGTCTTAGCTGAGCGAGGTTAATAGTTCCGTTCTGGTCTCAAATCTAATTGGTTGTTGGAAGTTCTTTAGAAACTCTATTGCTAAAGCACCAAACGTATTGATGGTGGCGCGTGGTAATTCAATGTACCACTTGGAAACATTGCCTGTAAGTGTGCGGGGAAACAGTCGAAGTCAGACACTATCATCTACCATGGAATTGGATATAGACCATAGGTGAAGGGTAGTGATGTGTGCAGCTGGGTCGTCCCCTTGTTTCCCGTCGAACTTCGGGATGTCGGAAGGAATATTATATGGCACTAGAGGCCAAAGCGAGTTGTGATTGATGGGTTCATTAGTTAGTTTATGGATATCGGGGATGTCCAAAGCTGCCAAGAATGGAAATTGTGGATTTTCCCCCGAATCTAACCAAGGCAGTATGGGATGACTATTTAGACCATAGGGTCCACCCATCAATGTGTTACTAGGAGGATAAGTATGACTTTGGTAAAAACTTCCTATAGGCGGAGGAGTAGGGACATACGGTTGTTGTACATAGGGCATGTTGGATTGTGGGGTGAATTGTTGGTTGCCCCCAGTATAAAAGTTCCCTCCCATTCCAGATGGAGTTTGGGGTTGGTTAGTCCAAATGGATGCAATAGAGTTTCCCGGAGGCATGCTACTACTTGCATAGTTTGGCAACAGTATAGACCCTACACCTATAATTGAACCACTTAAGGGAAAAGTATTAACAATAGGTTGTCCTATTTTTCCTAAGGATTGCAAAGGAAGCGAAATGTTCCCTGCTACCTGAGTGTTGGTGACACTGCCCCCTGGCATAGAGGCCAAGGGGTTTGAACTCAGCAGAGGGTTCCAACTGAAAAGGTTGCTAAAAGGTACCGAAATAGTCATACTCGTGGGAGGAGCTACCGTGGGTCCCAACGTCGTCACGGTAGAAGTAGATGCTGAAGGATTTGGTAAGCTACTGACAGTTGTGATGACCATAGGGTTGGAAATAGGTATATTTTGACTACTGGAGTTACCCAGTGATGGCATAGAACGGACCACCGGTGGGGAGGATGGTGGCGAACCTGGGATGGTTTCCATTGGCATCGACCCAGTGGATGTTGGTGGTGAAATGGATGTTGGTGTGGCCGAAGACATATCCTGGCGTGGTGGAATCTGAATTATCATAGGCCCCAACGGATCAGTGAGTGGAGGATTGTAATAAGGTACAACCACTTCAGTGAAAGGGTCCTCCGGAAATTTCGGATGATATGAGGCTATGTGATAATCAAGATTAGTAAGTGGAGACTGCCCTTCCGTAGAAGGCACAGGGTCACCAAGGTTCAGTTCTTCCTCAATAGTTAGAGGAGGTAGACCTTGTTGTCGTCTAGACAGACGGCGTGGGTTGGGGGACGCCACAGTGACCTGCTTAATTTTAACAAATTTTAATAAATCATGATGTATTATAAAGTCTCAGTGATAGTAACCACACACCTAAAAAAGAAAAAAAACTCTCTAAAATCAATCAGCAAGCAGCCAGAATAGGGTGCCCTGTCTGAGTACTATCGTTCGTTGGTGATGAAATCCAGTATCACAATAGTATACAGAGAGGGTTGGTTGAAAGTACAGTTACGATCACTCTAGAGCTTCACCCGAACCTTAGACGATAGGTGTAAGCACTCTCGTGAAGACGAGTATCCTCCTAAAGACCGAAGACAGAGTGGGTCCGTCTGTTTCAGGTACCAGGACAGCCCGTCCCAGTCACCTTGTGTAAGTCCCTAAAAAGTATGGCCACTAAAAATACCTCAAATCAAAGACATCATCAGGGGGGTCCACGGTCAAGGATAGTGTGCTATATGGGCAGAATACCTAGATCCCCAATCTAGTTTAGACATCCCCGAAGGGAACCCCAATATATAACACACCCACATGATGCAGTCGAAGGCGGGCTACCTTCTTGTGCACCCAAGTGTTGTCTTGCGCTGAGCTCTGGTAAAGGAACGGTCTCGATAATATGAGTGCAGTAGGATTTCGCTCGTTAATGATTCTAGTCTCAAGTTTTGAGATCTTGGGTAATTTTATCACTCTTCCTAACCCAAGATCTTAGCCTGAACTACTGTTTGTGTGAGTTCAAAAAAATATTTGATTTATTTTATTATCGCTTTATTCTTAGTGTACTTGATTATTAGTCTTGCGGAGGGGGAGTGGACGTATGAAATGTGATGAGACTCTGACACACGAAACCATGCAAAACATGCTCTAGATATTAAATTCGATGAAGAGTGTTTCTACAGGGAGAGGTTTATTTTCAACATCCATGCACTAACATTCAAATAGCTCAGTTCAACTTTTAAAGATTCAAAATTCTATCTACCTCTTTTAAACAATCTATGAACTGAAAATTTCAGAATAAACTCAGCTAGATGCAGAAAAATAATAATAATAATAATAATAATTCTCTTAAAAGTAAATGCTTTGGACACTGAATTTTCAAACAAGAGAAACAAATAGAAATGCCAGCTTAGCAGACAAGCACAGGGATTCAGTCAGCAAAAGGTACTGATGGCCAAAAAACTCTGCAACTAAAACACCATCACAGCAGTGAACAACAAGGTTTTGGTTGAGTAACGCTTTGTCTGTGAGTAAAGATAGTGACTAACGCACTGTATATGATCAGAGACAACATTATAATGCACTGGAAAACCTATAGAGGTAGCGTTAGCCAGGGAAAATTTCCTCAGTTGGTCAAACAGAAACAGGATTGAATTCTACGAGCGTTTGATATGTCTACTAGGCATCAAAAATGGTCGGAAGGGTCTATGAATAGAGGAAAGAAGAGAGGAGGGAATAAATAGTCCAGAAACTATGGGGAAATTCCCCAGCGAAGTCTCCAATTCTACTATAGGGTAAAATGCTTGGGTTTTTGGTTTTCGAATATCCCTCTTAGTGCCTTCCGGTGCCCAAGGCAGACAGTAAGATTAGCTGTGTTGTTCACAAAGATGGCATGAGCATGTTCATATCAACTTAAAATAACTTGATGGAATGCGATAGATAATTACCTCTTTGATGATCTCGGAGTCCCTTGGAGAGCACTAGGCAACGAAACAAGAGTCCTTCTTCGCCGTCTCCAAATCTTAGTCCTGCAATCAATCAAAGCACCCATGTAATTTCTAACGTAACATATATCCTATCAATCAAGTCAATATATAACGAACTACTAAATTCTACACATATGAGCCATTCATATCATGCAATGTAAACGTTCAAATGATAATGACAATATTAAGAATTGAATGGAAAAAACGAACACAGTTCTAATGATTTTGAAAGAAGGAGGATTACAACCGTCAGTTGTACCAAGCCCTCCTCAGTCTCCCAATCTCTTTTATCTCTCAAGTGAATAAGTCCAAGTCAACAAGCTCTCTAGGAACCTCTTTGACTCTTGGCCTTCATAATATAGCACTATTCTCTATTCCACAAGTATGCCAAAACCTTTGGCAATCCTTCGACCTTCAATTAAGAGCCTTCAACTCCTTCTTATAGGAGAGGGAGAAAGCCATTGTTGCCTTTCTCTTTCCACTAGTTTGGAATGGAAAAATCTTAGATGTTTATTTAATCTCTATGCTTTTGCCTCCTTTGGAGTTCAGTATTTTTATAGCAATGACCAATAATGAACTGGTGCTTTGCAGTTTCTTTTGTGAACTAACTCTCTTGTGAGGGAAAGCCGGAGATTCAAATCATTCTCCGCGGGCTTTTCCCGATTCAAACTTAAAACACGGGTAACACTTCCCTCCACTGTAAACAGAGTGTTGCCCTAGCCACTAACGCAGCCCATTCACTGATTAGCTACGTTATAACATTCTTGTGTTGTTATAGATAGGCGTTACCCTGGGAAAAATAGGTTTAATTTAGGTCTTTGTACTCCTTCCATATTTGTCTTCCCCTCTGAGCTGATGAGGAGGTATTTTGACCTGTAACAGTAGTTTCGTAGTGCCTTTTGTAGCGCTGCCATTTCAAACCTTTATTTTTCAAAACTTTGACTCCTTCCTCCTGCATTGTTTCAATTACCCATCCAAAACTTTTCATAGTGTTTTAATCTCTTGACTCACCTTTAAATTCCTTACATACTGATCAAAGGAAACAAAAAAGGCAGCTACAGCAGTTTCATAACGCTTTTCTATCTTTTAACACTGAATGCGCTATGAAACTGCTGTGTATGCAGTTTTTGAATAAATTTACCAAATAAAAAGTGTGGTTGCCCAAAAACTCAAATTTTAACTTGTCCTCATCATCTACAAACCATGAAAAGCATATACTAACTTCATTTTAGGCTCCTTGAGGCATTTCTTCTTTATTTGCGGATTTCTCCTGTTTTTTTCCTGAAAATAGGTCTTGGGACAGAGCCTATATCTCCTAATACATAATGTAGTTTTAGAAACTAAAGGAGGTTTTTGTAGGCCATTATATAGTTAATAAAAATCTGGTTGTTTGAAGCACATATCTTGTTGTCTAGAAACTGTCTTTGAAAAACATGTGTAAAACAGGAAAAGTCTATTTTCTGAAAATAGGGCTTCCATGAAAACCTTGTATCTCCCAACTGATAATACCTGTGAGAAAAGGGAGAGAGGTTATTGTTATTTGCTATGTTTTTGAAAATAAACTCTCTCAGTTTCCTAAAATACCTTTTTTTTTTCTCAGAAACCGCCTTTGAAGTTGACTGCGCAAAACTAGAAAACAAAGTTTTTTGCTTCATAACTTTCAGCAGTTTCGTAGAGCTTTCTACCTTTTTTACATTGAATGCACTACGAAAATAGGGATTCTTGGCTAATTTGGCATTTTCAGTAGAAAAAAATTTGGAAAATGAAATGAATGAGAAAATGATGAATGATGTGACATGAAGGAGTTTGAACATGAGTGGGTTTGGACCTTAGGGTAAACATAAACCATGAAAATTTAACATTTCCCTTTACCAACCTTAAAAAGGAATCCTACAACCCTATTTTGACTCATGAACCTATTTGACCTTGTCAAAAAGATGTTTTAATATTTTGAGTGATAACAACCCCCATAATCACCTTTATGAAATTATTTAGTCACTTTCTCAGCTTCATCTTCTAATAGACATTTAAGAAGTATTCCACATGTGTCTTTCCAGTACAAACAATTTTTCAAGATAAAATACCTCACTGATTTCAGCTTGAAAAATCTGGATTTTGATTTTTTTAATTCAGGAGGAGATATGTGATGATTTAGAACAAAAGAAAAATATTTCTACCATTCTGAAATTGTAAACCTTTCTTCAACAGGGATCAACACTTCATCTGCCATTACATCTGAATTTTCTGCTTTAAGATTAATGCCTAGAGTGTCAAAATTGGATTGATTCATAAGATTTTCTAGTCCCTGTCCTTTTAATAATTTATTTTTCTTGATCTCTAGATCATATTCAAGTAAAGTAGCAATCCACTTGTTGCTCTTACAATCTAGATCGGCTTGGGTTAATATGTCTTTTACTACAAAAAAATGTAAAAACACAACAATATGTGAATGGATGACATATACTCTAAAATATTTAAGTTCTTTCACCAAATAATAAGCTTGCTTCTCCATAATGATATACTTCAATTCAAAATTCCCAAGTGTCCTACTAAATAATGAGATGGGGTGTTCATTACCTTGATGGTTTCTCTGTAACAATGCTCCTACAGTAGTGTGTTCAGAAGCAAAGGTAAAAACCATAAACTATTTTGAAAAATTAGGGTTAATGAGTACTGGAGCTTGACTTAGAGCTTTCTATATCTCTTCAAATGAATTTTTAGCCTCTGTTGTCTACTTAATATCACAGTATTTCTTAAATATTTTGTAACATGTTTCAAAATTTTTGCAAAGTTAGGAATGAATCTTATTAAAAAGTTCACATTTCTTAAAAAATATTGAATTTCCTTTATGTTTTTAGGAAGATATATCTTATGAATAGCATAAAATCTACTTGGATCAATATTAACCCCCTCCTTTGATATTAAATGACCCAATCATTTTTTTGTTGTCAAGGAAAAAATAGTTTTTGTAGGGTTTAAAGTAATACCAAATTTTCTACATTTTTAAAGAATCTTTTCCAAGTGTTTGATATGTTATTCTTATTTCTTTGAGAAAATAGTGATATCATCCAAATATTAAACCACAAATTTGTCCTTTTACTCTGAAAATGCAATGTCCATAGCCCTCTGAAAATTTTCCCCTACACTCATGAGTCCAAAAGGCATCTTTTCATACATAAATGTTCCCCACGACGTGGTAAAAGTTGTCTTTTATTGGTCATTTGGATATAATAATATTTGTTTATACCCTGAGAAACCATCTAACATTGACATCATTTGTGATCCTAATATGTTCTACAATATTTCATCCATATTGGGAAGAGGATAGTTCTTTTTTATTGAGGCTTTATTCAAATTTCTACTATCAATACATATCCTGATATCCCCATTTTTCTACCTTACAGGTACCAAGTTGGCCAAACACCTAGAAAACCTCAATGGTACTATAATATTGGCTTCAAAAAAACATTTTAAATCTCTTTTTCAATTAATGGAAGAAGTATTGGATTAATTCTCTTCAGATTTTGTTTGAAAGGCTTTCCATTTTCCTTTATTGTTGTTGTATGTTAGATGACACTAGGATCATATTCTTTCAAAATTGCCTAACTCCATGCAAAGAAATATATGTATTTCTTCATCAAATCAACATATTGGAGTATTACCTCAGAAGAAAGGAATTTGGACAAGTTGACAGACTTACGATTTTCTGTAGTAACAAGATTACAATTTTCAACTTATTCATCATCATATTGTACCTTAGGATTCTTGGCTACATTATTTTGATCAAATAAATTTTCAAGTGGAATCATGCCTTTAGGAAAAAAATTATTTTTTAGTTGGATGACCTCTGTATTGGTTTTAGCTTCAACAAACATATTTTTTTTTATCAATTTGAGTGGTTTCAAATTCTTCTTTCAAGTCCATAAAATTTCTGGCTTCTTGATCATTTTCAAGTACTTTCCAACTTTTTATGTTATCAGGGATGGATAGCCTATGTTTGATTTCAATTTCAAATTTATTTTTGGAATGAATGGGAATTGTAAATAAGCTGACTGAAACAACCAAGGAATCTTCAATACCATTCTGTTTTCTAGGCCCTTTTGTAAAATTGTATTCTCTAAAATTTTCTAGCAATTCAAGAGTTAAATTTCTATATGCTCTCATTCTAACATATTTGGTTTGATAGGTGCCATCTACTTGTTTAATAACCAACTTAGAATCACCATACACTAAAATATTTTGAGCACCTAAAATTTTCAAAACTTCTAAACCCAAAACCAAAGCTTCATACTTTTCCATATTGTTTGTGCAATCAAAATTTAGTTTGTAAGAGCATAAATTAATTTTATCTCTTGGACTGATTATCCAAATTCCCATGCCTTCTCCATCTCTACTAACAAAATCATCAAATCTCATATGCCACCAACCTTCACTATCAATTCCTTCAATCTATTTCCTAGGCTCTGCATAGTTATTTTATGTTTGATAAGTGACTTCATTGAAAAGTATAGATGACCCTAACTATGTTTCCACTACATAAACTAGGAAATTTTGAGGTTTATCTTTGTTGTTGACCATATATTCCATTCTAGAGTCTCTATATAATCTTCTTTGATCACCAAAAATAGGAATAGTGGCATAGGACATGTCCATTTGCATGGTTCCCTTGATTTTGACCACCCATGATCTAGATAACAAGATACCAAATTTTGGTGGAATATCTGCTACAATTACGTCCATCATTACACTTTTAGTAGGGATATGAGTTAGACCAACAACCACATATTTAATTAAGCATATACACTGAACACTCTTCGAATCAAATGATAATGAATCTTTGTATGATATGGTTATTTCCAACCCCAATCTTTCCATGATGACTTTTGGCATTAAATTGTGAGATGCCCCTGAATCTAACATAGCATTATGTAATCTCATGTCATGAATGTTCAAACTTACATAAAATGGTACCACTTATTCATTTTTCTCATCCTCTAGTTTAGGTCCTAAGAATATGGCAGGGTGATCTTCTTGCACATTTAGAGTATCAGAGGGTCTAGCTTGAGTGTTAATCATTTTCACAATTTGACTCCTGTATTTTACAACTTTTATTATTTCTCCGAAGGGGACAAAATTTTTATTTTTGAAATCTCCTTTAATAGGCTAAAAACAAGTTGAGGTTTTTCAATTTCTTTCCCAGGAGCATCATTCTTCTGTGACACAACCTTTGGACCATATGTTTTCTTAGGCTGATTCTTATTGGTAGCTACATGGAAATTCCTATTCCTTAGGTTATATTTATTTTTCATCTCAAAAATGGCATGTTGATATCCTTTTTGGTATTATGATTTTTTTTCAAGTTTATCATTACTATTAGTATGAATCTTAATCGCAAGCATACGAAAAAGGCTCACTTTAGCTGCGCATAAAAAATAGCCCCAACATCAAATATGGATGTCAATACCTTTAGATCTACAATTAGTTGACCAAGATAAATGCTGCAAAAATCTAGATCTATGCATTAAAATAAATTGAGCAGTAAATAAAAGCAAGAGTTGATCCATGCATCCAATAGATAAGACAATATTGTCTTAAAGAATTTTTTGTATTTATGACACCTTGGAGGAGAACATAGAAAGAGGTTACCAGTCCTTCTCAATGGGATGGGTTCTTGTAAGTCCTCAACACTTCAGATCTAAAATCCCTCTCCCTTTATCGTGTAAAAAACATACAGAAAAAATGGAACTCAAAGGGATCTCACAAGAAAAAAAGGTAGCAATATATGACAATGATGGTCGATCAAAGTTAGACCAAATATAGATCCAGAGTGATCTTTAGGCAACAAAAGGTAATAAGTGAATGGAAAAACTCTTCTATTTATAATAAAATATTGAGTTTTCTAGATATTGGTGCATAATTAAAATATTATTAACCAATTCTAGATCAGACTTTTATGGAATATTTTATTATATTTGTTGGAGGGAAAAAGAATTTGACTTGGGTCAAACCCCTTTATTTGTAAATAATAAATAAATAAATTATTTATTTATTATTTTAAGGATGTGGTTAAGTAATAATCAAATGAATAATTATTTATTTAATTATTAATAAATGATTTAGTCAAATTTAACAAGGAATATTATTTAAATAAGGTTTAAATAATTATTCCTAGAAAATAATAAGATAAAGAATAATTTATCTAATTAATTTTCCTGTTTTGGGTTAAATATGATTAGGAATATTAATTAAACTGTTGTTTAATGAATTATTCCTCGAGGAAAATAAAACAAATATGGATTTATTTAATATTTCCTCATGGGGTTTCCTATTTAGACCATAAACAACTTAATAAAGGTGGTTTACTAATTTATTTTTCATAGTGAAAGAAATTTTACTTAGGGTAAAATTGGTCTTACATGGTGTACTTAGGTCCATCTAATAGTAATAGGTTAGATGACCAAAAAAATAGTGTAACAAATTTCCCCCCAGCGTGCAAGCGTTAGGAGCTAATTGTATGACCGAAGTACGTTGTAAGAACTCAATCACTAGACACCAAAGGGGAAATCAGAGAGAGAGAAATATAAGGTAGACCAAAGCGCTAGATGTTAGGTCCCTATATTACTAGTATAGTCCCTTATTGTTATTAGTGTAACCCCCTTATTGTTATTATTGTACCCTTGTAACCCCCATTTTGTTATTATTGTTCCCTTAAATTATTATTTTTAGGTCAGATAGGATTACATTGTGGCCCACTAGGATTACATTATGGCCGCATGGACTCTTATATATAGAAAGGAGGTTATGTAAATTGTATCATCCAAGAATTGTTCATTTATGTAATGTATTGGAGGTTGCCCCCTCGAAGTGGCCTATTTATAAGGCGTTGATATCTCTTTTCTTCTATTTTTGGAGCTGGTTGCACAACATTTGGTATCAGAGCTTTGGATTCTAGGGTTTCACTGCTCCAAACAAGTCATCGTGGAATTTTCGCTATAAATTTGTTTCTACGAGATTTCAGAAGCTAAAATTTTTATGGTGCGAAGCTGAAATCCCAAGGAAGATTGTCTAAAAATTTCATATCTTGGTTCACAATATTTTCTGAGATATGATCTGTGGAAGTTAGGTCTTTTTTCAGGCTCCTAAACAGGTCATCGTGGTATTTTCACTATAACTTTTTTCTACGAAGGTTCAGATTATAAATGTCAGAATCTGAGATGAAATCCAGGAATTTTTCATTTATGTAATGTATTGGAGGTTTCCCCCTCGAAGTGTCTTATTTCTAAGGCGTTGATACCTCTTTTCTTCTATTTTTGGAGCTGGTTACACAACACTAGAGGACTAGACCCTGAGGAGGCGAGACTTACAGGTGCGACAAGGCTCTTCTATGAGTGAGTACCTATGATATAGGCAGTGAAGGATGCATACCTATGCCCACCGAGGAAAAGTAAAAAGAATAATTTATCTAGTAAACAAGGGAATGAACAATATAGTACATGATGGCATAAACATGAGGCAAGTAAAAACATGATAATGAATCCCACATACATATTGTGCCTAGGATAACAGCCAAGACTTATACAATAATATCTGAGTACATGAGATATAAATACAACCAATGTGCCACTGTAAATAGGAAAGGGATCTAAAAATCTGACTAATACATGCAAACTAAAAGGCGCTGCAAACGGTTGAGGATGACATCATCAAATATATGGAGCTGCATCAACAGTTGTGATGAAGAGGTCATCCGAGCATGTGGGGGGATACCTAAAGGGCCAACCCCTCATGAGGTCTAAAAACATCTCACACATACCCGAGAATCACCGGTATCATTTGTTGCATCACTAAACCATCAAGTATACGAATCTCGATCATGCTGAAAGGAGCTGGAGCTAAGAAGCAATCAAGTCAAAGGGGAATAAGGAGTCCATTTGTCTGATCTGTGGCACCAAACAAGAGTGGAAGATGGAACCAAGGTACACTGCCCTCTAGACCTGTCTTCTAGAATGAATGATCTAATGTTGACAGAAGGAGGTCCACCATAGGTGAGGCAATAAGGGATCCTCAATTAAGGCATGAGAGAAAATAGTAGAGCGACTGACAGAATGACACTAGGGATGATTATGAAATGGGGGGTTACTGAGTAGTAGATGGATGACGTCCCTTGTTAGAGCATAAAGGGCATGAATGACCTGGCAGTGACTGACACAATATCATGAGGGATAGGGGACAGTAGGGCTGAAGTTAATAATGTGCGAAATGAGGGAGGAATCAAGCAATTAATGATGGAGGACTATAGCGGGATACAAAGGGACTCATAATAGACTCCATGGATGTGATGATGACTCAACTCGGATGCTCTAAACAAGGGAAACTTGATGATGCTGCCACAGAGAAAAGGTCCAATGTGGACCATTAAAACATGAGTACAAGATGGTAACTCATGAAGAAAATTGACACGAGCATGGAAAAGTATGGAGGAAAGTGGTGCCCCAAGTACAAGTGTTGCAAGTGAAGAAATTCAATTTTGAGGAGTGGTGAAGTGACCCTTCTTGGACAAAATGTGTCTTGGTGAAGTATCAAATCATGAAAAACTAAAAGATACCCATTTGAGGGCTTGGTGAGAGATTTCCAATGATACATATGGTTTGTCAAACTGAGCTACAGTTTGGTGGCAGCAGGCGAAAGAAAAATCAGGGGTTTCTCTTTTAATAAGGCATTTTCCCTCCAAGTTCTCTCATTTTCAAGTGGAGCTATGGTGAATATAGTGGGGAGAGAAGGCCCTAAATCTTGCAATGAACATAGTGGACAAACCAATAATTGGAATCGAGATCTATCAGTTGTAGGTAAGTGGCCTAACCCTACTCTTTCATGTTATTGGATCAAAAATTCATTTTAGGAACCTAGAGCTCATGATCAGGCCAGGTCGCAATTTTTAGGGTCTGTTCTGCTACCTGGGTAGTAGGTACTAGGCCAAAAATTGCGACCTATCCTAAGAAATGACCTAAAAAGTGAGACCGGTCGGAGAAAGGGGGTTTCCATGTTGTTTTTGGCTGAGATCTGGGATTTTTATGGTTGAGGGGCATAGGTTCCCCCAAGCATGTTGTGGTCATGCCAAAATGTATTTAGAAAAATGGGAATCTAAAGAGATTTGTATGATGTGGTGCATTGGTTTTCGTTATGGTTATGTAGTTTGAGAAAGGGAGTGGAGGATTACCAATATCTTTTGGTACTGCATATATGAAGAAAATGGACTAAGTTTCTGGGTTGGCATACATGGTGTCACTATTCAAAAGAGTGTATTTGGAGATAATGAACTAGTGTTCTCCTAGAAAACCCACAGGTTAGTCAACAACAATGTTTTGGGGACTGAGTTGCTAATGTAAGATGAAAGAATGATGAGGGGTATCATCCCTAAAGTGATCTAAAGTGATATGGAACTCTAGAGGTTCTTCTAAATGGGGAAGAATAAGGGTACCAGAGTTGGCACGATTAGATACACTAGGAGAGTTGTCGTGAATTTCTTCTCCTAGTCTCTCAAATATGGGCGCCCCCTTACCCAAACATTAGATGTCAATGTAATGTCCACAAGGTGTCTGTGGTTTGAATGCATGGGCTCGATGTAAGGGGGGATAGATAAAGTCAGGGGTGGTGACTACTTCAGTAATGTCGTCATCGTAATAGAAGATGGGGTTACGGGTGGAATAAATACCACCTGACGCGGCGAAGCTACCTGACTCATCATCATGAGAATAGAGGTTCACATGAGCATCGTCACGAGTGGTGACATAAAAACAAGTAGATGAAGGATCCACCGATGTTGAGCCCAAGGTGATCATTTAAGGGAGGTTAGGCAAAACAAAAGGGGAAATCCTAGGGGGGTCTTCCACTGAGTATCTCATAGATGATGACAGGTAGTGGACAGTGGCTGAAGACTCTGTCATTTTGATATATAGAGGTCAAATGTCTATGGAAGTGGATGTGTCCTCTGGTTCTGCTGAAGAAAAATGTGAAAATAAGGGAGCATTGGACTCTTTGCACTTGGCCTCGAATT
The DNA here is from genome assembly GCA_034641835.2 of Pinus albicaulis. Classification (NCBI taxonomy): domain Eukaryota; kingdom Viridiplantae; phylum Streptophyta; class Pinopsida; order Pinales; family Pinaceae; genus Pinus; species Pinus albicaulis. Next base: position 108,766,916 of record CM076576.1, on the reverse strand, counting down.
GGTGAACTACCGCTAGAGAGGTGTAGAAGTCCTCGAGGTAGGGACAGAGATGAGTATAGTGGTCGTGGAAATCACACAAAGAAAAAGTGATTTATGCGCAAGGATTTGAATTTCGAGACTAAATCGGGTATAATGACATAGACCTTAGGGATATTAGATTCCGAAAACGTCTCATTGACCATGGCTTGAGGTGAGGCAACTGCAGATAGGTATCGATGCCATGAATGAAAAAATCAAACAAAGCACACTGGATAGTACACTTTGGTGGCTGAGGAGGGGCAAGGTTTGTCAGGGAAAGCTTATCTTTAGATGCCTTCTTATTGGCTTTTCCACTGTTACCTAAGGCTATCGTAACAAGAGGAGGTTCCTGTTGAGGTGGCCGAGGCATAGTAGCAGCGGGAGGGGTCATAGGGACCGGTTGAACTGGGGTCAAAGAAAAATAAGGTTTGGGTTGACCAAGCGGGGTAGCAGCTGGGGGATCAAGGTACCAGAGGGGAATCCCCAGGGTCAGGTTAGGAAGAGATAGGGTAGCCATGATAGGTACCTAAAAAAATCCAGGAGTGGGAGCTAGGAAGGGTATCTGACCGAAGGGGTAATGGCCAAGCAGGACAACTCTGAGATAGTTAAGGCCTAGAGGAACTGCTTGAGGAGGGTAGAGAGGCTCATGGATACTAGATGTATGTGAAGGGCCAAGAGGAGGAGGTCTAGAAGGCTGAATCTAAGGGCTACGAGTAGGCTGCAGAGGGTGAGGGTGCTGACTAGCCGAAGGGTCCGCTTGAGGGAAGCCCGAGACTTTTGCATCATGCAAACATTTGATGAGCCAGGATTAGAGACAGGAGGAGGAAGACTAGGGAATGTACCAAGAAAAGAAGAGTCTTTTTAGACTTTGGGTGAGACACTGGTCAAGGGGTCGACAGTTTTCTTATTGGCCACTAAAGATATGATGGACTTAGGGGAGGTTTGAGACTTTGGTTCGTAATATGTCAGGTCGATGGTGACTATATTTCTATTATGGGGAAAGGACATCCTGCGGTGAACTATGGATGGTACAATAGACATCACATAGGTGTAACTACAACCTAATAGAATGTTGTAATCTAAGGGGGCATCAATGAATTCTACGTCAACACAAACAGTCTTACCCGTAAGAGTGATAGGACAATTGCAAAATAGGAAAATAGGTTGGGAGGCGTGGCCATCCCACGCTCAGAGAGTGATCGTGGAAGGGGCCAACTCAGGTGATCCGAGTTTCTTCCAAATCGAAATGGACATCACATAGGTGGATTGCCCCTCATCAATGATACAATGGGAAACGTTGGCGTTCTGGATCTTAACTTGGATTTGAAAAGCAACAGAAGCAGGAAGAGGAGGATGTTCTGACTAGTCAACATCAAAGATGATCAATCAATCATCTGAAGGATCTACAGTGGCCTTGGTGGATAGTAGAGCATTTCATTGTGAAGGGCATGACTGGAGGAGTTCTAGTGTTGAGATGGCAACAAGATATTGTGCCGAATCATGTACTATGCTATATGAATGGGAAGCTTTACCAGAAGCAGCATTTCGATGTAATGGTCCCTTAGGGTTCTTAGTATTAACCTCTGCTTAGGTTGAGGGATATGCAAAGGACCATTAGTTTTCGAAAGAGGCTCTATAGAACCTGAGGAAGGGGGCTCGGGGACAGACATAACGAGAGGCTTGTTGTACTGAAGGGACCGAGTCCGAAGGTTGAGGCCTACAGTTATAGGTTGGTCAGAGTTCATCATGAGAAACTGGTAATTGTACGTACCATATGGAGGAGGTTGAGTGGCTGCCTAAACTTCAGGTGGTTGGGTAGCCATGAATCCTTACTAAGGGAAAGGAATAGTAAAAATATCTAGCTGACTAGGCGCAACATTGGAAGGGATGGAAGGGTAGGATTGATGTCCTTGTAATGTTGCTTGAGACTCCCACATCTATCACATATGTGGTAAAATAGGACAATCATGAGTGTAATGACCATAAACACCACAACAAGAACAAGGCTTATTCATGTGAATAAGCCTGTCCTGCTTGGGCTAAGTGCTCTGTTGCTAGTTAGTAGTGTTAGCTGCATTATTCTAAGGATTAGGTCTAGGATTATCGGGGGTAGATTGATTTTGAGTGCCTTTCCTCTTCTTTTTGGAAGGAGGAGTATTAATCGCGCCCTGTTATGCATACACCTGTCCCTGAGGGGGCAGTGGCTGCTGTTGCGGGGGTTGAGAAGGAAAGGGAGACAAGGGTGCTAATGCCTGAGGAGCTGGAGCACCAGGCTGTGGATATGGATAATAAGGAGGTTGGGTAACATTGTGGTAAATAGGAGGTTGGGCAAAAGGAGGAGGCATGACGTATCCTAGATACATGCTACCGGGAGGGGGAAAAGTGCAGGAGGTGTTGTCTCACCCATGAGGGAAACCATAGCCCATGGGAGGATAAGCGTATGGATGAGACAATGTTCCAATGATATCGTCGGTGGCATGAGATTCCCTCGATGCATTGTCACCACCAGGTCTAGGAAGATCAAGTATAGCGGTATAAACATAACCCGACTTAGCGTAGATTAGGTCATATTTTAATGCAATCTAGAGAGCTGCTTCTTCAGTTTGAGGGAAATGCGATATGACATCTTTGCCTATAGCAAGCAAAAGAGACCTAAAGAAGTGTAGACACGGTCTTCGAAGGTAGGGGCTTGCCATAGGATCTTTCTTCTTCGTCATTCATGGACATGATCGGATAGGCGGGTCGCAGACGATTGACGGAAAGAAGTCAAAAGTTCGGTACTAGTGTCATAACGAAGGGGAAGCTGGAAATAAGACTGAAAATATTGTGCAAGAGTCACAAAGGTGGTATGAGAGGATGAGGCATGATCAACATACCACATAGAAGCTTCGCCAGTAAGCGTACATTATAACAACCAAAGATGGACAAATTCATTCGTAATGTATTTAAATTAACACCACATGTGGAAAGATCGAACATTATTTATAGGACCTTATCAACCAAGACCTTCAAACTTGGGGATGTTAGAAGGGAGCTTGGTCGGCATAGTAGGATAACTAGTGTCATGGTGTATAGGGTCATTGATCAACTGGTTAAAATCGGGAAGACTGAGGCCTGCCATATAGGGTAGCAAGGGCACAACCAGGGTAGTTCCTGTTGCGGTCCCACTAGTATTATTCCTAGCATTAGCGCTGGGGCTACCACCAATGTTAGATCTTGAACCATACATGGTGAAGGTGATAAGGGGTGAACCAGGGGCAGAGCTAGAAGGGGAACCCAATGAGCTAGAAGAGGAGTCGAATTTTAGACTTGGCAGAGGAATAACTCAAATCCTACGCGGAGGAGTAAGTCTTCCTACCAGAAACTGGAGATGAAGGCCAATAAGTCTCCGAGATAAATTCCTTGGCAGTGCAATGGTGAAGGCACAAACACAGCACAAAGGGAAGAGAGACCAACAAGGGCGAAGAGGTGCAGGATCAATTGATTACAATGTCGAAACAAGGGCAGAGAGTGCAAGATCAATTGATTTCAATTTTTAAATTCTCTTCTTGGTGGTGTTAACCAAGCTCTTCTTCACTTAGGGTGTGTGTGTTAAGTGTGTAAATTTTAATTTTTAAACCTAGATGGTTGTAGAGAAAAATAAAAAGTGTGTTGTATAACTGTAAATAAACCTACAAATAGTAGTGTATGAAATTGAAATAACAGAAAATAAACATCTAATTATTCATTAATCTAAATCGAAGGAGGTGGGTCTCTCAACAAGTAGTCTGTAGGGGGGAACAAATCTAGTAAAAACACACCAAAAATATCCGATATATCTAAATTCGGGAGGGACAATGTTCTAAAGGTTAGATATGCTAGAAATAGGTGTAGAAAACAACAAAAAATCAGAGGAAAATTTGTTGTAAATGAAGTGGCAACAGGCTATAACCTGGAGGGAAGTGGAGGGGACCCTAGAGGAAAAACCAAAAAAAAAATAAAAGGAGGTGTTTTGGATGGATAAATAGCCAATATGAAGTGGATCTAAAGGTAAGGTATTAGATCTATAAAATGGATGAACACACTGAAATTTCAGGAAACCTGTAGCAGCTAAAACTCTTCCACAAAAGGTGGAGGGTACTGAAGCCCTACGGGGCTAGGTTCCCACTTTGATGAGAAAAAAATAACAATTACAGGTCCAAGAAAACGGAAACAGAGGTCAGATAACACTGAAAAGAGGCCCAGACAAACTCATAAAAATCTTAGAAACATTCCTGCAAAAAGTCTAGGTCGCATTTTCTGACCTGTTTTCTGCAGAGGTCATAGGTTTTGACCTTTTTCCTGTGCCCTGGAGGTTCAGGTCATAGGTTTTGGCCCAAAAAGTGTGACTTGCACTACCGGATTTCTTGGGAGTAGGTTGTAGAAAAGTTTGTCATCACAATTGTGGATGATGCCTGTCACCTGCTCAATAGGTCCGAAAACACACGAAAGTTAGAATTTTCAATGTTTTAGGGTTTTATAGGTTAAAAACAACATCAAGAAAAGTAAAACAAGAAGCTGAAGAGAAATAATAGGGTTTGAAGCAGCTGGATATGCAGGGATTTGAAAAATAACAGAGGTGGTAATTTTAAACCCTTGTGGAGTCGCCAGTTTTTAGTATGAATCTTAATCGCAAGCATACGAAAAAGGCTCACTTTAGTCATGCATAGAAAACAACCCTAATAGCAAATATGGCTGCCAATATCTTTAGATCTGCAATTAGTTGACCGAGATAAATGCTACAAAAATATAGATCTATGCATTAAAGGACATTAAGCAATAAATAAAAGCAAGAGTTGTTGCATGCATCCAATAGACAAGATAAGAGTGTTTTAAAGATTTCTTTTTATTTATGACACCTTGGAGGAGAAAATAGAAAGATGTTATCAATCCTCCTCAATAGGATGGGTTCTTGCAAGTCCTTAGCACTTCAAATCTAAAATCCCTCTCTCTTGATGGTGTAGAAAACCCAGACAAAAAATGGAACTCAAAGGGAGCTCACAAGAAAAATGGTAGCAAAATATGACAATGATGGTGGATCAAAGTTAGAACAAAAGTATAGATTCAGAGTGATATTTAGGAAACAAAAGGTAATGAGTGAATGGAAATCCCTTCTATTTATAACAAAATGTTTAGTTAGTCTAGATATTGGTGCATAATTAAAATATTATTAACCAATCAAGATCCAACTTTTATGGAATATTTTATTATATTTGTTGGAGGGAAAAATAATTTGATTTGGGTCAAATCCCTTTATTTGTAAACAATAAATAAATAAATGATTTATTTATCATTTTAAGGATATGGTTGAGTAATAATTAAATAAATAATGATTTATTTAACTATTTATGAATGATTTAGTCAAATTTAACAAATAATTAAAATATTAAAATATTATATATATGATTGGTGCATAGTTAAAATATTATTAACCAAATTATGATCCAACTTTTATGGAATATTTTATTCTATTTGTTGGAGGGAAAAATAATTTGACTTGGGTCAAACCTCTTTATTTGTAAAGAATAAATAAATAAATGATTTATGTATTATTTTAAGGATGTGGTTAAGTAATAATCAAATAAATAATGATTTATTTAAATATTAATGAATGATTTAGTCAAATTTAACGAGGAATATTATTTAAATAAGGTTTAAATAATTATTCCTAGAAAATAATAAGATAAATAATAATTTATCTAATTAATTTTCCTGTTTTGGGTTAAATATGATTAGGAATATTAATTAAAATGTTGTTTAACTAATTATTCCTTGAGGAAAATCAAACAAATATGGATTTATTTAATATTTCCTCATGGGGTTTCTTGTTTAGACTATAAACAACTTAATAAAGGTGTTTTACTAAGTTATTTTTCATAGTGAAAGAAATTTTACTTATGGTAAAATTGGTCTTACATGATGTACTTAGGTCCATCTAATAGTAACAGGTTAGATGACCAAAAAAAGGGTGTAACAGTTACATATTTCATTATCGGATCAATCATTCTCTTCCTTCGTTAAAAACATCCCTGTTTGATCCTCACGGAAAAAAAATGTGATGTCTTCTTGATTTTCTGGCTACATTTCTTCTTCAGTTGGAAAGGGGGACTAACTCACTGATTAGGCTAGTTTCATTGATCTCTTGGTCTCTGTTGAATCTAAGGTCTTCTAAAATTTGGATTTCTTATCTATTTTTTGGTTATGCAACATGAGGATTATTTCCAAGTGTTAGTCTATCCATAATCCTTTCCATGGTTTTCATCATACTGTCAAATTTTACATATGAAGATGTAGAAGGTTGGTCTTCCTCCTTTACTCTTCCTTTTCCAGCCTTTGACCTTTTTGCAGTAGCCATGTTGACCTCTACCTTAACAGCATCATTTTTCATGTCAACCAAAGTGGCAGATTTCCTCTCTCTCAGCAAAATGGAAAAATCACAATCAAAAGATTCATCATAATGAAATTGGAATCCCCCTCGTCATCCACCTCCTCTAAGTATATAAAATAATTAAACTGGTCAACATGTTGTTCTGCAGTGATTCCCTTCTCACCTCCAAAAGTTTTTATTCTAGTAGAATATCCTTGCGTAAAATCATGAAGAAGGGCAAGCAAGACAAGAGCGACATATCTGGAAGGGCTAAAGGAGGAGGAGGAGGAGGAGGAACTCCTTCCATTGAAGAAGAGAGATCAGTAGATGTGCTAGCAGAAACTACAACAAGGGATGTAGATACTAAACTAGTAAGGTTAGTTGTAACAAAAGATGCTATTGCAGGACACTGTCTTACAGGGAACTTCAACTTAGAAATAAAAGAACTCCATATAGGTAAAGGGATACCAACTCTTCTATTCAACAGGAATTCAAAAGGATCAAGTTACTTTAGTTTTTCTAAAGACTCATATTCCAATGAAAATTATGATGTGAGAATTTCCCAAAACCCTTCTTTATCCTCTTTAGAAGCAATAGATGTGGTGTTTGTTAGACCCCTATATTTCACAGTGTCACTAGGTCACTGATTATTTTCTCTTTGAAAAATTATCATGTTGTACATAGATGACAATATTCAAAATATTTTCCAAAGCAATAATCAAAGGAAGCAGTTAAGGCAAAGAAAGAAGGAGAGAAGCAGTTAAGGAAAAAAAATAGTAAAGGCATAGCCGTGAAGGTATTGGGCAGAGTCATGCACATTTGGGTTGAGTCGTGAATGTGGGTAAGTCGTGAACATGGGAAAAGAAGTAAAAAATTCAAAGTATTCCTAAATAAACTAATAAATTAAAGGGCATAACCAAAGAAAAAAGGTCGGCAAACCATAACAAGGGAGTAGTGAGGACCATTGGATTTGAGCAACGATTAACGACGCGGATTTAATCGCAATCACAGACTGTAAGTTTTCTAGATCGGCGCAAGGGTAAAGGTCAGAATTAGCGAAATGCGATATGTGATGAAATGGGACCCATTCACCTACCACACTTCATTTTCATTCCATTTCCCTTAAAAATAATTAAACTTTACCTTTCTCTACCTTTCCGCTTTATCTTTATACTTTTCATCTTTCATCACTATATTATTGTTTGACCTCCGCTTTTCCCTATTTCTTGATTGTGATTAAAGTGGGGCCATTCTACCTGACATGTCACCCTTTCCCAACCATCCATCACATTTCACAAGTTACAACTTTTTCTATTTTTCCAAACGTTAAAACATGCGATCGTCGATGTGTGAGATCACATCGCACAGTTTTTAACTTACCGTTTGAAACACTCGCAATGTCTTATGTTTATCTTGCGATATGGTTGGCCCCACCACAATAGCTCCACCCCCCACTTCACAGTTGTTTGAAATACATTTAAATACGTTTAAATACATGGACATATCATATGAAACATCATAAACTTTACCTTACAACTGAAATCATTCACCGCTTTATAACTCCGCCAATACAGTGAACTCCATCCTCCTTGACACATCATCCTTTGACAATGAAAATCGCATTTCGCATGTTTTAATTTTTAACCTCCAACGCTTATAAGAAAAACTTAATTTTTGTGATCTGCAGGCTTCGATCAGGTCCCACCTTCCCACCATGTCACCTCCTTCCTTTGAGTGCTTTGCATTTCGCATGTTTTAGGGCTTACCTCTACTGCTTCAGGTTAAAGATTTCTGATTGCAGGATGTGTTCGAGTCCCACCTTTCCTCCACGACACCTCCCACTTCGCATCGCATTGACAATTCCTTTTCTTATATCGTAAATTTCAAAACTTGAAAAATGTGATTCTATCGCCGATGTGATGCGGCTCCAAGATAAAATCTGAACATTTTCAGGTTTGGGTAAATAATTTTTTACGCTGTTTTGTTTAGAAAAAGGGTTAAAACACGGAAAAAAAGGATTTGGGTGGCAAAAATACACCATGGGTTGAGTCGGGCAAGGTGTTTTTCCAAACTTGTTATGTTATAACAATATAAATAGAAAAGGAAACAAACTCATCGACACAATCACTAATCAATGTAAAGTGGCTAGCCTTGCACTAGACTTAACTACCCAACACCGATCTTTTGAAAAGCAGGGCCAGATTTCAAAGGCATCATTCATTACCTCTTCGAGATCATCACATACCACCTTCAAGCATACTTTTTATTTACGAAGAGCCACCTGAGTTTTTCATTCTTGAAGAGTTATCAAAATTAATTCCACAGGCAGTGTTTTGTCAAATATTTTCTTTGTTCGGGCCTTGCATGGCCATAACTATTTAATTTTCAGTTGTTTGTAATAAATTAAGTTTTCCAAAGTATATTAGGGTGACTGACTCAAGTTTAGTCAAATACTGTTAGAATTTTCATTATCAAGGGCTGGATATTGCTAGCCCATACATTGCAAGAAATACTATATTGGAGCACTATAATTTTGGAGTTGGACATCAATAATCAAAGACTGTTTATAGGATTCTTGAGATGTGTCAAAATGGTGATGTGATAATTCTATGTTTAAATGTTTCCATTTTTTTCTCTGTTGTGCATCTGTTCATCTAATTGTAAATCAGAAATTTTAGATTACTATTTGTTGTCAAAGAAGCTTAATTCTGTCTGCATTTACGACATGAATGTTTTCTGCTGAAGTCTGATTAAAGAATTCTTAACTTCTCTTTAGTCACTATTGAACCTTACTATTTCTGTCACCTCATAATGCATACAATTCTAAAGATCCATTTAGCATAGTTAGCTTGCCCTGTGATGTTATTGATGTCGATGTGCCATTCTAGCCTTTTCACTCCATAACCCAATGGATTATTCCCTGCAACCTTATTTGTCCAACCACACCATCAATAAAAAAAACAACCCTCATAATCTCTATAACTAGCCTAATATCACCAGTTAGAATTATCAAGATCAATTCAAATCAGAGATAGAGAAAGCCTTTTCTGAGTCTATGAAGGCTAGGTCCTGGACTCCAAAGTGGTTTGATGTTGTCCTATATCATTTTTTCTTGGAAACATTACAAATTATGGAGTGATAACAGTTTCTACCCCTAATCTTTTTAGATCTAGGACAATTTTTCATTAATTGGTTTTCTGATCTATATATAAAAAGTGTTTTTTCAAAATTTTCATCAAAATTTATATCTTCAATACTTTTAACACCTACAAAGGGTAAAGATGAATATCTTAAGAGATATGGAGTGTATGATTTTGATGAGCTACCATTTCCTCTGAGAATTTTCTCTGGATTGTCAACTATCTTTGGTGGATCTCGATCTATATTGATTCTCGTGTAAATATTCTTGGGATCCACCTTTAATCTGAATATTCCAATGGAGTCTCCAAGGTATAAGTACAACCTCGAAATGTATGATCTCCTTCTACCTTCAATATTTCAGCTACTTTGAAAATAATCACCTAGGATAATATAGCTTTCGACTCCCAGCAGACGCACCAAAATGTTATCACTTGATATGACAGGCCGGGCTCTATCAACCTCGAACCAAGAATAACTATTTCAAACCACTTATAGCTAGAAGTTATCCCTTCTAGAAGAAGAGGGCTCTCTCAAGAAATATTGGATAATATACTGAATAAGTTCAATTACATATGGATAACTTTGGATTTTTGTACGATTTTGTAGGTGAAATAAAGTGTGATAATCACCACCATTGGGCATGGAGTTAGTTAAAAGACAACGCAATTATAAACAAAATTTATTTTATGGAAGCTGAGGCATTTTTTCTTTAGCTGATGTGGAGAAAAAATTTGCAGTCAATCAAATCAAAGTTGAAGGAAGTCGGAGAAATATTACATTGAATTCCAATTAACCAAACAAGCTACGAATACTGATAATAGAATAAAAACATGATGGGATAGAATGAAACCAAAAATTAAATCTCAGGTTGAAAAGAGAGTATGTTGCAAATGTATATGAACTAGATATAAATGTACAAAATATAGTATTTATCACACTCTCGATCCTTTTCAGAGTATAAAAACTATAAATATATAGAAATACATCTCCATCTGTCATTAATAACAAAATCTGCCACCTGGGGCCAGCTTTGATCATCATGTTAAGAGACCTAATCCTATTTGATTTAAAAAACATATTGAGGCTTTTTAGGAATTTTTTGTTTTGATAGAATTTGAATTCAAATATGATTCTATTCATTTATGAGCCCTCAAAAATGTTGTTTCTCAACCTTATCAAATCCAACCGAATGATGATTATGTTGAACTGATGATGTGCTCCTCCCACGTGGATGTGATGACATGGTTGGCTTTGTTGACTTGTGTTGCTGGTGTTAGCACTCCACCAGTTCTTTGAAGGGTAAAGAGGAGACTAACAAAGGTAACCACAGACCACTTTGACCTAGTATCTAGCCCTACTAGGCTGAGAAGGCTCTCTCAATATGATCACAGCCAATAATTGACTGTGACATGAAAGATATTAGGCTAGATATGATAGGATTAGGTAGGTTTTGAACATTTTAGGGTTTGATGCCGGATTAGGGATGAAACCAAGTAGCTAGGTCTAGGTATCAAAAAGGTTTACAAATGAAAAAATATAAATGATAAAGGTAGAAGTGGATCTGTGATGGATTTAGGGTTTTATAGGTATGGTGGTGAGTTTGAAAAAGTAGATGGATTTAATGATCATGTTCAATCACGAATTCACTAAACTGGAAGCATGAAACAAAAAATGACATTTCCATATAAACATAGCTAAATTAATAGAATTCATCCTATGAACTGTAAGGAAAGCCATTGAAGATACAAGATATTAAAGAGAAGCTATATATCATTCAATAAAGACTATAACAGAGAATATACATGATCATAAAATCACTGCACTTGAATTCCTAGATATTAGTTGCAACTGCATCCTTTGATTTCTGAATATCAAAGTGAAACTACAATCTACAAGCTTACAATTCTCTAATGTTCAACCAGTAAAATGACTCTCAAAATGATAGATATAGACCGAAACAACATCTCCCCTTTATCAGGGGTCAAATCCATCATTTTTGGAGCTGATTACATGATATGATCAACAAAAACTTAATGTCTAATGGAGGTCAACCAATTCACCTCATCATAAGAAAATAGATACATTTGACCAAAGTTATATTAAAAATTATGTATCTACCCTATTTCACTATTTACTAGCTCAATTACACCTCATGACATCATTATTCATCAAACACATAGGTAAAAATTCAAATTAGGTCAAACAACCTGTAAAATTTCCTTCTGAAGAAAGCGTAGCGAACTTGAAGAAAACACAGTGAGCTGAGTAAAATTGGCTTTTGGAGGCCTTCAAAGTATCTAAATCTTGATATGAAAGATGAAATGGAAATATCTAGATGTATGCTACATGATAGGCTCATCAAGCACTAAAAAATATGGCTTCCAGCACTCTAAATCTTCATTCTCCCAAGAGTACTCAGAAAGCGTACTAAAGCCTCCAAAAATAGGTAAAAAGGTGATTTTTTGCATGTTTTTAGGAATTTTGACTCCCCAAGATTGGTTGAAATTGCTCAAAGACTGACTAGGATTGATGTAGTCATCAAGAGGAATCCAAAAATGTCGAGTTTTCATCCAATGGACTCCCCCAACAAAAGTGTAGCATGGGCCATGCTACGCTTTTGCCAGTATGACTAGTTTTCAAAATTTCCAAATTTGACCAGAATGTCACAAAAAACAAAATTTTTCCAAAAAACCTCAAAATTTGCCCAGAGATGCCTCATAAGGTATGTTATGCCACTACGGATACATATTTTGGTGATTTTGATGTTGTATTTTTTATTTTTTATGATGAAAAAATGTACACTCATGCATGACTCTTTCTATAGTAAATGTGACATATGTCAATCGAATGCATAATTTTCTAACGAATCAACTAATGCATTATATTATCTAGGAATGTTTTCAAAAGAAATGAATTCAAATTGGTGTTCTAGAAGTCATACCCTTAAGTAATAATGTAATAATACTAGACGTCGAATGCGATAACGATTGTTTGAACGCATAAATATTAGCTGGGAATCTAATCAGGCCACCAGAATGGAGATGTCGTGAGATGAAGCTTCAATGAGGAGTTGAATAACTGACATATACTCAGAAATATTTTTGGTGGCATCACTAAGGAATATTCCCCAGGAAGCAAGTAGTTCTGACTCAGGTGCATAGAGGAGCCAAGCAATTGATGCAATGTGCCATGTGTGATGACTGACACCATCTGCATATCCAACGTATGGTAAGGATGATGAAGACATATGTGTAAAAAGAAGAGATTTTGTATGAGAAAAATACTCAAAAACTCAAATATTATAGACACACCAAAAAAATACAAAACTTATATACATAAAATTAAAAAGCAAATGCCCAGTAAAATACTAGGTGAAATACTTCTTCAGATAGAGCTCGTTGGGGGGCTTACTGAGCGGGATTCCATTACTGAAGTTCATAGGCTACTTTAGAAAGGACCTTGGTGACAACATATGGACCGAGCCATAATGGTTGAAGCATTCCTGCCCCCAAGAGGTCATGTTTCTGATCATAGAGTAGAACGAGATCGCACTCTTGGAAAGAACGAGGCTTGATAGATTTGTCGTTTTGAGCTTTAACTCAGCGCTTCTAGGCTTCGAGGGCCAGTGTGGCATCTCGATGAGTTTCATCCGATTGATTTAGTGAGAGAAAGAACTCTTCTTTGGAAGTAGTGATTAGTAGGAGTTCAACGGCCAATTTAAGTGATGGAATCTCACACTCGATTGGAAGAACGTCTTCTAGACCGTAAGCTAACAGGAATGGCGTGAAGTCTATAGAAATCTTCACTTACATTTGGTATGCCCATATTATGGAGTATAATTTTTGATGACATGTGGTTTTATTGTTTCCAACTATCTGACGAATCATGGTCTTGAGGACGCCATTTGCGACTTTGACTTGACCGTTAGCTTGCGGATAATAGGACGAAGGATGATATTATCGAAAACCTAACATGGAAGTTAACTCCATCATCATTTAGTTCTAAAAATGAGAACCATGATCTATGAAAATCGAGAAGGGAACACCGAAATGAAAGATGACCTAATTGAAGAGGAAAAGATAAGTGGTTTCTCCATCATCCCAGAAAGTGGGAATGGCTTCAACCCATTTCATGAAATAGTCGACCGTAACTACAATGTAGTTGTGTCCATCAGTGGAAGTGGGATTTCATGTTACGAAATATATTCCCCATTTAGAGAAAGGATCTACGAAATGACTGGATGCAAAGGGGCAGGATGGGAGCGCATTTTTTTAGTAAAAAATTCACATGGATGGCACTTCTGGACCACAGTAATGGAATATTTAAACAAATTGGGCCAGTAATATCCTGCACGTAATATATTTTGGGCAGTAGCTATGCCTAAAAGATGACCGCCACGCACCCCAGAAAGTCAATCATTTAAAACTTGTTTTTCCTTAGTAAGGGTGAGACAATGTCGAAGAATTGTATGGACACCATGATGATATAGAGTAATGTTCAACATGAGATTGTGTTTGGCTTGGTGACGAATGAGACAACGATAATCTGCCGTTGGGTGGAACCATTGAGTTTGGAGGTAGACAATAATGTCCCCGAACGAAGGAACAATAGAATCGACCAGATAGATGGATTTATTAAGAAATGGATCATGAGCTACTTCTTCGGGGTCGACTCTGGGAAGATCCGACAGTAATTCGACAAAGACTGGAGATTTCTTAGCTTTGGAAACAAAGAAACCATGTCAAATTTTTGGAGGATTACAATCCATTTGGAATATTTTCCTCCAATGATATGGCGAGACAATATGTGTCTCATGGGATTCTTAAAATAAATGATGGTAGTCTTCTGCAGCAGTATGTAATGTCAGAGGCAGGTGACAATGAAGAAAACTGCTAAATATAGCTTCTCCACATGTGAATATCATAATTCAGGTCCAACAAGACCTTTCGATAGATTATAGATCACATTCTCACTATCATCATCATGAACTTGAGCCAAAACCATTCCCAGGGAGGATGATGAGGCTTCCAAGTAGAGGAGAAATTCACGCAAATAGTTGGGGGCACTAAGAAGTGGGGAAAAAACAAGTACCCATTTCAGGGCATCAAATTATAGTTGAGCTTGATCATCCCACAGATACGGTACCCCTTTATTGAGTAAGTGCATAAATCCTTTAATCAACTCGGCATAGTTTACGATGAGGCAACGTAAGAAGTTTGCCTTCCCTTGCAAACATTGGAGCTGTAAGATGGATTGTGGTGCAGGTAATTCAATAATTTCCCTTGCCTTATCGGGATCAGCCCTAATCTTGTGCTTGGAGACAATGAATCCAAGAATTTGTCCGGACTCGAAAAAAATTCACATTTATGCATATTTAGACGGATGTTGTAGAACCTACACCTAACAAATATTTCTCTAAGATGAGCAAGTTTTTGATCACGTTTCTTTGAATGAGCAGAAAGATCATCAAAGTAAGCTTGAAAAATGTGTCTGATATCATGAAATGTAGAGCCCGTGGGCCTTTAAAATGTGTCTCCAACATTCTTGAGACCGAATGGGAGCTTTCGATACACAAATATGCCCCAAGGACAAATGAAGGTGGTTTTATGTTGGTCATATTTTTTAATCACGATCTAGTTATATCCCAAAAAGCCATCCATAAAGGATAAATATTCACATCCAGCATAATCGTCGATAATCTGATCTATAAATGGAGTAGGATAATTATCTTTTGAACATGTAGTGTTCAGGTCACGATAATCGACATAGAATCAGAAGGTGTCTTGTTTCTTTTCTACGGGAACTGGATTGGATACCCATTATGTCAAACGAATGGGATAGATGAAACCAGAGTGTAAGATTTTTTTGACTTCTGTCTGGATAGATGCTACTTTGCGAGGGTGGACAGATAGAAGCCTCTCCTAGAGAGGTTGGGCATTGTCATAAATATTGATTTCATTATCAACTATAGAATGATCTATGTCAGGCATTTCATCATAAGACCAATATAAAAGATTGCATAACTCCTTAAAAATGGATGTAAAGCATGCCATTTCCTCCAGACTGCAATCTGCTCCAATCTGTATATTTTCCATGATATCCATTTTGAACGAGATATCTATGAGCATGGCCTTAGAAATATTTTCAATGTTACCTTATGCATTGATAGTTTGACCAGTCATCACTAGTACATTTGGCGGAAATTCTGACACTTGGTTCTGACACTTTTGACCAAATGTCGGAAATTTCCCCAAATTTTTTCAATCCCGCCCGAAACTGTTGATATACCGACGTCTAGAGAAATGTGTCACAATACCGACACTTAGACAAAGTGTCGCAATTGCGACGTTTGAAGGAAGACGTTGCAATTGCGACACTATGCCCCAAAGCGTCGCTATTGCGACAACTGCTTCCAAATGTCGCAATTGTGACACAATGTCTATGTGTCACACTTGCGACGTTTGGAGGCAGCCGTCACAATAGCGACACTTTGTTTGCGACACAATGTCTAAGTGTCACAATTATGATGTTTAGACGGATCCGTCAGTGACGCTCTGACCGCCATCAGTATAACGACACTTATATGCAATAAACGACAGTTATATGCCTTTGCAAAAATGGTCGGCTTACAGAGCAGCGCGAGGAGTAGTTAATGGAGGCACCTTTGCGATTGCGCATAATTTCGAGAGAAAATAGTAATAATGAGAGAGGCTCATTTAATTGCGTCTTTGATTTTTGAAGGTATGGATTGTCCAGCCTGCAATTCTATGCTGTCGAGAAAGACTTGCAATCCTCTAGAAACAAGATTGTTGTGAATATTCTTGGCGAAGAAACGAACATCGGGTTCACGATTGTTGATGAACACATCGTAGTCCGGTGAATAAGGCACCAAGGAGGGTATTCTCAGTGAATGAGGGATGTTGAAATATTAATTTCAACTACCTACCATGTCCTCTGGCCACTTTCTAAATCTATTTGAATGGCTCTGTCAAACAGCCGCTTTCTAAAACTGATGAACAGTCAATTTTGGCTTTGAAATCACAGTCCCTGCACACTTAAAAAAAAAGCGTTGTATTGTTTTGGAAACAGAGAAATTTAATAGTAAAAGCGGGAAATTTTAATTCAGAATAATGTGGTCCCACAGACCACAAACCAAATCAGCCATCCACGTGGAAGCAGGCAATTCGATCACGTTATTTTTTGGCCTGTCTGCATTGTGGAATTCCGGACCCGAAACATTATAGGGCGGAATTAATTTCATTTTCATGTCATATTTTTCCTCCGTATGAAAAGCCAAAAATCGGACCCTATTCTATGAAGTTTTCACGTCACAAATTAGGGTGACATCAATAACCTATTTTGGAACGCGAATTTGTGATTGAAATCGAGTTTATTTTTTTTGAAGTTCGGACGTATGATATAGTTTTATTAATATTTTATTATAAGTTTTGTTTCACCGCCCGATAGTTATTTAAACCATTGGCTCATATATAACATATGCGCAAATATTTCACTTTGGGCATTTGTAATATGGGCCCCGAATACTTTAAATAGGTACATATACATTAGACATTTTAAAAGTTTTGAGGATTGCACCCCCGATGCAATTGTTTGTTTGTAAGATTATATGATACATGTGAGATAAAGGTTTATTATTTATCATATATAAATAAATTTTATCAATATTGGACATTTACACTTTTATGAGGTGATGTTGTAAGTAAATTCATAAATATCTCTTTTTAATCCTCATTTTACTCCATGAATATGTTTGGAAATGAAATTTCAATAGATTAATTTTCTCCTAACCTATGTATCATCAATATTGTACATTTACATTCTTAATTATGAGGTGATGTTATAGGTAAATCCATGAATATCTCCTTTTAATCTTAATTTTACTCCATTAATATTTTTGGAAATGAAATTTCAATAGAATAATTTTCTTGCTATTATATGTTTTACGAAGATATGGTAAGGAATTCTCTCTTGTTCTTCTTAGAAATAATTATATATAATTTTATTTTTTTCAAAATAGATTAAAAAAATTATATGAGAAAAATTATAAATTCATCAATATGTGTGTGTGTGTGTTGTGAGGAATAATTTCATAGTTCAACTTAATGGTTCATTATATAATCATGTGATCATCACCAATGATATATCTTAAAAAGCCACTGAAAAGCCATGTGTACAAAATCGATGTATACTCTAGAGAGTGGTTCTCATATCACTATGTAAATTGTTGTATGCTACTTCAACAAATTTATAAGATAAAATGTAATACACATCATATATGCACCATAACAATTGGTACAGGGTAAAACCCACCTGCCACACCTTTGTACTCGATCCAATTTTCTTTGTCAACTCTTCTAGCTGTGGGAGTTTCCTCTAAGGATCATAACACCCCAAAGGCCTATTATCACCCTAGTAATTCTCAGGTTGTGGGATAGGGATTTTTGTAGTTAAGAACACTAGGGGTAACCAAGAACCGCTTTGGGAATTCAAGATCTAGCCTTCTTGAAATCTAGAGAGGGATCTCTCCGTATGATTTAGCTTTGTTTTAGTAACAGATATTAGGCTAGTTATGATTGTGTATTTGGCTTTGATTTTAAAAGATTGGTGGGAACAAAGAGATTTCAAGGTAAAATAGAAGGATCTACCAGAATATTGGGCAATGGAGTCAACTCTCTAGGCAAGCAAAACTAAGAAATAAGGCTCAGAGATGAAAATGTGCTAAGGGAAAGATAGGTGACCTTATAAGGCTATGTATAGGCTTGATTTGATGGAGTGGATGGAATCTGAGAAAAAGGGAACTTAAGAATCCTTAAGCTACAGATAAGAAGATTGAAGAAGGGGATCTAACTGGGAACCATAGAACTGCCCATAAATTTTTACGAACAGGCTATTACTAGCCTACCATATTTAAGGATGCCAAAAAATTCGTGCAGGCCTATGATAGCTGCCAAAGGGCGGACACCCTGGGTAGTTTGATGAAATGCCTTTGAACCCTCAACTAGTGATTGAACCATTTGAACGTTGGGAACTTGATTTTTTTGGCCCTATTAGTCCTCCCTCAAACCAAAAAACATACATCCTAGTTGCAACCGAATATGTCACTAAGTGGGTCGAAGCAGAGGCACTTTCAAAAGCTACAGAGGACTCTGTAGTACTGTTTCTTTTCCAAATATTTGTGTGCTATGGTCTCCCAAGGGACATAATCACAGATGGAGGACCACAATTTGTAGGTAATAAATTATCTGAAACATTGCAAAACTACCACATTCAGCACAAGATTACAACTCCATATCACCCACAGGCCAATGGCCAAGTAGAGAGCATGAACAAAGTAGAAAACATTAAAATGCCAAGTAAAGAGCACAAAATATAGTTGTCTTGAGAAATTTTATTCACACTGAATACTTCGAATTGTGAAGTATTTATAAAAAAAAATGTTTACAAAATATCTCAGGAATTGATATAATGTTTTAATAAAAAATAGGAAAGAAAACATAAAAAGAGGGACAGCTGCAAAACAGTTTGCAAGTTGTTACTTTTTTAGAAGAAAAAATAGAACTGATTATTCTAATTTGAACTGATTGTTGTTGTGCACTTTAGCCATGTATTTTTACCATTTGAGGTAACAGTAAAAAATGAATTTCCAAGTGAATTTCCTGTTTTTTATCCATTAAATTCACAGCAGATCTTTGAATTCTTGCCACTTTTCTGCAGAGGGGATCTTCATAGTCTTCAATTTTCTGTAACTTTCATCTGCCTATGTATACTTGGCAAAGTTAGGCTTTATAGTGAACATATGCCTGATCTCATTATCTAAAAAGAACATATTTTCAAAATACTGAAGAAGTATTTTGCCTGTTGGTGATCCTTGAGGAAATTGTTGTCTGGCTTGCTCTTTTGCATGATTCCTGATTTTTAGATCATAATCTTTCTGAGGCATTAACTTGTCATTCAATGCGTGAATATTAGGCAAACCTACTTCTGACAATGTTTTGTATTTGGCTAAAATTCTTGAGATGGATAAATTCATGTCTTTACACCGGTCCTCTAGATTACTCATTATGTTTCTTTTGTTCAGGACCTTTTTGATTTGAAGAATGGTTTCTGTTCTATCAAAAAATTTCAATTCTTCCAACTCTTCCCTATTTTTACTATTTAAAAAAGCTATGATTTGGATTGCTTGAGCTGGTTTTTTGTCAATTTCCCTCTTAGTCCTGTCAATCTCTGCACTAGCAACTTGAAGTAACTCCCTTTGTTCATAAATTATCCGAATTGAAGGCCATTGAGAATGAATGCCATCAATAATTTTGGTCCATAAATGATTTTTTATAAAGGCCACTTGATCTGTAAGATTTACTTGTGCTTGCAGAATATTTACCTGTTCTTGTAGTCGATCATCCCTTTGCTCATGTCCTATAGAAGTAATCAAGGCATCATTTTTGGATTTTTCTAAATTTTTAATAGTGCCTTTCAAACTAAGAATCTCTTTATCTTGGTCTTGTAGTGTGCTCCTCTGTGAGGATGAAGAAGAAGAGGCAGAGATTAGAGAAGTAATTGGCACTGTAGTTGGCAGTACTCCTTTCAGTGCCAAGTGTTCTGCCAAAGTAGATGGTATAATAGTGTTTACAGTGGGGATCACTGTAGGAACGACCATTGGTTGTGATTTTCTTAGTTCTTCATTCTCTTTCATTAGAGCTTCTATTTGACTTTCCATTGTTTTTATCTGATATGTCATTTGATGTACAAGCTGCTTTAAATCATCATTCTCTGTTTTTTGCTGTAGAATTTCTTTTGCTTGAGAGTTTTCACTCTGAGGCAACTTCAACTGTTTTCTAAGAGCAGCTATATCCTCATTTTTCTATTTAATTAAGACTTTTTCCCCTTCAATGTTGGTTGGGCCACCCCCTGCTTCAATCACTATATCTTCTAGTGCTTTTATTCTTAAATTATTAGCATACAATGAGGCTTTGTCCAACCTCATTTGATTTTGGAGGTTGAGCACTGTTTTCTCAAGCCTAATTGATTTCATAGTTTTACTAACAATTTTGGAATATAGCATTTCAATATTGCTCCTATGAAATTCAATTTGATCTAATTCATGAATGGCATCTGCATCCAGTTCAAGATCTGTTTTGGAATAATCTGCTACTGATTTTGGCTCAGCCACTGTAGGCTTCAAGAATGACTTTACCAATTTATTGGATGAATAATCAAATGCTGAAAGAAGCCTGTCTTTTTTTCCAGGATTTTCCTTAAGAAATCTAGAATGAGATTGATTCTTGAGCTCTTCATTCTTCTCTTTAATCTGTCTGAATCTGATCTGAATCTATGACTCTGTATTGTCAGTTTCCTGAGAAGAAGGAGGCAAATCAACAGTAGCCTGGTTTTCCTTCATGACTGTATCTTTTTGTTGTGTTCCAATTTTTATATTTTGAAGCTCTTTTAATGTTTGAGTGACTATTCTTGTTACTTCATCATTTATATCAATATTTACAGCCTTATCCTTTTCTTCTTCTATTGACTTGCTTCTTTTACTATAAGGAGTTCTGAATTTTATGTCCTTAATAGTCTCAACTATGAAACTATCTCCTTCTCTGTCTCTTTTATGTACATTATCAGTATATTTGCTTGTAGAAGCCACCTGTACTGTTTGTTCAATCTGTTTGCCTTTTCCACTGTCTACCTGTATTACCTGTACTGCCTGTGAATCATCATCAAATAGGGTGTTTGGCTCCCATTCAATTTTATTTACATATCTTTCAATATGGGGCTTAGGATCATGCAAGTAAATAGGCAACTTACTTTTTACCCTTGCTGCACTCAAAATACCTTGTGGGTCATACTTCCATGTAAAACTACATGGGAACTTGTACTCTTTAAGTTTGACATTTATCTCATTGGCAGCTTCTCTGTTATTCACAATGAATGGCCCAATTTGATTTTTCAGCTTAAATTGGGTCTTTTTCTTGAAAGCTATGAAGTTGATTTCATCTACATTCAATAGTTGTCTCAGATATTCTAAAGAAAATATTATTGTAGTAACAAATCTGGGTAACTTATATGGGGCCAGGGATGAGCCATACACTTTGATTTCTATATGATTTTTATATAAATACCAATCTCCAGTTTTGTAGCTCTCTGATAACTGCAGAATTATTCTTGTCTCACCATTGATCCTAGGGATCTCCTCTTTTTCCAAGAGATACATAGCAGGGGCTATAAATGAGTTATTGAAATCTGTAAAACTATACTTTCTGTTCCATTTCCTTAGAATAGATGACCAAAATACTACTGACAGAACTTTTCCTTCTACATCCGCTTTCTCACATTCAATTGGAAACTTATCTGTTTGATAATATAGGAAGAGGTGGAGTAGATAAGAGGAGTATCTGAAAACTCCTTCGTCTAGTAATCTGGATAATTGATAATGCATACTTTCAGCAATAAATCTAGCAAAATTGAACTGAATGGATGGTGATTGACCAATGCTTAGAGTTGACAGAAAACCTAGGATAGCCACATCAGTGAATTCATCACTGGCATATGCTAGTATGAAGGAGATCATTGAGACAATCTGTCTAGTTTCATCTCGGAAATCAACGGTGTCGAAATGAGGATTTAACTTAGGAATATAAACTTGATTTGGACAAAAATTCTGGTATATTTTGAATCTAGTATTGAACTCCAAGTCAAGATATAGTTGGGTTAAATCTTCTATTGATAGGGAAGCAAAATTGGGGTCATGATTCATTTACAACATGGAGTTTATCGACTCTTCGGTGATGTAAAACAGGATATCTTTTCTTTATTTACAATACATATTTGTTCTGGCATATAATAGGCTTGGCATAATCTGATAAAGTCAGGAACAGAATGAGTGAGAGGGACAATATATCTAGGCAGATTGGATTCCCAAATTGGAATATCTTTGTCACTCTTTTCCACTGATTTTCCATAGCACCAATTATAGACATCAAACAGGTTAAATTCTACATTAGGGTCTAGTATTCTATAGTCCAGATCAACTAAAGGGCTGCTCTCTAGAGAAATGACTGGAGGCTGGACTAGTCTAACCACTTCTGTAGAATCAGTAGTAGTACAGAAGTTGGTTTGTCGATTTTGAAGGACATAGGCTGAGGAATCTTTGCAGAAGACTTATTTTGAGATTTTGGGCCTCCATTCTTGGGGGTTACCTATTTCTTGGTCATTTTTAACAATGAAAAAAGCAATATTAAACGGTTTGCTAAGTTCCTTTACGAGAAACAATGGTTTCTTGGCGAATTTCTACTGAAAATGGGGTTTTTGAGCAGGGTTTTTAGGAAATGAAAGGAATTTAAAGCTCAGAACGTGTATTTAAAATCGATTTCAATAGAAAAACAGACCAGGGTATGGAAAAAACTACGAGAAAGGTCAATTAGGGATTCCAGGGGAATTTTGACAGAGTTTCCCCTGAAAATGGACACTTTTTTGCAGTAAATTTGGTAATTATTTGAAATCGACAGGAATTTTGAAATCTCAGAGGGTGACTTCGAAGAAAAGTACCTGGAGAACCAGCGGAATTCGGTTGAAGACGTTGCAGAGAAGCTCAGTCTTCAATTTTTTGAAAATGGCTTCGCGGAGGACAATGTAGTACTTTTTAATGGAAATTCAGGGCAATGGGCATCGAAAAATGGTACTGTTACGTTGAAAATGGATCTGCAAAGTTTCTCAAGGTTCAAACGGCATGATTTTGAGGAAAAATGGTTCTGTAATGTTTTTACAAGTTTAAAGCGAAAAGGTGAAAATTTGAATGAAAAATATAATTTTAATGTATTAAACGATGGTATAACCATAGTTAAATGACATTAAACTCGGGTTAAATGGGTGAGGTTTAGGGAATACCGCCAGTGGTATTCGCGAGGGTAAATGGTGGTAAGCGGAAACTAGTTTTTCGAACGCGATACAATGTGGTGGCAACACGTAAGCGCAGGTGGTGGTTTGGAGAAACCACCCATTTCACGCAGCTTTGCCAAAACATCAAACGATTACTTTATGAGCGCAAAAATGTGTTAGCGCCGTCGGATCTGGATTCAACGAGTGAACAGCCACGATCAAAAGGAAAGGTGCAGGGAAAAGGTAAGTTATCGGGTTCACTTTGGGCCATTGATCTTGGGAAACCGTCGCTATACCGAAATTTAGAGAAAAGTGTCGCAATACCGACACTTCGAAAAAGTGTTGCAATTGTGAAATTATGCCCCAAAGCGTCGCTAGACTGCTGCCTCCAAATGTCGCAATTGCCTCCAAACGTCGCTATTATATGTTTTACGAAGATATGGTAAGGAACTCTCTCTTTTTCTTCTTAGAAATAATTATATATAATTTTATTTTTTTTTCAAAATAGATTAAAAAAATTATATGAGAAAAATTATTAATTCATCAATATGTGTGTGTTGTGAGGAATAATTTCATAGTTCAACTTAATGGTTCATTATATAATCATGTGAGCATCACCAATGATATATCTTAAAAAGCAACTGAAAATCCATGTGTACAAAATCGATGTATACTCTAGAGAGTGGTTCTCATATCACTATGTAAATTGTTGTATGCTACTTCAACAAAATTATAAGATAAACTCTTATTAACTGTAATACACATCATATATGTACCATAACAATTGCCATACAACTAATTTGTTTTAGGATACATGTGGCATTATAGGGGTAAATTCTATATGATGTGTATATCAATCTATTAGGTGTTGGTAAGTTGTGAGTATCTAAGAAATGATAAGGAATATCCATACATCATGATCTTGTAATGTGATTATAAATTGTGTCTATAATTTCCATAAAATGTATAAATGATTTGTTTAAAAAAATCAACACAATCAACCCTAAACAATGTTCATGATGTGGAATGTCATTGGAAAAACCAAAATGATGGTCACATGTCCCATTTCTATGGTAATGGTGATCATATATATGTTGTAGTGACACTTGATGAGTAATTAAATAAATCTCAGAGTGTGACTCATTGTGCCATATTTTTTTAAAGCATGATTTGTTTTCCTAGTTTTTACTAATTTGTTAAAATATTTTATTCATTTGGAAAGCTAATTAATGATGCTTTAAGTAATTAGGACCTAATGAGAGATCATCTTCACATCTTCACTGAAATATATTTGGTAATTGTAGTCACTATATGAACCGTACATGCATGCTACTTAAGAAAAATTGAAATATAAACTATAATACACATCTTATATCTGCCATAACAATTGTCATACAACTTATTTACTTCTAGATACATATGAAATACTTCAAGTAAATGCCATATTATGTGTATAACAATATAGTAGGTGTTGGTAAGTTATGAGGATCTAAGAAATGATAGGGTATCCACACATTAGTAGTTCCCTGGTGAATTTTTTGCATAAATTTCTATTTGTTGTAGTTTTGTTGCCTGGATTTGTTATAGATTTCAAATAATATATACAATTATCTACCAATTTCTCTTTATAAAGAAGAAGTATAATAAGTAGTCACCTAAAAGTGAGCCATGTGAAAGTATTGGTAACATGAGTAACCTGGTAAGCTGTAAATGAAAAGTAAATAACCTCCACTCACCAACAAGTGGTGGGCAGGGTCGGAATTTGGATTTCTCTTTACCCATCACACAATTTTTTTTGACGTTTTGGTCATTATTTTTCTAGTCAATAAATGTTACGTTTAAAATTTTGCACTTCATTAATGATGTTCTCGTAATAAATTAACCCTTCACCAATAAAAGTTTGATTAAAAAAATTGAACGGTCTTCCATTTTCTTTTGATTTTGGAGTGTGATATATCTGTGTCATGGAATTTCAATACCTAAAGTTTCAAGAGAAATAAATGATTCCTTTCAAACTAATATTTCCTCAATATATGCTATGATCTACTAAAAAATACTTCAAAAATCAAGTAACCTTCCAATATAAAGAAAAAAACATGAACGAGCTTTCCCTAAATTGCAATAAATTTATGTTTATTATTAATATTGCATAATATGTCTTATAAAAATTGCATAATCGGACTAAGAACAAATCCTCAGTGCATTTTTTTATTGTTTTTGTGATTAAAAAAATAAGTCAAAGAATGTTAAGGCACTCAGAGAAATCAATCTATGTATTATTTCTCACAAAATCATGTTGAGTAGTGGAGACTAAGCGCTAGATTTTTTTCTATCCTCAATCTCTCTATTAATTATGTCTATGTAGTTATAAGAATAACAATCCAAAGAAATCTTAGGCTTCGAGAGAAATTAGTCTCTATGTGCAGAAATTGGTGATTATTGTTGACTAAATGTTATACCATTCGAAATTGCTGAGCGAAATTAATCAGGCCATGATGTACCATTTGTCAGTATCTATTTTCTCATGTATGAAAGTTTTTTTTTTTTTCTAAGTAAAATTAATTCTATTAACAAAAGGAGTACAGTACAGTAGGCTGAAGCCTGATCATTGCCGAGTGCTATGGCATTTGAAACAAAAAACCATAGTTTGAAGACTCCCCTGCAAGAGGGAAACCAGTCTGAAACAGTTCATTTGAAAAATCTCGCGTAGGGGAACCAGAGAATTGTAGTACTGGAGACCATATCGAAGTAAAAAAAAATAGATGCATTTTTAGAGATAGCAGCAAAAACATGAACAGGCCCATGAGAATGGACAGAAATAGAGCAAAAAACCAGAGTGAAGAGGAGGAACTACTCATCAAGAGGTTCGTAGACAACTCTGCACCAGAGTTCATCTGGTTCCCCGTCAGCATTATACAGGTCAGCAATAGAATGGATCACCTTCCCAGGAGGAGGAGGAGTAATCTGTGCCTCGCTCGCTTGCATTGCATCCTGCCTCTTAGTAGGTTGAACCACCGCTTCCTTGTTTTCCAGGTCCTACATGGCCTTGCCGATCTGACCCTGCACGTCTGCACTATCAGGGTGCTTCATCCCAACAAACTGCGCTGAATCCTAAGCTGCCGAGAGGATGCATTCCACTGGGCAAGAACTAGGAAAAATTTCCTGAGGCTCTTCACGAAAGACGACCGTAATTGAGGCAGTCACCTTGGGTCGATTGAGAGTGTTGTTAAAGGAAAAATGCGCGGTGTGGGTTTGAGCAGGAGGAGCGGAAGGAGTGGGGGAAGAAAGGCGACGGCCCAAGTGGAGAAGGCGCCCTCTAGGTTGAATATAAAAGTGGGAGGTAGACGCAGAGGAGGTGCTAGAGGTGGAGGGAGAGTGTCAAATTTGGCGCCTCGTGGAGCCTCTTCGGCAGTGCATTCTTTGCCTGAGGCGCGGCATATTCGCACTCGAGACAGCAGAGCAGGGAGGCAAAATATGGACAGAAGACTGAGGTGAGAGGGGAAACAGGGCGACAAAAGAAAGCTTGCAGGAACCAGCATGGGAGAAGTGGAGATTTTCTCCAAAATCCAAACAACAATTGAGACAACCCCTCTTACCAGTTACAGTGCGAACATTAGAAAGCCCTGCTCCTGGAGCACACCACAGATTCACAGGCGGGGGAATTATGTTTAGACCAGAGGGACGCTCCATAATAACAACCCAGTCTACCATGCAACTGTGAATTGACTGTAATAAACAACCATAAGTATTAACTGGAGGCTGAGCCATGTCACTGCATGCGAATGTGTATCAAGGAGATGGACTATGGTTGATTCGAGCACCAGGAGTAAATGGCATTAAACACCAATCAGTCTACATTAAGAACTGAATGACATCACTCTTGCAGGTGGGCAAGTGGCTTCCCCTTATGCCACACCCCCATCCCATCACGTTAAACACTACCAACTTCACCCGCATCCGGGTTCTCATGTATGAAATTTGATGTACCTTTGAAAGTTTAATAATTCTATTGAAAGTTTAATAACTATAATAACTATATATATATATGAATTTAATGATTAATAATAATTAAATTAAAATTCTTAAAAGACAAAATAAAAGCCTAAAAATCACGAACTATTATGATAATTTAAAAATATAGAACTCGGGCTGAGCATAGTTATAAAGATACCAAGAAAAGAAGAGTGCATGTGCATGATAACCTCTTTCTTGACAACCTATGAATGCCATTCTCAATGAAGACTCAAGACTCAATTGGATTGGATTGTGTATCAAAACAGTAGGAATGAATCGAAGTTCAATGAATGAATAACTTGATCGAGAAAATTTATAGGGAAAGGTAACTTGACTATAAATCTACTAAACCTCACTTCCATGATTAAAAAAACACCCCCACCTTCTCAGTGGTCCCATCATGGTCCACCTATTTAAAAACAACCAAAAAATATTATTTTTTTTATATTTTTGCATGGCCATTAGACAATGATTTACTATGGTTTTCCTACTAAATTCCAATGGATGATTATTCAAAAATATTGAGAATTAATTTAGTCTCAAGGCATAGCCAAGATTCTTATTGGATAATTATAGATTACCTCTCCATTGGATGATTGTACATTTTTCATCTACTTTTTCACGTGAATTTCAGTTGATGCTAGATCTTTGCCTTCTATTTCTTTAGTGAAGCTAAGAGTTAACTTTGATCTTACATTTTTTTTTTCTAAATTTTAGTAATTCTATTATGCAAACATAATGTTACAAAACTGCCTCAGTTCAACTATGGGAGCCTGAGACCAGGCTTGATATCCATGCTCTATCACTATGACGAACTGCCCAGGTAGGAAACCAGTTCTTTTTAAAAGTAGTTGCACCGCCCTTGAAAAGGGAAACCGGTAGAGAGACCATTACATTGAACATAAGAAAACTACATAAAGACAACACTATCATGCAGCTTCTACTGCTGTAGACAACAAAAAAACCAGTATTTCTTGCAAAATGATCAAGTGTAGAAACCATACTGAGCCAAGTCATAGCAGAGTTAATTGGTGTTGGCAGGAGAAGGCGGCTCCTCCTCAATACGACACCCATAATATTCCTCAGAATATTCTGCAGGAGCATTCCAAGCTCCATCTTTGTCTGAGAGATTTGCATCCACCTGCATAAAGAGATGACCCAGGGAGGGAGAGGCATTGACAAGGGGGTTGCCCAGACCAACAGGAGACATTGTAGCAGGGTTGGGGTGGGGGTCAAGAGGAGAGGGTGGAAGTTCATGCCAAGGAGGAGAACGAAGAGTTGACTCTTCTTGTAGGGTTATAGTAATGTAAGCAGTGATGGTGGGGCGATTTAAGGCACAGTCAAAGCGGAGCTCCAATCTCTGTGAGGTTTGCCTCAAAAAATGGCTTCCAGAGGGATGAGGGATAGGGGAAACAGGGTTCGGAGGCGCGCCAAGAGGAGGAGAGGAGGGTGGAATGTCATGGGCAAAGACAGGAGGACTGTCATGGTCCCATTGACGGAGGGGGGCCTGAGAATGCCACTTATCATTTTTCTCATTGAAGGGAGCTTCATCGAGACTGGATGAGGGCCGCTCACTTGCAGGTCTGCCACGAGTAGCACCTCGGCAGCACCTCATTCGTTGCCTGAGACTAGGCATGGCGGTCTCAGCATCTTGAACAGGCCATAGACAAGAGGAATAAGCTTGGACAGGAGCAAGACCATGGAGAGAGCCAGGAGGGATCTACAAATTGAGATTGGAATGACAGAAGGCACTATGAGAAAAATGATACCCAGGAATAGTTTCTATATAGCTGAACAGTGAGCAGCGACGACCAGTGTGTGTGTGGGCACTGGGCACTGCACAAGCCGCAGAGCATGCATTGCAAATAGGTTTCGAAGAGCTACAAACAGAGCCGAAATGGTCTAGAGAACCCGATTTTGAATCCTTAATGAGTCGACTGAGCATACCAAGGATGAAAAGGAGCCGGCATTGGAGAGTAAATGTTCTGATCGCATGCGAATTGAAGTCAGAATTAATGGCGCCGCGGGGGGTCATATGGCCACCTCATGCTAGACGCCTTGGGAGTTGGCCAGGGACGGATGTCCCGTCGAACCTTTTAATCATCCGCATCCGGAAAAATTTGATCTTACATTAATACCTATACTTGCATGAATATCCATGCTTTTATACTTCCCCACTGTGGTCAATGTTGATGTATGGCCTTGGCCCATTGATCTTACAATTAACTCACTATTCATATTCAATTTTCTCTAGTTCAGCCCAATAAAATAAGGAAAACAGAAAATGAAGTCCTGATTTATCTTTCTAGTGCTCCTACATAATACAAATACTCTTAAAAACAAATTAATATATAAATTGTCATCATTCATGCTAAAATCAGTTTGAATTTTTATAATGAATCTACTTAAAATTAATAGATTACATTGCTCATAGAATAAGAGATAATTTAGAGCTATGATTTCAAAATAATAAATTATTGGGCTCCCACAGGGTGATGAACTTGGTCGGATGTGACCCTTCTGCAGCAGCTCTTGAATCTGCCTCTTGATTTCATCGTTCTCCAGAATAGAGCAGCGATAGATCGGCCCGTTGGGTAGCGGCGCACCTGGGGTCAGATCAATCGGGTGCTTGACTTAACAATGTAGAGGAACCCCTGTGGGTGAGGTGAAAATGTCCCCGTACTCCTCCACAACCTTATCCATTTGTTGTTGTCATGCAGAGGAGCCTTTTCTGGAGGTCGTGGCCATAGTCTTCTTCTTGCCCTGGGGGCGGATCATCAGAAAAACGAATTTCCTGGTTTGGGAAATGAGCTTACTGCATTGTTTTGCAGTAACCAAAGAGATAGTAGTAGGAGGTGGTACCTCTGGTATCCTGTACAACTTATTTCCCAAAGTAACAATAACAGCATAAGGCTGAGATGCATACACCGCATGATGCTTCCACAAGTATGGTTGTCCTAATAATAAATTATAAACATCAATAGGAACAACTTTGCATAATACCTCATCCGTGAAGGGCTTGATGCTATAGGGAAGGCGACACTGCTGGCTGACGCGAAGATCTTGTCCTTGGTGAAGCCACCCGATGGTGTATGGATGTGGGTGAGCTGTGGTCGGCAAGCCCAACTGCTTCATGGCATCTGCCGAAATGAGGTTCTTTTGGCTCCCATTGTCGACAATGAACTGTACCGGGGAGCCCTTTACCCACATCTGGGAGTGGAAGAGATGTTCCTCCTTCTGGATCTTTGTCGTGGCAAGAGTGGCATTGGGCTCCGGATCAATAATCTGTTTCCCTTTTTCATTTCCCTTGTCAAGTTCTGATTCATAGTTAGAGCATGCATCTGGCTTAGAAGCTCGCATCTTGGCCACCAGCGACTGCTTGGCCCAACACTCACTTGTGTTGCGAGTGGAGCTCTTATGGAACTAACACCACTTTCCCGTGTCCTTCTTTGGCTTTGCAGTGTTGTTCTTTTCTTGTGGCTTTGACAGGTTGTCTTGAGTCACCATGCCTTGGCTTTGTACTTTTTTCTATGGTTTGGGAGCACCTTTCCCTTGCTTTTGATTCGCAGATCCAAAGTCTCTCTTCTTCTGTTTGAATTTCTGCTCAATCTTGGAAGCATACCGGTATGCCGTACTAAGCGAGGAGATGTCGAGGAACTCCATTACCTCCTGAATGTATATTTGTAGACAACTGTGATACTTTAGCACTAGATGTTTCTATGAATCTTTGATACCCAACTTGGTGTGCAGGGTATGGAACAGATTCATCAGCTCATGCACATCTTGATCCCTTTGTTGCCGCAGCGTGGTCCATTGTATGTACTTGTCCTCATAGCTCCCCATGGGATAGTATTGTTCCTTGATGGAATCTTAGAAAGAATTCCAAGTGGGCACAACTGAGAATAGAGAGGGTTATGTCTCGTCCTTTTTCTCACAGTGGCTTTCCCACCAGTCCTTGACATGGGGGGCAGCTTTGAGGAGTGCAAAAATAATCTTCTCCCTATCGGAAAATTCATGAACCAAGAAATATCCTTCTAATAGATTCAACCATCTATCTACGACATCTACATCTAGTATTTGACCCTCAAATATGGGAATTTCAAAATTTTCTTGTACCTTAAAAGGAGTCACACCTCCAGAGTGGCTGCTGGATGTAGATGCGCCACCGGTGGGCAACCGTTGAAGGATCTGGGCAAAGTTATCCATCATCACGTTCCTTTGTTTTTTGAGGGCCTCCTTGAGAAATATTTTGATAGGATCTCCTGTTCCCTCATCTTTCTTTTCGTCCCCCATGGGCGTCCGTCGGGGTTTGCGAGGCTGATCTTGCAAAGGTTCCACCAGATCAAGCCCTAACTCCTTATACCCCGACCTCGTTGGGGACATGCAAAGAAGGATCGAGAAAAAGTAGACCGCTCTGATACCACTGTTCTGGATTTATGCAGGAACACAACAGAATAAACACATAACCATAAATATAGAGATGCAGTGGAAATAACACTTCATTTTACTACTATCAAAGAACTGAAATTTGCTTATAGAAAGAATGGAAATAAAAATAGCTAGGGCGCTGGTAGCTATCTCTGAGGAGATATGTGGTGGCTAAAGGCCTCTGAAATGAGTTACAATGAGGCTCGAGGGCCTATTTATTATTGATAAACAATGGAGAACCCTAAACATCCAAAAACCTAACCCTAGGAGATGAAGCGCCAAAACTATGGGCCCCGTTTGGGTAAATTGGTGTTTCAACTTCCCAAGGACGTAACTTTGGCATACTATCTCTGTTTGACGCAAATTATACATCATTAGAAAGATCTATCCGAGGACTACAACTTTCACCATGAATATAATTCTAGAACGAAATGATACAAAATGATATTCGTTGGAGGCACGATGCCCAAAAAACGTCGTTTAGGACCTCAAAATGGCTCCGGAAGTTTAGGACCCGAAAAACTGCTAAAAATAGTAAGTTGTGCCGAAACTGAAAAAATGAAAGAGAAAATGGTGGGGCCCCAAGTGGAATAGGTGGGTGGCCACCAGTATCCACCTGGATCATTGAGTGAGCCAAAAAAGTAACTTTCCTTAATTTTTGAGTAAAGCCTTGCAATTGCGAAGAGGACTAGTGTTGCAAAATTATTGGTAAGTGGAAATTAAAGGGCGTAAGAACGTTTTTGATAAAATTTCAAACATCAAATTTAAGTCTTCTATCCTTCGTAGCACCTCATGGAAAATGGGAATCCGCAAATTCTAGTCGTCAAATATGTGAAAAATGCCTTATGACGGGCAAAATGGAGGAATGGTCCTATGCTGCTACATGAGTTAGGGTTTCATGTGGCAACAGGGAACCTTGTATAGTTTTTGAAGGATAGGAAAGGAGAATATTGTCAGTTAATCATCACATGAAACTTCATCACCATTTGAAAATTGTGTCCTAATTTGAAACAATAAGACTACCCAACTATTTCATTATTTAATTTTGATTGTGTAATACAAAAAAATATCCTAGATAACTTAAATAATGTAAGCACTTTTGCAAAAATTTAGTGGAGAGAACCTTCAATTACATTTATTTTGAAGTTCCACATGCATTTTAAGCCATTTTAATTAGTCTTTCATGGCTATCTAGTAAAAATTTCAACCTCTTGTAGAAATTTTTTTCTCACTTGTATTAGAAATGCAAAAATCAAATGTAAATAAAAATGATTAGAAATGCTAAAATTCAAATGCGCGCTACATAAAAATGATTTTTTTTAAAACTACATTAACGTCTGATATCACGTGCGCATTTTCCCTTAGCTCTTGCAGAACAGCATTCGCCCTCAGCTCTTGCAGAACAGCATTCGCCCTCAGTTCTTGCAAAATGGTAAGTTCTTATTGCAGGCCCTTCCTCCTGTAGTAGGGTTGACCCTATTTGGGTTTTTTTGGAGCCTATGAGAATACAAAGGTTGTGATTGATTACGGGGCACTACCTATATTTGTGGAAATTCTTACCTCTGGGAATGATAATGTTCGAGAACAGGTAGCACATTCATTTTAGAGGCATAAAATTATTCTTCCCAACTATCTTTATACGTCTGTAATTTTGGAATTTGATTTAAAAAAATACTACCCAACTTTGAGTTAAACTGGTGTTCGTGTAAGGCTGTTTGGGCTTTGGGAAATATTGTTGGAGACTCTACATCATTTAGGGATCTTGCCCTCATTCATGGAGCTCCAAGGCAGGTGCTTGCCCAATTGAATGATACTGCCAGAATTTCAATGATACGAAATGCTACATGGGCTCTGTCAAATTTTTGCCGTGGTAAACCCCAACCACTATTTGAACAGGTAAGCAGAATACATTTTCTGCCTCTTCTTCTTAGTTTGCAGATACTGTGGATTTTTTTTCATAGATCTTAGTGCTTGGTAGAATTGGATGTAGTATGGACCTAGGTGCTTGTTCATTACAATGAATCCGTCATCAGGTTTTAGAAAATTCTCATAAATTTGGGTTTCACAAGGGGATTACCCTTGCTTGCAATTATTGATTATCAATCACATTCAAAAAAAGTCTTTCATAGCATTGCTGAGCTCTTTGTAGGTGAATTTCTGAGGAAATTTCACAATATCTGAACTAAATTTGTCTATCCTTTTCAATACTCTGCGCTTGTAACAGAACCAGACAAACAATCTAGTGGCCAATGCAACAAAAACAAAACCTATTGTTGCAATGCCTGCAATTCACCCTCTCTGCACACATGAATGACTATGGCACCCTCTTTTGTGAACAGGTACTGGAGCTGAAGGTACTTGTTTCCATTAGGATCATGGAATTCAACATCCAAAATAGTATCAAATTCCACTGCAATAGTATTCCCCAGTGAGGGCAACAGTTCATTGAGACCTATTGGACTCATCACCCCCAAATAGCCTCCAGGGCTACCCAGAGTGTGATCATCTGGAGCAATAACAAATGCTCATCCATCCCCAATTGAAACAAGAACAGGACCCACATTGGTTATAGAAAAGGAGAAACACGTTTTGAAAGAAGAAGAAACTTTTGTATTAGGGTCCAGAAATCTAACTGGTCTATTGTACAATTCCCTACCTACACTTCAAATTGGTACTCCCAACTCCATGCTAAGGCTCACTGTGCCATTATTTAGATGAGCATCTTAACCTGAATTTTGATTCCAAAAAACCCAAGTCCCTTGTTCTATGCCCAAGACCTCTGTTACAACGAGTAGAGTTCTGAGTGAAATACTTCACAATAGGAAGCAAAAGAAACATTGCAAAATTTCTCCACTTTAGACTGATAATTTTCTGTGTGAAAATTCAACTGTGGATAGTAAAAACATAATATCAAACACAACCAATCCACAATGGAATTTGAACATGAGGATTTATAACCACAGAAAACCCTCTCCAGGTTAAAATAATTCCAGAATGTCTTTAAGATTCTACTAATGAGCGCTTACAACACCATAGAAATTATTGTCACAATGAAATCTTCTAGAAGCAAAGCCCTTGTATAGTTTCTACATTTCCACAGTGGAAGCAAGAATCTTGCTATCTCTCATGATATGGTTCTGTGGTCAAATCCTTTGCTATGGATATCTTATTCTGCTAAACGTGGATATGTCTTAGCTTTGGCTCTGGTTCTCATTTAGGATCGTGGCTATCTGATCTTGCTATGGCTTTGACTATACAAACTTGTTTAATAGGAAAATGCTTACTCTGCTATATATAGGAGCTTCAATGGGTGCTCTCAAACACTTTTTTGGGCAGCTTTTTTTTGTCTCTGATTCAAGGCAGAACTATGTTGGCCTTGGTTTTTTAGTCCTTGGAACTTAGTTCTCTCATTTTTTCCATCCCATCCCCAGTTTTCTACCGAGAAAGACATAACTTCACGATATCAAAATTGACTATTTTTGGCCATTTATCTTTAGTAATGGTACAACCTTAATTTGGTGCATTCATACAGTATCTGAAGAGCACTCTCAAGCTGTTATTCAGTATTTTAGCATAACTACTACATTTAGCTGCCATGCTCTAATATTTATATCAACCATAAGAATTCTTAAGGTAGTTCCACGTTTGTGAAGCAGAAGGAATGCTTATGACAGCTTCTTATCATAGTGGTACAATTCTGTTCGTATTTTATCTTTTATAAACCTCCAATTTTCCAAACGTAGTAGAGACTACAATTTGCATCTAAAATTTTGGACAAATCTGTTTTGTATTCTACAGAAAATGCATTAAGAATAAAAAAATCCCACAATTTGTAAAAAGCCCACATTTTGTAAAAATCTCACACTTTGTAAAATGCCCACTTTTATTTTCTTTTTGCTTATATATTGAGCTCCCATTGAGTTCAAAAATTCTTGGGTTTTCTACACCATTGAGAGAGATTTATTGTTTCCTTTATAGGATAATTTGCATCAATGGAAGAAAACATTGGAGCTGGAAAAAAAATTCAAAAGGGTGAAAGGGGTGATGGCAGAGTTTATTGCCCTTGTAAAAAATGTTGTATGAGAAATAATGTTAGAGTTTTAATAGCAACAACAACAGTGCATTGTAGGAAATATGGGCACATTGATGGTGGATCGAATGACTATCATCCCGTGGTAATTAATTATCTATCTTCATTTTGATTATATCGTGAAATTTGATATTATTTTAATATTTTTTATATGAGCACTAATTTTTAATTTTTAATGTTTGTAATTTTCATAAAGGCACAGTTGCCCCCCAACCTTTTGCAGATGATCAACTAGCTTCCACAGAAAAATAGTAGTAGATTAGATGATGTTGCACCAGTACAAGAGAATATTGCAGCAAATATTAGTATTGGAAATGATGTTGTACAAGGTGAAGAACATGAAGCGAATGATGAAGGTAATTTTAATGATCCCATGGAGGTAGATCATGATGACAATAATGAGACAGTTCACATTAATGATGGGACAAATCAAATGCTCCAAGACTTGTATGGTGAGTCAGATGATGATGGTGGAGATAGTGACGGTATTTATGATGTACCTCTGATTAAAAGGTCAAGTGAACGACTTTTTGAACACTAAAATGCAACTCTTCTCTCTGCTACATTGTTGCTGGTGAACTTAAAGGTTATGAACAATTTGTCAAACAGATGTATGACACAACTCCTAAGGTATGCAATATGTATATATGATCACATATATGTAAATGTTGATTATTTTCCCTTTTTTTAGTTGTAATAAATGTGTAAAATAATAACATATATATATATATATATATATATATATATATATATATATATATATATATATATATATATATATATATATATATATATATATATCATAGTTATCAAAACCGGCCGGTCAGGACGGCTGTCGGTTGGAACTGGCCTTGCAACCCGGTCAATAGCCTATTCTCACCTATTTTGGCCGGTTAACTGGACCTAACCGGCCGGTTTATGCATAAACCGGCCAATTCTGTACTTAACCGGCCGGTTAGGTGCTCCTCCATGAGTTGCAAATTCCTCAGTGTCTCCTCCATGAGCTGCAAATTCCTCTATTATACTAGCAACAAACTTGTCTAATAACTCATACTCAACACCTTATAGTAGCAACAATACACATGATGACTGATAAATACAAGACTGGCTAGCATAAAATCCCTGGCAGCATGCAACTCATCAAGTGTACTTGATGACAATTTCTATTCTCAAAACAATCAACAACAACCTTATTTC
Organism: Pinus albicaulis; assembly: GCA_034641835.2. Lineage (NCBI taxonomy): Eukaryota > Viridiplantae > Streptophyta > Pinopsida > Pinales > Pinaceae > Pinus > Pinus albicaulis. The sequence goes on along the minus strand of CM076576.1, from coordinate 108,729,750 downwards.
ACACTCATCTAGGAACTGTCAGACCCTCTCTCTCTGCTCACACATAGCAGCAGCATAAATACAAAACCTTTCACACATCATACAAGAAATTTGATCATGGCATCAAGACTGATGCAAATGGTCTGACGCCACTCAAGGGACAACAACATACAACCTAATGAAAATGTGACTGGCAATAATAAATTGACCACTAGAAAATTCCCGCTTGGAAATGCACTAAACTGGCTACTGAGTTTTCTGGGTTTTAATGAATCTTTTCAGTGATAAATTTTGTCAAACACATTCTGAGCAGACTGCTAAATTTGTAATGCTTTCTCAACTTGTTACAAATAGCACTAATAGTGGGTTTCATAAACCAATTCAATACCTCTAAGTGTTGTAGATGTTTTTCTAGAAATTTATTGGCAAGCAAACATAGATAATGAAGAATACAAGATCTTCAAAATACTGCTCTGATATATATATATATATATATATATATATACTGAACCCATAATTGTCTTTAAGGCTGATACAATGAATTGACAACAGATCTGAGCAGGGACAGATTGTATATTATAATATTAACTCAGCAATAAAACACAGTGAATAATATAAGAGAAACTTGATACATTACTTCAACAAGTTTGCTTATGTATTTTTTGATGATATGTATTGCATTTGGTGCCATTTTGATATATTCACATTTGCATGGTATATAAATGAGCAAACTTTTCATATTTTGTCTCTATTGGCTTGGAATCATGGTTGCAAATCTTAAAAATAGTTTTTATTTATTTATTTATTTTTCATTTTATTAAAAAATAATTATTTAATGTATTTTTTTTAAAACCGGTTCATTGAGATCTGATCGCTACCGATTACACCGGTTCCAGTTCGAAACCCGGTTCATTAGCTCCATCGATTCGGTCACCGGTTCCGGTTTTAATAACTATTATATATATATATATATATATATATATATATATATATATATATATATGATTAATAATATTTACAAGACACTACTTTTTGTTTCTGTTGTAGATTGTTGGGTGAATATTTGTTACCATCACCAAATACTTTACCTCAAACATATCGAGATCTACATGCTATTATGAAACACTTTGGAATGGAATATAACACTATAGATGCATGTCCTAAAGATCATATTATATGTTACAGAGAACATGCATTGAAAATAGAATGTCCGAAATGTGGTACCAGTAGATATCGAACAGATCAACTAACCAAAAAGGTGCCTCAAAAGGTTCTTCATCATATTCCCATAATTCCACGTTTGCAACAAATTTTTAGATGTAACAACATAGCACAGTTTATGGATTACCATTCAAAGAATAGAAGTGGAGATGGTGTTCTTCGAATGCCTGCAAATGGTTCTTCATTTAGAGAAATCGAGGAAAAATATGTAGATTTTAAAAATGAACCTCGTAATGTCAGGCTTTCATTGGCAGCTGATGGTGTTAATCCATTCGAAGAGCTTAGATCTACTTACTCAGTGTGGCCTATTTTCATTATCAACAATAACATTTCGGACATTCTATTTCTTTGAATGTAACATTTTCATTTCTCTCGTTGTTTGCATAAATATATATTTTATTTATTTACTTACTTATATATACATATATCATGGGAGTAATTATTATGTACCATAATTTTGAACAATTAGGTAAGTACCAGGTCAAAGATATGAATGTATATATTGAGCCTCTTATCGATGAGCTAATACAGTTATGGCATGGCATCACTATGTATGACATGACTAAACCATTCAAGCAGAAGAGATTTCAATGTCATGGAATGCTTGTATGGACAATTCATGATGCCCCAGGACTAACACATGTTTGTGGTATGTAATATTTCATTGCACTTTAATATAATACATAATTATCTAAACTAGATATACCATATTGCATGTTTTAAAAATGATCTCATAGTATATTAATTGTTATTGATCCATCTATTGTAGGTCTTCAAACAAAGGGTAGATTTTCATGTCCAGTTTTTGGCCCTAAGATGAAGTATCGTCATTCGCCAGACTTAAAAAAGATGGTGTTTGATGAGTTTAGGCACTTCCTCCCTAGGAACCATAAGTATCATACTACTGAAAAACATATTTTCAATGATAAAGAAGAAACTAGATTAAAACCATGAAGAATGACACCTCAGTTGTGAATGTTGGAAAATAACAGAATTAATGATTGTCGAGCAGCTGGTACGTAATTTGTGTGTGTATATATATATATATATATATATATATTATTTGCTTATGTAATGTTTGAATTTTTTTTTTAACTAATGAATTTATTTTATTGTATTTTATAATTAATATTGTTCTGATTTATTTTATTCTTTGATATCCAGGTCATCATCATCGTGAAGGTACTAATATTGTACTTCCACCTGGAATGAAATGTTATCCTTCTCAATTCGCGAGGTTGCCCTACTATGAGGACCTAAAAATATCTCATTTGTTTGATACAATGCATGTCGGGAAGAATGTGACAGAAATGTAATGGCGAACCATAGATGGTGCACATGATAGAGATAAAATTGACAAAATTTGTGCTGACATTGAGAAATCAAATCATGCAATGAAAAGTGTGATCGATGGATCAAATAACAATGGAGGTCGAAATTATAATAATATTCCATGGTTATTAACATAACAAAAAAGAAATGATGTAAAAGAGGTCGTTAGAAGAATTAAATTTCCAACAGGTTTTGCTTCAAACATAAATAATATCTTAACAAAGAAAGGTGACTTCAGTGGGGTGAAAACACATGATTGGCATACCTTTTTTAAGGTAATTTTTTTGGTATACATTTTTTTTTGTTATTGCTTGAATACATATATAAAATTTTCCTTTTTTCTGTTTAATTTGGAAACCAATAACGATTCATTTTTTATTGTTATAGTATGTTCTACATATATCTCTCCCAAACGACTTCGACAACAATGTCAAACAAGTTATATATGGTCTTAGTAAATACATGAGGTAAGTAGTTTTGATTTATACACAAAATCTAATTGCTACAATTTCTTTTCGTACTTGATGAAATGATGTATTAATTTACTTGTAATGAAATATATATTATGTTTCATTGAAATAACCTTGCGTAATGATTTGCAGATGGTTTTCATTGAAAGAAATCCATCAAGATGAAATAAATTATTGGAAGAGAGAAATTCCTCGGATAGTGTGTGAAATGCAAAAGTATCTACCTCCAACATTTTTCAATGCACAAGAACACTACTTGATACACCAAGTTGAGGATATTGAAATGTGTGGACCAGTACACACAAGGTCAATGTGGATGGTCGAGAGGCACCTGAAATCCTTGAAGGCTTTGGTTAAACAAAGAGCACGACCTGAGGGTTCTATGGTGGAGGGATATGTGGTATATCAATCCATGGTGTATATTATTCATTATCTTCCTAAATTAGCTGCGCCAGCCATGAAGGCGGTGGATTGCATTTGGGATGTGAACTTCATCAAAAAATTTGAAGAGGAGCACCTGTTGGGAAAAGGTAGAATGAAGAAAGTGAGAGGTAAAATATTTATTATGTATAATACATATAATGTTTCATTTTTTTACATCATGTATATGATCATTATATTCATTTAGGTCTTATTCTTTCACAGTTTATTAATTAATATAATTTACCATGGTTATAAGTAATATTTATTAATATTGGTGAATTATTGTTTTTTTATTCAGGTGCTCAGGATTATGAGGCACTACTTTTATACATTGCAAAAAATATCGAGTGGATGAGTGAATGGATTGAAACATGTAAAGCACGTAACAACAGTAGGTTATCATGGAAACTACTATCTGAATTGATTAGAGAAGCGTATTGTAGTGGAGATGGGAACGTTACGGACAGGGAAATAGATTTAGCATATGGTTTGAAAGATAGAAAGGTAAGCAATTAATTCACCTATTTTATTCATTAATTATTTTATACTATATTTATAATGTGACAAGAAGTTTTATTTTTCAGTTAATTTTCATGCTGTGTAAATTATATATTTAATTATTAATTGAGAATGCATCTTTTTCATGTTTGGCATATTTCAGTTGAAACACCACAAGGCTATGTGGTGCAATGGTCATGAATTCACGTTAAACAGTTGGATGATAACAGGAAAAATTCTGATAGTGGGATAAATGCAGTATTCCAGATCACTAATGTTTCCTCCAGGAGTGACAGACATCCTCGAGAATCTGAAAAATATATATTATGGGTTCTTAGATGATATAGTTGAGTGTGACTTTAATTCCTTCAAAATAGTTTTGTTCGATGTCAAATGGTATAGGCTACGAATGAATGTACGTGATGATGATAGAACACTTATTCAACATGAAAATGGATTTCCAATGGTTAAAACATCACAGTTTGAAGCAGGAAAATATCGCTATGTTTTTCCAAGCCAATGCGAACAAGTATTTTACTCAGAGGTTCCACGTGAGAATGAATGGTCATTTTCTATTAGATATGATCCAAGAGGAAGGCCAGTAGAGTATACTATAGAGGAAGAAGATGATATTGATTAAGAAGAAGATGATGTAGTGGCAAATGAGCAGGAAGATGCATTGACAGACAAAGAAGATATCTTAGAAGATGAACCAGGCATAGGAGATGAGGCAAAAATTATTGATGATGATGATGATGAGGATATTATTGAAAATTACATAATTGATGATGATGATGACATGGTCGATCATTTCAACACCATTTCGTAATCAGATGTTGATATAGATGTCGATCAGTTGGATGAAGATCAAGAAGATACAGAAGAATAATATTGATACAGATGTTATGTTCGAGTATGAGCTGGTATGTTATAAATTTATATTTTAATATGTAGGAATTATTGTCTATTGGGAAAAATATTGAGAGGGGGCGTGAATCAGTATTTAGGGCTGACTGAAAATGTTTCACCAGAGATCTTATTATGTTGTTAATTCTTTACTTAGATTATTGCATCATTCTTTTAGTAAACATGTGAAAAGCAATGATAGAATAAGCCATTACACAAAAGGAACACATATGAACACCAGTATTTAAGGTGGAAACCCAATTTGGGAGAAAACCACCACTACTGTCGTCTCAGTCTTCAATATTTATTATAAAGAAAACATCGTATAATTTTGTGCTGGCGCAGACTCATACTAGCATGCAGGCACCAACCTATAGAAGGCTTCAACCTTCTCTCGTTCTCCAGCCTCTCCTGGAAGGGAGCTTCGACCCCCTGATTTAACACCATCTTGAACTGGCCAAAAACTTCCACTTCTATGCAGAAGACTTCAACCCTCAGATCCACCGAATTTCTTCAATTTCTTCATCAGACTTGCATCAGATCTTTATTATTTCTTTGCTGATCTTCCTAGGGCTTTTTCATTTCCTCGATCAACTCCATAGGTGCATCATGGATTCAGCGTTATCAGACAACAGATTTCGATCATGCAGATCTCATAAAGAGATTTTTATTTACAATTCCTCTGCATGCACACCTCTTACTATGATTCTCATCACCTTATATAGTTTTCACCTTTATTGAAACCATGGGTCAAAACCATTCAATTTATAATGGTATTATTAAAATTCGAACCAATCCAAATTGAAATCCCGATATTTGTTCTTCCATGCTCGAATTGTCCCAAAGGTAATCTCTATCTCCGTAAAATAATACTATAGCCAAGGTAAAGTACCAATAACGTGCCGCTGATGGTTTTCTTTCTTTTATTTATCAAATTTGTGGAATTTGATAAATAAATATTATTCACAACCTTTGGAAATTAAATATATAATAGAAATTTATAGTAATAACCATCGCTTTTATCAAAAGGCTTTTAAAGAGACCTTTGGTTCCGGCCCCACATACATAATCGATGGCCCAATCAATATAATTTAAAAAACTGGGGCCCATCGCTTATGATTGTTTCCATCCGACGACGGAGAACACATCGCTCGACATCAGATGATCCGACGGATATCGTTTGTTGACAATGAACGGATGATAGCGCGCGATGACGCGTCGTACCTTGGGTAACTTTCGTGCATCTATAGAAAATGAACACCGTCCGATGACCCCTTCCCAGATCAATGGTGCTTATCAATATCGCTGGGCATCCTGGGTCGAGAAATAACGTGCGATGGTGCGCAGTGACAAGTGGTTTTGTGGATTCGTACAAGGACGCGTGTCGCACGTTCTATGGAATCTCTCCCAACCTCTTGAAAACTACTTGCCCGTCGAAGGTGGTGCAATAGAAACCACAAACCACCTTTACTATTTTCTCAGTCATAGTTCCGCTCTTCCACGCAGGGTTCTGTCGTGCTTCCATTTGTTATGTTCCACCTCTTTCCTTCCAGGTTCCGTTCATGATTCCAAAGGGTTAGTCCATGTTCCACTGAAATTTCAATGCCAAAAACTCTATTTTAGTCTTTCGCGTTATAACTAGTTTGCTCTCGCTCCTCGTTCCTTTCTCCATGAAAGCCAATCAGCTCCTTACTAATAGCGTAGATCCTTCCATCATATATTTAACGAATATATATAACTCCACTATCTACCAGTTTGGATACACTGTCAACTGTATTAACATTGGTTCCTCGATCAACATACAGAGCACATGGTTTCTTACGAATGTCAATTATCCTTCATCAGGATGCATACATATGTTCACACATGAATTAAATAATCCTTATTTATATCAATTCTCCATTAAATATAGAGCTGGCCATCAAGGACAATCATATAATAGGTTACAGGAAACATATTGTCAACATTGTCTTTAAATAATTTACTAATTATGCGAGTTTGTTGCATGTTGTTCATTATTTCAAACCAATAAATAATGGCCTTACTATTGTTTATTATTTTGCAGGATTCGCAGGATTCATTTGATTATATGGTTAGGTCTTTGAAAAAACCAATTAAACACTTAAATAGTCAAGATCTGGAAGACAGGCTTTACCCCCACCATAAATTGTTGAAAAACCGGCCTTCAGTTCAGCTTGTTGTGCTGAAGACGAGGGTGGATTTGCATGATCAGTTGAATGAAAATGAATCAGATATTCGGGATGCTTTTGAGGGCAGATCCATAAGCCCCATAGATGAAGATCCCATTGCTGTAGAATTTATGTCTGCGTTGAAGCACAAGTATAGTGTTGTATCGGAATACAAATTAGAGGACAACTATACCAAGTCTAAATCAACTGAATCCAGTTATAGTGCTCTTAAACTTACCGAATTAAAGCCAGAAGCAAGATTTACAATCTCTAATGGGAACGGGTATGGTATTTCCAATATTGGATTGTATGTCTGAAGCTCTGCAATAGGCACTGGACCTGATCGTAATGAACCCCAACTAATTCAATGTGATGAAAATATGGACTTTGATGATGATCAGGAAAACAAGCCAGAGCATTTTGGCAATATTGAAGAAACTGAAGAGGTTTCCTATGATCGATTGAATCAACTCAGCCATAAGACATCTACTGCAGGCTGGTTTGTATCAGAAGGAGAATGGGTTTTTCTTTCCAATGATGATGGATGCTGCTCTTTTCACGATATAGCAAATTCAGAGGTGTGGAGGTTTTAATTATTGAACTTAATTTTGGGGTTTATGGGTGTTATAATTTATACATTTTGGGATTTTCTATTAGAAATAGGGAAAAGCCTAGGGGTTAGATTATTCTCATGGTTTAAATTTCTATATTTGAAATAAAATTCACCAATTTCTATTTAAAAAAATGATTTGCCTAAATATTTGATGTAGTTTAAATAAGATGTAGTTCATTTCAAAGACTGTTGAAATTTTCTAGAAACTATGATTGGGATTTCAAGAATATTTATGCACTCTTTAAATTTTCCCTTAACATAAAGGGCAGTTGATGTATGAGTAATACTCAGTATTGTTTTTTTCCAATCTCTAGGAGAAGGCTGAATATAAAGCTCCATATGGGCTTACCCCAGACATGTGGGGTGATTGCTGGTTGATCAAGGCAGCTGGTTCAGATGGTCGCTCTGGTAAATATGTTGTGGTAGCATCTACAGGTTGTACATTGGACTCAGGTTTCTGTTCATGGGACTTTTATAATAAAGAAATTATGGCATTCCATACTGAATCAGAGGCCTTCACTTCAACGTCCAGTACCATCTCTCCAGTTTTGGCAGAGAGGGATGTCTCAGGGAGAAATTTTGGCTTTGCAAATGTTGTGCCAGAGAATCAACATTGGTGGTACAGGCCATGTGGGATTCTTATGGTATCTACTGCCAGTTCCCAAAAGACAGTTAATATTTATGATTATCGTGATGGAGATCTTGTGATTTCAATGTGTTTGTTTTGAAATTTTAGGTTTCATATTAAATCATCAATGGGCTCTAAAATAAGGCCACATTGAAATCTTGGATACATGTTTCATGCCAAAATCAGTTGTATCTTCCATAAATACACAATCTTGGACCACTCTGTATAAATCTGCTTCTCAGACAATATTACATCTCCCTCATTATACAGGTGGTGTTCTTACATGCATAGCAAAGGAATTTTTTTGGCAATCATTTTTTAAGTCACTAGATATTGTGGGTACAAGGATCTAGGGTATCCACATGAAACTGTGTTGCCCGGAGACTCACTCTGCCTGTCCTTAAATTTGTAAACATAGTAGTATGCCAATGCTTCTTTCATTTTGTATGCATAAGACAATTTTTTGTCAAAGTCCATAATTGTTTTTAAGTTTTATCCATCCCATTTTTGCTGTGAATGCACAGGTTTTTGGCTCAACACATATCTATTATATCTTTGTACTTTTCCTTTACTAACTATTTGAAATTTCTAGTTATATTTAGAGGTGTCTTTTAAGGGATGAGGGGAATTACTTGGATTTAGTGCTGTCGGGCTTATCATTTATTCTCTAAATGAAGCCCTATAATCTGTAACACTATATGGGCATGCAGCTCACTTGTTAAAATACAGTTGATACAATATGTTGTACATGAAGCCTGGAGTTGTGTACATTCCTGGAATATATTAATTTGCAGGCATGCTTAAAAGAGAGATAGGGTTTGATAAAATCAAAAGCCCCGAACATGAATAAATAAAAGAGGAAATTATTTTATACAGATAGAACCAAGACAGTATCTCCTCATTAATAACAAAACCTCAGTCCAAAAATCATATGTACAAATTCTAGAAGTCAAAAGTTGAAAATTTCTGAAATGGAACCAAGCCCTTTTCAAAAGAATAAATTTAGTAAAAACGAGGGTGAAGAAAGTTATCTTATCAAAATTTCCACATACCATGTTAGCAAGGAATGACTCTGAGTCCTGAGCAGTGAGACTGAGGAATTGCTCTTTTTCTGCAGGTTGTAGTTCTCTTCTCCAACATGATGAAAAGAAAATTCTTAGCTTTGGAGTCTGAAGCCCGAGTCACAACTTGGAAGTTGGTAAGGAAAATTATCAGGGTTTTTTCCAGTTGGCTTGGAGTTTGCAGCCTCATTAATTTTCTTTAATGCATTTCCTTCAATGCTGCAGTTGTCACTAGCCAGCAACCTTTACAATAAAATTTATTAGACCCATCACACTACGAGGAAAATTTGACGTGATCACTGATCATTGATTTCTTATTGTAATAACAAACATTGGAGATTTACTGTCCTATTTTAAAGTTTCATTTTTTTTTTTTAAATTGAAATCATCGCCGGTATACCGATGCCTTGTAAGCGTCGCTCTTCTGACGTTTTGAATGATTTCCATTTTCGTCGGTCTTGTGACATCCGTCGATATTGCGATAGTTCTAGAAACGTCATAAGAGCGACAACACGAAGACGTCAGAAGGGCAATGTTCAAAATTTCAGACCACATTTCGTCGGAATTGCGAAAATTCTTCCTGGCGTCGATATTGCGATGCTTCTGGAAAGCGTCGGTCTTGTGACACTTTTGCAATACGTCGGTCTTCTGACACTTTTGTGCGGCGTCGGAAATGCGACAGTTTAGACACGTCGGAAGAGCAACAATATAAAGACGTCGGAAGAGTGACGTTCAAAACATTGGACGACATTTCATCAGAATGGTGACACTTTACAAACGTCGGAAGAGCGACGTTAAAAACATCGGACCAAATTTCGTCGGAATGGCAACACTCTACAAACGTCAGTTTGGGAAACATCAGAAGAGCAACACGTGTTTGGAAGCGACAAAAAAGGTGTCGGTAGTGCGACACTTTGTAAATGCATCAGAATTGCGACCGCATGACAAACCACGTTTTTCCCATCCTCGAACGGTCGCTCTTGCAATGACTGTGTGTAGGAATAGCGACGATTTGGCCATCAAAAATTGCGCCAAATTTTCTAGTGCATATATGTGGATGGAACGATCTCAGGTGGGTGAAAAGGAGGGGTGTGCAAAGTGGCCACGTCTGAATTAGACATCGAAGCGTGGTGATGAAACTCTCCCCAAGGTCGTTCTTCTAGAGACATGATCTCTCGGATAGCTTCTTCCGAAGGTAGGACTTCATCGAGGGGATATTTAGAAGGAACTATGTTGGGCAGGAGGGTGGTACCATTGGTGGAAACAAAATTAGTGGACGGTTTAAACGTTGAATGGATGGTTTGATAAGACAACTCGACCAGTGAAAGTGGCAACTGATCTCTCTCGGAATCAATTTCTAGAGGTGTGAGTAGGATCCAGGGGTTGATAGAAGAATTTGAGATGGTGTATATCATTGAAACTATTTGTGGAACCTTAAGTGGTAGGAGAGGAAAAAAACCCATAAGTGAAGATGCCTTTATAAGACCGGTATTGATGTTGACATAAGGGTTAAGGAATCCTCCTACTAGGGGTACGATGCTGCTTGGTAATGTGGAATAATCCGAGATGCAGAAGAACATTTGGTCCACTATAACTATCTTCCCATCCAAATGAAAAAGGGTGAGTCAAAAAGCCGAAGAGAAAAAGGCAATCATCACGTAAGACCAACTGCGACCCAATATGAGTTTATAAGCGAGATGATGATCTATGACTTTGATGTCCATAGTTATCATTTTCCCAATAAGAGTAATGGGGTAGCTAGCAAGGTAGAATTTTGGGAGGAAGGTGTGACCTTTGAACACTTTGTGGGAATTCAACGATGGAGATTGAGTAGGAGAACCCAAAGAGAGCTAGCATGCAGTTGACATTATGCAGGTTGAAGCACCTTCGTCTATTATAGTGTGATGGATTGGCTTGCCTTTCGAAACAACTTGAACTTGGAAAGAAATATAATGGGAAAGGAGAGGTTTACATTTTTCCATGTCAAATATGGCTAGCATAGAATCCCGGGGGTTAATTCCACCAATGGTCGGAATCATAGCTTTGATTTGCGTTGGTTAGGTTTGCAACACTTCACATGCAGAAATAGTTGGTAATGCTTGTCCCAAGTCTTCTACAATTTTGTAGTTCTATGAAGCACGTGTAGAGGTGTTATGAGTCTTTCATCGAAGGGTCCTTTTAGGTGGACGAGTGACAGGGTCAAAAACAGGCCTTTCGATATCAAGATCGTTGGGCGACGGTGGATTCAAACTTGAACAAGGTTCATGAGCATACGTGACTAGATTTCCGTAGGTTTTGGCTCGGGTTTGGAGTTCAACAATATCCATACCATAAATGGTGGATGATACTTCACTAGAAGGATGAGTACCACAATTTCCACCATCTGGGGGTTATGGCATGTTTGAAACAAGATGTTGTTGTTGTTGTGGATTAGGGAAAGCTTTTTGTAGGAAAGCAGGGGTCCTTCCAGTATCCTTTTGCGTGATAAAATCTATGCATTCCATAAGTCGGGGAAATTTAGATTTCAAGTGGTCCTTCGCATAAATTTTGCAAGGGAATCTAATATTTTTTTCTTTCCCTTTGTCAGTTTTAGTAGCATTTCTCTGATTTGGATTATTCTGAGTGTTGGGATGCTCTTCAAAACGAGCAGCATTTTTCTTATTCTTCTTATTCTTACCACTATGTTTTTTTGTAGACTACACAAAGTTTACCTCAGCGGTGGGAAGAGCAGCTGATTTGGTAGCAGTGGTGGAAGCCAAAGATGGTTGGGAATCTTTCTCGCTGAGTTTTTTTACAAAAACACTAGAAGTTGCACCAACAAGCTCGTTGGCATGTGCTCCAGGTTGCTAAGTAGTGGGAGCATTGGATTTTATAGGGGCGTGGGGGATTAAATCATGCAACGTGCCAAATTGTGAATAGATAAGATCTAGATGCTGTGCACGATGGGTGGATTGGTCCTTTGTGACTGCACTAGCTATGGAAATGTCCTTAGCAATGGGAGGAAGGAGCAACTTACAGAACGAGTCCGATAATAGATGATTTAGGATTGGCACTTTGACTAGTCTATGCCTATGTCTCCATTCATGAATTTGATCGGAGATGTGGGTGGCGACATCTTGGCACAGCGAGGTTAGAAGTTTTGTTCCAGTTTTGTATGGGATAGGGGTCTGAAAGTGTTGAGAAATTTTGTTGCTAAGGCACCAAAAGTATTGAGTGCAGCTCGTGGTAACTAAATGTGCCATTTGGCAATGTTGTTGTGAGGGTGTGGGTAAAGAACCTAAGCCAGATACTATCGTCCACCATGGAATTAAAAATAGACCATAAATGATAGGTGTTGATATGTGTGTCTGGATCATGCCCTTGTTTCCCTTCGAACTTAGGGATATTTGATGGAATATTATGCGGTATAAGAGGCCAAAGAGGGTTATGATTGATGGGATCGTTGGTAAATTTATTTATATCAGGGATGTCTAAGGTTGCCAAAATGGTAATTGCGTTGTTTCCCTCGAGTCTAACCAAGGAGGCATTGGTTGACGAATTAGATTGTAGGGTCCTCCCATAAAAGTGTTTCCAATAGGATATGCAGGACTCATATGATAATAATTTCTAGGTAGCGAAGGTGTAGGTATGTAAGGTTGTTTTCCATAAGGGTTATTGTACTATGTGACAAATGGCTGGTTGCCCCCTGGGTAATTTTCCCCTTGCCCCAATTGATTTTTGGGAGGATTTTCCCAGATAGACGCGATAGATTTTTCTTGTGGCATACTACTAGTCACATAATTTACCATAGGTATAGAAACTACACCATAAGTTTGGCCACTAATAGGAATGGCATGAACAGTGGATTGAATTGCTTGTCCCATAAAATGGAGGGGTATAGAAGTGCCCCCTGAAATGTAAGTGTTGGTAACATTTCTCCCTGACATAGAGGTCGAGGGGTTAGAACTCAACAAGGGATTCCAACTGAAAGGGTTCCTGAAGGGAATCGACATGGTAGCCCCACTAGTAGAAGCAAAAGCCAAAAGCCTAGGAGTAGACACGAAAGGAGAATACTCCGAAGAGTTTTGAATTCCACTAACAGATGTTGTGACCAAGTTGTTGGGACTAGAAATATTCTGGCTATTAGGGTTTCCAGTCAGCTGTGAAGAACTGAAAATTGGCAGGGGAGGTGGTGGTGGAACCGAATTAGCCACCAACAGCAACAACCCATTGGTTTATGGTTGTGTAATGGATGTGTGTGCAGCTGAAGACATGGCTGGTACTAGTGCTACTTGAATCAACACTAGCCTCGACGGGTCAGTGAGAGGAGGATTATAAGGAGGCCCAACTCCTTCCATGAAAGGATCCTCAGGCAACTCCATAACTTGAGGAGAAATGTATGAAATAGGTGTCAACACTAGAGACTACTCTTCCAAATAAGGCTCTAGGTCACAGAGACCCGACAACTCCCCATATTTCAATGGATAAAGACCTCATTTTCACCTAGAAATACGACAAGTGTCAAAGGACACCATGATGACCAGTAAATTTTATCAAAATTTTAATGTGATATATTATTAAGTCCCAGTGATAGTAGAACCAAACACCTAAAAAAAGAACTCTTAAGTCAATCAATCAAGCAGACAGAGGGGTAAGACCCTATCTGAGAACTATCATTCACTATAGATGAAACGCAGTATCACAATAGCAAACAAAGATATTTTCTCATATTTATAGTTATGGTTACTCTTGAGCTTCATCTGAACCTTAGATAATGGGGCTCAACACTTTAGTGAAGATGAGTAACCTCCTAAAAACCAAATACATAGTGGGTCTGTATATGTCAGGTTCCAGGGAAACCTACCCCAGTCACCTTATGTACATCCCTAGAAGTATGTAAACTAAGGACACCTAAAATCATAGACGCTACTAGGGGGGTCGCGATCATAGACAACATGTTATATGGGTAGAATAGTTGGATCGCTAATCCAGTTTCGACATCCCCAAGGGGAAACCAAATACACAAAATTCCCACTGGATATGCGATCCAAGGTGTGCTACCTTCTCACACACTAGTGTTGTCTTGCACTTAACTTGGTTATGAGTGGAGTGTGTCCAATAGTATGAATGTAGTAACATTTTCACTCTTTAATGACACTAGTCTCAAGTTTTGTGATCTTGGGTTGTTTTCTCACTTTGCATATCACAAGATCCTGGTTACACCAATTTTTGGGCATCTAAACTGTTACTATTAAATGGACTAAAGTACACCATGTAAGACCAATTTTACCATAGTAAAATTGTTTTCACTATGAGAAACAATTTAATAACCCATAGTTTATTAAATTATTTTTGGTCTAAATAGGAAACCCCATGATGAATAATTAAATAAATCCTTCTTCTTTTTTTCGTCTAGGGATAATTAACTAAACCACTATTTAATAATATTCTTGGTCATATTTAACCCAAAAAAGGAAAATTAATTAGATAAATCACTATTTATCTCATTATTTTCTAGGAATAATATTTAAATCATTATTTAATAATATTCCTTGTTGAATTTGACTAAATCATTTCTAAATAATTAATTATTCCTTAACCTCATCCTTGAAATAATAAATAAATAATTTATTTATTTATTTTTTCTAAAGAAAGGGATTTAACCAATTCAAAATTCCTTTTCCCTCCACCAAAAGTAATAAAATATTCCAAGTAAGTTCGATCTAGATTTGGTTAATAATATTTTAACTATGCACCAATATCTAGACTAACTCAATATTTTGTTATAAATAGAAGGGTTTTCCATTCATTGACTACCTTTTGTCACTTTTGATCCCCTTTTGATCTATGCTTTTGGTCTGACTTTGATCCTCCATCATTGTCATATTTTTTCTACTTTTTCTTGTGAAATCCCTTTCATTTCAATTTTTTTCTGGGTTTTATGCAACATCAAGAGTAAGAAAGGTTTAGCCCTTGCTGAAATCATTTCTGACTTACCTACCAGCACGCAGGATCCACCAATTGATGATGATTTTCCTGACGAACATTTTTTTACCATTACCTCAGATGAACCTTGGTATGGTGACATCCTCACCTATCTGTGGACCCAGTAATTCACTCTCCATCTTGATCATGATGCTCGACGACCTATCCGACACTAGGCCCCCCACTACCTTCTCGTCGGTGATGACCTCTATTGTCGTGGTGTAGATAATTTCCTTCGTCGTTTTCTCACACACGCTAAAGCTGAGAAAGTCCTTAATTACTGCCATAGTGGTGCTTCTGGTGGCCACCTCTCCAGTCTCGCCACTACCCAGAAAATCATGCGTGCTGGGTATTTTTGTCTTTCTCTCTTTGGTGATTGCATTTAAACAGTCAAACACTGTTCCAATAGCCAAAATTTCACCCCAAAGGCTTGAGCCCCTCTGACTCCCTTCCATCCTATCATCTCATGTAGTCCCTTCTGTAAGTGGGCCATATAGTTTATCAAGTGTCAACCTCCATCTACGTGTAACCAAAAGTATATCATCATGGTGGTTGACTATTTCACCAAATGGGATGATGCCATTGTAGGTTTTAACCCTGAATAGAAATTATCTACACATGAATCTTATAACAGAAAATAAACAATACTGAGAGCATAAAACATAAAACAGATAAACACAGAGATTTTCCCCTGGATCCCAAATCGGGACGACCAGCTTGATTTTTCATTATATTCCTTTAAGTGTTAAAACACATATATATACATGCCGAAGCATACATAAACCCCAATCCATAAACCCTGGATTAGAGCATAACCGTAGTTCCCTTGACCGGATCTACAAAAATACCAGGGGCCAAAAAACCATCGTACCCCAAAACCATGTGCAAAACCATGCACAAAACCATGGACACGGACTACCCACCAGAAATTAAGGACCAAAAATTTTCGCCGGGGCGCTACCCCGGACCCCGACAGGAGGGGCTACCACCCCCCCATTGCGCCCAATGCAAATGGGGGGCTATCGCCCCCCCTCTTACCCTCCCGCACATGCTTAGTCATGGAAAGAATATAACACATACCCAACATTCTCCCACTTGTAGTTTTCTTTCCACAGGGGGTCACAAGAGAGCTTAGTCATTGGCCCAATTCTTCAACACCCATTGTTTCTCTACACCAAGAGAACTTCTGAGTGCTCACAGACTTTGTTAATGCATCTGCAACATTCTTCAAAGTGTCCACCTTTACCAGCAACACCCTTTTAGCCTCAACAATATCTCTAACAAAGTGATATTGAACATCAATGTGCTTTGTCTTTGAATGATAAGCAGGGTTCTTAGCCAAGAAAATTGCACTTTGGCTATCACAGTCTATCCTTATAGCTTGCTATACCAACCCCATACTTGAACACAATCTTTGCAACCAAACTGCTTCCTTGCTTGCATGAGTGGCTGCTATGTATTCTGCCTCTGTAGTTGAAAGAGGCACTACAGACTGTCTTTTACTCATCCAACTGACTGCGCCTCCAAATAGGCTAAACACATACCCACTTGTAGATCTTCTTTGGTCCAGATCTCCAGCCCAGTTTGCATCAACAAAACCATGAATGTCCAACATTCTTTCCAATCCTGGTCTTCCCTGGTAGCACAAGCCATAATCACTAGTGCCACGTAAATATCTGAAAACCCGCTTCACTGCTGTCCAATGCTCCTTCCCTGGTTTTGACATAAACCTACTCAATACTCCCACTGCATGTGCAATGTCTGGTCTAGTACAGACCATTGCATACATCAAGCTACCCATTTCACTTGCATATGGAACACGAGACATATACTCCTCTTCTTCTTGTGTCTTGGGACACTGTTCAGTAGACAGATTTACACCTACAAGAATAGGAACATTCACCGGTTTACTATCCTGCATATTTAACCTCTGCAATATAGTCTCGACATACTTCCTTTGGTTTAACTAGAGCTTCCTCTTTGCCTGATCTCTCTTAATTTCCATGCCCAAAATATAGTTTGCAGCACCAAGATCCTGCATGTAAAATTTGGAGAACAGTTGGGTCTTCAAATATTGGATAATTTCTTTGTCATTTCCGATCAACAACATATCATCCACATACAAGACCAAATAAATAACACAGTCACCAATTAGTTTAAAATAAACACAGTGATCCTCCTTGCTTCTGGTGAAGCCAAGTCCCCGTATGTAGGTATCAAATTTCTGATACCACATCCTTGGTGACTGTTTTAACCCATACCGAGACTTCTTCAACCTGCATACCAGTTCTTTCTTACACTTCAGCATAAAGCCTTCAAGTTGCTTCATGTAGATCTCCTCTTCTAGATCCCCATGAAGAAATTTTGTCTTCACATCCATCTGTTCTATCTCAAAATCAAATGCAGTAGCAACAGATAAAAGTAATCTAATAGAAGTGACTTTGGCAATAGGAGAAAAAATATCACCAAAATCAATTCCCCGCACCTGGGAATAACCTTTCGCTACCAACCGAGCTTTGTATTTCTCCACCTTGCCTTCTACATTCATCTTCTTCTTAAACACCCATTTTCTCCCAATGGGCTTCCTTCCAGCCGGCAACTCCACCAGATCCTATGCATCGTTTTTGTGAAAGGATGCCATTTCATCAACCATGGCCTCCTTCTAGAGTTTTCCATTCTCTGAATCTACTGCCTCCCTGACAGTTCTAGGTTCATCATCAGTTATAGTTAAGGCAAAACCTGAACAGAAAGTAGATGGACTATACCTTTCTGGTTGCCTTCTTTCCCGAACTGATCTTCTCAAAGCTGGAGTTTGTGGCTCTTCATCTTCTGAGTCTTCTTCTATTGTAGGGTTTGATTCATCCTCCTTTATCTCAAACTCTATCTTCTCAAGTTCCTTTGGTAGGACTTAATGTTTAACAACATATTTCACTTCTCTAAACACCACATCTCGGCTGTACACAACCTTCCTTGTTTCTGGGTTCCAAAGCTTGTAACCCTTTAAACCATCCTTATACCCAATAAAGATGCACCTTTCAGATTTATTATCCAACTTGGTCCTTTTCTCCTTTGGAACATGTACATATGCATCACATCAAAATACCCTTAGATGTGAAAGAGAGGGTTTCTTACCAGTCCATACCTCATGTGGAGTCTTATCCTCCAACGTTGATGAAGGTGATCTGTTAACTAAGTAACATGCAGTCTCCACTGCCTCTGCCCAGAATTCTTGTCCTAACTTGGTACCACTGAGCATGCTTCTTGCCTTTTCCATCAGTGTTCTATTCATTCTTTCTGCAACTCCATTTTGCTGAGGTGTGTATGGAGTAGTCTTCTGCCATGCTATACCACACTTCTTACAGAACTCTTCAAATTCCTTCTTGCAGAACTCCCCACCATTATCTGTCCTCAGCGCCTTTATCTTCTTCTTTGTCTGGTTTTCCACCAGAGCCTTAAATTCTTTAAATTTGTCAAAGACTTCAGATTTCTTCCTCAAGAAATATATCCATGTATTCCTTAAGAAGTCATCTATGAATGAAACATAGTACACAGACTTTCCCAGTGATGGAACTGACACAGGCCCAAACACATAATTGTGCACAAGTTCTAATATCTTGTTTGCCCTCTTAGCACCAGAAGGAAAACTCACCCAATTCTACTTCCCATATACACAATGTTCACAGAAATAAAAATCCAAAGAAAAATTAGACATACCTTCTACCATACCATCTCTATGCAGTATCTGAAGGCCCTTCTCTCCAATATGTCCAAGCCTTTGATGCCATAGCATGGTCTTTTCTCCAGAGATAGTTAGGCTTTTCGTCCCAATTTCAGGAACCATAGAACTGTTACACCCATCAATAACAGTGCTACCTTGTAGCTTGTATAAAGTTCCAGTCCGAACTCCCCGCATTAATACCAGTGCTCCCCGAACCATCTTGCAGGCATCTTCCTCGAACACTGTTTTTACACCTGCATCATCCATCTTGCTTACAGAAATCAGATTTCTGGCCAATGCAGGAATATGCAGAACACCAGGAAGTGTTCTAATCCTTCCACCTTGTAGCTTCAGCTTTACCTTTCCATGTCCAATGATTTTGGCCTTCCTATCATCCCCTAGGAAGACATCACCATCATATTTCTCATACTCGCAGAACCACTCCATATGGGGAGTGAAGTGTAAGGATGCACCGGATTCAATCAACCATGACTCATGATCTACATGTGTATTTGAAGAAGAAGCCAAATACACATCCCCACCTTCATCTGAGGTGGTTGTTGCCTCTGCAGAAGGAGCATCATCAGATCCCTTTCCTTTCTCAGGAGCTTTAGATCTGCAGTCCTTTTTGTAGTGCCCTTCCTTTCCGCATTTCCAGCACACCTTTACAAACTTTCCAGGAGATTTAGATCTCCCTCTAGATTTAGATCTCCCACTCAAAACCTTATTCTTGTTTCTGTTCTAGGACCTTCCTCGTACAGATAAGGCATCTTCGTTCTGACCCTCCATATTTCTCCGTCTCATTTCCTCTGACAGCAAGGCTGAGACAATGTCATCAAAATTCAAGGTAGTTGTATTGCTACCTATTGCAATAGCCAGACTGTCCCACGAGTCTGGTAGAGAACACAAGAAACTGATGCACTTATCTTCATCTGAGATTTTAATATCAACAGATGATAGCTGACTTACCACAGTATTGAAGGCATTCAGATGCTCTGTCACCGAGTCTCCATCCTTCATCCTCTGGCTATACAGCTTTTTCCGCAGGAACAACTTATTCACCAGAGACTTAGATTGGTACAAAGTCCCAAGTTTTTCCCACAAATTCTTTGTCGTAGCTTCCCCGGATACATTCAACAATACGTAATCTGAGACACACAACCGTATTGTGCTCTTAGCCTTCCGATCCAGTTTCTTCCAGTCTTCATCTAACACTCCCATTGGTTTAGTACCTAGATCTACCGCGATCCACTGATCTTTATCCACCAGCAGATCCTCCATCTTGAGCTTCCACAACTCAAAACTCTGACCATTAAATTTCTCGATCTCTATCTTTCCACCGCTCGCCATCTTCTTTCACTGCAAGAATCGATCCCGCAGATCTCCCACTGAACAGGGTCTACCTCAGGCTCGAACCAAAAAACCCTGAGCAGCAAAGGCATCCCCTTGAAGCTGAAATGGCTCTGATACCAAATGTAGGTTTTAAACCTGAACAGAAATTATCTACACACGAATCTTATAATAGAAAATAAACAATAGCGAGAGCATAAAACATAAAACAGATAAACACAGAGATTTTCCCCTGGATCCCAAATCGGGACGACCAGCTTGATTTTTCATTATATTCCTTTTAGTGTTACAACAACTATATATAAATGCCGAAGCATACATAAACCCCAATCCATAAACCCTGGATTAGAACATAACCGTAGTTCCCTTGACCGAATCTACAAAAATACCAAGGGCCAAAAAACCATCGTACCCCAAAACCATGTGAAAAACCATGCACAAAACCATGGACGTGGACTACCCACCGGAAATTAAGGACCAACAGCCACGCCAACATTTAACAACACGACAAAAACCACAACCATCTTTTTATTTAACCATGTTATCACTCAATTCGGAGTTCCGAAAAAATTGGTCTCTGACCATGGCCGAAATTTTGAAGATGAGTTATGGCATGAGCTATCCTCTCTGTTGGGCTTTGAGCACTAATATTCATCATCTTATTACCCCCAAGGTAATGGCCAAGTTGAAGCGGTAAATAAAATCCTTAAAACTATGCTTCAATGAATAGTGAACAAGCACAAAACCAACTGGCACCTTATTCTCTTCCCTAATTTGTGGGCCTATAGAACCTCTATTAAAACTACCATCGGATTTACTCATTTCCACCTTGTTTTTGGTGAGAAAGGAAGTCTTATCAATTGAGTGTGAAATACCTTCCCTTCACCTAGCCATCAAACTTCTGCCTGACATCCAACCATTAGAACAAAGACTTATGATGCTTGAGCATGGTTCCGAAGACCGTCGTGTTGCATTGAAAACCACTGAAGTGGCTAATAAGCGCACCAAAGCTTAATATGACCAAAAAATCCACTGACGTACTTTTCACGAAGGTGATCTTATTCTAGTGTATGACCAAGCTCATTATTTCCTCAGTCATGGGAAGTTTGACTCATAATGGCTAGGCCCTTACATCATTAGTAAGGATTTGGGTAAAGGGGCATACCTTATAGAGGATTTCGAAGGCCACCCTCTTCCTAATACTCATAAGTCACTCTACCTTAAGAAATTTTACTCTTATCATTTTCATTTTAAAATGCGCATTTCATTTCTTTTAGGTAGCTAGCTTTGATTTTTGGTGATTTTATACTTCACCCGGAAGCCTTTTTTCTAAGAAGGGTCACTTCACTACTTCTCGAAATTGATTTATTCATTTGTGACACTTGTAATTGGCACACCACTTTGCCTTCATACTTGTCGATGTCCGTATATATTTTCTTCATGAGTAACCATATTATACCCATGTTTTTATGGTCCCCACCTGGCCTCTTCTATGTGGTAGGATCATCAAGTCGCCCTTGTTTAGAGGATCTGAGTTGAGTCATCGTCGCATCCATGCAGTTTGTCCTGAGTCCCTTTTTTCTCCTTCCATAATTCATTTCTCTGTACCTCCCTCGTGTCGCACATTTTTGCCTTCATTCATATTCTCCCCTATCCCCTTTAGAGCCGAGTTAGTAGTTGCCAAGTCATTCATGCCCTTTATGATCTAACAAGGGAAGTTTTTAGCCGCTACTTAGTACCCCCCTATTCCACCATCATCCCTGGTGTTAGTCTATCGGTCGCTCTACTATGATCCCTCATGCCTTAGTTGAGGATTCCTTATTGCCTCACCTATGGAAAACATCCTTATGTTGACATTAGCTTATTCATTCCAGAAGGTAGGTCTAGAGGGCGATATACCTTGGTTCCAGCTTCCACTCTTGTTCGATGCCTCGAATCAGGAAAAGGGACCCTTTATTGTGCTTTGAATTTATTTTTGTCAGTTCTAGCTCCTTATGGAATGATCGAGATCCATATACTTGATGTTTTAGTGATGCAACATATTGTACCAATGATTCCTAGGTATGTGTGAGATGTTCCAGACCTCATGAGGGCATGGCCCTTGAGGTAGCCCCCCACATACTTGAATGACCTCTTTACTAAAGTCTTGGATGTAGCTCTACCGATTTGATGTTTCCAGCCTCAGCCGCTTGCAACGCCTTTTTAGTTTGCATGTATCATTCAGATTTTCAAAGCCCTTTCTTGTTTTACATGGCCTCTTTGGTTTTTATTATATCTCATGTACTCGATTATTATTATATACGTCCTGGTTGTTGTCCTAGGCACAATATGTATGTGGGATCCATTATTTTTTTTATCTGGACCATGTTTCTGACAGCATGTACTTATATCTCACTCCTATGTTTGTTGGTCGCACCATTATTCTTCTTACTTTGTCATCTCGGCGAGCATAGGTATGCCTCCCTCGCCTCATTCAGAAAAGGTACTCACTAATAAAAGAGACTTGTCACACCTGTAATTCTCACCTCCTTGGGGTCTTTTCCTCTCTCTCTTTAGTATGTCTTATATTTCTCTCTGTCTAACTCCCCTTCGGTGTCTAGTGATTGTGTTCTTAGAACGTACTTGGGTTATACGGTTAGATCCTAATGCTTGCATGTTGGGTGGAAATATGTTACACCAATATTTGGTCATATAATCGGTTAATATTAGATGGACGAAAGTACTCCGTGTCAGAGAAATTTTACCATAGTGAAATTTATTTCACTATGAGAAATCATTCAATAACCCATAGTTTATTAAATTATTTCTGGTCTAAACAGGAAACCCCATGAGGAATAATTAAATAAATCCTTATTTGTTTGATTTTCCTCACATGAAACCCCAGAAGGAGTAACCTAACTTTTGTCACCTTTTGATCACATTTTGATCTATGCTTTTGGTCTGAATTTGATCCTCCATCATTGTCATATTTTTTCTACTTTTGCTTGTGAACTCTCTTTGAGGTCTATTTTTCTCTCAATTTTCTGCACCATCAAGAGAGAGAAATTTTGTATCTGAAGTGTTGAGTACATTCAATAACCCATCCCATTGAGGGGGACTGGTAAAATATTTCTGTGTTCCCTTCCCAGGTGTCATAATACAAAAAATTCTTTATAAATTCTTGTCTTGTCTATTGGATGTATGGAGAAAATCTTGTTTATTTTTTTTGTTTAATGTCTTTAACTGCATAGATTTGGATTTTATTATGAACAACTACTACAGATCTAAGGAAATTTAGAGCCACATTTGATGTTAGGGTTGTTTTTTATGCACAACTAAAGTGATATTTTTTCATACGCTTGTGATTAGAATTCACACTAATAATCCTAGCTTGTACTACACTTTGTCTAATCTCATAAAATATTTATTGATTGATTTTATTAGTGCTTAATGTTAGTGTACTTGCATTTAAGTCTCCGAAGCAGGATTGGACATATGAATTTTTATACGACTCTGACTCAAACCATCGAATTCTTTTAAAATTCAGTTCGATGAAAAATTTATTTCTAAAAGGAGAATTTTTTCATACATCCATGAAGCATAAAACATCGAATAATGTGTTTCAGCCTATGAAATAGATAGATACCAGTTCTCACTAACAGCTATTTAACCCAAAAATTTATAGAATGAAATCAACTATATCAAAAAAACAAAAAAGAAAATATTTTCAAAATGTAAATGCAACTAAGCTAACATTTCAACAAGAAAAACTAATATGCCAACAAGCAACCAAGCACAGAGATCCATTTTACAGGAACCAAAGTGACAACTAGCAACTCAATAGCTAGGGAAATCAAAACAAGGGTGAAATAACTAAGTTTAGGCTAAGTAACGCTGCCTAGAAAAGGGTAAAATGCATTAATAACAAGACTAACACACTTTTATCAAGCAATAGCTATGTTATAATTCTCTGGAACACACATAGGGGGTGTGTTACTGAGTATAAATTGAAAATTATAGTCAGGTAAGATCTATTCTGAACAATGTGAGTAGATGAAATGGTCACAGATCACATCAAATGGTTAGAAAGGGATGTGAAAAGAACAGGAAGTGATAGAGGGAAAGAACAAAGGGTTCAGATATTAACAACTGGGAACTAAGGATTAGTCCCTAGTGGAGTTGAAAATTATTCTTTGGGGTAAAATCCACAAATGGTAGCTGGAGTAAGATCCCTCTTGAGCCTTCTCGTGACCCAAGGCAGACACTCAAATTAGCTGCAACATTCACAGAGATAATAAATGCATTTTCATACTAGTACTTCAATGAAAAAGTGAAGTAGAGAAGGATTACCTTGATTTATAGTGATGATATGTTGGAGAGCACAATGCACTGTGGTGGAAGTCCTCCTCACCATTTCCAAGTTTAAATCCTGCAAGGAAACAATGAACTAGCGTAATCTTCACAGTGTTATCACAACAAACAATCAAAACAAGTATATAATCAAATAAGAAACCATGTAAATCTAAGCCACTTATAACATGTATCTCTAACACATAAATAAATAGATGCAATATCAAGACACAAAGTGGAAAAAGTAGAGGCAATTATATTATATCAAAGAAGGAATATTACAACCATTAGTTTGGTCAAGCTTCCCTCATTCCTCTTAATCAAATCTCTCTCTCCTTAATATCCAAGTGTGACAATTCTTAGGAAAATAGTTCTCAATGAACCAAGCCAACCATGAAACCTCACACCAAAAAAAATTCTCTCCTCACACAATCAACCTTTCAACCTTTGACAATGAGCCCTAGCCTCCAACTTATAAGATTTTGGGAGGATCAACCTTGCCATTCTTCTCCATTAGTTTGATTAGGGAAAACTCCATGATGCTTCCATGATTTCCTAGATATTTAACTCTTTGGATTATTATTTATGTTTATAAATGTCCAATTAGAGGCCTTTATAGTATTTTAGCACCTTTTTGGACTGACTCCTTGAGAAAGAGCTGGAAATGTCAGTGAGTTACTGCATAATTTGTCCATTTTTCTTCATGGAACACAGGTAATGCTACCCATTAGGCAAGACAGTGTGATAACCTAGGCCCTATCACTCCCTATAAGAGGAAGGGAAGCATTATAACTCATCCTAGAAGTCTCTATGGTGCATTACCTTGGAAAAATAGGTCTTTGCTTAGGTCAAATTCTTCCTTCCATGTGTCCTTTTACTCTGAGATGATGAGGAGGTCATTTGTAGTATAACAGGTAGCTGCACTAAAAGCGTCAAGGTCAAAGGTATAAATAGTGCATGCAGAGCTCGAGTAGAAGATAGTATACTTGTAGATGAAGGTGCAACCTGAGAAGCCTCCAGAAGTTCGAGCATAGTGCACTGTAGTAGTGGAGGAATCAACTGCTAGAATCATTATTGTTGTGTATTGTTCTAGCAAATTTTTGGAGGAGGCCATGGGAATTCGGACCTTTGTCTAGGATGACCTCATTATACAAAAAATGAAGACAGATCTACTGGCCGAGAATAATTTTAACGAGATCCGTGCCCCTGCGCCGACCCTGATGCCAACGCAAAGATTAGACCGGCTGCAGGAAATTTCAACCATTCAGGAAGAAACCGATACACTACACTGACATGAGAAGTTACTCAAAAACAAAACTCAGCCTTGGGATGAGGAGGCCTTGTAGTTATCCCAGAGCATTGATGGCACCCTTAAAGGACTACTAGAATCATCAGCCTAGAAGCTGAGCGGCCACCGAAAGAGAAAATGGTCGAAGAAGCACATCGCATTGGGACATAGAGTATGAATGTCATTCAACCATTTCGAGCTTCCATTCAAGTTTTGAAAGATAAGATGGAGGAGCCTCGCCCAAAGTGACTTTGGACAAGTCACTAGATTGTGTTGGGGGTATTTTGGGATAGGGTCCCCTACGGTCAAGTTTTTAGGTACAATTTTGGTTAAATTTTGTCAATACGTGTTGTGTACAGAAGTAAAGGGGCTTTGGGGTGGGTCAAATCTCCTTTATAATTGTAATGGGTGAAGATGGAAACCATGAGTCTCAAACTGTGGTTTGCGACCATGGTATGTGCATGTGTAAGCCACATAAATATGTAAGAGTCGAGTCAATTAAAAAAAATTATACATGATATTTTTTTTTATGATTAATGCTTGTATGTAAGTTTTGGATATGTCTAGGTAGAAAGGCTCATGTTGGCTCTGTGTGCAGAGATCGAGTCCTGAGTTGTGTGCAAAGACACTGTTGATGTGTGTGCAGGCGGAAAGGATTGTAATAAATTGAGGATATATTAGTAAAGAAGAAGATCTGGAAAACTCTGTTCCACTATGAATTCTATGTTTATGCATGAATATGTTGGTTTAATTATCTGTTTAATACTACAATTTATAGATCTATTTTTGTTATTGACTGAATGAAAACTTATCTAAGTTAAGTATATGTTAAAGAACTATGTATTTGTGCAAATTTTTATCCTCCTGTATTCTATAGATTCACTAGGTGACCATGGATTTATTACAATCAACTAAAGATAGCATTCTTTTCCTATCAGCTATCATTAGAAATATCACTGCCTTCATTATCTTCATAAAACCTTTTCCCTATCTATCAGTTTGCCATCTCAAATTCATCTTGTTTCTCTTAAAAGACTCATTATGGGCTTATAAATCTCATTTTCATCCTTCTTTCCTACCTAAAACCTCTTTTCCCATGTTCCTTGTTGATCAGTGGTTGTCATTGATGTCAACCCAAGCTGCACCAGGGGCTAACCCAATATTGAATGGGAATTTTGACCTACCAAATTAATATATTCTAGGTCAATAATTATTTTTATGGTTTCTACTTGTCGAGATGTTTCTGTTGATATATGGCACGCCATGTAATTCTTCACGGTTTGAGTTATATTCATGTTTGAAGTTTGTACCCCCAGTTAGTGGGCTAAAACCCCATGGGGTTGGGGCATGGGTTATTGAGAAGTCATAATTAATATTTTTTAATCTCCTAAGATCCCTCCCACGTTCACTTTTTGAAGCCCCTCTCAACTTAAGCATTCATATAAATTGTGATCTTCATTTCCTCCTTATGTATGGGATTTGGCCATCTGAAAAAGGTCATCGTGGCATTTTCGCTCTAACGTTTTTTCTACAAAGGCTCAGAAGCTTAAATTTTTATGAGGCGAAGCCAAAATCCTGAGAAAGCTACAGTAAAAATTTCAGATCAATTTGCGTAATTTTTTTGGAGATATGATCTGTGGAAGTAAGGTTTTGTGCAGGCTCCTGAAATTCATCTCAAAGAAGTGACCTTGGTAAGATCATTATAACTCTCTCTCTGAGTATCAGATTTGAATTTAGTAAAACGTGGCAGATAGTGCACAGTATTTAATTTTCACTCTATCAATTTCAGAAACAAATGAAGTAATAGTGACGCGTGGCATTCTGTACAAGTGTGCTCTGCTGAAACAGTCCATAATTAGGGCATTGTGAGAGATTGGGTATAAATATCTCTTCAAGAATCCAAATTGGGTCAGACCTGTGGCATTGGAAATATGACTCAGAGGAATACTATAGGACTGAAAAATCAGATATTGAGTCCCTGAAATGACAGAGATACACCAGATTCAATATCGAGCTCCTAGAAGGCAAGAAAAAGCTAGATCATGTGTTGTCAAGGGTTGCAAAGGACCAAAATTTCTACGGCAGAAAAGCAAAGCAAGGTGCAGCAGATGGTAGCACGACAAGAGCAGAAAAAAAGGTGCATAACAACAGCAAGAAGTTCATCATATGAAGTCTTCAAGTGGGCAACACTGCATACAATCATTGTAAAGGTATCATTGTACTTAGTAATTGTAAATACATTATTGTACAAATTGTACTAGTTTCTATCTACCAAGGGTTGAAGAGGCAGTGTTGGGAGGTCTAGGATCATCATTAGGTGGTTGTGTCAAAGTTGGGGTTATGGTCTAATATATCTTCTTCTTCTACATCATTCTATATCATTGTAAAGTGGACCAGTTTCCCTGGTACGGGAGTTCATTCTTATTTTATTCTTCTATAGGGTGGTAGGGTGGTTCTAGGGTGAGTTGTAGCTCATTGGGTGTTGGGGCATCCATTCAGTTGACTACTGAAGAATATCAGGCGTTGGAGCATCCATCCAGTGGGATCTGGAGAAGAATGCTTTTCTAGATTCTAGGAAGTTGGAGATTTATTTTCAATTGGAGTTGAATATTAAAGAATTCTCTAATTGAAAGGAATACTGATTCACCCCCCCTCTCAGTATTTCTAACAATTGGTATCAGAGCTTGGTTCCTTCAATAGCAGTTTAACAGCTGGAAGGAGGTCATGGAGAATACCAAGAATGGTGTACCTCTATTCAATGAAAATAATTGTGCACTCTGGAAAGGAAGAATGGATGTCTATCTATTGGCCCAAGGTTACGAAGTATGGGACACTATTCAAAATGGATTTACATCAACCGCGGATGAACAAGGTAAGAAGAATTTGGTAAATGATGCAAAAGAAAAAAATATTATTATCAATGGAATTATTGAATATTCTTATCATAAGGTGTTGGGTTGTAAAACCACTAAAAATTTATGGGACAAGCTTGAGAATATATATGCAGGTGACTCAAATGTCAAAGAAGCAAAGCTTCAAATCTATAGAGAAAAATTTTAGCAACTCAGAATGAAAGAAGATTGCAACATTGTTGCATACTGCCAATGCGTTGATGAAATATCCAATACTCTGGAAGGATTGGGAGAGCCAGTTGATGAGAAGACTATTATACGGAATATTCTTAGAACGTTACCAAAGAGATTCAACCCAAAGGTATCGGTCTTAGAATACAGTGCAAATCTGGAAAAACTCGGCAAGGAAGAATTACATGGAGTGCTCATAGCATATGAAATGAGACTTGATGAAGAAAAGCGTACTTCAAATCTAGAAACTGTGTTCGTTGCATCTAAGAAAACCAATAAGGACAAACAACCTTCAATTGAAATGACATGCACCTGCAAGTGTGAAGAAAAGGGAGATGATGGAGAAGGTCTTTCAGATGAAGAATATGCTTAATTTACGAGAAACAAAAAACATGGTAAAGGAAAATTCAAAGGTAAAATTCCATTGATATGTTTCGGTTGTGGTGAGGTTGGGCATTTTGTAGCAAAATGTCCGAACAAAAGTGATGGAAACTCAAAAGGAAAGAAAGGCTTTAAGAAATTCAACAAGCAAGGCAAAAATAAAGGATCCAAAAGGAACTTTCTCTCTAAAGAAGATAGCTCCTCATCCGATGAATAAAGTGACAGTAAAGAAGAAGCCAATGAGAAAGTATTGTTCATGGCCAAGCACAATAAACAAGAAGTATCAAACAATGAAGAATAAGGGCTGACCAGAGAAGAATTTTATGAGGAGCAAATCAAGCTTATAAAATAGCTCAATGCTGAGAAGATCCGTTCCAACACTCTTGAAGAACAAGTTCAACGTCTCAAAATTGAGGTTGAAGAACACAAATGTATTGAAGAGTCACTTCAAAAGAAGTTGGAAGAAAGCAACCAAGAAAGGGAAGCATTAGAAGCTGAAGTAGTCTCGTTGCGTAAGGAAGTGAAGAAGGGAAAAACTGTCCAAAACTATGCCAACAGCTCAAGGGCATTGGAAGAACTCATCAACAATAAACGATCTCACAATGATAGAACTGGCCTCGGTTACAAAGAAGAAGAAGCAGGACCTTCTACAACAAAATACAATGAAACTATGAGATCTGACATACATGAAGACTTCATTGGACAAGATTCGCAAGCACATCCTTGGAAGACAATTCCTCGATGAAAATTTTCATCCAAGTACCAACATATTTTTCATAGCTATTGTTATTCATGTGGAAAATTTGGTCATAAATTTGTAGAATGTCTCACATACCCTATGAACCAATACAATTCCAAGAGATTCTTCAAATATGAACCTCCCAAGGCTCAACAAAACATAAATAGATTTGAAAATTTAAGAAATAATATGGAATGTTACAAATGTCAGAACTTTGGACACATAGCCAGAGACTGCAGACTTGAAAATCCTCTAGAAGAATCTTCAAAGCCACAGAATGAATGGACATGGAAGAAGAAGAAGACTGATAATTGTGCTCTCTCTCTCAAGGCTCAAAACAAAAAATATGTGTGGTATGTTGATGGCAGTTGCTCAACGCATATGACTGGAGATAAAAGGAAATTTGTATCTCTGAAAGAGAATGAGGATGGAACCGTATCCTAAAAAATAATGGATATTCAAATTTTATACGATCAAGTACCATCACTCTCAAAAGAAAAGATGTTATAGCCAAGAATGTTCTATTGGTTGAAAACATGAATCAGAATATGCTCAATGTTGGAAAAATGTGTGATCAAGGACACACAATGCTATTCAACTCCACAAAACATGAAATCGGGAAAGGAAGGTATGGTAAAATTGTGGCTACAACAAGTCAAGATCTAAAAGACATATATGTTCTAGATGAACTAACTAAATCATGTCTACTAGCTAAAGAAGATGAAAGCTGGTTATGGAAAAAATGAATGGGTCACATAAAATTTGACAATATTGTCAGGATAAGCAAAAAGGAAGCAGTACGAGAATTGCCAAAAATCTCAAAACCTTCCAACACACTGTGTGAGGTCTGCTGGCATGAAAAGCAAACAAAAGTCCAATTTAAAACAAAATAACACTTTGCATCACCTCCATTGGACTTGATGCATATTGATCTATGTGGTCATGTGAGAACAAAAGGCTTATATGGAGAATTATATTTCATGTTAATGATAGATGACTATACCAAGATGACAGCCATCAGTTTCCTAAAGAAAAAATATGAAGCATTTGAGTGCTTTAAGATCTACAAGGAGTTGGTCAAAAATAAAACTAATTTGAAAATAAAGTGTCTAAGATCAGATAATTGCAGAGAATTCACTTCCAAATTATTTCAGCAATACTGTGACAAAAATGGAATAAAAAGAAAATTTTCAACAGCACGAACACATGAGCAAAATGGAGTTGCTAAAAGAAAGAATAGAACCATACAGGAAATGGGTAGAACAATGTTGAAGGACTCAAAATCGGATGAAAAATTATGGATTCAATCAATTGATATGATAGTATTCATTATCAACCAAATTCTTCGCAGAAATAATTTCAACAAGACCCCATATGAATTATGGAAAGGAAAACTGGCTAATGTAAAATATTTCAGAACCTTCGGAAGAAAATGTTATATCAAAAGAGAAGATCAAAATTTGGGTAAGTTTGAATCGCGTGTTGATGACGGTATCTTTTTTGTTTACTCACACAAAAGAAAGGCCTATAAATTCTATAATCTAAGACGAAAAAAAATAGTGGATACCATAAATGTTACATTTGATGAAGATGGTGTTCTAATGAATAATGATGAGCATCTAGAATCTTTGAAACTTGAGATAGAGGTTGAAAAAGACACAGAAAAATTTCTAGAACAAGAAGAAACTATCAACGAGAAAGAAGTAAACAATGATCATCAATATATACCAGAACAACAACAAGAAGCTCCTTCAAGGAGAACAAAAGAGTGGATTTGAAAGAACCATCCATCAAATGCACAAGTGGAAGGAATTGATTTCGATGAAACATTTGCACCAGTTTCCAGAATGGAAGCCATCTGAATGTTTCTCGCCTATGCATGTTCAAGAAAAATCAAAGTCTACCAAATGGATGTTAAGTCATCATTTCTAAATGGAGAATTAGAAGAAGAAGTTTACATCGAACAACCTGAAGGTTTTCTACTATCACAAAAAGAAGACTATGTCTGCAGGTTAAAGAAGGCTCTATATGGCCTCAAGCAGGCTCCCAGAGCATGGTATGCTCGTCTTGATGGATATCTACGTCAACAAGGGTTCAAGAAAGGTACTGTTGATAGCAATATTTATGTACAAATAGATAAATATAATTTAACAATTGTTGAGGTATATGTGGATGATATAATATTTGGTAGCAATGATGATCAACTAAGTAAGAACTTTTCTACAAAGATGCAAAGTGAGTTTGAGATGTCTTTACTTGGTGAGCTGACATACTTCTTAGGGCTTCAAATATCTCAGCAAGAGAAAGGAATATTTATATGTCAAGCCAAGTACATCAAGGCAATGCTCAAGAAATTCAAAATGGAAGATTGCAAACCCGTCCTTACTCTAGTGGTAACAGGTTGAAAATTGAGCATAGACGACTCATCTAAGGATGTGGATCAGAGGTTGTACAGATATATGATTGGTAGTCTTCTATATGTAACAACCTCTCGGCCAGATGTTATGCAAGCAGTTGGACAAGTAGCAAGATTCCAAGCAGCACCAAAAAAATCACATATTATTGCCATCAAAAGAATTCTTCGATATCTAAAGGGCACAGAAGAATATGGCTTGTGGTATCCCAAGGGTAAAAATCTCATTATTCAAGCCTTTACAGATGTAGATTGGGCAGGAAGCGTTGATGATCGTAAGAGTACTAGTGGAGCAGCATTCTATCTAGGTGGTTGTCTCGTATCATGGTTGAGCAAAAAGCAAACTTCAATCTTGTTATCTACAACGGAAGCAGAATACATTGCAGCAGCATCATGTTGTACTCAAGTCCTTTGGATGAAAAAAACTTTGCAAGATCTTCAAGTACAATTTAGTGAGCCTATTCCCATATTCTGTGACAACACTAGTGCCATCAGCATCTCCAAGAATCTTGTCATGCATTCAAAAACAAAACACATTTCGATCAAATATCATTTTGTTAGAGAACAAGTCGCTGAAAAGAATATCAAACTTGAGTATGTTTGTACAAAATAACAAATTGCTGATATCTTCACTAAACCTTTACCTCGTGAAGCATTTGAATATCTTCATCAAAATCTTGGGATTCTCCCAAGTTCTCATTAGATTTTCCTTTTTCAGAATATAAAGGGGGAGTGGAAGTGTGTACAAGTCTGCAGGATGGTTCTGTGTCAGTGCGAGTGGAAGTGTGTACAGGTCCACAGGATGGTTGTGTTTCAGGGGGAGTTACCCTTTGCCATTGATGTCAAAGGGGGAGAGAATGTTGTAGGAAGAGGTGTCATGATCGCAGGGGGAGTACTTGTGTTGCCATCAATGCCAAAGGGGGAGATTGTTGATCAGCGGTTATCATTGATGTCAACCCAAGCAGCACCAGGGGCTAACCCAATATTGCATGGGATTTTTGACCTACCAAATTAATATATTCTGGGTCAATAATGCTTTTTATGGTTTCTAATTGTCGAGATGTTTCCGTTGATATATGGCACGCCATGTAATTCTTCACGGTTTGAGAGATATTCATGTTTGAAGTTTGTATCCCCAGTTAGTGGGCTAAAACCCCATGGGGTTGGGGCATGGGTCATTGAAAAGTCATAATTAATATTTTTTATGCTCCTAAAATCCCTCCCACGTTCACTTGTTGAAGCCCCTCTCAACTTAAACATTCATATAAATTGTGATCTTCATTTCCTCCTTATGTAAGGGATTCGACCATCTGAAATAGGTCATCTTGGAATTTTCGCTCTAACTTTTTTTCTACGAAGGTTCAAAATATGAAATTTTTATGAGGCAAAGCCGAAATCCTGAGGAAGCTACAGTAAACATTTCAGATCAAGGTGTGCAATATTTTTGGAGATATGATCTGTGTAAGTCAGGGTTTTTGCAGGCTCCTGAAATTCATCTCAAAGAAGTGACCTTGGTAAATTCATCATAACCCTCCCTCTGAGTATCAGATTGGAATTCTGTAAAAAGTGATGGATAGTGCATAGTTTGTACTTTTCTCTCTATCAATTTCAGAAACAAATGAAGAAACAGTGACACATGGCACTCCGTACAAGTGAGCTCTGCTGAAACAGTCCATAATTAGGGCATTATGAGAGATTGGGTATAACTCTCTCTTCAAGAATCCAAATTGGGTCAGACTTGTGGCATTGGAAAGATGACTCAGAGGAATAATACAAGAGTGAAAATTAGATATTGAGGATCTGAAATGATAGAGATACACCAGATTCAATATCGAGCTCCTAGAAGGCAAGAAAATGCTAGATCATGTGTTGTCAAGGGTTGCAAAGGACCAGACTTTCTATGGCAGAAAAGCAAAGCAAGGTGTAGCAGATGGTAGCATGACAAGAGCAGCAACCAAGGTGCATAACAGCAGCAAGAAGTTCATCACATGAAGTCTTCAAGTGGGCAGCACTGCATACAATCATTGTAAAGGTATCATTGTACTTAGTCATTGTAAATACATTATTGTACAAATTGTACTAGTGTCAATCTGCCAAGGGTTGAAGAGGCAGTGTTGGGAGGTCTAGGATCATCATTAGGTGGTTGTGTCAAAGTTGGGGTTATGGTCTAGTATATCTTCTTCTTCTACATCATTCTATATCATTGTAAAGTGGACCATTTTCCCTGGTATGTGAGTTCATTCTTCTTTTATTCTTCTATAGGGTGGTAGGGTGGTGCTAGGGTGAGTTTTAGCTCATTGGGTGTTGGGGCATCCGTTTAGTTGACTACTGAAGAGTATCGGGCATTGGAGCGTCCATCCAGTGGGAGTTGGAGAAAAATGATTTTCTAGATTTTAGGAAGTTGGAGCTTTATTTTCAATCGGAATTGAATATTAAATAATTATTAGAAAAGCATTAGGTGGTTTTTGTCCCGGAGTGGGTTTCCACCTTAAAAACTATGTGCATTTGTGTTCCTCTTATTTACAGCTATCATTTTACAAACACTGATAATAATTGAATATTAACTAATGCTCTAATTGAAAGGAATACTGATTCACCCCCCCTCTCAGTATTTCCAACATTACCCAAGTTCTTCAAGCATTGATGGTCTCAAAACTATATTTGTAGGCTCTTTAGATAAGTCAAGTACATTGGATTTTGGATCTTCAATACAACATGATTATGACAAGAATTTTTCTGGCTCCCCAAAATCCTTAGATTTTTCAAGCACTACTTTTCATTTGCTAGGATATGTCTCGACTGTAATATAATGTCAAGACATGGTTATTCAAGAAGGACCTAAAATTTCCAAGGAGGATTATCTTCTTAGTTCAGAACCTGCATGTAAGAAAAATGGGACAAATTTTAGCACTTCTATAGAGGTGCTGGAAGATTTATCAATAGAAAGTATTGATGATGTAGATTGTCTACTCATGGACGAAAAAAATTTACATCAAGGGAAAGGGGAAAAACTTTTTCTTGTAGATGACTCGGGTTATAAACTTTATAGTTTGTTTGAGTGCCAAATTAGTGATTACTTGCAGGAAAATGACATGGAGGAAGCACACAAGGAAAAACATGAAGAAAGTGTATCAGAAAATATTGATGGAATATGGAAGAAAGGTGAGGTTTCTACCCAGGCCTCCAACCCTTGATCAGCAAGAAAATTCCAGTTTTTGCACACTTTGTGAAAATCTTGATTTTTGATAGTTTAGCACAAAAAATTGGCTAAATGCGCAGTGCCACTGGATTTGTACTCTTTTTTGGGGACTCAAATGAAAAATGGTCAACATCCTCATGTTTCTAGTGATGATTACATCAACCTCATAAATTTTCAGGAGATTTGGAGCAAAATTGGTCCCTCAAAAGGGCCAAAAACCATTAAAAAATTAGGTTTCTTCCCTCTATTTCACCTTGGCACTACGTGTTTACAAGTCTTGGGAGAACAGGTTTTTGATAGAAAATATTGGCACCATTCTAGAAATTGAAAGCATATTTGGAAACTAGACTCAGATACCTTTCCAATGAGACATCATGGAGCTCATTTGTACATCGGGAAGGCCTCCAAAAGTTGGTTGTAAGACAAGTCATTTTGTTTGTCATGGCGTTGCGCGTTTGCACCAACACTGTGCTCCTGCCCAATGGCGCTGCACCCTTGCCACAAATTCAAAAAAATAGATCAGCAGTTATTATGGAAGTTAGAGATATTTCTCATCTGCCTAGAAGTTATTAAAAATATTATTGAGAAAGCCTTAAAGTCAAGCATATTCCAAATTTAGGTCAAACAGTGAAATTAGGAGTTATTGTTACAGTGAGTCACTCTCAAATATTTTTTCCTTGGGCCTTGCATGGTCTCAAAGGTCAAAAATACATTAAATATGTAATAAATAAAAATTTGAAACCCTATATTAGGATCACCTCCTCATTTTGTAGATAAATGCTGCATGAATGATCCATTTCTATTGTTGGTTGATTACAGGTTGTTGAGCTAGTTGATGACTACTAGGCTAGAATTGAGAAAGCTTTGAGTTACAAAGATATATTGTACTGGAGTAATGTAACAATTTTGAACATCATTAATACAAGAACATTCCCAAGATTCTTGAGCTATGTTACTGGTGAAGCTTTCCCTCTTTGTCAATGTTTTCCTTCTGTTCTCCATTTTTTCCATCCTTTCTTTGATAAAAGAATAGAAAATTTAGAGTAGGATATGTTGTCTTGGCACCGTAAGTCTGTCTGCTTTCTTTATCCTAATGTTTTCCTCTACAAATTATTATTGGAGAATTATTAATTTCACTCTAGTTCCACCTATATTTTTGTCTTGAAATGATTCAATAAAGTCAATCCAAAGAGGTTTATGGTGTAATATCCCAAAATAGGGATTTCTCAGCAAGCCTGCTGAAATAACGCACTCCTAGGAATTTAGTAGAATAAAATGAGTTTGTAGCTCCTATATCCGTTATATCAGCTCATCTAAGATCTAAATCCAAAGGGAGAGAAAAAACAAATCAAACTAGGTGGGTTAAACAGATCTCCCACAACCTAGTCTAGCTAAAAAACACCCAAAGAGAGGGGTTGCATCTATATGCAAAGGAATGCTTCAGAAATAATGTAGTTTATCAATTTACAAGTGTGAGACCAACATGGAGGATCATCTTTCAGCTATACATCAGCAAATTAGATCTCCAATTCAGCTTATATAGTGTATAACGGAAAGGGAAAGATTGTACAAGACAAAAGCCTCAAAATGAGTTGCTACAACAACATGAAATGGAAGAATAATCTTGACAACGTTATTTTCATTGTTGAAGCATGCAGTATATTAAAACTCATATCTAGAGTAGATCTTTACATAAAATGATAGATCTATTTCATATCTGTGTACAATATAGGCTCCTCTATACACTCCCTTTGGGGATCTCTGCAAAACATGAACAACGGTGAGTAGATCTGAGATCTAAGTCACATATCTGTAGAAGTATTCAAAAATTTCTGAATCATAACATATGCATCAGATAAGATATGAACTAACATGTATTGTTTGGCCAATCCATGGATCACCACAGTGAGAGGAAGGATCCAATCACTAGAGATCTCTCCTCTAAAATGATGCCAAGATACCCTGCAACTCTGCTCTTGCAAAAAATGCATTCATGGAAGAGGGACTATGCTGTAGGCCCTGAGAATGCTTTGGCCTACTTCCAATGTAGGGATCTGAAGCTTAACCCACTAATACACTCTTCCAAGAGGTTAAAAGACACACTCACTAAGAAGAGGCACCAATACAAGCTAGATCTGAATAGATCTAGTGTTCAACTTGCTCCAGCTCACATGGACAACCCAATCCTAAGCAGGAATGCACTGTAGATGCAAGATGTGGCTTGGCCAAATGCTGGATAGTGGACTAGAAAAACAAGACTCCTCCAAGAGCTGCTCAAGGAAGGAGGTGGGATTCCTAAATAGGAAAACCCAATGAGGAATGTCTCAACAGACAATACCTTCAGAAAATAATATCATCAACAACCCTCTCTTGCTGCCTCCCCCTTCCTTTTATAAGATGAAAGCCTTGGAAAACCATAAACTACCTTGATGAATTAGCTCCTTTCACATGAGGGGCCTCCTTCTAGAGCTGCTCTGTCCCTCCATGAGGTACATTGTATCTAGACTACACTGTAGATTTGGTGAAGGTTGACCCAGTATCATAGTTCAAACCCATTCACACCTACAAGGGTTTATTTTAAATGTCCTAGATTTGTCTCTGTTCACATAGGCATGGATTT
Organism: Pinus albicaulis; assembly: GCA_034641835.2. NCBI lineage: Eukaryota > Viridiplantae > Streptophyta > Pinopsida > Pinales > Pinaceae > Pinus > Pinus albicaulis. The sequence goes on along the minus strand of CM076576.1, from coordinate 108,691,346 downwards.
ATTCATTGTTTTCAGGAGTTTTACATGTCCTCATTGGTTCATTTATTCAATCAACATAAAATAAAACAAAATTGAATATTCATCTTAGCTTGGGGTAAGTAGGAATATTACAGTCCTCCTCCCCCCCCCCCCCCCCCTCCAAATTTTGCCTGTCCTCAAGCAACTGCAAGGGAAGAACTGAAATGGATTGGGAAAGAATATTTTCCCAAGAAATCACCCATTCAAAATGAGTCACCTCCCACCATGGCAACTCCAGAAAATTTTCCTCCACCTTGAGCTCTTGCAAAGCAGGTGGGCTGAAAATATGTACATGGTAGACAAAATAGCCTACCCCACATTGTATTCCTTTCTCCATCATGCTCTCAATAGATACAATAACAATATCAGAAAAATAGGTCATGATTAGCATCAATATGAGGGAAATACTGAAGGTTTCATGTGGTGTAAGGAAGTACCAACAGTTTCCCATGTAGTTACAGCATAGTTTCCCAAACTGCTGCTTCAGAAAATAGTATGGAAAGTAGTCTTTTAACATATATATGGTTATGTATGTCATCAAATATACTAATGAATAGTAATTGGTTAGGTACAATAGTTGATCATACATGTAATGTAATGTTCCCAATTTTGCAACAAGCAAATTGGAACATTAGATTTTGCCACTTTCACTTAGAAGAGGAATAAATGGGTAAGGAAGCCCATGAATAATAAAAATATGAATAATTTCCACCTTAATAAGGAAGGGGATCACTTCAGGAGCTGAAATTTATAATTACAAGTGTGAACAAAGGTAAAATAGATGAAGCCATAGTCATGTTTGACTAAGTCAACATGCATTCTTGAGGAGGAAGAGATCACCTAAGTAGACCAGTTCAATGTGAACAAGGATCATCCTAAGACACACATATGTGAACTAGATTGAATATCCTTACTATGAAAGGAGGCATTGGAGGTGGATTAGTTTTAGTGGACCAAAGTCAACAGCGCAGCCACAAGAGGAGGGAAGCTAGCTAGGGCAGCGCAGTTTTGAAAGAGGAAGCTTCGTGAAGAAGTTACCTCAACATTATGTGGGGTCCAGGGTGAGGAGGCTCACCAAATATCAAAGGAGGAAATTAAATCAAAGGAGAATCATTCATTTATTCAGATATTTTGGTCTAGATACCATTTTCATACTTCAGCTATTTAGCCGGAGTTGCTGCACTGCTTAGTGCAAAGAATTCTCGTGCGGGAATTCCATCCTCTCTTTAGATCAGCTTGCTTAAGGGATCAAGAGGGAAGGATTAGAGCTTCATTTATGTATTTTTCTTGAGGCCATTCATATAAATTCAGGTGCAGCACAATCATCTTCAGAAAACTACGTCCTTTGTGTATCAGTAGCAGCAACACAACTGCACCCTTTCATTTAATCCAAATCCTTGAGGAGGAGGTGTTCATTTCCCTCCATGAGTTTTAATAAGAGGCCTAGGGCCATTTATTTGTATTATTCTGATATTTCATGTAATTTATAGCCATTTTTAATACATATATGTAGTAACTACGTTATTTCTGCAGTTCTTTTGTTATTCATGTATTTTGCCGGAAACCCTTGCCGAGTATCTTTCTCTTTGTGTATAGGTGCTTAAATATCCATTTATTTGCTGTATGACTCATGTAAAATCTATATCAGAATTATATCATCATTTTTTTCAGAAACCCTTTCAGAAAATACACTCTCTATGCTTCAGAAAATTCTGCATACTCCAAGTCTTGGGAAATCAAGGTTTTAAAACCTAGTTTGGGAAGGAGTTGTTTCACTAAGCTAGAATCATTTATTTAAGCTTAAATTAGGATATATGTCCCTATTGACCTATTATATCATATCCAACCATTTCCCACCCTTATTTTCATGTAGATATCTGAATATACACATTTTAGGGCCAAAATCATCATGTTTCCCAACCTTTTTTTCCATACAACACTGTATAAGGTTTCTGTTGTTTTATAAACTGAAGGATTTGCTATTTAACATCTATTATGACATTATTTGATTTTTAATAACCATTTTTTTGTCAAATATTGCTTATTTCCCCAATTGGGAACATTACAGTGGTATCCGAGCATGATCTTTGGCTCAGCCTGTGGCTTCATGCCAAAGTGATGAATCCCCGAAGGAGGAATATTTACATATCTATAGATATATCTTGAGAAGAGGCTATATAGCCTCCAAATCTCATCCTCTCTTTAGAGGTGACATATCCGGTAAATGCCTTCTCAATCCATCTCTGAAATAACTTTGTTCATATTTCCATCAAAGGGTTTCTTCAGTGGTGGCTTCAAGCAAGTTCAGAATTATGGAGAGGATGATTTTACCCTCATCCATATTCATAACCAAGAATAGAGGAGAAGAGAATACAGTGAAACTCCAAGAGGGTTTCAAGGAGGAGAAAATTGCGGTGAGACCTCTAGAGGGTTTCAAGAAGCAAAGGCAGATGCATACATTTCCTATTCTTGGAGATGAAGTGAAGAAAAAGGAGACCACTTAGAGCATGAAAATCTAAGTGGGTATTTGGCAGAAGGAAAGTTCCAACCTAGGGCTTCCGAAGAAACCCTAGATTTTCCTCAGTTTATTCAACTGAGAGAAGAAAGAAGACCCACACCACCACGGGAAGAGGCAAGTACGAGCGCTGCCATGACTTTGAGAGAGAAACCATCTACACTAGAAGTTGGATCAGCCAACATATTTAATAAAGTACCTCTTTCAGCTATAGAATATTTCCCGAAGACTCACAGAGGTATGCATAAATTTCCATCTCTTAACATTTCAAAAAAGTCTACGGAAAGGGTTGGAAATTTGTTTGCATATGGCCCAGGATCAAATGATGTTGCGGAGATAAAGTAGCAATATTTCACTGCACTGGGCAAGCTTGAATGATTCAAGGGAGACTTGAACCAACAACCTCATGTTTCACTAATGAGCTACACACAACCCTTGAGGTTGGAGTATTATCTTTTGGAGGATGACATAAGCTTTGGGGAGAAGTATGAGGTAGCATCTATGTCATTGGGGAGACTATCAGTGCTGCCAAACAATAGAATTAAGGAGGCTTTTCCTTCAAGCCACTTGGATCCTTATGGGTTCAAGATGATCAGTGGTGAGAGATATTCTTTAGGATGTCTCTAAGGAGTGGCATTCCAGCATTCCCTGGAATGCAAGAAGAAGAGATTGATATGGGAGGATGTTGATCTTATTTGGATGGGTATCAATATGGAGAGGGGTAAGAGGCATCCATCGGTGACTAAGTGGAAGTGGATAGAGGGAAAGAATCTGGAAAGTTACTTGCAACTCTATGATACCAGGCAGCAAGAGGCAAGACTGTGCTGGCTACTCTTGAGAGAGCTTGACCAACATGAGGCATATCCTTTTCTCAAGGGTATGCGGAGGGAAAGAGATTGGCAGGATACTTTCATCATAGGGCAACAATAAGTGTGGATGCATTATGATAGTAGGGTCATTTTTTTTTCACTACAATAGTTGTATGTTGGAGGTATGATGGGGCAACAAAGCCATTTGTTGCTTTGGAGGATTGAGAGAGAGAAAAGGAAGAGTTTCTCTCACATTTTGCATGATGTTGCAATGGGAGGAGATGGAAACATTATGAGAGGATTATTTGACATTGAACATGTCAGAGGATGGATTTATGAGTTGGCAGGAGCCTATTTGCATAGGCCAACAATGTTGTCACTTGGGAGCATGAGCTTATTGGTGGGATGTCCTCAGGATCAATTCATATTTGATGCACTTGGTGGGCATAGAGGAGGTGAGATTGATATAATGGTGGATGGACTCATTGGTTGCTGTGATATTCTCACTTTGACTTGGATGTCCAAGCATAAGAGGAAGGATTTTCATGGGACATGTGACTCACCCCTCTTCAGATTGATGTGCCACACCACTATGGAGGATTCATCTATGGATCCAGTCACCATCTTGCTTCCATCACATGGTAAGAACTTTTTTGTTGCACTTATTGATTGTTCATCACTATATTTGTATACTCTTACCATGTCCTTGCAGTGCATGGTTCTATAAAGGGGAAATTTTTTCTTTGGGCTCCATGGTCCATCTTTGGCCAGCTATTATGATGGAGATAGCCATTTAATGTATGATCTGGGGCAAGAATATGGTTGCTTCTTATGTACTCAATTGACATATTCAACCATCTACTATTTACTAGTGGGTGTGATGGCTTATACAACAAGCCATATGTCAAGAGACAACTTGCCATACCATTTTTTGAAGCTGTAGTGGGGAAGACTGTGTTGTGGCCACTTGGGAGACTGTTGGTACACTCCAACACTACATAGAGCCTTCAAACTTCCTATTATTATGATGTTGATCATTATCCTATGTGTTTATGTTATTCTTGCCTATATGAGGAGCATGATTGGAGGAGGAACACATGGAGTTGGTGTGTTCTTGGGGTAGGAGCATCCCCACACTTTCTGCAATACATGCTCTAAGGGGAGCATGGGAAGAAAAATGGCCTCTACAACAAAATATTTCTCTCTTTATGAGGAGGACCATGATATTGATGGAGTTCCATATGATGATGGTCTCTTATCCATCATGTATGAGATAGTTTGGGCCAGCTTGATGCACAATGCTAGGAGAGGGACCTTTGGAGGTCTAGCTTCCTTCTTACCATTTGAGGGCAACATGATGGCAGCCCAAGATCAGAAAATCCTTTACACTTTTCTTAAGTGGAGAGGAGAGCAGCGTGGGGTAGGCTACTATGCCTACCATGATCAGAATTTCAACCCACCTACTTTTCTAGAGCTTCAGGTGGAGGATTATTTGCATGAGTTATCATTTTGGAGGGTGGCTCATTTAGCTTGGTTGATAGCTTGGGAAGGAAAGATTCAAATGGGAATGATTAATCCCAATCTATTTCAGCCTTCATGCCCTAGGAGGACCTTCAAACAACCCATCATTTCTTCCATGGATGTTCTACTGTCACATAATGTTAGCTATTTAAATAGCTTACACACTTGGGAGAGGGAACTTGGAGATATGATGATGATGCAGCACCTTGACCTTTGGAGATTTCCATATTATGAAGTTGCTCTAGGGGAGTAGAGGGTTTTCTTCAGTCCTATCCTTGCAGTTGCTTGAGGAAAAGCAACATTTGGGAGGTGAGGACTGTAATGTTCCCAATTTTGCAACAAGCAAATTGGAACATTAGATTTTTCCACTTTCACTTAGAAGAGGAATAAATGGGTAAGGAGGCCCATGAATAATAAAAATATGAATAATTTCCACCTTAATAAGGAATGGGATCACTTCAGGAGCTGAAATTTACACTTAAAAGTGTGAACAGAGGTAAAATAGATGAAGACATGGTCAAATTTGACTAAGTCAACATGCATTCTTGAGGAGGAAGAGATCACCTATGTAAACCAGTTCAATGTGAACAAATATCAGCCTAAGACACACATATGTGAACTATATTGAATATCCTTAGTGTGAAAGGAGGCATTGGAGGTGGATTAGTTTTAGTTGACCAAAGTCAACAACCCAGCCACAAGAGGAGGGAAGCTAGCTAGGGCAGCGCAGTTTTGAAAGAGGAAGCTTCATGAAGAAGTCACCTTAACATTATGTAAGGTCCAGGGTGAGGAGGCTCACCAAATATAAAAGGATGGAATTACATCAAAGTATAATCATTCATGTATTCAGATATTTTGGTCTACGGCCATTTGCATACTTCAGTTGTTTAGCCAGAGTTGTTGCACTTCTTAGTGCAAAGAATTCCCGTGCGGGAATTCCATCCTCTATTTAGATAAGCTTGCTTAAGGGATCAAGAGGGAAGGATTAGAGCTTCATCTATGTATTTTTCTTGAGGGAATTTATCTACATTCAACTGCAGCATAATCATCTTCAGAAAACTACGTCCTTTGTGTAGCAACAGCAGCAACACAGTTGCACCCTTTGATTTAATGCAAATCCTTGAGGAGGAGGTGTTAATTTCCCTCCGGGAGTTTTAATAAGAGGCCTAGGGCCATTTATTTGTATTATTATTATATTTCATGTCATGTACAACCATTTTTAATACAGATATGTAGTAACTGCGTTATTTCTGTAGTTCTTTTGTTATTCATGTATTTTGCCGGAAACCGTTGCCAGGTATATTTCTCCTTGTGTATAAGTGCTTAAATCTCAATTTATTTTCTGTATGAATCATGTAAACTCTATATCATAATTCTATCATCATTGGTTGCATACACTCTCTTTGCTTTAGAAAATTCTGCATACTCCAAGACTTGGGAAATCAGGGTTTTAAAGCCTAGTTTGGGAAGGAGGAGTTGTTTAACTAAGCTAGAATCATTTTTTTAAGCTAAAATTCGCATCATAGGTCCATATGGACCTAATATATCATATACAACTGATTCCCACTCTTATTTGCACGCATATATCTTATATACACATTTTAGGGCCAAAATCATCACTTTTCCCCACCTTTTTGCCCATAAAACGTTGTATAAGGTTGTTGTTGTGGTATCAACTGAAGGATTTTTTTATTAAACATATTTTATGAAATTATTTGATGTTAAATAACCATTTTTTTGTCAAATATTTCTTATTTCCCCAATTTGGAGCATTACATGTAAGCATAACATACTTGCCCAAAGTCATACAAACGATGGTTGTCTCCATCATATATATTGGCCCAAAATTGACCATGAAGCCAAATGAAAAGCTTGACCTCTTGTGGAGAAATGCATTGCATAGAAATGGGAAGAGAATGCAAATATTGGATTGGACAATCAATAAGTGAAAAAACAAATCTCTCACTCCCTCCTTGTTTACCAAGTGCATCAAATGTGAAGTGATCCTGGGGACACTCCATCAACAAGTCAAACCCCCAAGGTGAAAATGTTGTTGGCCCAGGAAAATAGGCTCTTGCCAACTCATAACATCCTTCTTTGACATGCACCATGTCAAAGGCATCTCCCATAATGATGCTACACATGAGAAGTTCCTCCCAAGGTGGAAGCACCTTGTAATGTTCCAAATTTAAGAACATCTACACTATTGGGAATATCTCAAGATAGTACCAATGTGGATATTAGCAAACCATAAGCATGGGATGGAAAATAGTAGTGAGTTCACTAAAACCAAAATTCCGGAATATCCACATAACCATTCATTAGATTATAGCAGCAACAAATTTATACAAGATCTTGAGGAAATGATCTCCCAAGCTAGGCAATGCAGCCTCAATGAAACATGTACATGAAATATGGAGAAATACTGCTATATAAAATAGGCCCTGGATATGACTGCACAATCCATGAGGCAAAACTACTGAAAAATGTCAATAATACATAGATATGAAAATAATATCTCAAATAAAGAAGAGGGGAGCAAGATCTAAATCCCTGAAAACATACAATACACAATCCTCAAAGGGATTGGCTAAAATATGCACAAAATGGCAAATCAAGAGAAATGTCGGAGTTGTTGTGCAGCAGCTACAACTCAAAATTGGAAATGGATGAAGATAGCTGATGATGCTGCAATAGATGGCTGAATCTCATCCAAAGGATCTCTAGAATGAAAGGCTGATCCTCTCACCTAAGATCTAACCCTCCAAATATGTGGAGCAAGTCTCCACTGCAAATGCACTCAGAAATAACGCATTCTAGAGAAGGGACTGCATTTTTGGTAAAGAGAAATTCTTGGCCTGATGCCAATGATCTACAATATGCTCCTGGATCTCCCTCACTAACCTCCCAGAGGAATAGAAGCTCCCGTCTCTGACATATGAGCCAAGGAAATGGTATATGGTGTCCTCCACTGCAACACCCCAGCAACACTGCGTTATACTTGAGAAGAAAAATGCAGTAACTGAAAGGAGAAGTTTTTTCCTTAAGCCAAGAGATATGAAGAATGAATAACAATCCTTCAAGATCTACTCAAGAAGGATAAGGAATCCTAAATAGGAATTCCTTGAAAATTCTTGCTAAACAATAGAGAATGCACAATTGTCTGAATAGACAATGAAATGAATAATCATAGCATGAGAAAAAATGGTTACCTTTCCCTCCTTTTAAAAAAGTGAAAGATTCCTCTCCATGGGCCCCATCCATTATGGTTTCCTCCACCAAATATCATCTTCCTCATTCACATTACATTTTCTTCTAAAGTAAGCCACTCCTCCTATGGCAGCACTATTGACTTGGTCAAACCTGACCTTGTCTTCATGCATTTTCCCCTTTTCACACTTGTGGGTGAAAAATAAAGTTCTTATTTCTATCCCTTTCCACATTTGAGGGAATTTGTTCATGTTTTTAATAAGCATGGGCCTCCTTACCCATTTATTTGGCTGAAATATGATAAAATAAAAATTTTAATATTCCATTTAGCCATGTTCTAAAATGGGAATATTACAGTCCTCCCCTCCCAAATGTTGCTTGTCCTCAAGAAACTGCAAGGAAAGAACTAAAGAATCTCCACCCAAGGCATGGAGTCTGAAATATTTTGAGGAACATATTCCTCATGTAGATCCTCCATCCCCCAAGCAATCATCCATACAAAGTGAGTTACCTCCCAACATGGCAACTCCTGACAAACATCTTCCACCTTTGGCTCCTGTAATGCAAGTGGGCTGAAAATATGATCTTGGTGGAAAAAATAGCCTACCTCACACTATCCTCCTCTCCAATTAGGATAAGTGCAGAGTATATTCTGATATTGGGCTGCAATAATGTTTCCCTCAAATGGAAAAATGAAGACTATACCTCCAAGGATCTCTTCTCCAGCGTTATGAAACATGTTGTCCCAATCCATCTCATATGTGATGAGTTGGAATTCATGATCATATGGCATCCAATCAATCACATGGCTCACCTTGAATGGAAAAAAATGTTTTTCTATAGTGGCCATATGCCCTCTCATGCTCCCATTAGAACATGCAATGCAAATAATGTGGGATTTTTCTCCCCCAAGGGACACATCCAACCAATGTGCCATTCCCCCAATCATGATCTCAACAAATACGAAGACAACAACAACATAATTAACCATAATGGGAACCATGCTTGCTGTCATGTGTGGCAAGGGAGAAGGAAAATGGTCCCTCAATTGTAACCAATGTAGTTTGACCCTCAACTGTAAAAGAGTATGACAAAAAGTGTGGCCTCTTAACCACTTGCTTGTTGTCCTATCCTCCTCAAATGTATGGAGAAAGTAAATTATGCATACTGTAAGGTGAGTATGTCCTCCAAAATGCATTTCCTCCCCAAGTCCTGCTAGGGAGAGGTCACCAATAGTAATCACAGCCTCAAGTAGACCATGGGGTTTAGCAAAAATAATGCTCCTTCTTGGAGCAACATCCTGTACATATATGGTTAAGGGATGAATATACAAATAATCATGCAAATAAACAATACCCTTACCATAATTTTTATGTATACAAATGGAGTGGCTCAAAAATAAGTCTCTACTCATCCTCAAAGATAAAGGAGGTGGCTGTGCTAACTCCTCCAAAGATTTATGTATCTCCTCCATTTGCATATGATCTATGCATCTCCTCATATGTTGATCTGTCAATATCATGCAAGCAAGATGATCCTGGGAATACTCCACCAACAACTCGGAGCTCCAACATGGATCTATCCTCCATAGTGACAGCACTGATGATTCCCCATGAAGGAAATATGTCATATGATTATCTCCAAAGGTCTCCACTCCTCTGAGATCAATTAATGGTCCTTCAACATGTGAAGCATCCCTCCTACTCTGCTGGTCTAGTGGTCTCCCCGGAAAAATGTCTCCATGCAATGATACATCCTCAACAAGAGATGACTGAATATACGAATGGAGAAAACTCCCCATGCTTCCACTGTGAAATCCAATCACCTTCTTAGGTGCATCAACCTAATAAGATAGACAGGGATGTGTGCTCCTCATCACATCATGATGGTCATCCTCCCTATCTCCTCCTTGTGTCTCCATGGTTCCACACCTCCTCAACAATGGCACATGTAAAACATGAGTTGTGCCTTGATCTCCACACATGATATCATGGGGACTTCCTTGCAAAGATGCAAGAATCCCTCTACCCGAAGTAAGAGCTCCTCCTTTCTCTGCATGAGGCACTAGATAGTCTCTAGATGGCACAATGCTATTGCCCTCAACTTCTCCAACATAGATGGGAAATCCTCCAACAATGTTGCTGCAAATATAGAATCTCTCCCAAGGTGGGATTAATTTCTGATCATCAAAGGTCAAGGAGTATCCCCTTTTCACCATGATAGTGACATCTTCTACTCCTGCAACATCATATAAGAAATGAGAGAAAATATTCTCTTGCTCTCTGAAGAATAACCCTAGCAACAAATTTCGTTGCTGCTGCCTCATGCTCTCATCATGCAAGATATGTGATGAAGACATAGTGAATGATATGAGTGTTGCATCATCACTATGCACCCATAATATTTGGTGTTCCATGATGCCAGCATCCTGCCACATATTCTCCGTCATCACACCCTTGGAAATAATGTATGCCATAGGATTTCCAAACTCCTTCAAGAGTAACCAGCGTAGCCAAGCCTCCTGATGCCTGATATCATAAATCTGTAAGTAGCCTAACAACTTCTTGCTCACCATCCACATCCACTCAGCCAATTGTGGATGCCTTCTTCCATCCTTCATCTTGGTACTCCTCCCATGAGGGCTACCATCATCCCAACTCATATTGATGCATTTCATGGGATCTTGAAATGCAATCTTCTCGAGGATCAATTTGACCCTATGAGGATACAAAAGGTAGTAGGCAAAAACATCCCATCATGATGTGCATGGCTCAAGGAATTTCCAACATAGTCATGAGAGATTTTATCCATCCAAATATGTTCTCCATCTACTATCTGCTCTTGAGAGAAGGGAATAACCTCCTCAAACTGATGAAGAATCTTGCACTCCATGATGTCTGGGAGTGCACCTCTATTGAAATCTCTCCGAGAGATATCCTCCTCATGCATGTCCTTCCAAAACAAAAGAGGCCTTGGATCTGCTGCAAGTAGAAGTCTCTCTTTGAGATGTGGCATGCTCATTGAGAGAGTGTTATCTAGAGAGGAGAAAGTGTTTCTTATCTCCAGATGTCTACTCCTTCTCACTGCTTCCTTCATGGCTTCCTGAATGAAGTTGTTTTATGAATGCTCACATGAGGAATGATTCCTCCTTTCTCCATCGTTTCTTAGCACAATGTTATGCTACTGCTCTGGATCAATTGCATTAAATTATATAGACCCATCCAAAGTGTTTGCTGAAATGACAAGAGATGGATTTTCAATCATACCTTGGTGAAATGTGGAAACTCCTTGCAAGGCTGCAAGAGTTCCCTCCTCATAAGTGTTGGCCTCCCAAAATGTTAAAGATTAAGGCTGCTCCTCCATGGTATCAAAAACGCTGTTAAATGCCTCAATAACTAGTGGTGAGGGCTCCTCCCTCCTTTTTCCAAAACTCCTGATAAATCTTTGAGAAAACTCAACAATAGTAGAAACCCTTGTATGGCTTAGATGGTTGATCCACCAATTCTTTGCTTCACCTTCAAGGTGTAGCAATGTAACTTCTATAGCTTCTCTGTATACTACAGGATGTAGTAGGAAGAAATCATCTAGCTTCTCTACCCAAAACTCTGCTCCACATGTGATTGATCCATCAAATGTGGAAAATATAAATCTATTGCCTCTCATCATCCCATAGTTGTGGGGTCTTCTTTCTTCTTTTTGCTGAATACATTGTGGAAAAAATAAAGTCTCTTGGAAGGCTCTAGTTTTAGCTCGGTATTCAGCTAGGTAATCACTTAGAATTTTGAATTCCAAGTGTTATTCATGCTTAATTCCTTCTCTTATGTGATAATAGGAAGTGCATGGTCCTTCCCTTTCTCCTTCCTCATTATTCTTGACCTCCTTGGAGAGGTTCTCTTTGGATCTGAAAATAGATGATAGTAAACTCATCTTCTTCATCATCTTGATCTTCTTTGGCTAAGACTCACAAGCTAAGATAGAGATAATGCTTTGATACCACTTTAATGTTCCAAATATAAGAACAGCTACACTATTGGGAATATCTCAAGATATTACCAATGTGGAGATCAGTAAACCATAAGCATGGGCTAGAAAATATCAATGAATGCATTAAAACCAAAAAGCTGGAAGATCCACATAACCATTCATTAGATTATAGTAGCAAAAAATTTATACAAGGTCTTGAGGAAATGATCTCTCAAGCTAGGCAATGTAGCCTCAATGAAACATGTACCTGAAATATGGAGAAATACTGCTATATAAAATAGGCCCTAGCTATGACTGTGTAATCCATGAGGCAGAACTATTGAAAAATGTCAATAATAATTAGATATGACAGTAATATCTCCAATAAATAAGGGGGGGAGCAAGATCTCAACCCCTGAAAACATACAATACACAATCCTGAAATGGATTGGCTAAAATATGCACAAAATGGCAAATCTACATAAATGTTGTAGTTGTTGGGCAGCAGCTGCAACTCAAAACTGGAAATGGATGTAGATAGTTGATGATGCTGCAATAGATGGCTTAATATCATCCAAAGGATCTCTATAATGAAAGTCTTATCCTCTCACCTGAGATCTAACCTCCAAATATGTGGAGCAAGTCTTCACTGCAAATGCACTCAGAAATAACGCATTCTAGAGAAGGGAATGCATTGTTGGTGAAGAGGAATTCTTGGCCTAATTCGAATGATCTGAAATATGCTCTTGGATATCCCTCACTAACCTTCCAGAGGAATAGAAGCCCCTTCCTCTGACAGATGAGCCAAGGAAATGGTATATGGTGTCATCCACTACAACACCCCAGCAACACTGCGTTATACTTGAGCAAAAAATAATGCAGTAACTAAAAGGAGAATCTTTAGCCTTGAGCCAATATATATGGAGAATGAATAAAAATCATTCAAGAGCTACAAAATAAGGAGAAGGAATCCTAAATAGGAATTACTTGACAATTCTTGCTAAACAGTAGAGAATGCACAATTGTCTGAATAGAAAATGAGATGAATAATCATAGCATGAGAAACAATGGTTGCCTTGTCCTCATTTTAAACAAGTGAAAGCTTCCTTTCCATGGGCCCCATCCATTAGGGCTTCCTCCACCAAATATCCTCTTCCTCATTCACACTGCGCTTTCTTCTAAAGTAAGCCACTCCTCCTATGGCAGCGTTGTTGACTTGGTCAAACCTAACCTTGTCTTCATGCATTTGCCCCTTTTCACACTTGGGTGAAAAACCAAGTTCTTATGTCTATCCCTTTCTAGATGTGAGGGATTTTATTCATGTTTTTAATAAACATGGGCCTCCTTACCCACTTATTTGGCTACAAGATGATAAAAGAAAAATTTTAATATTTCAGTGCTAAAATGGGAATATTACAGACCTCTTGAACATCTAAGGCCAAGGAGTAGCCCCTTTAGACCATGATAGTGCCACCTCCTACTCCTGCAACATCATGCAAAGTGTGAGAGAAAATTTTCCCTTGCTCTCTCAAGAATAACTCAAGCAACAAAAGTTTTTTCTACCTCCTCATACCTCAATCATACCAGTATTTTAGTGAAAACATGGTGAAGAATGTCATATCAACATAATGCTCCCACAATATTTGCTTCTCTGTGATGCAAGTATCCTGACCCATACCCTTAGAAAGAGGATGATGACCAAAATCTTTCAAGAGTAACCAAGGCAGCCAAGCCTCCTGCTGCCCAGTATCATAGATTTGCAAGTAGCTTTCCATCTCGTTGCTCATCATCCTACCCATCCATCCACATGTGGGTTCCCTCCATCATATTCTTCCTTAGCACTCCCACAAGGAAGACTATCATTCTCCCAAATCCGATTTATGCTCTTGAATTTCATGGGATGTCGAAATTCAATCTTCTCAAGGATCAATTTGATCCCATAAGGACCCAAATAGGTGGTAGGAAAAAACCTCCCATCATGATGTATGTGGCTCAAGCAGTGTCCAACACAAACATGACAGATTCTATCCATCCGAATATGTCCGCCATCATCTATCTATTCCTCCTTGAATCCATGAAGATCCAAGTGTGAGAAGGAAAGAGCCTCCTTATACTGTTGAAGAACTTTGCACTTCATGATGTGTTGAAGTGCACCTCCAATGAAATCTCTCCATGAGATTTCCTCCTCATGCATGACCCTACAAAACCAAAGAGGCATTGGATTTGTTGCAGGTATAAGTTTCTCTTTGAGCTAGGGAGTGCTCATTAAGAAAGTGTCATTAGAAAGGAGAAAGGGTTCCTCACTTCAAGATGTCTACAATCTACCATTCATTCCCCCATTGCTTCATGAATGAAGCTGCCATGTGAATGCTCCCATAAGGCATGGGTCCTCCTTTCTTCCTCACTGCTTTTGCACAGTGCAATGAAAATATGTTTCTCTAAATCAACAGCATGCAAAGATGTAGATCCCTTCATATGATTTTATGAAATGACAAGATATGGAAATTTAAGCATACCTCGGTGAGATGTAGAAGCAAGAGCTCCTTTCTCAACTATGTTGTCTTCCTCCACTGGTGAACATGAAGGCTGCTCCTCCAAGGTTGTGATGGTGCTGGTACATGCTTCCTCAAGTGGTGGTGAGGGTCTCCCTTCCTCTAATATTTCTTTTCCAAATGCTACAATTAGTCTTTAAGACAACTCAGCAAGAGTAGATACCCTTGCATGGCTCAAATGGATGAACCACCAAACATTTGCTTCACCTACAAGGTGAAACACTACAATCTCTATAACCTCTCTCTCTACTAATGGATGTAGTAGGAAGAAAGCCTCTAGTTTCATTACCCAAGTCTTTGCTGCACATGTGAGTGATCCATCAAAAGTAGGCGACGAAAACCTATTGCCTCTCATCATCCCATAGCTATAGGGTCTCTCCCTTCCTCTAGTTGAATGAACTATGGTAAATCTAGAGTCTCCTTGAAGGCTCTAGATTTAGCTTTGTATTCAAAAAGGTATTCACTTAGAATCTTAGATTTTAATTGCCCTTCATGCCTCTGGTCTTCCCCTCTTTGACAACAGGAAGTGTATGGTTCTTCCTCTTCTTGAAACTCTCTAGGATTTTGACTGCATCTCTTCTTCTTTGTATGCTAAACCTCCTTAGAGAGGTTCTTCTTGGATCTGAGAACTGATGAGAGTAATCTCATCTTCTCCATCATTTTGTTCTCTGCTTCTTCTTTTTATTCTTCTGATAGCTGGATCTCACAGGCTGAGCCATAGATCTTGGTTTGATACCTTTTCTCTCTGTTAGTGAGAGGCTCCCCTTCTTCTGAAGGCATATTGGCTCCAAGAATGCATAGGCTATGCCAAGAAAGATCCTCTGATACCACTGTAATATCCCAAAATAGGGATTGCACAGCAAGCCTGCTGAAATAACGCACTCTTGGGAATTAAGTGCATTGAAATGAGTTTGTAGCTCCTGTATCCCTTAGATCAGCTCATATAATATCTAAATCAAAAAGGAGAGAAAAACCAAATCAAACCAGGTGGGTTAAACAAATCTCCCACAACCTAGTCTAGCTGAAAAACCCCCAAAGAAAGGGGTTGCAGCTATATGCAAAGGTCTGCTTCAAAAATAACGCAGTTTATCAATTTACAAGCATGAGACCAACATGGAGGTTCATATTTCAGTTATACATCAACAAAATAGATCTACAATGCAACTTATATCGTGTATAATAGGAATAGAAAGGATGTACAAGACAAAAGCCTCAAAATGAGCTACTACAACAACATGAAATGGTAGAATAAGCTTGACAACGTTATTTTCATTGCTGAAGCATGCAATAGATTACAACTCAGATCTAGAGCCGATCTGTACACAAAATGATGGATCTATTTCAGATCTGTATACAAGATAGGCTCCTTTAAACACTCCCCTTGGGGATCTTAGAAAAACATGAACAAGAGGGAGTAGATCTAAGATCTAAGTCATAGATCTATAGAAGTATTCAGAAAATTCTGAATCATAACATATGCAACAGATCAGATCTGAATTGACATGGATTGGTTGGCCAATCCACGGATCACCATAGTGAAAGGAAAGAAACAATCACTAGAGATCTCTCCTCTAAAATGATGCCAAGTCTCCCTGCAACTCTACTCTTGAAAATAACGCAGTCATGGAAGAGGGACTGCATTGTAGGCTCTGAGAATGCTTTAGCCTGCTACCAATGTGTGGATCTGAAGCTCAAAATCTAATGCACTCTTCCAGGAGGTTTAAAGACACACTCACTGAGAAGATGCACTAGTATAATCTAGATCTGAGCAGATGTAGTGTTTTCACTTGCTGCAGCTTACATGGAAAACCCAATCCTAAACAAGACTCGATGTATATGCAAGATGTGGCTTGGAAAAATGAAAAATA
Source organism: Pinus albicaulis (assembly GCA_034641835.2). Classification (NCBI taxonomy): domain Eukaryota; kingdom Viridiplantae; phylum Streptophyta; class Pinopsida; order Pinales; family Pinaceae; genus Pinus; species Pinus albicaulis. The sequence goes on along the minus strand of CM076576.1, from coordinate 108,674,890 downwards.
GTGGACTAGACAAACAATACTCCTCCAAGAGCTGCTCAAAGAAGGAGGTGGGATTCCTAAACAGGAAAACCCAATGAGGAATGTCTCAGTAGACAATACCTTCAGAAAATAATATCATCAACAACCCTCTCTTGATGCCTCCCCCTTCCTTTTATAAGATGAAAGCCTTGGCAAACCCTAAACCACCTTGATGAATTAGCTCCTTTCACATGAGGGGCCTCCTTCTATAATTGCGCTATCCCTCCATGAAGTACATTGTATCTATATTGCGCTGTAGATTTGGTCAAGTTTGACCCAGTCTCATAGTTCAAACCCACTCACACTTGCAAGTGTTTATTTTAAATGGCCCAGATTTGTCTCTGTTCACATAGGCATGGATTTATTCATTGTTTTTAGGAGTTTTACATGTTCTCGTTGGTTCATTTATTCAATCAATAGAAAATTAAACAAAATTGAATATTCCTCTTAACTTGGGATAAGTAGGAATATTACATATAGTATGCCCTATCCTTTGGTGTAGCTTAAAACATTGTTTTTAAGGCCTTGCTTTGAAGTTTACTTAGTATATTCTAGCCAAAGAAGTATATGGTATGCCCTGTCCTTTGGTTTGTCTCAAAATGTTGCTTTGAAGGTCTTAGAGTGTTTGATCAAAGAAGACAGGTCTATCTTGCTCTTTAGTTGCATTCATTGTTATCTTAAATGTTTTCTTTGTCTGAAAGTAATTATAGGATTGCTTGATTGTTGTCTTAATGGTTTGATTATTAAATTTTGGCCAACGAAGTCTATGGTATGCCCTGTCCTTTGGTTTTTCTTAAATAGTTACTTGAAATTCTTTTCTTGTTGAAGTAGAGTTAAAGGATTCTTAATTTCCCTTTAGTTTTATTGTCTTCCCAATTTATTTCCATCTCATATGCCATCTAATCTAAGAAATCCACTTGATATAGTTAGCTTGCCCTATGAAAACCCTTGCAGAGTTGATGAACTATTAAATCCTTTTATGACTCCATAGCCCAATGGATTGATTTTTCTCATGGTCTATCTATTCAGCTGAAATAATCCCTCAATTAATCACACCATTAATCTATCAACCTATCAATCAAATCAATAAAAAAAATCAAGTCCTTAGAACTTCATAACTAGCCTAAGATCATAAAACAAAAGCATAAATACATATCATTCACAAACACTTATATAGAGAGAGCCCTCTCTAAGTCCAAGGAGGATAGGTCCATGGGCTCCAAAGTTTTTCTCATATTACCCTTGTTTATTTGGTCTTACCAATCTGACAAATTACAGGGATATAATATAATAGCGACCATACTAGGAGATAAACACTCATTGAAAATCTTAGTGTTATATAAAGAACTCAGAAACAAAAAAATATCTCAAGATTGGTATCCAATTGTTGATGGTGGACAACAAACAAATCCTCAAAATAGTTAGTATCATTCAACTGGTGACTCCACTTCTTTCCAGTAGGCCTGCTAACTCCACTGGTTCTCATAGACTCCCATGGGAATGTATTAATCAATCCTAATGGTATAAAACCCAGTCACATACTGTGTGAATTCAGTAATATTATAGATTGGTATGTTTTTCAAACTATTACAAATTTTCAACCTCTTTGTATTTTGGGTCTGAAATTTGGCTTCACAAAGAATCTGCACTAGATCTCACGATGACCCAAATCCTTCTGCTATAGTTGACGACCTAGAAAGAATCTAAGAAAAAATTCTAGGACTGAAGATTCAAATATTGTTGGACCAATTCACAAAGCAAGTTCCTTTCCTGAAAAACTTACATCCTTGAAAGATATCCATTTTGACTTACACCATAAAAGAAACCTATTTATAACTAAGTCTCAAAGTTGGATAGACCAGACAAACCTTGAGCCTACCAGCTTACAACATAGTCCTAGTAGAGAAGCCTCTCCTTCCACTCCTCCTGATCGTCAGCTTCTCCAACAATTTGACTCCTTTCGTTCCAAATATGCTCAATATCAACTAACTAGTCCAAGTACATCTGTTATCCCCACTCATACATCCACTGTTCAAACCCCTCCATTTCATCCTCCACC